>OY740785.1:91301438-91901438 GCA_963514005.1 Raja brachyura | reverse complement strand
GTATGTGGAACGAGCTGCCAGATGAGGTAGCTGAGCCAGATACTATGACAACATGTAAAATACATTTAGACAGCTCAGAGACAAAAAGGTTTAGAGGGAAAGTGTTAAAGAAGGAACTGCAGATGCTGGAGAATCGAGGGTACACGAAAGGCTGGAGAAACTCAGCGGGTGCAGCAGCATCTAAGGAGCGAAGGAGATAGGCGACATTTCGGGTCGAGACCCTTCTTCAGTCTGGCATTCCCTCTCTCTCTATCTCCCCCCCACCCAAGTCGCACTAGCTTCTCATTTTCACACTACAAACAGCTTACAATGGCCTGTTTCCTTTATCATCGATACATTTTTGCATATCTTTCATTCATTGTTCTTTATCTCTCCACATCACCGTCTATATCTCTCGTTTCCCTGATCCCTAGCCAGTCTGAAGAAGGGTTCCCGCTGAGTTTCTCCAGCCTTTCGTGTACCCAAGGTTTAGAGGGATATTGGCCAAATATAGGCAGGTGGGATTCATATTGATGGGGTATCTTGTTCGGCATGTGTTAGCTGGGCTGGGGGCCTGTTTCCGTGACTCTAGGACTCTACTTTACACAACTCCTTAAAAGAAAAACTCAATCACAATTTGCTCCTTTTTTTAAGCCCACTAACATCAGAATATTTTGTCAACGGTACCCTTATGACAACCACACAGAATAAATGGGACTGTGGGTTGCTGCTGGCTCTTAATAACCTCTCCAGTATATATATTTTTCACAATAACAGCAGCATTTGGCTCAAGCCTTCAATTGGCTTTGCATCATTATCGTGGAAGGATTGCAATTCCATTCAGGATTGTCAATGGGTTAGTGCAGAGCTGCAGCACTCCAGTTCAAAGCAGATGTTAAATCAGCCAGTTCATTTATATTGTCAGACTGTTAGCAGAGGATGACTTTGTTACTGTGACTGTTTTGAAAACGGAGAATGTACCCTTGGAAATGCATAATTTTCTTAAGACTAGCTGCTCGAGTTTAGCAGTACAGGATAAGATTTACGGGGACATTTTCTGACTTTGCTCTGTTAATAATGTGTTCACCTGTCTAGAATACACATCTGTAAATCACAGCCTTCAGTCTATTACCCACAACGTGGTAAGGAAACTAAAGTATCACCCATTCCACACTTAAAAGGTATAGGGATATGAAATTAGAACATTGAAGAGGTCCACGTGTTGTGTAAACATTCCGTTTAATAACTAATCGATCGCTCCCGCGCGCATCAAGTCATTATTTTCCTCTTACTGCGCCGTCGCTCGTGAGCTCCCGAGTTCCACTCCAACTGTCAATCCTTCGAATTCCAACTGCCGCCTTTGAATTCCAACCGCTCTGACCACGAGATCGGTCGGCCCAGACCATGCCCGGTCCATGCAAGAGTTCAAGCCCGACCATCGATGGTTTGATATCAAAATGGCTCAGGTCGCCACAAGATAGACTATATAAAAAGCACAGCACAAGAACAAGTCCTTCGGCCCACAATATCTGTGCCAGGGTCAATTAATTTCATCTGCCTGCACATGATCCATATCCCACCATTCCCAGCCCAGCAAGACAAGACCATCTCATCCAGAGTTGATTAGTACAGATGTCAGGGGTAATGGGGAGAAGGCAGGAGAATGGGCTGAGATTGAAAGATAGATCAGCTATGATTAAATGGCAGGGTAGACCTGATGGGCCGAAAGGCTTAATTCTGCTCCTTATCACTTATGAACTTGTAAACCACCAGGTCCATCAAGATCAAGGCTGCCAACTCTCACGCATTGACCGTGAGACTCATGCATTTGACAAAATTCTCACGCTCAAAAAAACATATAAATAAATAAATAAAGTCACACACCTCCACCCTCATCAATGGGAATAGTTTTCTGTTGGCGGGTTCCACGTAAAGAACGAGCAATTTGATTGGCTTAAGCACATCGTACACAATTTTAAATGGCAATGTAGACAAAAAATGCTGGAGAAACTCAGCGAGTGAAGCAGCATCTATGTCTGAGTCTGACCCTTCTTCAGATTCAAGCATTTCTCCAACATTTTTGTCTACTGCTCTATAGAAACTGCTTCAACCGCATTCACATTCCCATGCAGATGGTGTGATAGGTGAGACGCGTCGGTGGTCCCCCCCCCCCCTCCCGAGGCACCGCTCACACCTCCCACCCTCACCTCCAGCGGCTCTGTGTCGGCAGCTCTGTCCATATCGCATGGAGTTTTAACCCCGGCCCGGAGCTAGGAGCGGACCGGGTGAGTGGGGGCGTCAGTGCCGCCTCCAGAGCCACGGGGATGAATCGATGCCCGACCTCCAGGTCACTGTCCCTCACCTACCCCGGACCCCCGGGCCACTGACCGTCACCTCCCCTGGACCCTCGGGTCACTTTCCCTCACCTCCCCTGGAGCCCAGCTGGACACAGAGCACCTGGCTGGCCCGCATTCCCAGGGAGGTGGGGGGGGGGGGGAGAGAGTGAAATGCTCCTCAGACATCATCAAGTGTCCGCTCACTCTGGGTGTTGTTGCCGTTTCACTGACACATACTCTCACACACAACCTAACACACACCCTTACATACACACTGGCACACACAAGGTTTAAAGGGATATGGGCCAAATGTGGATTAATGGGACTAGTTTAGATGGGGCATCTTGATCTGCATGGACAAGTTGGGATGAAGGGCCTGTTTCCATGCTGTAAGACTGTGACACACTGTGGAAAGGGTGCAATTGTTCTGGAGAGGATACAGGGGCGATTTATGAACATATTGGCGGGGCTAGATTTTTTTTTTCACTTTGAAGAAAGATTTGATAACTGGGATTGTATTCTCTGCAGCAACGGAGGTGAAGAAAAGACTTAGTTGAGGTGAATAATATTATTAGGACCTGTTTCGCTTAACAAAGAGTGTAGGAAGGAACTGCAGATGGTGATTTGAACTGAAGATACACACTAAAAGCTGGAATAACTCAGCAGGACGGGCAGCATATCTGGAAAGAAAGAAGAGGTGATGTTTCGGATCGAGTCCTTCAGACTGAACAGGTTGAAAATCAGCCATAAAACACAATGACTGGAGATGTGTGTTATCCAACTAAGGGCAGAAATCAGAGTCATGTGTTCATCCGTATTGACGTGACACCTTAATAAATATATTGCAGAACATTTTTTTTAATGGGGTGACATGGTGGTGCAGCGGTAGATTTGCTGCCTTGCAGCACCACAGACCCAGATTTGATCCTGACTACAGGTGCTGTCTGTACAGTATTCTCCTTATGACTGCATGGTTTTCTCTAGATATTCCGGTTTCTCCCACATCCAAAAGAAGTATAGCTTTGTAGGTTAATTGGCTTCTGTAAATTGTCCCTGGTGTGTAGGATACAACTGGTGTATGGTAGATTGCTGGTCGGTGTGGACTTGGTGGGCCAAAGGGCATGTTTCCATATATATGTTTTAGATATATATCTTAATTTCATTGAACCATGTACGGTTGAATATGTGGCATTATTTTTGTCTTGTTTCTATAGTCAAAGGGTAAGGTTGATCGATTGATTTGTGCAGAACAGTGATGGAAGTCTGACTCCTCTTGCCTTGTTTCTATGTTTTTGATTCTCTATATATATGCATAACAGCATGAATTATAATCTGATTTCCATACATGAATATACTAAGGTCATTCATGTGCTGCACCTGTTGATCAGAGTCTGGCTCTACTGTGGAATGTTATTAGGAATGTAATTTAGCCTGACCATATTCATACCTAATCTAATTTGAAGCATAAATGTTGCATTCAAGTGTAAGATAAAAGACTCGCTACAGTATGCACCAGATTGCACAATTTCAAGCTGAAAAATGCAAGCGCTCCCTAACGTGGGAGGGGGGACACACCCCTCCCACACCAGTCACGTGCCATCAGGGTAGGCAACGTAGGCACTGCCTACCCTGACTAAAATTATAAAATGGCGATTTTAAATATAAATAGTAAAGGCATGGGAGATCGATCTCTTAGGAAGGCATAATTCTCTGTGCCTTTCATCCGCAATACATGTAACACGCGAAGGTCTGTGCAGATGACGTGCCGTTGGCGCTGCTTCAAGCCGTCAATTTCCAAGGTACTGAAGGCAGCTGACATTCTGCCTTTGCAGTACTGGCATTGTGCAGCAGCCTACAGTGCATGTGCAGCACAAGTTTCTTGGCGGGTTTTTCAAATATGGATTGCCATTACCTGAAGAGTATCAAACAAAGAGAAAACAAAGAGAGAAGAATTGAGTTTTTGTTCCGATAATGTGGTAAGCACTTTTCTTGGTGCTATATGTTTTTAAATACCATATTTCCCTGAGTGGGTGGGGGAGAGTTCCTTTCGCAGTTTATGGGGAGTCTGGCCAGGAGTAACCTTGCGGGGAGGGCAGTAGTGTTGAGAAGCAGGGGGTCGGGGATCATGCCAGAACTCACTTGCGACTCTCCGTGCACAGAACCACCGCATTGTGGCCGGGGGGAGAAGTAGCTCGGGTGGCTGCGAGTGGCCGCCAGGACCAGACAGCGGAACCAGCCATCACCTCAGCCCCTTCTGCCGGCCCCCGCTCACCTCTGGCAGTGCTCTCCATCTGAAAACCTCTTTCCTGCCGCTTCACCGGCCTCGCTCATGTCAACTGCTTCCCACCAATCCTTAAATTCCGACAGCGCGATCAAGGGACCAATTGAGGTTACTCGGCTGTCTGAATTTAAAGATTTGCGGGAAGCAGCTGACATGAGCAAAGTTGGCGAGCAGCAGGGGAGAGGTGTTCATACCGAGAGCACTGCCAAAGGTGAGCGGACCGACAGAATGCGCTGAAGTGGCAGCCAGTTCTGCTGTCGGGTCCCGGCGGCTGCTTGCAGCCACCCGAGCTGCTTCTGTCCCCGGCCACAATGCGGTGGCGCCACGCCCAGAGTGCTGCAGCAGCGGTGAGTGAGTTACTGGCATGTTCCCTGACCCCCTCCTTCTTAACACTCCTGCCCTCCTTGCAACTTTACCCCTGGCCAGACTCTCCACATGCTGTGAAAGGAACTCTTCCCCCAATTGGTCCCTTGAACTAGTATTGTCATTCAATAAGATGACAACTGATTCAACTTTTCCCAGTGTGCTCCCGTTTGTCCCATACTCAATCTCAACTCTCACGGAATGTTGGCAGTCATGGTCAAGATGCACAACAAGATGGCCAGAGGAACATTCCTAAAGTGTGACATTCCTGACTGCACTCTACCACTCACACATTTTCCGCATGGTGTATGGTGGGCAGGAGGTGGGGGACACAAAGTTATGGTAATTCACTAGCACTAACGCTGGAGAATCTGCTTAAGACTCTGTCACCAGGTGGGACGGTGCCGGATGTACCCCACAATCATGAACAGCCGAGAAATATTAATATAGACGATGGTATTTTTAGATTAGTAAAGTTGGTTTGATTTGGAGTGATTTTACTTTAGACATGCAGCGCAGACACAAGCCCTTCAGCCAATCAAGTCCACGCTGACGAGCAATCACCTTGAACACGAACAATATCCTACAAACTAGGGAGAATTTACAATTTTACCAAAACCAATTAAACTACAAACCTGTACGTCTTTGGAATGTTGGAGGAAACCAGAACGACCGGAGAAAACCCACGTGGTCACAGGGAGAAAGTACAAACTATGTACAGACGGCACCTGTGGTCAGCATCAAACCCAGATCTCTGCCGCTGTAAGGCAGCAACTCTACCTCTGCACTACTGCACCATTCACTAATGTTGTTTCTCATTTCTATAAAAAAGCTATGTTTTTATAAAAGATTTAAATTTGTTTGATGAATTTAATAGTCTTGGAATACGTTGAATATTTCTTAATGTGTTAAATATTCATGTAATTTGACCGCTGTGAGCAGGTTCAGCAAAGGGCAATGCTTCACCAGCAATTAGCTTCTGCAACCTTGTTGTGGGTGAGGCTTGTCCTGTTCTCCACATGATGGGATACATAACCAGGAGACCCTGCCATATCACACACCTTCCAGGTGTGGGTATCACAGGGATGGTACTCCTGTACCAGGTGTGGGTATCACAGGGACGGTACACGTTACCAAGTAGCAAGCTGGCTTAAGGAGATTCAAAGTGTGCTTTGTCCTTTCAAAGGTCAGCACGTAACTAACAAAACATTCAGTGCCAATGTCTCACAGACTTATTATTCACTGTAAGTGCCAGTTTTTTGGAGTGGGTATCAAAGTATTGAAGATAAACATGTTTTGATTCATAATTCAACAAACCTGCAATTTAGTTTTATGAATTATAGCTGCAGCTCTTCCTCGAACACAAGGAGAGAGAGATTTCCATCAGAAAGTTTATCTTTCCATTTTAAATGTTTAATTATCTATGAAGATAATTTAATATGTAGAATAAGAGCTCAAACAATCATAAATAAATCTTAAACCATAAATAAATAAACCATAAAGAATACCTTTATACAAAAATGAGAAAAGAACCACTTCAAATATTTAAATTAATTGGAACAATTTTGTTAATCTTCAGATGTATAATCACTGAAATCCAGCTGCAAAGGCCTTACATTGCAAAATATGCCTCGGGAATAGGACTATTGGTGATTCTATTGGATTTTATAGTGATGTTACTTTCAGATATCGAGTTCAGGTTGAGATTAATTGAAGAGACTATTTATTCAAGCCCATTGGCTATTTACGATTGTCAGAATGTTTAAGGCGGTCAATGGCAATGAATGGCTAATGTGAGACAGCTAAAGGCAGTAAGTAACTTCAAGTTATTTCTCTCTCTTTATTGTTATAAAACTACATCTAAACCCAATAACATAAACATACACTCCAGTTGAAGTTTCTGTGAGTACTGCATCTAATCCCAATCCAGTCCTCATTTATACAGCTCTCCTCAAAACAAAATAAATATTTGCATTTATATAGGCTTTATATAGCACCTTTCATGTCCCTGTATGTCCCAAAGCACCTTGCAGGCATGAATTATTGTTTGAGATGTAGAGAACTATTGTTTTATGAGCAGGTGCAGCAACTGGATTAGACACGGCAAAGTTTAAGGAGATAAATAACCGGTTGATCTGTATCACCTGCCTCGGATACTTTTTCTTATGCAGCCAGCTCTGATTTGTTCTGAACCTTTCATACACATAGTTTCTCTCTCCCCTGACTCTCAGTCTGAAGAAGGATCTCGACCCGAAATGTCACCAATTCTTTTTTCCCAGAGATGCTGCCTGCCCTGCTGAGTTACTCAAGCAATTTGTGTCTATCGTGGGTGTAAGCCAACATCTGCAGTTCCTTCCAGCACACTTGCACATTATCTGTTGGGCAGCAACACTTTCTGTGCAGTGCTCTCTCAGCCTGCACTGGACATTTGCCCTGTGGTGTTATGCATGAACCTGAAGCCACAATGTTCTAACTCAGTAGACCACTGATTGAACCGTGCTTGGATCTGCAGGTGATCCTGCCTCCCCTGAATTTGGCTGGTGGCAATGTTGGCTGCATTGGGAAACTCACGCAGGACTTAGTTCCTCAATTATACATGTGATGGTCCAGTATCAGCTTTGATTATAACCAAAGAAAGGATTGTACTTCACCCTTATCAATTCACCCTTCTGGATGGCACTTTTGACCCACCATTTTGTGCACCTAGTCAGCCTTGCATAGGGTGAAAACAGGTGGTCTGTGACTGAATTTCCCAGTCAACGTTCCTGTACCTAAATGATACTTTGTGGTTTTAGTCAATATTCCAGTGTCTTTGTCATTTTCACTGTTTGGTTAGAAATCTATTAGTGCCTCCGGACATCCAATTATATTTACTGAGTCGTCTGCCACTGAATCAGGAGGCTCCAGACTGAATAGTGTACTGCCCAATCAATATTTTGTCAGACATTCTGTGGCCTGTCTGAACACGTTACCAAGTTAGGATGAAAGAAACATTTGGACTTTTTAAATTAAAGGGGTGAAAAAAACTATCAATTTTGATTGCTTTTGTCAATTTTTAACTCTTGCTCATAAGCTGGATTAGAAATAGGTTTTAAGCTAATTAAGTTGCTTTTTTTTTCATTTTCCCAGAACAAAAATCAAAGGAAGGGAACAAAATCTGAAATATGAAAAGTGGAAAATCCATTATCATGTAAAATGTGTTTCATTGACATTTTAATTCAGTTTCCTCAAGAAATGATAGAGACATAAGGCAAGAAATGTAACATTTGCTGAGACGATGAGATGTATCTTTGCTATTGCATTTTATAAGCTAATTGGAAAAAAGTGAATCAACGTTGCTTTGGAGTGCCGACATTATGTGAATGTCCACTCTGTTCACAAATATATTTTCTTGTCAAGTGCATCCTTTTATTCCTCTTAAGAGCTTGTTGAACTGAATGATCATCCCCAGGTAGTTTGCCATCATAAATATTTCAGACTGTGGTAACGATAGCAAGCTCCAGATCACAACCTAGAAACTGGCCATTCGGCCCCATAGGACTGTGCTATCAATCCCCTCACCCCACCTAGCCTTTTCTTTTCTTCGTCCCCACAGTACATTTCAGTCTGTACTGTTCTGCTGTATAAATTTGATTTATTTTCATCAGATACAAAGATGAAAGGAACAAAAAGGAATGCTTTTGGCGAAACTTTAAATGAGACCATGTCAGAATATAACACGTTCAACAAAGCGTCAGTGATAGAGTGGAGAAGGATACATGCCCGATATCAAATATGTCATATTTTAAAATGATCAAATGTTAACAAATATCATTATTTGTTAAAGAGGAAAGTAGCAAACAAGAACATTACTCCACAGCAGTGATTAATTTAAGCAAAGAGTAATTGTCTAGAATTTCTTGCGAGCATTGAACCCTGAATCTCACTGATCCCTTTTCCATATAGTCCCCATTTACTTGGGTCAGATCACCTGACAATAATTTGATACACAAAGCCAGCACCTCCCAATCTGAGGGAACGTGCACAGTGCAGGGCCTTTCAATGGTAAATGCAAATCACTGCCACAGAAATGCTTTGACAGCTGGATGCACAGTGGCGCAGCAGTAGAGTTGCTCCCTTACAATGTTAGAGACCTGGGTTCAATCCTGACTACGGGTGCTGTCGGTATGGAGTTTGTACGTACTCCCCATGGGTTTTCCCCGGGAGTTCTGGTTTCCTCCTACACTCCAAAGATGTACAGGTTTGTCGGTTCATTGGCTTTGGTAAAGATTGTTTTTGTGTGTAGGACAGTGCTAGTGTACGGGGTCGGCATGGACTCAGTGGGCCGAAGGGCCTGTTTCCACGCTGTATCTCTAGACTAAACTAAACTAAGCTAAGACTAAGCTGGTTAAACTATGCCATGTGCTTATTGTCCATCAAAAAGACAAAGTTGGAATAGTTTTAATTAATTGTTTGCATTGATTGAAATGCTATGGGGGCTCTGCACTGAACACACAATCCCCATAGTCAATATGTTGTACTGTCACAAAGCCATACTGTGAAATATTGCACATTGCACATTCTGATTTGACGATGTTTTCTTGCCATTTTTGTTCTTCGTTATTTGTTATTCTTTATTATTTATCTGATACATTGGAGCTCTGCCTAGGCCTGAAATGTTGTTGTATGTATTTACAATGACAATAAAGTGTATTATTATTATTATTATTAATAATAATAGTTTTAATTAATTGTTTGAATTGATTGAAAGACACAGCGAGAAAAACAGGGCCTTCGTCCCATCGAGTCCATGCCAATCTTTCCCACTGTTTCTATGTTATCCCTTTTTTGCATATACTCCTTACACACTAGAGGTAATTTACAGAGGCCAATTAATCTACATCACTATCAAACATTTAAAAAAATGGAAAAACAATGATTCCTTTATTTAAAAAATAAAAATTGATACTTTCAAAAACAATTAATGCATTTAAATTAACTCAGAAAATGTAAATTGCCTGATATTTATCTACCCCCAGTGCATTAGACAAGGTTGTTGAGGTTCTAATCGAGTGAAGGTTACGCAGGCAGATACCCAGCATGACTCATAAACCAGAGCTCCACCACTCAGCTTCATGGAAGACCATCAGATTGATAGTGATGAAGCTTTTACAGGGCGTGCAAGACTTACATGCTTGTGTTCACCTCAACCCTGAGTCCTATACTTCTCAATAATCACTTCAGGAATTGTTGGCATTTCTGAGAAAGATGCAAAATGATGTTTCCCTGACAATCTAGAAATGTAATTGGCGGCACTGAGACTTGTGATTAACAAAGCCTCGGTGGAAATGAAGCACTGAATGAGTGTTCAATTTTAAAAACAATTACCTAGCTAAAATTAAGTATGAGTCAGACTCAGCAAACAATCTAATGGATTCAAACATGAGAGCAATGAACTTTTCAGCATTTGTTCACACGTCTCTCCAGCCGTCTCTACATCTCCATGCTCCAATCCACAAGCATCTTCCTCAGTCCTCATAAGACCGCTACTCATCAACCCACTCTCTCCCTCATTTTTTCTTAATATCCTCTGCAAAAGAAACAAGGGGAAGAAGTGGGGAACTGGGGGAAAAATAATAGCACCATGAGAAAGTGTGGCTCAGTAGAGCATATGGATTGCAGGGAATGTAACCAATTGTGGGGTTGCACAGGCAAAAAATGGAAAACTTTGAAATAGGTCCTGATCCGAAACATCACCTGTCCATGTTCTTCAGGGATACTGCCTGACCTGCTGAGTTCTTCCAGCACTTCATGCCTTTATTTTATATTGGACTAAAGAAGGGTCTCAACCCAAAATGTCACCCATTCTTTCTCTCCAGAGATGCTGCCTGTCCCACTGAGTTACTCCAGTATTTTGTGTCTATCTTAGGTCAGTAGTATGTTCTTCCGGCAGATTTGGAAAGTTAGGGAAACTAGTGTCCTGAGCACTACAGCTGCGGGAAGTGCATCCATCTGCAGATCCTTACAGACTACATTGGGGATTAGGAGCAGCAGCTGGATGACCACAGGATCATCCGGAAGACTGAGGATGTCATAGATTGGAGTTACAGTCAGGTGGTCATACCTAGAGTCCGGGCAGAAATTAGATGGGTGATCACCAGAAAAGGGAGTGGGCAGAGAGTGTTGGAGTCCCCTGTGGCCATTCCCTGGGGCAGAGGTGACCTTTATAAGAGGGAGAGGTTGCACCTGAACTGGCAGATAATAAATGGCAGGTTGTTGGTAGGAAGATTCAGTTGCCTGATAACAGCTGCGCAGAAACGATCTCTGAATCTGGAGGTATGCGTTTTCACACTTCTGTATCTCTTTCTTGTTGGGGAGGGGAAACGCACGAGTGACCCGGGTGACACTGGTCCTTGAGTATGCTTGAGGTCTTGCCGAGGCAGCGTGAAGTGTAGATGGAGTCAATGGAAGGGAGGTTGGTTTGTGTGATGGTCCAGGCTGCATCCAGAATTCTTTATTGCAGTTTTGAATGGAGCTGTTTCCAAACCATGCTGTGATGCACTCCAATAAAATGCTTACTACGGCACATCTGTAGAAGCCATCCTATAGGCTTTGCTATCAATCCACGCCCTCCAATGTTGTTGACCCCTTCAGACTTCTGAAACGGTCTAGCAGTCACTCAGTTCTGGGGGACAATAACGAATGTACAACAAATTTATGTCATCATTTGTAATGGCATAGAAGGAGATCACTCAGCTCATCAAGTCAATGCCAGCACTTGGAGCAATCCCCATCAATCCCAATCCCTCACTTATATACCCTGTGAAAAGACTGAGCAAACTGCACATATACAGCACTGACCGATGTGACCCAGATTTGTTCTTATCCTGTGAACGAATAAGGGAAATAACGGAAAGTTTAACGCAAAGATGTACTGCTAAATCTATATGAATCGAGACTATTATAATTATCAGGCCGAGGTGTTTTAGTACAAACATTGTGGTCACGGAGAGCATATTGAGAAGATTTAATTGGATCAAAGGCTATTCGTCATGAGGAAAGATTAGAGAAACTAGGACTCTTTTCATCTGAGAAGAGAAGATTAAGAGGGGATCTGATAGAGATGTTCAAAGTTTGGAAGGTTTTTAAAAGATAAATTTGGGAAGAAAATAATTCCACTTATTGGTTTCCAGAGGGCATTCATTAGCAGTCATCACCAAAGGATTGATGGCAGATTGTAGGCATCACTTTTCACACAGCAGGTTATTAATACACGGATTTCCCCACGAGAATTAGTGGAGGAATTGGAATCCACGATAACTACTGAAATACAGATTTGAAAATGTAATCAAAAGGCCAGGGAAAGTGAGCGCTTTCAGAGAGTTAAAGAGAATGACATTTCTCTGTAAAATTAAATGCTTTTAACAAAATCGGACGGTAGAATGGGATTACGCAGATAGCTTTTTCATAAACCTCGAGTGATTGTTGGAAAATTAATTCTGTCAAGTAACATTTCATAATTTTTGAAAATAATTGAATGGAATGCAGGGCAATACGGCAACATTTCCAGTTGAAAATAGAAGAGACTTGAAGAAAAACAGTCAGTGTGGTCAGAAGAAGGGTCTCGACCTGAAACATCACCCATTCTGGGTAATTCTGGATTTAGTGTTATGTAATGAACCAGATTTGATAAAGGAATTTGAGGTTAATGAGCCATTAGGAGGTAGAGACCAAATATGGTCAGGTTTAATCTAGAATTGGAGACGGAGAAGGGTAGATCAGAGTTGTCACAGTTGAATAAAGGGAACTATGGGGCCATGAGGGAGGAGCTGGCCAAAGTTGACTGGAAAGATACCCTTGCAGGGATGACAGTTGAACAACAATGGCAGGTATTTCTAGGAATAATACAGAAGATTCAAGATTCAAGAGAGCTTATTGTCATGTGTTCCAGATAGGACAATGAAATTCTTGTTTTGCTTCAGCACAATAGAAAACGGTAGGCATGAATACAGAACAGATCAGTGTGTCCATATACCATTATATGAATATATATAATGGTATATTGAAGGTGCAGTATCAGTTAGTTCCTAGGAGGAGGAAAGAGTCTGTGGAATTATCTGCCTCAGAGGGCGGTGGAGGCAGGTTCTCCTGATGCTTTCAAGAGAGAGCTAGATAGGGCTCTTCAAAATAGCGGAGTCAGGGGATATGGGGAGAAGGCAGAAACGGGGTACTGATTGGGGATGATCAGCCATCATCACGTTGAATGGCGGTGCTGGCTCGAAGGGCCGAATGGCCTACACCTGCACCTATTATCTATTGTCTATTCCAAGGGGAGTAAGGGGCGACCATGGCTGACAAGGGACATGAGGGACAGTATAAAAATAAAAGAGAAGAAGTACAACATAGCAAAGATGAACGGGAAGCAAGAGGATTGGGTAATGTTTAAAGAGCAACAGAAGATAACTAAAAAGAAAATACGGGGAGAAAAAATGAGGTACGAAGGTAAGCTATCCAAGCTAGGAGGATAGTAAAAGCTTCTTTAGGTATGTGAAGAGGAAAAAATTAGTTAAGACCAAATTTGGACCCTTGAAGACCAAAAAAGATGAATTTATTATGGGGAACAAGGAAATGGCAGATGAGTTGAACAGGTACTTTGGAACTGTCTTCACTAAGGAGGGCACAAAAAATCTTCCTGATATAGTAGTGGCCCAAGGATCTGGGGTGACAGAGGAACTGAAGAAAATCCACATTCGGCAGGAATGGTGTTGGGTAGACTGATGGGACCGAAGGCTGATAAATCCCCAGGGCATGATGGTCTGCATCCCAGGGTACTTAAGGAAGTGGCTCTAGAAATCGTGGATGCATTGGTGATAATTTTCCAATGTTCTATATACTCAGGATCAGTTCCTGTGGATTGGAGGGTAGCTAATGTTATCACACTTTTTAAGAAAGGCGGCAGAGAGAAAACAAGGAATTATAGACCAGTTAGACTGACATCGGTGGTGGGGAAGATGCTAGAGTCAATTATAAAAGATGAAATAGCAGCACATTTGGATAGCAGTAACAGAATCGGTACGAGTCAGCATGGATTTACGAAGGGGAAATCATACTTGACTAATCTTCTGGAATTTTTTGAGGATGTAACTAAGAAAATGGACACGGGAGAGTCAGTGGATGGAGTGTACCTGGACTTTCAGAAAGCATTTGATAAGGTCCCACAGAGGAGATGAGTGGGCAAAATTAGGGCACATGGTATTGGGGGTAGAGTGTTGACATGGATAGAAAATTGGTTGGCAGACAGGAAACAACGAGTAGGGATTAACGGGTCCCTTTCAGAAAGGCAGGCAGTGACTAGTGGGGTACCGCAAGGCTCGGTGCTGGGACCGCAGCTATTTACAATATACATCAATGATTTGGATGAAGGGATTCAAAGTAACATTAGCAAATATGCAGATGACACAAAGCTGGGTGGTAGTGTGAACTGTGAGGCGGATGCTATGAGAATGCAGGGTGACTTGGGCAGGTTGGGGGAGTGGGCAGATGCATGGTAGTTTAAGTTTAATGTGAATAAATGTGAGGTTATCCACATTGGTATAAAAAACAGGAAGGCAGATTACTAATGTAGACAAAAATGCTGGAGAAACCCAGTGGATGCAGCAGCATCTATGGAGCGAAGGAAATAGGCAACATTTTGGGCCGATACCCTTCTTCAGGCGGATTACTATCTAAATGGCATCAAGTTGGAAAAAGGGGAAGTACAACGGGGCTCCTTGTTTATCAGTCTATGAAAGTAAGCAGGCAGTGAAGAAAGCAAAGGCACGTTTGCTTTTATAACAAGAGGAGTCAAGTATAGGAGCAAAGAGGTCCTTCTGCAGTTGTACAGAGCCCTAGTGAGGTACACCTGGAGTATTGTGTGCAGTTTTGGTCACCTAATTTGAGGAAGGACTTTCTTGCTATTGAGGGTGTGCAGCGTAGGTTTACAAGGTTAATTCCCGGGATGGCAGGACTTTCATATGCTGAGCTTACATCACCAGTGCATATGGTTCATATTTTCCATAAATAATGGGGGAGCACACAGTGGTGGAGTTACTAGCTTACTATCTTACATCACTAGAGACCAAGGTTCAATCCTGACTACAGGTGCTGTCTTTACAGAATGTGTACATTTTCCCTGACCACGCAAGTGTTTTCTAGGTGCACCGGTTTCCTTACTCCCAAGACCCAATGGGCCAGCCACACACATCAGTGCTCAGTGGACTATAAAGCTAAAGGAAGCAATACAAAGTCCACCTTAATGGCATTCAACACTGATGCAGAAGTTCAGTAACCCTGGCATTTAACTTCTAGACAATCATAAATGTCTGTGTTGGAACGTGCAGCTTGGCAGTCACTGAATGCTGAGCCATGAGGGGGGATGTATGCAGTCATACATGAAATGTAAATATGATTCTGTCCATTTATTTAAGATGAATTTGGAGTTTTCTTCAAATGAAAACATGAACACACTTTAAAGGATGGAATGGATATATCAACAAATGAGGTTTTAATTGCAGTGAAATATTTAGTGGAATATTGAAAGATTGCAACCCATCTTCATTAGGTTGTAAGACTTTTTGGCTCCTTTCAGTCCCAGTGCACAATAAATGGTATTTTCTTAACAAACCCAAAAGGGAATAAAACAAACAGCTTGAAAAGAAAAGTACAAGGAGCTAAAACTCATTAAATATTATTTGGCATTGTACTTAAAATGTAAACATCACTATCAAAGTGTCCTGGAGCAATTAAAATGGTGTGTGAACTGAGCTGAATTGTAAAAATACTGCATATTTAAGGTGTACAGTCTGCATAGTGTCAAAACAAATTTCAGTCTTATGGAAGTATATTTTTAGTTACATATGGTAAACTAGTTACTTCACTCGCAATTTAATGAAAATGTTGTGTCCAACATCTTTCAAATTTATCACTTGGAATCCAAACATCCAGAAGGTTCAGTTTAGATTTTTAAATCTTCTTGAAGGCTCGTGATTGAGTGCCGGAAATGGAGATGGCCTTGCTTCCTGAGAATATATTTTCAAATAACCAAAGAAAATTGCAGTGGATATTTTTATGGCAGAGATTGATAGCTAGATTCTTGATTAGTACGGGTACCACGGGTTATGGGGAGAAGGCAGGTGAATGCAGCCTTATGCCAGTGTGAATTTGGGGATTTTACGTTTATTTACAACTCTGCAGGCCATCAATTTTGCTGCGATTGCTAAAAGAAGCGAAAGTAATAATATTACCATTTTTAATCCTTCAGTATAAATTCTGTCATCAGTCAGTGAATGTCAATGGTGTCACACATATTCATGTTACCCTTGTTACGGCAGCATTAGCAGGGCACTGTCCCTAGGTTCTGGTGCCAGACTGACCAAAGCTGCTGCTTATCAGAGGATGCCAGGCATAGTCATATACTGCAGAAGAATGCCTCATGTCACACTTAAGACTTTAGAGATACATACATTATGGAAACAGGCCCTTCGGCCCACAGAGTTCATGCCGACTAGTGATCACCCTGTGCCAAGCATAATCCTACACACTAGGGACAATTTACAATTTATACTGAAGCCAATTAACTTTCAAACCTGTTTGTCTTTGGAGTGTGGGAGGAAACCAGAGCATCTGGAGAAAACAGGGTCTAATTAGTAACAGTCAACATGGATTTATGCCTGGAAGGTCATGTTTGACTAATCTTCTTGAATTTTTTTGAAGAGGTTACTAGGGAAATTGACAGGGTAAAGCAGTGGATGTTGTCTATATGGACTTTAGTAAGGCCTTTGACAAGGTTCCTCATGGAAGGTTGGTTAAGAAGGTTCAACTGTTGGGTATAAATGCAGGAAAAGCAAGGTGGATTCAACAGTGGCTGAATGGGAGAAGCCAGAGGGTAATGGTGGATGGCTGCTTGTCGGGTTGGAGGCAGATGACTAGTGGAGTGCCTCAGGGATCTGTGTTGGGTCCTTTGTTGTTTGTCATGTACATCAATGATCTGGATGAAGGGGTGGTAAATTGGATTAGTAAGTATGCAGATGATACCAAGATAGGGGGCGTTGTGGATAATGAAGAGGATGTCCAAAGTCTACAGAGTGATTTAGGCCAATTGGAAAAATGGGCTGAAAGATGGCAGATGGAGTTTAATGCTGATAAATGTGAGGTGCTACACCTTGACAGGACAAATCAAACTAGAACGTACATGGTAAATGGTAGGGAATTGAAGAATACAGTTGAACAGAGGGATCTGGGAATAACCGTGCATAGTTCCTTGAAGGTGGATCTCATATAGATAGGGTGGTAAAGAAAGCTTTTGGTATGCTAGCCTTTATAAATCAGAGCATTAAGTATAGAAGCTGGGATGTAATGTTAAAATTGTACAAGGCATTGGTGAGACCAAATCTGGAGTATGGTGTACAATTTTGGTCGCCCAATTATAGGAAGGATGTCAACAAAATAGAGAGGGTACAGAGGAGATTTACTAGAATGTTGTCTGGGTTTCAACAGCTAAGTTACAGAGATAGGTTAAATAAGTTAGGTCTTTATTCTCTGGAGCGCAGAAGGTTAAGGGGGGACTTGATAGAGGTCTTTAAAATGATGGGAGGGATAGACAGAGTTGATGTGGACGAGCTTTTCCCTTTGAGAATAGGGAAGATTCCAACAAGAGGACATGACTTTAGAATTAAGGGACAGACGTTTAGGGGTAACATGAGGGGGAACTTCTTTACTCAGAGAGTGGTAGCGGTGTGGAATGAGCTTCCAGTGGAAGTGGTGGCGGCAGGTTTGTTGGTATCATTTAAAAATAAATTGGATAGGCATATGGATGAGAAGGGTATGGAGGGTTATGGTATGAGTGCAGGCAGGTGGGACTAAGGGAAAAAAGTTGTTCGGCACGGACTTGAAGGGCCGAGATGGCCTGTTTCTGTGCTGTAATTGTTATATGGTTAAAACCCACATGGTCACAGGGAGAACGCACAGACTTTGTATAGACAGCACTCATAGTCAGGATCAAACCCGGGTCTTTGGTGCTGTAAGAGAGCAACTCTACTCCAATGCCACTGTGCTACCTTCTGCACACTGGGCCGCCGTAAGCATTCTCATAACAACACAGATGATGATACCACCACCACAACTAACCACGGGGCATTGCGGTGGGCAGAGCCTGCAAACTGAGACAGTGAGATTAACTTGCTCATCAGGGTGGCCGAGCAACTTACGGCAACATCAGAAAGCACTTAAACTGCCTCCATACTCAGGGCATGTCATTAAGGTGAGAGGGACAGAGTTCAAAGGAGATCTGAGGGGTAGAGGAACACACTACCGGGGTGTAAAAACTGAAGAGAACTAATCTGCAACCCTTACCCATCACCTGCAGCTCCACACAGAGATGATCACTTTGATTCCTGACCATTCCTATTCTCTCTCTGGTTACTCCTTTTCCCTTAATATGCTCATAAAAGAGATAAACAGATGTCAACACAACAAAAAGAAAATATGCCTTCATCGAGCGTTAAATTACTATTATTTGAAATGGACTATTTATCAGGCACTGACACCTTGTTAATGAAAGCCAGATAATTGAGAACAATTCAAGCTTTATTTTGCCGATGTATGTTGCCGATTCAATAGACCAAGTGATCTCTCTGAGCCATAAAATTCTACAATGTAGACATAAAATGCTGGAGTAACTCAGCGGGACAGGCAGCATCTCTAGAGAGAAGGAATGGGTGAAGTTTTGGGTCGACACCCTTCTTCAGACTTCTTTTCATGCATTTGGCATGCACAGCCTAAAGTTGTAGACCAACCTGTTCTATTTGATCTTATTTGATTGTGCACGTCAGGTTGATTGCATTCGTCGAAACAGTGCGGACCACGTGAAGGTTGCAATCTCCCACCCCTTCTTCAGACTGCAGTCTGACGAAGGGTCTTGATCAAAAACATCACCCATTCCTTCTCTGCAGAGATGCCGCCTGTCCTGTTGAGTTTCTCCAGCATTTTTGTGTCTACCTTCGATTTAATTGAATTGAATTTATTTGTCATTCAGACTTTTCGGTCTGAACAAAAGTTTGTTCCCCTGCAGTCATACATATAATAGAAAAATGACAGAAACACACAATAAACACAAATTTAACATCCACCACAGTGAGTTCACCAAACACCTCCTCACTGTGATGGAAGGCAAAGTCTTAAAGTCCATGTCTCTTCCCCCTTTGTTCTCCCTCTGGGCCTAGGCGATCCAGGCTTCAGATGCTTGTGACCCTACCGGGTGATGGTAAGTAAGTCCCGCGGCTCAACCGTGCTCCGCGAACGGGCCAGTTCAAACTCCGCGGCCCGGGGTGGTCGAAGCTGCCGATGCTGCCGTCCCCCAGTCCAGCGGTCGAAGCTGTTGTTGCGGTGGTTGGAAAAACAGGTCACCAACCTGTGATTCTCGAGCTCCCAACGATGTTGTCCACTGGGCCCGCGGCCGAGTCCACCTGGGCCGAGGTCACGGTCAGGCCGCTGCCGCCGCCACATCTGCTAACATCTGCACTTCTTTCCTACAAGTTCTACAGCGTGATGATTTTCACTATGACAACGGGACAGGGAAGGTTGCAATCTCCCACCCCTTCATTTTAAACTTTACAAATACCACATTTCAAACCACTTTTCCACTTGCCCTGCCCATCAGCAGTGCTACAATGACATCCCAATGGGATCCCAAATCTCATTTACATTAAAAATCGCAATTTTCTGGCTTCCGTTATTTATAAGAAAAATCGCGATTTCGATTGTGTGTGTGTGTGTGTGGGGGGGGGGGGGGGGGGGGGGGGGGGGAATGAATAGGGGACAGGTTTCCATTTAAAAAAAAACGTGATTTTACTTGTGGGAGGGTGGGATGGGGGGAGGTTTCATTTAATGATGTGCATTTGGGATAGTGGGGGAGGTGAGGAGTTGGGGCGCAGGGGAATAGAGGGAGAGGGGGGTGGTGAGGGAGGGGAAAGTAGGGGAGGTGAGGAGGGGGAGTGGGGGAGGATGGGAGATAGAGGGAGAGGAGTGGGGGAGGTAGGGAGTGGGAGATAGAGGGAGAGGAGGGCAGTGGGGAAGGTGAGAAGGGAGAGTGGGGCAGTGGGATAGGGGGGAGGTGAGGACTGTGGGAGCAGGGAGATAGAGGGGGGGAGGGGAGTAGGGAGGGGAGAGAGGTTACAGAGGGAGGAAGGGAGTGAGGAGGATAGGGGAAAGGAGAGGGAGAGGTGAAGGAGGGAATGGGGGTGGTGAGGTGAAGAGAGGAAAGAAGAGGGAGGGTGAAGAGGAGGGGGAGGGAGTGTTGGGGGTGAGGGGAATGGAGGAGGATAGGGGTAGGAAGAGGAATGGTGAGGCACAGTTGGGGGAGGGTTGCCGTGACTTGCATCACAACGGGGATCTCTGGTGCCACAACAGGAACCCCTCAGCCGCGCTTGCGCAGTTGGGAGCAATGGGTGAGTGGTGGAATATTGCCTTGGGGGACGGGTCCGCACCTGGTCTAGTTTTGTTATTAAAATGTAAGTGGGTCATATAGCTTCTATTTCCGTCTTTATTTTTGCCCAATGTTAAATATTTGAAGGCATTAAACATTTATGGTGCTTGAAACATCTCTAAATTATTTCATTTGCAAATCAGGGATAGAGCAATAATCTATATTGATTGAAGGAATATGATCTCAGTGAATGTTTTAATGATCATCCCACTGCAAACACTTGTATATCTTATTGAAAATATTAAGGTTATTTGTCCCATAGTTCCTAAGAGGCACAATTTTAACTTCATTCAGACGATGAGGAATGAGCAAATTTTAAATCCTCCAACTGAACCTTTGTTGAACGCTCAATGGAGAATATTTTGAATATGGTAACTTTTGAATTAAATTAAACAAAATCTCAGATTTTCCATGGGGAGATGTTACCTTTTTAGATTCTATGATATTGTGATACTACAAAAAATGTATTATTATGACTGAAATGATATATTACATATTCACTCTTTGAAACTAATATTAGTCTGAACCTTCCAACAAAATAAAGAAAAGATAGACACAAAGTGTTGGAGTAACTCAGTGGGTCAGGCAGCATCTGTGGAGAAATAGGCTGCGTGACTTTTCAGTTCTGGGCTCTTCTCCAGAAGTTTAAAGGGTCCCGACTAGAAACATCACCCCTACTTTTTTTTCCAGAGATGCTGCTTGACCAACTGAGTTATTCCAGCACTTTGTGTCCATCTTCAGTATTAACCAGCATCTGCAGTTCCTTTCTACACAACATCAAGATAAGTATTTACAGAAATGTTGTCATAATTAATGCTTTAGTAATCAATCAGTGGAATTTGTTAGAAAGACCCTTGGGGCAGAGATGACTTGCTTCTATTCTGGTTTTGTGGGTTTTGAGGTGACTGATGAAATCAAAGTTGGAAATGTCAGCTCTTCAACATGAAGAAGGAACCTGATGGGTGGGTGGGTAGGTCATTTGTGAGGTGTCTCAAAACCAAGCTTCAATATTCGTTACTCCACTTTGAGCTGTCATGGGCTTGTCAAGTCAAGTCAAGTCACTTTTATTTATATTGCACATTTAAAAAACAACTCTCATTGGCCAAAGTGCTTTACATTGGTATAAGAATAGTATAACAAACAACAGTGGTTCATAGATTAAATACCAACATCACTACATACATATAGCCCTCCCTCAGAGGACGTCAAGAAAGGCTTGGGAGTAGAGATGAGTTTTTACTTTACTTTACTTATACCTACAAAGTTGTAACTTTGAAGGTATGAGATGTGAATTGGCCAAGATAGACTGGCAGGTGATTCTTAAAGCGTTGACAGTGGATGTGCAATGGAAGGTATTTAAAGACTGCATGGATGAAGTACAAAAATTGTTCATACCAGTTTGGCAAAAGAATAAATCGGGGAAGGTGGTGCATCCATGGATAACAAGGGAAATCAGGGATAGTATAAAAACAAAAGGTGAGGCATACAAATTGGTCAGAAAAAGAAGCCTACCGGAGGACTGGGAGAAATTCAGAATCCAGCAGATGAGGACAAAGGGCTTAATTAGGAAAGGGAAAATAGATTATGAAAGGAAACTGGCAGGGAACATAAAAACTGACTGCAAAAGCTTTTATAGATATGTGAAGAGAAAGAGACTAGTTAAAACAAATGTTGGTCCCTTGCAGTCAGAAACAGGTGAATTGATCATTGGGAACAAGGACATGGCAGACCAATTGAATAACTACTTTGGTTCTGTCTTCACTAAGGAAGACATAAATAATCTGCCGGAAATAGCAGTGGAACGGGGGTCAAATAAGATGGAGGAACTGAGTGAAATCCAGGTTAGCCGGGAGGTGGTGTTGGGTAAATTGAACGGATTGAAGGCCGATAAATCCCCAGGGCCAGATAGTCTGCATCCCAGAGTACTCAAGGAGGTAGCCACAGAAATAGTGGATGCATTAGTGATAATTTTTCAAAATTCCTTAGATTCTGGAGTAGTTCCTGAGGATTGGAGGGTAGCTAATGTAACCCCACTTTTTAAAAAAGGAGGGAGAGAGAAAGTGGGGAATTACAGACCAGTTAATCTAACATCAGTAGTGGGGAAACTGCTAGAGTCAGTTATTAAAGATGGGATAGCAGCACATTTGGAAAGTAGTGAAATCATTGGACAAAGTCAGCATGGATTTACGAAAGGTAAATCATGTCTGACAAATCTGATAGAATTTTTCGAGGATGTAACTAGTAGAGTGGATAAGGGAGAACCAGTGGATGTGTTATATCTAGACTTTCAGAAGGCTTTCGACAAGGTCCCGCATAAGAGATTGGCATACAAACTTAAAGCACACGGTATTGGGGGTTCAGTATTGATGTGGATAGAGAACTGGCTAGCAGACAGGAGGCAAAGGGTAGGAATAAACGGGTCCTTTTCAGAATGGCAGGCAGTGACTAGTGAGGTGCCGCAAGGCTCAGTGCTGGGACCCCAGCTATTTACAATATATATTAATGATTTGGACGAGGGAATTGAATGCAACATCTCCAAATTTGCAGATGACACCAAGCTGGGGGGTATAGTTAGGTGTGAGGAGGATGCTTGGAGGCTGCAGGGTGATTTGGATAGGCTGAGTGAATGGGCAGATGCATGGCAGATGCAGTATAATGTGGATAAATGTGAGGTTATCCACTTTGGTGGCAAAAACATGAGGGTAAACTATTATCTGAATGGTGGCAGATTAGGAAAAGGGGAGATGCAACGAGACCTGGGTGTCATGGTACACCAGTCATTGAAAGTAGGCATGCAGGTGCAGCAGGCAGTGAAGAAAGCAAATGGTATGTTAGCATTCATAGCGAAAGGATTTGAGTATAGGAGCAGGGAGGTTCTACTGCAGTTGTGCAGGGTTTTGGTGAGGCCACACCTGGAGTATTGCGTACAGTTTTGGTCTCCAAATCTGAGGAAAGACATCCTTGCCATAGAGGGGGTACAGAGAAGATTCACCAGAATGATTCCTGGGATGTCAGGACTTTCATATGAGGAAAGATTGGATAGACTCGGCTTGTACTCGCTGGAATTTAGAAGATTGAGGGGGGATCTTATAGAAACTTACAAAATTCTTAAGGGGTTGGACAAGCTAGATGCTGGAAGATTGTTCCCGATGTTGGGGGAGTCCAGAACAAGGGGTCACAGTCTAAGGATAAGGGGGAATTCCTTTAGGACCGAGATGAGGAAAACATTCTTTATACAGAGAGTGGTGAGTCTCTGGAATTCTCTGCCACAGAAGGTAGTTGAGGCCAGTTCATTGGCTATATTTAAGAGGGCGTTAGATGTGGCACTTGTGGCTAAAGGGATCAGGGGGTATGGAGAGAAGGCAGGTACGGGATACTGAGTTGGATGATCAGCCATGATCACATTGAATGGCGGTGCAGGCTCGAAGGGCCGAATGGCCTACTCCTGCACCTATTTTTCTATGTTTCTATGTTTAGTCTCAACTTAAAGGAGTCTTTGGAGGGGGCAGTTCTGATGGGAAGAGGGATGCAGTTCCACAGTCTAGGAGCTGCAACCGCCAAGGCGCGGTTGCCCCTGAGCTCATGCCTAGACAGCGGAATGTTCAGCAACCCCAAGTCGGCCAATCTGAGGGACCTGGAGGTGGTGTGGTGGGTGAGCAGACTTTTAATGTAGGTGGGGGCAAGCCCATTGAGGGCTTTGTAGACATGAAGGAGGATCTTGTGGCTTCCAGTAGTCATTGGAAATGTTACAATACAATACAATACAATACAATACCATTTATTGTCATTTGAAACCTCATTGAGGTTCAAACAAAATTTTGTTTCTGCAGTCATACATACAAAAAAAGAACATAACACATTTTACACAAACATCCATCACAATGAATATCCTCCTCACTGTGATGGAAGGCAAAGTCGTATCTCTCCCCTGCACTCCCCATTCTTCTCCCGGTCAGAGTCAAAGCCCCCGGCGGGTGATAGTATATGTCCCGCGGCCATTCATGCCGCGCCGGGCGATGCAAGGCCCCGCTCCGGGTCTTGATGTTGGGGCCCCCGGCGGGCCCTAGCAAGTCCCGTGGCCATCAAAGCCCGGCCGGGCGATGTAAGGCCCCGCTCCAGGTCGTCTTCAACCCCGCAACTCGGGCGGGAGAAGTTGCCCCGCCGCGGGAGCTCCGAAAAGCGGTCTCCCACCAGAGACCCACGAGCTCCCGGTGTTACCGTCCACCGGCCTGCAGCTGGAGCCTCCGGGGTCGGGCAGCAGCAGCGCGCCACCACAGCTCCTCCAGTTCCCAACTCGGCCAGCTCCACGATGGTAGTAAGTCCGCAGCTCTGCGACTGGAGCCCCAGGTCCAGTTGGAGGCCGCTCCACGGTGCTAGGCCCCAACGGCAACGGAGACCCGACAGAGAAAAGGTTGGGTCCACCGTACAGGGAAAAGATTTAAAAAGTTTCCCCACCCCGCCCCCCACCCCCCACCCCGCCCCCCACCCCCCACCCCCCACACATATCCAACTAAAAAAAACACTAACTAACAACACTCAACCGAGACAAAAAATAAAAAAAAGACAGACGGACTGCAGAGGCCGCTGTGACCAGAGTCGCGCCGCCAGAGTCGCGCAGAGTCGTTGCATTTTGTTGTTGAGACTTTGAGCACAGCATTGAATGTTTTACTTTGTCAGCCAAGTAATCTCATGCTATGTCAGAGCTTAGAAGAGAATGTCTATCAGGGGCGTTGGTATTGATGAAACTCCATTGGGTAGGTCTTCAAATGTTGACCTCGCTGTCAGTGTCTGTCCTGAAAAGGACACAGGCTTCCGGAGACAATCAGTGGAAGCCATCACCAGTCGCAATAGATGATGGTGGTAGCAGAATTGGCACAGGATACTTCCAGTTTCCAGCCCCACGACGTGGATGCTCCTGCTATGGGGCCATTGGGTAGGTTATGATGTTTGTATGCTTGACACAGGTCTGGACATTACCTAGTTGCAGGCTATATGAAATTTATCACTGTGAAGTTGCATAAATACACCGTAACTCCAAAATTTTATACAGAAGAGTTTTGTAATGCATGTTATTAGACTTTAAATTTGAAGAATAAATTACGTATGTAAAATCCTACAGCAGACTAGATGTAATTACTATTTCTTATTCACAGCATTCATTCAGCCGAGTAGTTGACAAAGTAGACAAGGTTGTGAAGCAACTCTGGCATCAAGAACTGAAGACTGAAATTATCTGGAGGGAAATTAAAAAGATTTTGTTCCAAAGGTTCATCATTAACTGTGGTCTTAACAATATAGATGTCATTTAACCAGTTGTTAGTGTAAAAAGATATGCTTCAGTAAAAAGCTATCAGGGAAAAATTATGGCTGTGACAAAGATATAGAATGGAGAGTAAGTAAAATTTTATTAAAGTGCTGTTTTTAGGTGGGATCTTAAAATAGTAAAGATGGGTCAAGGGAGGAGGCCATTCAGAGTCTATATGGTTGAAACCATTGTGGTCTAGGAACAGAGGCCATAGCCTCAGAATAAACGGACAATTTCTGAAAGGAGACGAGGAGGAATTTATTTAGTCAGAGCATGGTCAATCTGTGGAATTCATTGCCATAGAAGGCTGTAGAAACCAAGTCAATGGATATTTGTAAGGCAGAGATTTACAAATTCTTGATTAGTAAGGGTGTCAGGGGTTATGGGGAGAAGGCAGGAGAATATGGTTGAGAGGAAAAGATAGATCAGCCATGATTGCATGACAGAGTAGACTTGATGGGGACAAAGGCCTAATTCTGCATTGAGAACTTATGAACTTATGAATAAGATGAGGTGAAAAGGAGTGGGAATGCAAGTTATAGCTGATTGAAAGAGTACCATAGATTTAGAGGGTTTCCTATTTCTAAATCCACTATTTTTTTTTTTGCAAGACTTCCCGAAGACTCAAAACATTTGTGACCAAGAATCTGTGCTGGGACCCTTATTATGTGATACATATTGATAGCTTGGATGTAAATGTGGGAAGTATGAATAATAAGTGTGTGGTTGTCACAAATGTTTCTTGTCTTGTAAATAACGAGGATGTTTGTCTAAGAAAACAGCAAGGTATAGATCAGATGTAAACTTGGTTGGAGCAGTGGCAGATGTAATTTAATCCAGACAAATTAAAAGCGATGTATTTTGCATAGGATATATAAGGGTAGGATATATACAGTAAATGGTAGAATTATAAAGAAAATCACAAATTTCTGGAGTAACTCAGAGGGGTGATGCAATGAGTTACTCCAGCATTTTGTGTCTTTTTTTAATAAACCATCAACCATTCCTCAGCCCACCTGCCCAACCGATCAATATCTTGCTGCAATTTTTGACAAAAAACATCTTCACTTTCTACAATACCACCCACTTTTGTGTCATCTGCAAACTTGCCATCCATGCCATGTATGTTCACATCCAAATCATTGATGTAGATGACAAACAGCAATGGGTCCAGCGCCGAATCCTGAGGCACACCACTAATCACAGGCCTCCAATCCGAAAAACAACCTTCCACCAGCACCCTCTGCTTCCTTCCTCAAAACCAATTTTCAATCCATTCAGCTATCTCTCCTTGAATCCCATGGGATCTAACCTTCCAGAGCAGCCTACAATGTGGAATGGCTTACCAAAATAATATATATAATAGATGATAACAATTTTGCGAAATTTCAATTTCTAGGGAAGTTGGAATGGAAGTTGGAGTAAAGAAGTTCTCATGTACAAGATGCAAGGGAAGAAAAGAGAACATCCTAGATTCAGGACCAAGACAGGAGATACGTGGCTTGTTGGATGGGAGGAGTTATGCAGATATAAATTGGACAAGGGGAGGAGTGTGCTATATATAACGAGGCCACAAGGAAATGCAATGCTGGTTTATAGATATTCAAAAATCAAATGATTGATGAAGAGGCCAGAGGACTAAAGGAAGTGGTTGGTAGTTGAGGAAGGAAACCAGACATTTAGGTTTTCTATTTGAATCTTGAGGAAGTTAGCATTATGACAGAGGAAAGAAAGTCCTGTGGTGCATGATAAAATGCATCGTGTCAGCCGTAGCTAACCATAAGAAGAACAAATATGCTCAAGTGTTGATCGGTATCCTTCATTAGAATAAAATATTTTTCCCACAATTACAACAGTAGATACAGTACAGGAAAACTTTAACTCTATCTTGGCCATTGGAATTTCATGTTTTAAAAATCTACTCTGTCTCTTTAAGTTGGCTTGATTGCAATTTGTAATTGTAAAGTATTTTCATTATTCTTCAGTTGCCCTTGAAGCAGTTTTTAAAGTCACTAGAATACTTTATTTTTATATTGCAAAACCACACAACGCAGTGATGTTAACCTTTTTGTGGAAAATCTCCAACAAATCTCATAATCCATCAATGCATTAGCATTTGATACTGGTGAAAGGTATTTAACAATGACTGTTTTCAAATTGGGATGGGCATGAGTATTGTGATGCTTGTATCAATCATTTAAAGCTATTTGAATGAACAAATATTTAAGACCACACAATGAATGAACAAATAGCTTATTGTATATTTTAATCCAAGTTATTAACTAAATCAACAATCCACAGTAAAACAGTAATTCATACTGTTACAACTATCCTGAGAGCTATAATAGATTTTTTTTGGTGTAAAATGGATGCCACGCTTAACAATATAATGAAATAGATTGAATATAAAGGAGCAATTTTAGAATGTCTTTCGCAATATCAGAGCTTCTGAAAATGTAATTTGTTTTCTTTTAAATAAAAGTTTTGGAAATTTGTGCCTTATGGTTACAGATTGTGGGCAAGATCAGCTCCGAATAAGAGTGCAGAAGATATTTCATGAAAATGAAAAAGGATTTTGGTATAACGAAGGAATTGGATCCAATCAGGCAAAATATATCAGTTGAGATAAACAGTGATATTAGGAAAGTTTTGCAACTCAAAATCAAAAGTGGAGAGAATGGTTATTTTCATTTTACTGGGTAGCACAGTGGCACAGAGGCTGCCTTACAGCGCAGAGATCCGGGTTCAATCCAGACTATGGGTGCTGTCTGTATGGAGTTTGTACATTCTCCCTGTGACCGTACGGGTTTTCTCTGGGTGCTGTGGTTTCCCCCCACACTTCAAAATGTACAGGTTTGTAGGTTAACTGGCTTTGGTAAAAATTGTTAATTGTCCCCATTGTGTAAGTGAGTACTAGTGTAAGGGGTGATTGCTGGTCAGCGTGGACTCGAGGGGCTGAATGGCCGGCTTCCACACTGTATCTCTAAAGTGTAGCTAGATTAAGTGGGACCCGTTGGGACCCAGTCATACGGGAGGCCTGATCCCCCATCAGTGTGTGTGGGGGGTTTGTGGGCGGGGGGGGTGGGGGGGATTGTGTGTGGGGGAGGGGAGTGTGGGTAGTGGGAGGAGGGGTGGATTGTAGGGGGGGGAGGGGAGTGTGGGCAGGGGGGTTGTGGTGGGAGGGGGGAGAGACCTCAGCGAAAAGACGGGGAGGAGCCATGGGGGAGAGGGGGGTATCACGGGGCAGGGGGCAGGAGCCAGCGAGGAGGACCAGAGGGTAGGGGTTGGAGCTGGCGGTGCGATAGGAACTCACAGCGGGCACTGGTCGCTGGTCATTCTCCTCTGCCGGGATCAGAGACTCTGCTTTCCATTGGGCGACATCGGCTACATCTCCGACTCCAGGCTGGGCAGTGCTGGGCAGTGCTGGGCAGCTTCCGGTCCCTCCGACAATTGTGTCTGTTTGGAGACCTCCTCCGTCCATTCAGAGTGTCCTTCAGCTCCAGTAAAGATGCGATGGCGAAGGAAGGGGCGGACCGTCCCAGAGAGTGACAGGAGAAGGGACTAATCTGGGCGGTGCTGTCTGGCAGGAGAGGCAATTGATCTGCGAACGCACGTTTTTTAACATTTTTAAACCTTGCTAACTTTTACAACATTCAACCGACCTGAACAAAACTTGGTGCACTTGCAGCACAGGAGAACGATGAGTGACCTGTCAAAAAATTGTAGCGCTATCGTGTACCGTTTTTGCGCAAATAGAAAGACCTTGCAAACCGGAAGATAACAAGATCAGAGTTTTAGTTATGTTTAGATTAGGTAGATGGATAGATAGATGTAGACATTCTTTTAAAGAATGGCTCTTGGCATTATGGATTGTGTGGGTGTGAAGATGGGGTGGAGGGCAGCTTTGCAGACTGGATGGATAGGGGACTGGCTAAAGAGTAGAAATAAGCGGGTATTTTCCAGTCGACAATGCACAAATATAGGGTAAATGGCACAATATTTAGTGCAAGTTAAAGTCGGAATAAAGGTAGTTCAGGTCTCAGAGTGGTCACTCTAGATGATGAACTCTAGTTGTCATCAAACTGTTATAATGCAAGAAGCAGGATGGCCAGTGTGACCCAGCAACCTCCTTCAAGCAAGTGCACGGTGATGTTCAGATGATCTACTGTGATGTTAGCAGAGATAAATGATGATCAAGCTATAAGGGAAAACGTCACTGCCTCTGAATAGTGCCACAGGATCTTTTTTGGGCTTTCAAGTGACCATAAAATGGAGGCCTCAGTCGTCATCTGCTAAAATGGAAGAAATGAAATCAAGGACACAGATTATCAGCTCAACCTTTATTCAGGAACTGCTAAGGAGAACTGGACAGGCCAAGAGTTGTTTTTTTACTCGCTAGTTCATGCGGAAAGATGAACTGACTTAGTGGCTCTTGCTTAGGTTGCTTTGGCCAAGTTGTTGATCCAATGAATTTGGCATCTTTCGGATGACACTTGGGTAAATTCGGATTTATCACAACACGGGGATGCTATGCTCGGTCACTTTAGATGTGTCTGCTTAAAGGCAAATTGAGTAAGAGAAAGGGTCCCCAGCAAATGCTGGTAACGCCTGTTCCACTCTCTGCCAAGTCGTTGTAGCTGGATTTGGTCTTGTTTATTCAGGCTTGCAACCATTCCCTCTCACCTGCCTTTTTTATGTATTTATCTTTCATTTATCTTGTAAACTTCTCACGTTCTTCTACTTCCTGCTGTCTAGGACAAATTGTCATCTGTTTCTTCCCTAATCTCAATCCTAGGTCATCGTTACTCCCATTCCTCTGCCACTAATTCCAGTCCTCAATCTGCTCCCGTTTTCATACTCTGAACAAGTTCTGTGAAATGCCCTTTGGTAAGAAGGAGGCCAATTATTTAACGTTATCCATGTTTTTTAAAAGAATATATACCACATTAAGAGGAATATAATTTGAGGCTTTTCAAGTTAACATCAGAGTGATTTTCTTTGTCAGGCATACTTACTAGAATGTCAAACAAGTAAAAGTGGCTTATATGAGACTATATTAAGGGAACAAAGAGTAGTGTGCACTTCATCTATCTCCTTCAGAGATAATTACATCCAAGGGGGTCCCATTTAGTTGATTTATGTCAGAGAATAATAAAGATTTATCTGGATGTTAAATCTTGTCAAGAATTTTCAACAGAAATTCAAACCTTTTCCCAGAAACAATGGCATTAATATTGGTTATATTAGTGGAGTAGAGACGTTTAATAAATGATAGGATATAATAAATTAAGAAGAATTAAATAATAATTGGAAGTAAGAACCCGACAAGAGAAATATTTCAATGAGGGTCATGTGGAAAGAATGTGCTAAGGAAATCCAATAGAAAAGGTTTATCACCTGGTTTGTTAAATACAGTTTTGAATGGTGATTTATAGGTGGCTCCATACTTGGTAAATGTTGTAACCCGTTAACCTGGTGAAATAAATCACAGTCCATTATTACATATTTATTATGTTTGAAATCTATTCTACTTTATTGAATACCTATCTGACTCAACTTAAGCTAAATTCTTGTGTAGTGCCCAAAGTTTTTCATGCAAATGATGAAGAAAAACTACAAAAAAAAAATCCATTCTGTTGTTCCAAATAAATATAAATCTGCTTCTTTTATTTACTGTAAATAGCTTTCTGCTGTCAACTCCCATTGAGCACTTGGGGCTGATGTTTTTTCTGTATCATCACACATATCGTCAGCTCTGTCAGATGTGAATGATTAAGAGGCATTATTCATCAGGGGCACAGAATGGAATTTATACTAGTCGTGAAGCTTGTGACTAAAGCATCACCTGAAAATCCCCTCTAGGCTATTTCATGTCTCGCGAGGATGAGGGAATTCAAAGTGAAATGAACAAGGATAAACAAATGGCTTAATTATCTGGAAAAGAGGGGATTTCTTATAAATACTGAAAAATCCTTCATAAGACAAAAATGTATTTAGAGATATCTGATAGATCCAGGGGATTTGGAGCAATATTGTGAACGGTATGTACTTGGGAATAATTTTGCACAGTTATCTATCAATGTTATTTATCAATGTTCCCAATGAGGGAACAGGGCGCACTCTGTGGAATGTGTTTCACTGTTTTTTATATTGTGACTCAAGTTAAGTTGGAGGTCATGAGGATAGAGACTAAAATGTAGATACTATACATGATTAATCTAAGAATGCTATTATACCAAATATCATGGTCGAAGATTATGATGTTACAACAAAAAGTTTGTACATGATTGGGTTCACAAAGCTTTTGTTAATGAAGATCCAAATAAGCCAGGAGCAAGAAACAATGTATGAGAACACTGCTGTTTAAATCACATCATCAAGAGTTGCCACATACTTTGCAGCTGGAGAGCAGGGACGGAACTGCACGTTTGGATTTGTAGGTTAATTGGCTTTGGTAAAGATTGTTAATTGTCCCTAGTTTGTGGGACAACATTAGGGCACAGTGTACGGGGATCGCTGGATGGTGTGGACTCGATGAGCCGAAGGGCCTGTTTCTGCGCTGTATCTCTAAACTAAACATACCAAACAAAGCTAAAATGCAATTGCAGATAAAGGATACTTGGCTGTGAATTTCTTAATTATTTGGGTCTTTTCAGGCTGGTGCTGGGAACAGCCACACATCACAGCTCAGGGTCATGTAGTCATACAGCATGGAGGCAGGACCTTCAGCCCAATACATCAATACTGATCCATATGCCCCATTCTGCATTCCTGCATTTTCCCTGCATTCGATTACCATTTTGACGAACAGTTGCGCTTGATCCTCCTAGACCTGCTGGATCTCCCAGTCATTAACCATTTGTCATTAACAACTTCCTTTCCAATTCCCATATAGACATATCTGTTCTGGACAGCCTCCGTTGTTTAGAATGAGGCCACAGGGAAATTGGAAAACAGTACCTAATTGGGTAGCTTGCCCCCCAATGGTATGAACAATGAATTCCCCATTCTAACTACAAACCAATAAACAACAATCCCATCCCCCTCCCTAAAAACAGAGAAGAAATAGTAATTGAGGACCCTGCCCATCTCCTGTGGCTCTACACAAAGACAACAGCTTTGATTTCTAAGGAATGCTATTCCCACCCTCTCGCTCTCTAGTTACTCTCTTACTCTTGATGTGCATAAAATCTCTGTACTCTCCTTACTTTTATCTGCCAGTGCAATCTCCCGTCCCCCTTTTTGCTCTCCTGATTTCCTCAAGTATGTCAGTCTAGCAAAGTAACTGCAGGGAATTTTACAGATGCCACACAATGCATCCCTGGTGATGGTGAAACTGAATGTTTGATTAGTGGATGGGGGATAGACTAGTAGCATATTTTGCCCTAGATGGTGTCAGTTATTGGAGCTGTCCTTGTCCTTCCAGGTAAGTGAAGTATATTCCATCGCACTACTAACTCTTACTTCATCCTCATAAAAAGTAAATTAAACCTTTTGAAATCTTTAATTTTACCAAACCTTACACAAGTTACTCTCTGATGTACTGACAGGCTTTAAATTAGTTCTCCTCTAATGGCAATTATGATAATATTTCCATGTACTGTATGTAGTTCCTTATCATATCAAAGGACCTTGAAGGGATTTGCATAATGAATTATTTCTGAAGGACAGTGACCGTTCTTCCAGAGGCAACACATAATTTCAAAATATTCCTTCCCACTCTATAAATCTATCTGCTTTCGTAAGTGCAAGGTTAAGAAAATAAAAAGTAAAGCTAGAATAATTTATGAAATTTAATAAAGATAGAAATTACTCTGCAATGAAGATTGCTCTATTTTATTTTGTTTCATTGGTTATTTATACTTTGTGACAGATCCTTAACAAATTGAACTGACATTTGTGAAGCACCGATAAATATCTAAAGTGCAAAACAGCATATTTTCAATTTTGACCTGTCTAACTGAATCGTTATTTGACATTTAAATTTTGAATAGTGAGGACCAAATGGTTTTACGTAACCTGAATTTGACATTTCATAGATGCAGCCCTCATGAATACTCCAAAGAAATTAACTTTTTTTGATATTATCCTGCACTTTAGGCACCGCCATATTATGCAAAAGTCTTTTTGGAAAGCTGAAGGATTGGTGAAAATTTCAAAGGTTTCAAAAGGTTCAACTTACTCCCTGAGAAACAAATAAGAGTCTATTGGAAATGTTTCCACTTGCTTGCGTGAGCACTACTCCAACAGCACCAAGGAAATTCATAGTCATACAGCATGGAATCAGGCCCCTCTGCCCAACTTTCCCACATCAACATGTCCCATCTACACGATTCAAATCTGCCTGCGTTTGTCATATATCCCTCTGAACCTATCCTATCCATGTACCTATCTAAATGTTTCTTTAACATTATGATAGTACTGCATCAACCACCTTCTTTGACAACTCGTTCCATACACCCACCACCCTTTGTGTAAAAAAAAGTTACACCTCTGATTCATATTAAACCTTTCCCACCTCACCTTAAACCTATGTCCTCTTGTTTCGATTCCTCTACTCAGGACAAGAGATTCTGTGCATTTCCCCATTTATTCCTCTCATGATTTTCTACACCTTTATAAGATCACCCCTCATCCTACGCTCCAAGGAATAGTCCTAGCCTGCCCGATCTTTCCCTGTAGCTCAGGCCCTCGAAATCCACTCCCCTACCCCATTACAAACCCACTCCCCCTGAACACGCCCACCGCTCACTCAGTAAACTGAGATGTTATGTTACAGTTATGTTACAAGATTCTGGTGAGGCCACATTTAGTGTATTTCATTCAATGTCAGTCACCCGGCCACAGGAAAATGTTGTTAAGCTGGAAAGAGTACAGGGAATATATACGATGATGCTGCCAGGAATTGAGGGCCTGAGCTACAGGGATGGGTTGGGCAGGCTCTGACTTTATTCTTTGGAGCACAGGAGGATGAGGGATGATCAATAGTGTACAAAATCATAAGGAGCATAGATGGGGTAAATGCACAGTTGTGGAAATCAAGAACCAGAGTACATAGGCTTAATGTGAGAGGGGCAAGATTTAATAGGAACCTAAGGGGGAAGCCTTTTCACTCAGGGCATATGGAACAAGATGCTGGAGGAAGTAGTTGAGGAAGGCAGGTACTAAAGCAGCAGTTCAAAGACACTTGGATAGGTCCATGGATATGAAAGATTTAGAGGGAAATAGGCCAAATACAGCAATTGAAACAATCTGAGACGGGGCAAATTGGTCCGCACGGACAAGTTGGGCTGGAGGGCCTGTTTTCATGCTATATGATTCCATGATTCTGTGACTATTTCACAGAGATGCTTTCAGCTCTAATGAGGAATTAGAATTGTAGGGATCTTTACTTCAGTGGAGTTGGGCAATCAACTTTTATTTAATTATTATTTGAAAATGAGGCCTTTTCTTATGGGTTTACAGCCTCCACTATAGGGTGCCATGGGTACAAGAAACCCGGTAGTGAAAAAGTGAGTGGAAGGTGACGGTGCAGGTCTCAGGAACAGGAGCTTGCCAGGACCACCAAGTCCGAGCACCTCGAGGTGCTCTATGATCACACCATTAATGGTAAATCTGAAATGTTATTGCAGCCACTGGTCATGTCCTTCAGTTATCTGCCTTTCCACTGTTTTGAGATATCTCATGCACGTGAATCTATTATTTGCAACATTAATGGTAGATCTGAAATTTAAACTCAGCCTCTGGTCATGTCCTTCAATTATCTATCTTTCCACTGTTTTAAGATAGATCATGCACGTGAATCTATTACTGATGGATGACCTGCATCATGTGTAGTGACAGTGTACTTGACATTATCAGTGGTGGCATGCAAATCATTGATTGTGCTTCTCAATGCAGGGAATATCATTTCAATGTACATTTCCCTTGGTGAAGTTGATTTTCAACTCGTCTAAATTAACCTCTCATGCAACAAAAATTTGTAACTGGCACTTTTTGCACATTCACAAACCAGGATAAGGTTTTGGCAGACACAAAAAAAACTGATCACTTGGTTGGAAATAAATACAACCTTCAGTGAATTAAGCTCAGGAAATATTGCATCTGAGCAATGAATGTGCAATAACTAATTATTGTTTCTTTCCAGAACAAAGTGCAATGTAACTTCACCATGATTAATTGGCAGTTTTTCAATTACTGAAGCTCATTAACATTACAACAAATATTAATATCCATTTTCAGTCATGAAGGGCATTATTTGCTTCAATAATAAGGGAAGATATTTCACATTACGTCAATGCTGACATTTTGTTGTGGCTGCCTAAGATTAGGACTAACTTCATTCGAAGATAAATTGGAGTATTAGTTCACACTGCTTCAGGATTACGGGTAGCTAACCAATCACCAATGTGTTTTAAATGGGGGGGAGACCTTTATAGTTTGAGGAATACTAATGCCAAGAGCTTTATAGCTGAGGTTGAAACAGTGGTAAAACAAAAAACTTAATTTTCCTTGCGTAAGCTGCAAAACATTTATATTTTGATTGCTATGTCCAGAGTAGCTGGCAGTAAATATATGAAGATGAAAAGATTGAAAGCGGATCAGATGCTTTCAGTGCATTAATTTTGAAAGCAATACTGGGGCAGAATGAAGAGAATACAATTAAGATTCAAACACATTCACCTGAATGTGATATTAAACCATTTCAATATGCTATCCACCAGCACTTGTATTCCTCTGATTCAAGCATCATCATTAAGGTTTTAATTTTTTTTGTACTCTCCCACACCTTTACAATACATTTCCTGTGTTTTCATTCAGTATTGCAACTATTCAAACTAGTTCTAATTTATTGCTTCCATGCTGGTCTCCTTGTTTGCTTTTATCCCGTTGAAAGCAGTTTAACAATTATGAATAGGCACGTGGTTATGCAGGGGATGGAGGGTTATGGAGGCAGTGGAGGGGTGGTGGGTGTATGGAATGAACTGCTAGAGGAGGTAGTTGAGGCAGGTACTATCGCAATATTTAAGAAACATTTAGAAAGGTACAGTACATGGATAGTACAGAAACAGTTTCAAGGGATAGAAACATAGGAAATAGATGCAGGAGTAGGCCATTCGGCCCTTCGAGGCTGCTCCGCCATTCAATGTGATCATGGCTGATCATCCAAAATCATTCCTGTTTTTCCCCACAACCCTTCATAGATTTAGCCCTAAGCACTAAATCTAACTCCATGGAAAACATCCATTAAATTGGCCTCCATTGCCTTCTGGGGCATGGAATTCCACAGATTCACAACTCTCCGGGTGAAAATGTTTTTCCTCATCTCAGTCCAACATGGCCTATCCCCTATTCTTAAACTGGGACCCCTGGTTCTGGTCTCCCCCAACATCAGGAACATTTTTCCTGCATCTAGCCTGTCCAATCCTTTAAGAATGTTATATGTTTACAATAAGATCCCCTCTCATCCGTCTAAATTCCAATCAATACAAGCCCAGTCGACCCATTCTTTCATCATATGTCAATCCCTCTATCCCTGGAATTAACTTTGTGAACCTACGCTGCACTCCTTCAATAGCAATAATGTCTTTCCTCAAATTTGGAGACCAAAACTGCACACAATACGGTCAAAATGGAGGCAGGGGGGACTCGTGTAGATGGAATATGTTTTTTTTGTTGTGGGCAAGTTGGGCCAAAAGGCCTGTTTCCACACTGTATGAATCTAAGATCATTTTACCTTGGCATCATGTGCAGCACAGACATTGTGGGCCAAAGGGCCTGTTCCAGTGCTGTACTTTTCTATGCTCTATGTTCTATTTCAGCACCCTATGAAGCAGAAGTGGAAATAATTAAGACGATAGAATAAAATATATTAAAAGAGTGAAAAGTAAAAGCAGGCAAATGAGAGTTGGAATTATCATGCAAGAGCAATGAGGAAGAGTTAGAAGGAAAGTGAAAATTAAATTAAAAGAGAAAACTACCAAAACAATAATCAGTCTGAAGGAGGGTCTCGGCCCAAAACATCACCCACTCCTTCTCTCCAGAGATTCTGCCTGTCCTGCCGAGTTACTCCAGTTTTTAGTGTCTATATTTGGTTTAAGCCAGCATCTGCAGTTCCTTCCTACACCAAACAATAAAGGGTATAAATTATTAATGGGAGGCCACTGAGGAATGTTAATGGGTAGAGAGACCTAGGGATCCAATCTGTTGTTCCTTGAAAGTGGGAACAAGAGTAAATACAGTGGTAAAGAAGGCTCATGGTGTGATTGCCTTCTTAGTTTGGGGCATTGAATATATGTTATTTTGCAATTTGAGAAAAAACCTACTGTGCCACACTTGCAGTATTGTGTGCAATTCTGGTTGTTGCACGGTGTGAATAATGTGATTGAGCAGTAGGGGGTGCAGAGGAGATTCAGCAATGTATTGACTGGATTGTAGATCTTTGGTTATGGAATCAGATTGGATAAGGTGGACATGATTTTACAAAAGGCTGAGGGGTATCCTGAAGAAGGGTCCCAACCTGAAATGTCACCCATCCTTTTTCTCCAGAGATGCTGCCTGACGTACTGAGTGACCTACTGCACTTTGTGTCTATCTTTGGTAAAAAACAGCTTTTGCAGTTCCTGGTTTCTCAAAATAAAGACCATATGGTATCAAAATCAACATAAGTTTAAAATGAGATTTAGGGTATTTAAAAGGGACCTATGGGATAAGATTTTTAAAGAGAGTAATTAATATTTGTAATACACAACCAGAAGATGGTGTGCAATAACTACATTTAATAGACATTTAAATGAGCATTAACTGGTCAAAGCCTACATGGTCTAGAGCAAGCAAATGGGATCAGTGCACGATATTCTGCATTGTTTATTTTCTCTTACACTATCTGATGTGTATACTTTGCCTGGTTAGCATATAAAGCAGTTTTTCACTGTATCTAAGTATAAGTGACAATAATACGCCACTACCAATACCAAGAGTGTAGTCAAAAAGCATGGACGTGGAGAGCCAAAGGGTGTATTTCAGTGCTGCAAAACTCTGACTCTATCTATGTACTCTTAAAAGTTTCGTCTTGTTTATCTGTGATCTCAGGAGCTGCGCCAGAATGGTACACAATAGTGCAAACAAAAAGCACAAAAATAATCTTACTCAGCTTTTTCTCACGGTCGTTCATATCAAATTTCTCAACATTTGATGTTATATTTCACATGTTATTGATATTTCAAGGTTTAAAAAAGCCAACTTTGAAAATAATAAATGCCTGTGAGTGGTCGACGATTCTGGTCGTTTCCAGTGATGATATCACAAATGCATCACACAGTCGTCCAATCATAGAAACATAGAAACATAGAAAAATAGGTGCAGGAGTAGGCCATTCGGCCCTTCGAGCCTGCACCGCCATTCAATGTGATCATGGCTGATCACCCACTCAGTATCCCGTACCTGCCTTCTCTCCATACCCCCTGATCCCTTTAGCCACAAGTGCCACATCTAACGCCCTCTTAAATATAGCCAATGAACTGGCCTCAACTACCTTCTGTGGCAGAGAATTCCAGAGACTCACCACTCTCTGTGTAAAGAATGTTTTCCTCATCTCGGTCCTAAAGGAATTCCCTCTTATCCTTAGACTGTGACCCCTTGTTCTGGACTCCCCCAACATCGGGAACAATCTTCCAGCATCTGGCTTGTCCAACCCCTTAAGAATTTTGTAAGTTTCTATAAGATCCCCCCTCAATCTTCTAAATTCCAGCGAGTACAAGCCAAGTCTATCCAATCTTTCCTCATATGAAAGTCCTGACATCCCAGGAATCAGTCTGGTAAATCTTCTCTGTACCCCCTCTATGGATGTTTTTCCTCAGATTTGGAGACCAAACTGTACGCAATACTCCAGGTGTGGCCTCACCAAAACCCTGTACAACTGCAGTAGAACCTCCCTGCTCCTATACTCAAATCCTTTTGCTATGAATGCTAACATACCATTTGCTTTCTTCACTGCCTGCTGCACCTGCATGCCTACTTTCAATGACTGGTGTACCATGACACCCAGGTCTCGTTGCATCTCCCCTTTTCCTAATCTGCCACCATTCAGATAATAGTCTACCCTCATGTTTTTGCCACCAAAGTGGATAACCTCACATTTATCCACATTATACTGCATCTGCCATGCATCTGCCCATTCACTAAGCCTATCCAAATCACCATGCAGCCTCCAAGCATCCTCCTCACACCTATCTATACCCCCCAGCTTGGTGTCATCTGCAAATTTGGAGATGTTGCATTGAATTCCCTTGTCCAAATCATTAATATATATTGTAAATAGCTGGGGTCCCAGCACTGAGCCTTGTGGCACCCCACTAGTCACTGCCTGCCATTCTGAAAAGGACCCGTTTACTCCTACCCTTTGCCTCCTGTCTGCTAGCCAGTTCTCTATCCACATCAATACTGAACCCCCAATCACAATGGGATCTCATTAACAGAAGCTTCCGTGAACATTTCAACAACCGAAAACGACATTACAATGTGATCTCTGCTGCCAATACAGAAGCTATGAGAGTTGACGGAGTGGGGGATGGGAGAAGAAGAAATGTTATTTAAACATTGTCTTTAGTGGGGGAGTGCGAAAGGGGAGAGATGAGGGAGGGAGTGACACAGGGTAGGGAAAAGGAAAGGGAGGGAGAGGTGACAGAGAGACATTGGGATCAGCAGCATCAAGGGGAGTAAGGAGAGAGTGAGATTTTGGTCCCCCCTCCCCCCATGTGGGAAGGATTGATTGGCTCAAGGGAGCGCTGACAATGACCCAAAGATAGAGTCCATACAATGGCTCTGGGAATTACCGACTGCCCCCCCCCCCCCCACACCGATGTGGGAAGGGTTGATTGCATTGGGGGAACGGGTTATGTTGGGGGAATAGGTGAATGGTGGAAACGTGTTGCATTGGGGAAACGGGTGAGAGGTGGAATATTACATTGGGGAAACGGGCCAACGGGTCAGGGGGATAGGGAGGGGAGAGGGATTATGGAGGGAGGGAGGGAGTGACTGAGGGTAGGGAGTGGCTGAGGGTAGTGGAAAGGAGAGGGAGGGAGAGGTGAAGAAGGGAGTGGAGGAGGGGAGGAGGTGAGGGAAGAGCAGAGAGAGGGTGAAGAGGAGGGGGAGGGAGTGTTGGGGGATCAGGGGAAATGAGCCGTGCCTGCATAGTTGGGGGCTATGGGTGATTGGTGGAACATTGCATTGGGCGAACGGGTTACATTAGGGGAAACGGGTGATGGGGGTGATTTGCTTCAGGGAGCGCCTGTCTCTGGGGTGAGCGTCGACGCCGCGTTCGGGGACCAGCTCTCCATTGTGACGGCGTGCCCCCCCCCCCCCCCCCCCACCGCGTTGGGGGACAGCGCCCAACGGGTCTAACTTGGGCTAGTGAAATATAAAAGACAAAATCAATAGGTGCAGGTAAACCACGAAGGCAAGAGGAAATATTATTGGGGCAACTGAGACACCAAATTTGATGCCATATTGGGCTTGGAGGGGCTACTTCTTAAAATATCTTATTTTCCAACACTGATTAAAGTAAGTTGAAATGTACCCCATTAATTAAGTCCACCTTCTAGATTGTAATCAATTTAATAAATGTAAAATAATGATTCTCCAGAAAAGTACACATTAACAGCTCATTTTTTGCATCTTTCCTTTATTAACTGGTACAATGAATTTGGACAATTAAAATGATTGAACAGGGTAATACAGTTAGAGTCATGGAGTCATAGTTGCAGTAAACATGGAACAGTGTTCCTCTAAATTGATACTACCTACGTCCCCATTGTAAAATAACACTTGCCTTAAAGAGCAAGTCAACATGGGGTGATTTCCTTTATGCTGATTGAAGCAACAAAGTCAATGACAAATTCTTTCTTCATTTTAATTAAAACTTCCACCAAAATATATATATATATATTTAAGTTCCTGAATCACATTAGATAAAATGAAATAAACTGCATAAGATGCATAAGTAAAAAGTCGGGATCAAAAGCACATTTGGCTTTCCTAAATACATTTATTTTAATTTTGAAAAGTGTAAATACAGGTATGATAGAAATTCCATAATTTGCCAGAATAAGATTTCAAAATAACATTTTGAAAGATGTGGAAATTGTTGAAAAGAAAATTAGCTATAGGATTCAGCCTGGAATATAAAACAGACCTTGAGTGTAGGAACGAACTGCAGTAGCTGGTTTAAATCAAAGGTAGGCACAAAATGCTGGAGTAATTCAGTGGGACAGGCAGCATCTCTGGAGAGAAAGAATGGGTGACGCCTTGAGTCAAGACCCTTCTTCAGACTAATCAGTTTGAAGAACGGTCATGACCCGAAACGTCACCCATTCCTTCTCTCCAGAGATGTTGCCTGTCCCGCTGAGTTACTCCAGCATTTTGTGTCTACCTACAAGCAGACCTTATTTTGTTACCATCACTGGGGAATCATCATGCTGTTTTAATTATGTTATGGAATCTTTCACCTCAATCAAAGACAAAAACTTTTGTTTATAAATTCAGAAGTTCCGAAGTGCTTCCCAGGGGCATTATCAAAGAAATATTAGTGCCAAGTCACAATATGAGATAGGGTATACATTAAGGTTAACTTATAAGGAGAAAGGGAGAAAAGAGAACAGAGGAAATTTACGAGGATGTTGCAAGCTATCAAGGGCCTGAGCTATAGGGAAATGTTGGGCAGACCAGGATTTTATTCCTTAGAGCACTGGAAGCTGAGAGGTAATTTTATAGACATGTATAAAATGATATGGGGAATAGATAGGCTGAATGCATGGAATATTTTATCCAGGGTAAGGGGGTCAAGAACTAGAAAATATAGGTTTAAGATGAGAAGGGCAAGATTAAATAGGAACCTGAAGCTCGCCGTTTTCCACTCAGATGGTGGTGGGTGTATAGAATGAGCTGTTAGCAGAGATAGTTAAGACTGGTACGATAATAACATTTAAACAAGACTTGGGCAGATACGTTGATAGGAAAGGTTTAGACGGATGTGAGCAAAACACAGGCAAATGGGATGAAATTAAATTAGGGGCATCTTGGGTGCCATGGACATTTGGATTGAAGGTCCTATTTCCATGCTGCGTGATTCCATGACTATATACTTTGGGGACAGAGAACAAGTGGAGGGTTCACAAGAGATGCGTGTGGTTAGGCCTAAGACATACATTGTGAGGAGGGAGGAGGGAGGTGGAAGTGCAAACAACCTCAGTGAATATCGCCACCCAGTGGGAATTTGGACATGGTACAGTGTTGCAGTTTCCATGACACCCAATCCCAAGTTTGCCAACTCTTCTTCCTTTTGGACCTGGCCTGATGTCACCTCCCACCCATCCCATATGCTCAGCAAATTGATAGTTGATGATTCCTTGCCACATTACCCTGCAAGACAGAAGTAAGAGTGACTTGAGTCGTGTGTGTGTGCATGTGCATGCGTGTGTGTGCATGTATGTACGTATGTGAGTGTGCATACACAAGTATGCACATGTTTGTCACTGGAAATAAGTGTAAGTGTTAGGGAACCGAAACATCAATCATTCACTCCACAATTGCTGCCTGACCCACTGAGTTCTTTCAGCACTATACATTTTTAAAACTATTTTAGCCCAGAACCTGGTGTGACTTGGGTGGGGGAGGGATGGAGAGAGAGGGAATGCGGCGGTTACTGTTTAAACTAGTTGGTCTATGGAATTCACAGAAAGAATGCTATGCTGACCCTGAAAGCCTTCTTATATTTAATAAACTACCTTTGCTGTTTACTTCAATTACTGAAAATGTTAGAATATGTTAGAGAAAGATACTGTGGTCTAGTATTTTGAAGTAATTTGCTCCACAGGTTTTCCAAGGAGCCAATCCGGTTGATTTATTTCTGAGATTACTCAAGTGATGAACAGTTTGAAGTGCTTGATCGCTCTGGGTGTCGGGAAAGAAAATGGAAAGACCTATATAAATGTACAATTCATTATTTTACCTTTTGCACTTTGGAATGAATCCCAACAGTAACATCTTTGGCATTCCCTGCAGTACGAATTGCTGAATACATTACAATGCAATATTAAAGATAGAAGCAGTCTGGATACAAACTACTCTCCCTTAAACTTTTCTTCAACTTTATAAAAAGTTTATGTCTGTTATGTGAAAACATATCTATAGGTTCCCAGAATATTTATACTTAAATTACAGAGGAACTTGTCATGCAAGCAATAGCTAAATAATGCAGACCTGATTAACATGACAATACACGAGAGACTGCAGATGCTAGAGCTTGGAAGAAAAACAAACTGCTGGAGGAACTCTACGGACCAAGCAGCATCTGCAATAGATTTTTCTTTTTAATCGAGTCCTCCCCAATGAGAGCATTGAACATGTAGAAGCAGCTGTTTATCCATCGAGAAGATTATTAAGAAAAGTCAATTTTTTGGAAAATCTTTGACTGGTATCTAGTTAACAGTTCTTCTCCACAGGGAGTACGCATTGTGGACTTGAAAAGACAGTTCAAATAAAATTGAAAAGACAGTTCAAATAAAATTCCAGCTCGTCACTAAACTTCCTACTTTGAAACTATTATGTTGAGTGTATCGGTGAAGGTAAATTACTTCCTCATCATTAGCAGAGTAATGCATTGTACATAACCTACAATAACATTGTTGTCATTATAAGGTGATGCTACCTCCAATGTTCTATAATCAAAATCATGGGAAACAGACCACAATTTATAAATTACATATATTCTCCAAATAAACCAAAGCTAATTCTAGCAGCTAAAGTCTACAAAAATGAAATAGTTACATTCCATCTATATGTTTTACATTTTATCTTTTTTGTCTTTCCAGTTGTTAAAATTTTCAATCTACACAAGCTGTACTAAAAACATATTTGTGTTAAAGAAGGAACTGCAGATGCTGGAGAATCGAGGGTACACAAAAGGCTGGAGAAACTCAGCGGGTGCAGCAGCATCTAAGGAGCGAAGGAGTTAGGCGATGTTTCGGGTCGAGACCGTTCTTCAGACTGAAGAAGGGTCTCGACCCGAAACGTCGCCTATCTCCTTCGCTCCTTAGATGCTGCTGCACCCGCTGAGTTTCTCCAGCCTTTTGTGTACCCTAAAAACATATTTGTTTGGGAAGGTAGAGACATTGGTTGTTTTTTAAGTTTGTGTCTGGAAATGGGGTACAGGCATTTCATTTTGGTGTGAAGATGGGTCTTGACCCGAAACGTAACTCATTCCTTCTCTCCCGCTCAGTTAATCCAGTTTTTTGTGTTTATCTTCATATTTCAAGATATTTTTTATGTTTCTACAAAGAGATTCCAGACTGCAACGTAGATAAATGTGAGGTTATCCACTTTGGTGGCAAAAACAAGGGGTCAGATTATTATATCAATGGGGTTAGGTTAGGTAAGGGGGAGGTACAGCGAGACCTGGGTGTCCTTGTACACCAGTCACTGAAAGTTGGCGTGCAGGTACAGCAGGCAGTGAAGAAAGCTAATGGAATGTTGGCCTTCATAACAAGAGGATTTCAGTATAGGTTCTTCTGCAGTTGTATAGGGCTCTGGTAAGACCACATCTGGAGTATTGCGTACAGTTTTGGTCTCCTAATTTGAGGAAGGACATTCTTGTGATTGAGGCAGTGCAGTGTAGGTTCACAAGATTGATCCCTGGGATGGCGGGACTGTCATATGACGAAAGATTGAAAATACTAAGCTTGTATTCACTGGTTTAGAAGGATGAGGGGATATCTTATAGAAACATATACAATTATAAAAGGACTGTACAAGCTAGATGCAGGAAAAATGTTCCCAATGTTGGGCGAGTCCAGAACCAGGGGGCACAGTCTTAGAATAAAGGGGAGGTCATTTAAGACTGAGGTGAGAAAAAAACGTTTTCACGCAGAGAGTTGTGAATTTGTGGAATTCCCTGCCACAGAGGGCAGTGGAGGCCAAATCACTGGATGGATTTAAGAGATAGTTAGATAGAGCTCTGGCAAGATATGGCGAGAAGGCAGGCACGGATTATTGATTGGGGACGATCAGACATGATCGCAATGAATGGCGGTGCTGGCTCGAAGGGCTGAACGGCCTCCTCCTGCACCTATTTTCAATGTTTTTATGTATGAAAGCAAAGTCGAACGTAACCGTATGTATTAACAGCATTGAATGCCAGATGTGACCATCGTAGTGGTGGTTTAATGGCTCGCTGAATAAATAGAAATCCAGGTCACTGATGGAATAGTTATGTCTGCAAATTGCAGACTGAGGCAATGTTTGACTAGATAAGTGAACAATTGATTGCATGACTGGGTGAGTGAGTCTCTTAGCAATTAAATGTTGGCCCAAAGGATAATTTCTTGAAAAATGTGGCATTGACAATCCAAAGCAGGCACGTTGAAACCTACCAAACATTCAGCTGCTCTTGCAGATAATCTCGAAACAAAGGCCATTCCAATTTTGATCGTAGTCAAAGAGAGATCTCAACAGGTAGCCTGCTTGTTGATCATCATGACCAAACACACACATTTTATTGACACTCATCCTGACTCTGTGCTGAAAATTTAGAGATCATCTTTGCACTCGCACTAGAAAACTTCCCTATAGTTTCTTTCTATCGGTTTTGTGAAGAGACCTCATGTTTCTAGGTCATGTTTGCCACCAAAGTACAAAGCTGCAGCACTAAAGGCAAAACAAGAATTGAATCATGAAACATGACAGCGCAGGATCTAACCTCTGTATTATTTTTAAAACACACCATCTTTCTTCGTAACAATCTTAAATCTGAGTTCCTGTTAACATGTGCTTGGCCAACCTGTCCAAACCAATTTAATCACATTATATTTTTGTAATCTGAGGATTTCTACCATTACAACTCAAATAAGGGAAGAAAAGCCTGACGTGTTATAATTGAGTCAGTGAGTACAATTCTTTTCTTTTCTGGTAAAAGTTTAAATGAACTTTTTTTCCATACCCTTTGTGAATTACATACTGTACTTCACTCCACTCAATGTTCTGAATCTTTAGATACAAAATTAAGTATTCTTTTAATCTTCCTGCTACTTAATTAACTTGCAATATCACCATGATAGAATTGTATGAGTCCTACATTTTTTCTAATTGATTCATTCCTAGGGGTAACATATTTTTGCCTATTCTTAATTGGTCTTGAGAAGATGATGAACCAACTTCTTGAACCCTATGGAGATACTTCCATGGTGTTGTTGGGGAGTAAATTCTAGGATTAATGCCCAGCGATGATAAGGGACCAGCAATAGATTTCAATACAATTGCTGTCTGACTTCGAGCAAGTGCCCTGATGCACTTGAGGTTGTGGATTTGTGAGGTCTATCTGATTGTCTGTGTGGGTACTGAAGTGCATTTTGCAGACGGTGCATGGTGCAATAATAAGGTCATGATCATTCAATGTAGTGGATGGGGCACTGAAGAAGTGCTTACTTAATCCTGGACAGAGTTTCTGAGTGTTGATGCAGCCGCTCTCAACCAGGCAAGTGGATGAGAATTCACTTATACTCTAAATTCATGGCTTGGAGATGGAATTAAGTTTACCATTAGCCACTCATTGTAGTAGTTTGTTTGAAGCAATTTTTTTTGTGAAAGTTCACAATGCATATTCACATTTTAGAAAAATGTCAAATGTAGATAGTTAAGGGCTTCTATTGAAATCAATCTGTTTTTACTGCAGTTTGAAAAGTAACTCGAATGGCAGGAACCATTGTCCTTGAAAATAAGTGCAAGCAGAGAAAGGGAGGTGAAAGTGTGCAGTAAGAATGGATTGAGGTGAAAAAGTAGTCATTTAGGAATTATATTTGTTAACCTGAATGTCATAGTGTGTAATCGTATTTAATTTATATATGGAGATTATAATCGGGATAAGTAATTGAGAAATGTTTTATTGCTCCTAGTGTAGCAAGGTTCTGATTACATCCACAATTCACTCTGTGGCTGTGAGACTTGCAAAGATTCCCACTACTTTTGTTCCCGTTGTTTAAAGAATCTTGTACTCAGCAAGATGTCTAAATGGACATGGAAAATTATTGATATCTTAAGTCATTTTCCCTTTTCAATCAAAACATTATTGGTTTTAGATTTTTATTTAGACTTTAGAGATACAGCGCAGATGCAGGTCCTTCGGCTCACTGATTCCGTGCCGACCAGCGATCTCCCCGTACCATCCCACACACTGGAGACTATTTACAGTTTTATTGAAGCCAATTAATCTACAAACCTGTGCATCTTTGGCGTATGGGAGGAAACTGGAGCACCCAGAGAAAATCCACACAGTCACAGGGAGAACTACAAACTTCATACAGACTGCACCCATCGTCATGATTGAAACTTGTACCTGGAGCTGTAAGGCAGCAACTCGATCGCTGCGCCACTGTGCCGCACCTTATTTATTTATTTTTCAGAATATATATAGATATTTTCAAACTTATTCATCACATGCACAGGCACAGTGAAATGAATTTGCCGTGCAGCGATACAATTGAAAAAAGAACACACAGTACACAATAGAATTCAACGCAAACATCCAGCACAGCATTCTCCATTGTGGCAAAGCCAGCATTTATTGTCCATTCAAAATCCCCTTGGGAAGAAGATGAGCCATCACCCTGATCCACTACCGTCCATCTGATGAATGTAACCCCCCACCCCCCATTCTTTGGGGAAGGAGTCCCTGGATTACAATGAATGAACGCCAATGTTTTTCATGTAAGATGGTCTGAAACTTGGAAAGGAACATGCAGGTGGTGGTCATGGAGTCATAGAATCAAACAGCATGGAAACAGCCCTCCACATCCACACAAACCAGTGAGTTCCATGCATGTCCTCATGTACCTACTCCCATTGACCTTTGTAGCTGGAGAGAACACAGTTTGGGAGCAGCTGTCAAACTGTCTCTGCAGAGTCTGATAATTTGTCCGGTTTACTTGATCGCCAATTTGTCATAAGATCATGAGATAGGAGCGGAATTATTCGGCCCTTCATGTCTTCTCTGCCATTCAATCATGGCTGATCTATCTCTCCCTCCTAACTCCATTCTCCTGCCTTCACCCCGTAACCTTGACACCCGTACTAATCAAGAATCTATCCATATCTGCATTAAAAATATCCATTAACTTGGCCTCCACAGCCTTCTGTGGCAAAGAATTCCACAGTCACCAACCTCTGTCTAAAGAAATTCCTCCTCATCTCCTTCCTAAAGGAACGTCCTTTAATTCTGATGACTCTCCCAATGGTGGGATCATCCTCTCCGCATCCACTCTATCCAAACCTTTCACTATTAATTTCAATGAGGTCCGTCCTCATCCTTCTAAACTCAAGCAAGTACAAGCCCTTGGGAATCATGCATGTCACCTTCCAGATTCAGTGCTTGGTCTTTGACAGATTAGTTGAGCTCAAACAGGGCAGCAGCAGTATGATATCTACCTGGGGCCCAGAGTCCCATAGGTAGGAGGTATTAAACTGTCTGCAGTTCTGATTACTAAGCACAGCCCATGTTAGGAAATGAAGCACTGACTGGGACATCATTCAATTTACAACTAAATAGAAAATATTCATCACACACTTCAGTTAACAGCCTTTTGAAAGTTGCTTCTTTCAATGAAAAGCATGAGCAGGTTTATGGGTGGGAGATGGAGAGCACTGTTTGTGCAGAGAGCCATGTAGCCCAGAATTATACATAATTTTGTTTCTAATAAATTCTGTGTACCAAAATAACAGATTATAGAGTTACATGGGTCACTTAATATTGAGGCTTGGTGTAATTATTTGGCCAGTGATTACATTTCTCTTCTTTCTCTATAATAGAGAGGACTATTGAAACTAGTCCAGCAATATGGAGTTGTCTTGTTGATGCCTGGGTACGATCCAGCAATAAGGTAGAAGCATCTTCCCGATGCTTTTCAAGTAAATTACATAAGACCAGGGCGGAACGGTAGTGCAGCAGTTGAATTGCTGCCTAACAGCACTTGCAGCACCCGAGACCCAGGTTCGATCCGGACTACAGGTGCTGTCCGTACTCCGTTTGTACTTTCTCCCTGAGACCTGCGTGGGTTTTCTCCAAGACCCAATTGGGCTGAAGGGCCTGTTTCTGCGCAGTAAACTATAGTAAGACATTGGGGCAGAATTAGGCTATTCAGCCCATCAACTCTGCCTTTAATCATGCTGATATATTTTTCCCTCTCAAACCTTTTCTCCTGCCTTTCCCCCATAACCTTTGTTGCCCTTCCAAATCAAGAACCTATTAATCTCCGCCTTAAAAATTCCCAATGGCCTCCACAGCCGCCTGTGGCAATGAATTCCACAGATTCGCCACCACCTAACTAAAAAACAACCTTCTTATCTTCATTTTGAGGGTACGTCCCATTGTTCTAAGGCTGTGCCCTCTAGTTTTTTATTTTCCTATTACTGAAACATCCTCTCCACATCCACTCTGTCCAGGCCTTTCATTATCCGGTAGGTTTCAATAAGAGACTGAAGCTTTCACTGAAAGGCCTAGCTGAACAGCTCCTTTACCTGTCTGAGTGCTGCCTGCTGCCCAAAGCTTGGAAGAAATTTCATATGTTCATAACTTCATAAGTCCAAGGAGCAGAATTAGACCATTTGGCCCATTGAGTCTGCTCTGTCATTCAATCATGGCTGATATTCCTTTCCCTCTCAACTACATTCTCTTGCCTTCTCCCCATTACCCTTGACACCCTTATTCATCAAGAATCTGTCATTCTCCGCCTGAGAAAAATATCGATTGACTTGGCCTCCACAGGCCTTTGTGGCAATTAATTCCACAGATTCACCACCGTCTGGTCCTAGATTTTACTTTGGAGTCACGTGAGTGATTCCGTGAAGAATCCCGCCAGTTCGCTTGCGCGTCATATCGTCGTTCGCATTGGCAAAGCACCGGACTGGCAGAGCATCGCTCCTGCCGGCGGTATTTTAAACCTAGAAGGTAAGTTTCTTTTACTTACCAGGATTTCTTGTTCAAGCAGGAACCTCTCTTCACAGAGGTTTCCTGCCAGATTTCTTGCAGAGTTCAGCGAGTGATCCGGCTATGGGCTCTGGGGAAACCCCGGTTCTGATCGCGGAAGCGGAGAGCCGGTAAAGATCGGGTTTCGTGATAAGCAGCTGCTGACAAGGCAGTCAGTGGCTTCCAGCCTGCTGCGATGCCGTGGAGTGGCAGATCGAGTCGGAACATGGTATAAACACCAGAGTCACTGACAGTGCGTTCAGCGGCTCACAAACACGGTGGTCCCCAGACATGGGTGAAATTGGAGGAGGAGAGAACTCGTTCAGCCCTATTGGACTCAGATGAGTCAGACTGCAAGGGTTCGTCTCTGGTAATAAGGGTGTTTTTGCATGCATGCTGTTGTAATTTTAACCCTTCACAGGTGAAGCTCCACACTACAAAATTAAATTAGTGAGACTGCACCGGATCTGTAATAGCGCGGGTGTATGGGACAGGCCATGGCAGCAGCACCTGGGACAGGGCTGCTTCATGTGTGAAAGCACCGGCCTGTACGAGAGGCTGCGCCGGCAGCGCCTGGGACAGGGCTGCTCAAGGTCTCCCTGTTGGAGGGGGAGACCAGGACGGGTCAGTGTACTGCTGATGCCGAGTATCAGGGTATGGCCGTGGGGCATACCACAAGGGATAAAGGGCAGGTGTCAGAGGTAACCTTTCCTGACAACAAAGTTGCCATCCCAACAGAATGTTCCATCCTGGTACAGGTCCAATGGGGCCGTATCAGTGCAGGTATCCTGGGGCCTGTGGCAGCGCCTGTTTAGGGCTGCCTACCAATCGCCCTCTCAGATTCAGATTCAGATTCAGATTCAATTTTAATTGTCATTGTCAGTGTACAGTACAGAGACAACGAAATGCATTTAGCATCTCCCTGGAAGAGCGACACAGCAAATGATTTGAATAAATAACAATAAGTGTCCGGGAGGGGGTGATTGGCAGTCACCGAGGTACGTTGTTGAGTAGCGTGACAGCCGCCGGAAAGAAGCTGTTCCTGGACCTGCTGGTTCGGCAACGGAGAGACCTGTAGCGCCTCCCGGATGGTAGGAGGGTAAACAGTCCATGGTTGGGGTGAGAGAGGTCCTTGGCGATGCTGAGCGCCCTCCGCAGACAACGCTTGCTTTGGACAGACTCAATGGAGGGGAGCGAGGAACCGGTGATGCGTTGGGCAATTTTCACCACCCTCTGCAATGCCTTCCGGTCGGAGACAGAGCAGTTGCCATACCAAACTGTGATGCAGTTGGTAAGGATGCTCTCGATGGTGCAGCGGTAGAAGTTCACCAGGATCTGAGGAGACAGATGAACCTTCTTCAGTCTCCTCAGGAAGAAGAGACGCTGGTGAGCCTTCTTGATCAGAGTTGAGGTATTGTGGGTCCAAGAGAGGTCGTCGGAGAGGTTGACTCCCAGGAACCTGAAGCTAGAAACACGTTCCACCTCCGTACCGTTAATGTGGATGGGGGTGTGCGTGCCGCCCCTGGACTTCCTGAAGTCTACAATGAGCTCCTTGGTCTTCTTGGAGTTAAGGGCCAGGTTGTTGTCAGCGCACCATGCTGCTAAGTGCTGGACCTCCTCCCTGTAGGCCGACTCATCATTGTTGTTGATGAGGCCAATCACCGTTGTATCATCTGCATACTTGATGATGGTGTTAGTACCATGTACAGGTGTGCAGTCATAGGTGAAGAGGGAGTAGAGGAGGGGGCTCAGCACACAGCCCTGTGGAACGCCGGTGTTCAGGGTGAGGGTTGAAGAGGTGTGCTTGTCTAACCTAACAGACTGGGGTCTGTTGGTTAGAAAGTCCAGTATCCAGTTGCAGAGGGAAGGAGCGATGCACAGATTACCGAGTTTGGCGATCAATTTTGATGGTATAATGGTGTTGAATGCTGAGCTGTAATCGATGAACAGCATTCTTACGTAAGTGTCTCTGTTGTCGAGGTGGGAGAGGGCGGAGTGAAGTGCCATTGAGATGGCATCCTCCGTACTCCTTTTCTTGCGGTAGGCAAACTGATAGGGATCCAGTGTGGGGGGTAGGCAGCTTTTGAGGTGTGCCAGGACCAGCCTCTCGAAGCACTTGGTGATGATGGGGGTAAGTGCAACTGGGCGGAAGTCGTTGAGGCTTGCCGCAGCGGAGTGTTTTGGCACTGGCACGATGGAGGTGGTTTTAAGGCATGTGGGGACAACTGTCTGGGCAAGTGACAGGTTGAAGATATCAGTCTGAGGTAGGGAGTGCGAAAGGTTGGATATAACTGATTCCAGGTTCTAAAGATGTCGGTGGAACATACTGGAGCACATGCGTGCCGGCAGTGAAGAGCGCTAACAGGGGTATATGAAAGCCAGCTGCCAAATCTTCTGTTCAGATAAGGCCTATTCAACAGGGAAAAATCTGGTTGACGGATCAATGAAGGCCAACGGCGGGCAAAGGTTCATCGTTTCAGAACGCGCCCCAGGCGCTCATCGGCAGTAAGCGGTTCACTGAAGCTGGTGGCCTACTCAACATGGTGGTTCTGGCACTTCCGAAACATGGGTAAGTGGACCACTCACAAGTTGTAATATTTACACTTGTTTGTACAACACACAAAGGATAAAAGCGTCTGCTTAGAGGCACAATACTAGCATTCCAAGCAAGTTATGGGATTATGGCCAGGATTGTATTTTAAGACAGGCTCGGAAATCGGGCCAGAGTTATCGTGCGAAGCACCCATGGAATGATGGCAGGAGTGGCCTGTTCATTATGAAAAATGGAGAGTGTCGGTTAACTCATATATGAACTTTCCGAATGGGAAACTTTACTGACCAACAACGGATTCATAAGGGTCTCAAAGATTCATTCTATGCAGTTCCCATTACAGAGGTTATCAAAAGGCAATGATAACTGTACTAATAACAGTAAAACATTGCTAAATGGGATAAACTATTTGTTGGTCATTGGGATTTACCTTTAACTATTAATTAGCCTACGACTCCACCCTGTGGCAAGAGATTGGAGTTAATAGCAACCTGTTATAAAACTGACTTCTATTCATCAAGAGTAATTGGCAATTTGGTAGCTGTGCTTCAGCTGTGCAAGTCGGAACTGACATTGTTCAAAGTTGCGACCTCTCAAAGGACATGTAGATCATTGTTAATGACCATATGCTATTGCCAGCTGAAGCTACCTCAATGATGAACAAACAGTATTCAGCATTGCTCCAGTAGTTTGGTCAGTCGAATTTCAGTTATTTACAAACTGATGCTAAGAGCTCTAAGGTGGGAAGTTGCTGATATCATCTCTAGTTGGAGGTGGAGGAGATTTGCTTGAGTTGCCAATTCTTCAGTTGTTGGTATCAACTAAATAAATACACTACATGCACCCCATGGGAAAAGGGCTCTTGAGTGAAAAATGGAGTGAATATACATAATTTACACGCTCAATTTCAAGTTGCTGCACTACAGTGGTGGAATATGTTATTCACATGGCAATCAAGTAAAAGTATCCTGTAATAATTTACCTAATCTCCTTTGCCGCTGGTGTATCATCAAGTTCAGATCGATGACAATACAGAATAGGTATTGGATCTCAAAGTACGATGAAAGTATGGTTCAATGGTTCATCGAATATTGATATGTTGGTTTCATGTTCATTCAATGATTGCAAAAATATGTGGCAGAACAGTGCTGGGAAATACATTCTCGCTACAAAAAGGAGGAATGTTCTTTTATGTCTTCCTCCATTTTGCCTCATTAGTCGGGTCTTGAAATAAGTCTGCAAAATCTCGCTTTAGGTTTTCGTACTGTCTGACTGGCAAGGCATCCATGTTGCCTGCTTTCGTCCGGCATAACAATACAACCGTATACGGTTATTCTAAAAAACGAAAACTTTTGCTGGTTCAAACGGTGGTTCAGGAAACCGGCCTCTGCATAATAAAACATTTATTGACTTACACATTCTGAATGGACTGCCTTACGGCTCAGGTTGTCACATCAATCCATGGATGTACTCACTGCAGAATGCAGGGATAGCACCAAAAAAACAGTACATTTCCTATTGAAGAGAAAGAGATTAGTTAAAACAAATGTAGGTCCCTTGCAGTCAGAAACAGGTGAGTTGATCATGGAGAACAAGGATATGGCAGACCAATTGAATAACTACTTTGGTTCCGTCTTCCCTCAGGAAGACATAAATAATCTGCCGGAAATAGCAGGGGGCCACGGGTCAAAGGAGGAATTGAGTGAAATCCAGGTTAGTCAGGAAGTGGTGTTGGGTAAATTGAACGGATTAAAGGCCGATAAATCCCCAGGGCCAGATAGGCAGCATCCCAGAGTACTTAAGGAAGTAGCTCCGGAAATAGTGTATGCATTAGTGATAATCTTTCAAAACTCTTTAGATTCTGGAGTGGTTCCTTTGGATTGGCGGGTAGCAAACGTAACCCCTCTTTTTAAAAAGGGAGGGAGAGAGAAAACGGGGAATTACAGACCAGTTAGTCTGACATCGGTAGTGGGGAAACTGCTAGAGTCAGTTATTAAAGATGGGATAGCAGCGCAATTGGAAAGTGGTGAAATAATTGGACAAAGTCAGCATGGATTTACGAAAGGTAAATAATGTCTGACGAATCTTGTGGAATTTTTCGAGGATGTAACTAGTAGCGTGAATAAGGGAGAACCAGTGGATGTGGTGTATCTGGACTTCCAGAAGGCTTTCGACAAGGTTCCACATAAGAGATTAGTATACAAACTTAAAGCATACGGCATTGGGAGTTCAGTATTGATGTGGATAGAGAACTGGCTGGCAAACAGGAAGCAAAGAGTTGGAGTAAATGATTCCTTTTCACAATGGCAGGCAGTGACTAGTGGGGTACTGCAAGGCTTAGTGCTGGGACCTCAGCTATTTACAATATATATTAATGATGTGGATGAGGGAATTGAAGGCAATATCTCCAAGTTTGCGGATGACACTAAGCTGGGGGGCAGTGTTAGCTGTGAGGAGGATGCTAGGAGACTGCAAGTTGACTTGGATGGGCTGGGTGAGTGGGCAAATGTTTGGCAGATGCAGTATAATGTGGATAAATGTGAGGTTATCCACTTTGGTGGCAAAAACAGGAAAGCAGACTATTATCTAAATGGTGGCTGATTAGGAAAAGGGGAGATGCAGGGAGACCTGGGTGTCATGGTACACCAGTCATTGAAAGTAGGCATGCAGGTGCAGCAGGCAGTGAAGAAAGTGAATGGTATGTTAGCTTTCACAGCAAAAGGATTTGAGTATAGGAGCAGGGAGGTTCTACTTCAGTTGTACAGGGTCTTGGTGAGACCACACCTGGAGTATTGCGTACAGTTTTGGTCTCCAAATCTGAGGAAGGACATTATTTTGCATAGAGGGGGTACAGAGAAGGTTCAGCAGACTGATTCCTGGGATGTCAGGACTGTCTTATGAAGAAAGACTGGATAGACTCGGTTTATTCTCTCTAGAATTTAGTTGATTGAGAGGGGATCTTATAGAAACTTACAAAATTCTTAAGGGGTTGGCCAGGCTAGATGCAGGAAGATTGTTCCCGATGTTGGGGAAGTCCAGAACAAGGGGTCACAGCTGAAGGATAAGGGGGAAATCCTTTAAGACCGAGATGAGAAAGACTTTTTTCACACAGAGAGTGGTGAGTCTCTGGAACTCTGTGCCACAGAGGGTAGTTGAGGCCAGTTCATTGGCTATATTTAAGAGTGAGTTAGATGTGGCCCTTATGGCTAAGGGGATAAGAGGGTATGGAGAGAAGGCAGGTACGGGATACTAAGTTGGATGATCAGCCATGATCATCTTCAATGGCGATGCAGGCTTGAAGGGCCGAATGGCCTACTCCTGCACCTAATTTCTATGTTTCTATTGAGGGAATCGGAAGCGGTTTGTTTACTGTTAATGTTACATTTAATACGGTACAGGTTACTGATTTCTTCCAGTTCATTCTTAAATGGTCTTTGACCATAATTCAGTTTTAGAGCCACTACTGCTGCAGCAAACGGGACCCACTCTGTCGGGTTCAACCCCAGATATCGAGTTGTAAAAGAGATCTTGACACAAGTTCTCCCACAACAAGTATATACAGTTTGGATATTGAAAATGTGTTAACAATACTTTACCAGGGGGTTCCAGCTACATCCTTAGTCATGACACTAATATCAGCACAACGAGGGAAAACATTGCAAACGCTGCGGCTAGATAGGATGGAATTGGCTGCAGGTGCCATTATATTTTACATTTCTGATCTACACAAGCAGAGCAGACCGTGTGTGGCAGAATTTAAGATCATATTTCGGCATACCCCATAGACTCACGTCCATGTGGGAGGGCAGGCTTGCTATATTATATCAAGGCCACCAGAATCCTAAGGAGTGTGGAATCACTTGTTTATTAGCGACAAACAACCACACAAGGAAAGGTTGGTTCAGACTATTTCAAGGTGGCTGCAGCAGGTTCTGGTTTATGCAGGTATTAACACTGACAATTTTACATCTCATTCCACCAGGGCGGCATCAACGTCAGCGGCCAGGGCAATGGACATTCCCATCGACCATATTCTCTGACCGCAGGATGGTCAACTGAATAGATTTTTTTACCATAGGCCAGTTACTGACCAGAGCTATTTGCCCATTCTGTTTTGCATCCACTTTAGCCTCCCCTGAAATAGTGGGGTTGCTATTGATATCTTTATTAATGTAAACCATTAATACATTTGTCATCAATGTCATGGTTAATCCATTGATGATTATTCATTTGTCCTGAGTCAATCGATGCAGTGAGATAACCATATAACCATATAAAAATTACAGCACGGAAACAGGCCTTCTCTGCCCTTCCAGTCCGTGCTGACCATATATTTTCCCCTAGTCCCACTACCTGCACTCAGACCATACCCCTCCATTCCCTTCCCGTCCATATACATATCCACTTTACTTTTAAATGTTAAAATCAATCCTGCCTCTACCACTTCTGCTGGAAGATCATTCCACACAGCCACCACTCTCTGAGTAAAGAAGTTCCCCCTCATGTTACCCCTAAACTTCTGTCCCTTAATTCTCATGTCATGCCCTCTTGTTTGAAACTTCCCTACCCTCATTGGGAAAAGCTTATCCACGTCAACTCTGTCTATCCCTTTCATCATTTTAAAGACCTCAATCAAGTCCCCCCTTAACCTTCTGCGCTCCAAAGAATAAAGACCTAAGATGCCAGGATTTCAATCTGCGGCATGAAATCACAGGGCTTTGAACCCTTCACGGAATCACTCACGTGACTCCGAAGTAAAATAGTAAGATTAAACAAGAACTTACCAGTTTGAAGTTTGATCTTTATTTTATGAGGAGTTACGTTGGTGATTACGTAATGCCCAACCCTCTCTCACAAAGGTCATCTGGTAGTTCTCAAGTTGGTGATCCTACTATGTTAACTTCGATTATTATTACCTGTGATTTAATTGACTGTGATTTGAAGATTGACCGCATGCGAACTGATGGGGTTCTTCACGTAATCACTAATGTAACTCCTCCTAAAATAAATATCAAACTTCAAACTGGTAAGTTCTCGTTCAATCTTATTATTCTCTCAGTAATGGAAACATCCTCTCCACAGAAGCCACAATAGCTTCTTGCTCAAGCCATCCAGTCAAATTTGCATTTAGATTTTGAACATTTACTGGGTACCCAACAAGTCTGGGTAAATAAAGAAGGATCCCGCAAGCTTTAAATTACAAACTCCATACAGACAGCACCCATAGTCTAACCCGGGTCTCTGGCGCTGTAAGGCAGCAACTCTTACCCCTGTGCCGCCCAATGAAGGTGACAATCCCTCACAATTATTTTGCAGATCTGACACAATATTTGTGAAAGGGTTTGTTGGAAAACATGCAAAATAATGCATATTCCTGTTACTAATGAAATATAATGGAGCCGTATAATAACAATATATTAAATATCAGGTCTGTTATTTTTTACGTGTGAATTAGAAAATAAATATCCTATTATTACTTTTTGGGGAAGTAAAGAGATGCTCTGCTTTTGCATGTGTGTTTGATTGCAAGAAATGCTATCATTGCAAGTCCTTTAGAAGAAGTGCCCTTCAGATTGATTAAGTAGCCCTGCCTCCTGCATGGAGAAGTGTGCATAAAAATGCTTCCTGTGACTAGTTAACTGGATAATACTTTTCTTAATCCACTTTTTTTTAATTGTCTTGATTGTCACTTGCAAATTATTGGATAACAAGATTGTACAGAAGGTACTGGGGGAACCTGAAGGAAGTAACCCCCACATTGTACTTTGTACCTTCATAACCTTTGTACCACTACATCCACAATTCAACGCGTTCTGAGCCCATCATGATGACAAGCTCTTCTTACATCGCCTCTGCTTCCGGGCCAATGGTTCTTGGATGGAAACGTCGCCTCCAGTGAAGACCCCTTCTCCTATCCCCCATCTTCTTCCCCCTCCCCTGGTCTCCCCCTGCTGGCCTTCTACCCTCTCTCAACTTTTTTATTTCCAACTATCGGTGCAACATCAACCACCTTGACTTCTCCACTCCCCGCACCCATTGTAATCCCACTCCCTCTGAACATGCAGTGCTCTGCTCACTCAGTAACAATTCCAATATTGTTATCAATTGTCTATTGTGATGCTGTTGCAGTCTGGCAGGCTGACCTCTCCCATGCTGAGGCCAGGCACCAGCTCGTGGCCACCTACTCATATCTACCATTTGACCATGACCTCACGGATGTACACCAGGCCATTATCTCCCACGTTATCACCGATCTCATCACCTCTGGCGAATGGCCCGTTTCTATCTCCTTCATAACATCGATAAACAGGACTGCCCTGGCAGACTCATTGTTTCTACCTGCTCCTGCCCCACTCATCTCCCAAAAAATTGATTCCATCTTGTCCCCCTTTGTAGGTCCTTTTTGACCTACATTTGAGATATCTGACATGCGTTTCAACATTTCAAAATCTTTCAAGTCCTAGGGCCTCATCACCTCATCTTTCCATGAACGTCCAATCCCTTTACATCTCCATTCCTTCTAGTAAGGACCCTTCAGTTCTTCCTTGATCTCAGACCCACTCAGTTCCACTCTGCTAACACTCTCTTCCACCTGGCAGAACTTCTCCTCGCCCTCAGCAACTTATCTTTTGACTCCTCTCACTTTCTTCAAGTCAAAGGTGTAGTGCTTGTTAGAGCCTCTGATATACTGTACTTGCCTTCTTGTTGGTTACATGAAACAGTCCTTGTTCCAGATCGAATAAGAGCATGCCCCAGCTCTTTCTCCGCTACAACAACTGCATTGGGGCTGCCTCCTGTACCCGTGCAGAATTTGTTGATTTCATCAACGTTACCTCTAACTTTCAACTTGCTCTCACTTGGACTATCTCTGACACCGCTCTCTCCTTTCTAGATCTCTCTGTCTCCATCATGGGGGATAAACTGACATCTATTAAAAAAAAACACCAACTCCCACAGTTATCTCCTTCCACCCTGCCTCTCACCAGGGCACCATCCCCTCCTCCCAATTTCTCCGCCTCTGCCAAATTTGCTCGCAACGAGGCTTTCCATTGAGACATCCAATATGTTATCTTTCTTTGGTGACGTGGCTTCTCCCCGCTGTTGTGGATACCGTGTCTCGTCTGTGTCCTACACTTCTGTTCTCACTCCCCCTACCCCCAGAATGAATGGTAGATTTCTATTGGTCCTTGCCGTCCACCGCACCAGCCTCCGTATCCCACACATCATTCTCTGACAATTACGCCAACTCCAACGTGATTCCGCTACCAGTTACACCTTCCCATTCCCACCTTTCTCCACTTTATGTGGAGATCATACCCTCCACAACTCATCGGTTCACTCTTCCCTTCCAAACCAAACTGCCCCCTTCCCTACGTACCTTCCCCTGCAACCAGAGGAGACCAGTCCTTGTAGCCCCTATACACCTCTCTCAACTGCATCCAAGGACCACAGCAACCTTTCCTGGAGAGACAGAGGTTCACGTGCCCCTCTTCTACCTCCTCTAGGGCACATAGAAACATAGAAAATAGGTGCAGGAGGAGGCCATTCGGCCCTTTGAGCCAGCACCGCCATTCATTGTGATCATGGCTGATCGTCCCCCATCAATAACCGTGCCTGCCTTCTCTCCATATCCCTTGATACCACTAGATCCTAGAGCTCCATCTAATTATCTCTTAAATCCATCCAGTGATTTGGCCTCCACTGCCCTCTGTGGCAGGGAATTCCACAAATTCACAACTCCCTGCGTGAAAACGTTTTTTCTCACCTCAGTCTTAAATGGCCTCCCCTTTATTCTTAAGCCCCTGTCCCACTTAGGAAACCTGAACGGAAACCTCTGGTGACCTTGCGCCCCACCCAAAGTTTCCGAGAGGTTCCCGGAGGTTTTAGAAACATAGAAACATAGAAACATAGAAAATAGGTGCAGGAGTAGGCCATTCGGCCCTTCGAGCCTGCACCGCCATTCAATGTGATCATGGCTGATCATCCAACTCAGTATCCCGTACCTGCCTTCTCTCCATACCCCCTGATCCCTTTAGCCACAAGTGCCACATCTAACGCCCTCTTAAATATAGCCAATGAACTGGCCTCAACTACCTTCTGTGGCAGAGAATTCCAGAGACTCACCACTCTCTGTGTAAAGAATGTTTTCCTCATTTCGGTCCTAAAGGAATTCCCCCTTATCCTTAGACTGTGACCCCTTGTTCTGGACTCCCCCAACATCGGGAACAATCTTCCAGCATCTAGCTTGTCCAACCCCTTAAGAATTTTGTAGGTTTCTATAAGATCCCCCCTCAATCTTCTAAATTCCATCGAGTACAAACCGAGCCTATCCAATCTTTCCTCATATGAAAGTCCTGACATCCCAGGAATCAGTCTGGTGAATCTTCTCTGTACCCCCTCTATGGCAAGGATGTCTTTCCTCAGATTTGGAGACCAAAACTGTACGCAGTACTCCAGGTGTGGCCTCACCAAAACCCTGTACAACTGCAGTAGAACCTCCCTGCTCCTATACTCAAATCCTTTCGCTATGAATGCTAACATACCATTTGCTTTCTTCACTGCCTGCTGCACCTGCATGCCTACTTTCAATGACTGGTGTACCATGACACCCAGGTCTCGTTGCATCTCCCCCTTACCTAATCTGCCACCATTCAGATAATAGTCTACCCTCATGTTTTTGCCACCAAAGTGGATAACCTCACATTTATCCACATTGTACTGCATCTGCCATGCATCTGCCCATTCACTCAGCCTATCCAAATCACCCTGCAGCCTCCAAGCATCCTCCTCACACCTAACTATACCCCCCAGCTTGGTATCATCTGCAAATTTGGAGATGTTGCATTGAATTCCCTCGTCCAAATCATTAATATATATTGTAAATAGCTGGGGTCCCAGCACTGAGCCTTGCGGTACCCCACTAGTCACTGCCTGCCATTCTGAAAAGGACCCGTTTACTCCTACCCTTTGCCTCCTGTCTGCTAGCCAGTTCTCTATCCACATCAATACTGAACCCCCAATACCGTGTGCTTTAAGTTTGTATGCTAATCTCTTATGCGGGACCTTGTCGAAAGCCTTCTGAAAGTCTAGATATAACACATCCACTGGTTCTCCCTTATCCACTCTACTAGTTACATCCTCGAAAAATTCTATCAGATTTGTCAGACATGATTTACCTTTCGTAAATCCATGCTGACTTTGTCCAATGATTTCACCACTTTCCAAATGCGCTGCTATCCCATCTTTAATAACTGACTCCAGCAGTTTCCCCACTACCGATGTTAGACTAACTGGTCTGTAATTCCCCGCTTTCTCTCTCCCTCCTTTTTTAAAAAGTGGGGTTACATTAGCTACCCTCCAATCCTCAGGAACTACTCCAGAATCTGAGGAATTTTGAAAAATTATCACTAATGCATCCACTATTTCTGTGGCTACCTCCTTGAGTACTCTGGGATGCAGACTATCTGGCCCTGGGGATTTATCGGCCTTCAATCCGTTCAATTTACCCAACACCACCTCCCGGCTAACCTGGATTTCACTCAGTTCCTCCATCTTATTTGACCCCCGTTCCACTGCTATTTCCGGCAGATTATTTATGTCTTCCTTAGTGAAGACAGAACCAAAGTAGTTATTCAATTGGTCTGCCATGTCCTTGTTCCCCATGATCAATTCACCTGTTTCTGACTGCAAGGGACCAACATTTGTTTTAACTAGTCTCTTTCTCTTTACATATCTATAAAAACTTTTGCAGTCAGTTTTTATGTTCCCTGCCAGTTTCCTTTCATAATCTATTTTCCCTTTCCTAATTAAGCCCTTTGTCCTCCTCTGCTGGATTCTGAATTTCTCCCAGTCCTCCGGTAGGCTGCTTTTTCTGGCAAATTTGTATGCCTCATCTTTTGTTTTTATACTATCCCTGATTTCCCTTGTTATCCATGGATGCACCACCTTCCCCGATTTATTCTTTTGCCAAACTGGTATGAACAACTTTTGTACTTCATCCATGCAGTCTTTAAATACCTTCCATTGCACATCCACTGTCAACCCTTTAAGAATCACCTGCCAGTCTATCTTGGCCAATTCACATCTCATACCTTCAAAGTTACCTTTGTTCAAGTTCAGAACCCTTGTTTCTGACTTAATTTTGTCACTCTCCGTCCTAATGAAGAACTCAACCATATTATGGTCACTCTTGCCCAAGGGGCCACGCACAACAAGACTGCTAACTAACCCTTCCTCATTACTCAATACCCAGTCTAGAATAGCCTGCTCTCTCGTTGGTTCCTCCACATGTTGGTTGAGAAAACTATCCCGCATACATTCCAGGAAATCCTCTTCCTCAGCACCCCTGCCAATTTGATTCACCCAATCTACATGCAGATTGAAGTCACCCATTATAACCGTGTTACCCTTGTTGCACGCATTTCTAATTTCCTGTTTGATGCCATCCCCAACTCCAATACTACTGTTAGGTGGCCTGTACACAGTTCCCACTAGCGTTTTCTGCCCCTTGGAGCTTCGCAGCTCTACCCATATCGATTCCACATCCTCCACGCTAATGTCCTTCCTTTCTATTGCATTAATCTCCTCTCTCACCAGCAACGCTACCCCACCTCCTTTTCCTTTTCGTCTATCCCTCCTGAAAATTGAATATCCCTGGATGTTCAGCTCCCAGCCTTGGTCATCCTGGAGCCAAGTCTCCGTGATTCCAACTATAGCATAGTCATTAATCGCTATCTGCACCTTCAACTCATCCACCTTATTACGAATGCTCCTCGCATTGAGACACAAAGCCTTCAGGCTTGTTTTTACAACACTCTTACTCCTTATACAATTATGTTGACAAGTGGCCCCTTTCACATCGATCCCTATTACACTTGGCCATACTCTCCTATCCCTTTGCGAGCTTTCTTCCCCGTTAATTCTGGGGTCATTAACCATCGCTTTACTCTCTTTCCCTCTAACTCCGTCCTCGACTATCCCATTTGATACCCCACCCCCCTTATTCAGTTTAAAACCATCCGTGTAGCAGTGGCAAACCTGCCGGCCAGAATGCTGGTCCCCCACCTGTTAAGATGCAATCCGTCCCTTTTGTACAGTTCCCCCTTACTATAAAAAAAATCCCAGTGATCTAAGAATCTAAATCCCTGCCCCCTGCACCAGTTCCTCAGCCACACATTCAGGTCCCATATCTCCCTGTTCCTGCTCTCGCCAGCACGAGGAACTGGAAGCAAACCGGAGATAACAACCCTGGAAGTCCTGCTTTTCAGCATTTTTCCGAGCTCTCTGAAGTCCCGCTGCAAAAAATTCATCTCCTTCTTTCCAACATCATTTGTGCCAACATGCACGACCACTTCCGGCTGGTCACCTTCGCCCTTGAGGATTGTCTGCACTCTGTCCAGACAAATTGTCCAGACAATTGTCCAGACAATTTTGGTCACTCTCCCTAATAGTCGAAAGTGGTTCCCGCATAGTCGAGGCTTCTTCTATATTCCTGCGATTATTTCAACAAAATCAAAACTGGCCTCAACTAAAAATAGGTTGTCGTTTGGTCGAAGCCAGTGAAGTGGGGTTGCTATTTACTTACAGCCAGTCGAAGGCAATCTCCTTCGATGACCGGCCATTTTGATTGGCTCATTGGAGTTTTCAGCAAAGATCCTATAGGAAGGTAAAATGCCCGCTAACTTTATTAAACTTCTTAAAACTGTCTCCACTCCTTCTCTCTCCCCTTCTCTCTCCCCTTCTCTCTCCCCTTCTCTCTCCCCTTCTCTCTCCCCTTCTCTCTCCCCCTCCCTCCCTCCCTCCCGCGCTCTCTAAATGACTTACCGTGCTCTGTGGCAGTTGTTTACCTTCCTCTTCATCGTGCAGATAGCATTCCTTTGCTGTACCTGGCCCCCACCTTCACGATGTGTTTGTGTGTGTGTGTGTGTGTGTGTGTGTGTGTGTGTGTGTGTGTGTGTGTGTGTGCGTGCGTGTGGTCGGTAGCAAAGATCCTGTAGGATCTTTAGTCAGTAGATGCAGCTCACGCTTCGGTCCAGGCTTTCCAGGCGAGTGACCAAAACCTCTGGCGACTCATGGACACCTTGGGCGGGGCGCAAGGTCTCCAGAGGATTCCGTTCAGGTTTCCTAAGTGGGACGGGTTTAAGACAGTGCCCCCTGGTTTTGGACTCGCCCAACATTGGGAAAATTTTTCCTGCATCTAGCTTGTCCAGTCCTTTTATAAGTTTATATAAGATAAGCCCTCATCCTTCTAAATTCTAGTGAATACAAGCCTAGTCTTTTCAATCTTTCCTCATATGACAGTCCCACCATCCCAGGGATCAATCTCGTGAACCTACGCTGCATTGCCTCAATCACAAGGATGCCTTCCTCAAATTCGGAGACCAAAGCTGTGCACAATACTCCAGATGCAGTCTTACCAGAGCCCTATACAACTGCAGAAGAACCTCTTTACTCCTATACTGAAATCCTCTTGTTATGAAGGCCAACATCCCATTGGCTTTCTTCACTGCCTGCTGTACCTGCACGCCAACTTTCAGTGGCGTGCAGGTACAAGGACACCCAGGTCTCGCTGCACCTCCCCCTTACCTAACCTAACCCCATTGTGATAATAATCTGCCCACTTGTTTTTGCCGCCAAAGTGGATAACCTCACATTTATTTATATTATACTGCATCTGCCACGCATCTGCCCACTCACTCAACCTGTCCAGATCATCCTGCAACCTCCTAACATCCTCTTCACAGTTCACACTGCCACCCAGCTTTTTGTCATCCACAAACTTGCTAGTGTTGCTCCTAATTCCCTCTTCCAAATCATTACTATATATGGTAAACAGTTGCGGCCCCAACACCGAGCCTTGCAGCATTACACTCGCCACTGCCTGCCATTCTGAAAAGGACCCGTTCATTCCTACTCTTTGCTTCCTATCTGCCAACCAATTTTCTATCCATGTCAACACCCTCCCCCAATACCATGTGCTCTAATTTTAGTCACCAGCCTCCCATGCGGGACCTTATCAAAGGCTTTCTGAAAGTCTAGATACACTACATCCACTTCATCCATTTTACTTGTCACATCCTCAAAAAATTCCAGAAGATTAGTCAAGCATGATTTCCCTTTCATAAATCATGTTCTTGGACTAATCCTTTTACTGCTATCCAAATGCCCCATTATAACCTCTTTAATAATTGACTTCGCCATCTTTCCCACCACCGAAGTCAGGCTAACTAGTCTGTAATTCCTTGGTTTCTCTCTCACTCCTTTCTTGAAAAGTGGGATAACATTAGCTATCCTCCAATCCACAGGAACTGATCCTGAATCTATTGAACATTGGAAAATGATCACCAATGCGCCCACCATTTCTAGCCACCTCCCTGAGGACCCTGGGATGCAGACCATCAGGCCCAGGGGATTTATCATCCTTCAGTCCCATTAGCCTACCCAATACTATTTCTCGCCTATTGAAAATTTCATTCAGTTCTTCCACCCCCTTAAATTCTCTGTCCTCCAGTACGTCTGGGAGATTGTTTGTGTCTTCCTTAGTGAAGACAGATCCGAAGTACCTATTGAACTCTTCTGCCATTTTCTTGTTGCCCATAATAATTTCACCCGTGTCTCCTTCAAGGGACCCACATTTGAATTTGCTACTCTTTTTCCCTTACCATATCTAAATAAGCTTTTACTGTCCTTCTTTATATTCCTGGCCAGCTTCCCCTCGTACTTCACCTTTTCAGCCCGTATTGCCCGTTTTGTTTCCTTCTGTTGTCCTATGAAAGTTTCCCAATCCTCTGGCTTCCGGCTACTCTTTGCTGTGTTATACATCTTTTCTTTTAGTTTTGTTCTATCCCTAACTTCTCTTGTCAGCCACGGTTGCCTCCTACTCCCCTTAGAATCTTTCTTCCCGACCACTTGGTGCTCCCGATGTAGCCTCCACGAATCCAAGCGAAATTGGGCAAGCGTTTTACCAAATACTTGCATGGTTCACCAAGGCCCTCAGAGTCTCCCAGTTGCGAACCATTTTAACTTCCCTTCCTATCCTAGACCCCCCTCCATTTCCAGAGTGAGGACGCAAATAAACTGTAGGAGCAGCACTTCTTAATCCACTTGGGTAGCTTATGCTTTGTTATGAATATTGAATACGATTTTAGGTAACAACCCCCCTTTTCCCCCCTCTCTTTCCTATGCCTCCCCACCCCAGCCCACCACACCCGGGCGGGCACGTATTTCTCCCACTATTGCACTCCTACTACTGACCCGAACCTCCCACCCACCCATCTGCATTACTTACAGTATGTCCCTCTCTGGGTTTGTATTTCAGTTTCACTCCTCTTCTCCATTTATATGACACCTTGTTTTCTTCTCGTCCCATTTTGTCTCAATTTGTCACCTTTTTCATCTCAACCATTTGTCCATCCATTTGCCTTTCAAAACCCCCGCCCCTCACCTGCGTTCACCTATTACTCAGTCTGAAGAAGGGTCCTGACCCGAAACATCACCTGTCCATGTCCTCCAGAAATGCAGCCTGACTCAAGGCGTTATTCCAGCACTTTGGGTTCTGTGCAAGATTCTAACAAATTCCTTGTGCCTGTATCCCCATATTACAGCTGACGTTTTGCAGCTAACTTGACTAAGGGTTCCATTAAGGTTTTCTTTAAAGATTTAATGTTCTTTTTAAACAGGGCTGCCAACTCTCACGCATTGAGTGTGAGACTCACACATTTCACGTAATGCTCACGCTCGCACGCTGATCACAGAATTTCTCACGCTCAAATAAATAAATAAATAAAGTCCAGAGCAATTCAATTCGCCGAAGGCATCCAGATCTCCTTCACACTCTCCAATGAGAATATTTAGGTCCGTGAAGGGGTCCAATCCGACCTGCCGGATGATTTTGGGGGGAAAAAGAAGGAAATGCTCCCCGGATGTCCCCAAGTCTCCAAATTTCCACGCTCTCCAGGTGTTGTCACCGCTTGACTGACACACACTCTCACACACAACCTAACACACACTGACACACACCCTTACACACACACTGGCACACACTTCCTCACACACACAGGCACACACCCTCACACATACATTCTCACACACAATCTTACAATCTCACAAACACACACACACACACACTCACACAAACTGGCACACCCTCACACACACACACTCTCACACACACTGACACACCCTCACACATACCTTCTCACACACCCTCACACACACTGATACATTCTCTCTCACACACCACTGACACACACCCTCACACACACTGACACACATACATTCTCACGCACCCTCATACACACTGACACACACCCTCAAACACACACTCACACACACCTTCACACACACGCTCACACCTTCACACACACCCTCACTTCAATCATTTCAATAAAAAATAGTGGTTAACTGTTCATTGTCTGAGTTTGATTGCTGGAAGCAGGCTAATAAAAAATAGTTGCAGTTGTTTTGCCTACTTTTACAATTTGTTTGTTAGGTCTACATTTGTGTCTACTAATGTTTGATTTCAAATGGTTTAATCATGGAAAGGGTGTGTTTGCGCATGCACAACTGATCCGGCCCGCATGAAGTCGCATTTTGCCCAATCCGGCCTGTGACCTAAAAGTTTGCCAACCCTGGTCTAACGTGAGAAATGAACGATTTAATAGGAACCTGAGGGACAACATTTTCACGCAGAGGGCTGTGGGAATGTGGAACGAGCTGCCAGGGGAAGTAGGCAGGTAAAATTACAGCATTTAAAAGACATTTGAACAGGTACGTGGACAGGAAAGGTTTAAAGGGATATGGGCCAAATGCGGATAAATGGGACTAGTTTAGATGGGACATCTTGATCTGCATGGACAAGTTTGGATGAAGGGCCTCTTTCCATGCTGTAAGGCTATGACCCATTGTAGAAAGGTTGCAATTGCTCTGGAGAGGATACAGGTGTGATTTATGAAGATGTTGGCAGGGCTGCTTTAAAGATCTTTAAATCTCCTTTTAAAGAGGCAATGCTTGATAAGCTTTAAAGAAAACTGCTCAAAGTTTGTCATGAAGTGTAGCAGAGTGGGTCGTTCTTTATGCATGTGTGTCGCTGGCAAAGCTAACATTTATAGGCTGCTGCAAGTCATCCTCAGATGGGTCTTCTCCTGTGGCCTTTGTTCTGATTGCTACCCTGCTCTCTTTCAACATGAAAGTTAGAACCTTTTCATGTTCATCTTTTGTGTTTGGTCAGTGCAAAGAACATCAGCTGAAAATGTAACAAGATGTTGCATCTAATCATGAGAAATGTTGGTCGAACAGACGTGACATCTGATCTCAGCATTTTCTTTCATTGCTCGGTTCATTAACTCTCATAAATATTCTCTGCAAGCTTTGCTGCCTCACATCTACTTTAGAAAGGAGAATGAAGCCAGCAAGCAATTCACAAGTGCAAATAATAATGAATCCTCCATGACAGTCAGTCTAATCGTTCCTAACGTGGCCGTATCAGCAATCTATTAGTATTCCCGAGTGCATTATCTGCTAAAAAGAGAGAGATTTTACCATAAGTAGTGAGGAGGAAAACTGCCATTTGTACACATTGATTATGGTTCGGTCTGCCTTAAAATCAACTGCCTCTGTTCCCAATCTGTGAACCACAAGTTCAAAATGAATGGAAAGGATTGTGTCAATGTTCAGAAATGAGATATTGACAGCGATGCTGGTAAGATTTACCCAGTATTGCTAACTCTTTATATCTCCGTGAACTTCGTACCTGTTTGTCCACTGGGGGTGTTCCTTAACAACCAGCAGGTGGAGAAGTAACTTGCTGCAGTAAAAGCCTGCACTACATGCAGAGCAGAGCAGAGCAGAGCAGAGCACGGCACAAAACAAGCCTGCTGCTGCTAGACCGATGCTTCAGCTAACAACACCGTACCTTCAGTAGTTCATATACTTGTGGATCATTCGATGATTGTTCTTTCTTCTTCTGTTACCTTCTCTTCTCACTAGCCTGTGGGCAAAACTAACCTCTGTCAACTTAAAGTGCTCTGACGCCATCCTGGAGGCAGCAGGGGATTGTCTCATCTATTTCCCACTCTTGCGAAATCAGAACAGGATAAGCCAGACTTGCTCTCCCTCTCTCTCTCCTTCTGTCTCTGTCTGTCTGTCTGTCTGTCTGTCTCTCTCTCTCATTCTCTCTCGTACTCACTTAATCTCTCTCTCACTCTCTCTGCCTCTCTGCCTCTCTCTCCCTCTCTGTCTCTCTCTCCCTCTCTGTCTCCCTCCCTCCCTCTCTCTCCCCCTATCTCACTTGAGCAGACGCTCGCTCACTTGCTTTCCACCTGGGATAAAGGAACCTGACCTTTCATTAACTGGCCAGTTGCATAAATGACTCATAAAGCCAGTCTCTGCTCACTACTCAAAAGCCTCCAGTTGTATGGGAAATGAATGTTGCAGGGAAGCACCTTCCACCACTGCTCGAGCGCCCCATCAGTCTTCTTGTACCGACTTGGGCAAGTACAACAAATTATCTCTATTTGCATACCGTGCTTAAATAGCCAGTTTGTAACAGCTATATTGAGAACCTTTGTTGACATGCTAATATTGCAGGGATTTTAGTGTTTAATATTGTTGTTTGATGCCCTCCTGTTCTGTTGTTTCGCCGTTGTTTTTTGCAAACCAGTGTCTTCTCTTTCCTGTGATAGTTTGTTAATGTAAAGCACAGAGGAAGTATGTAATGTCTCTGCCAGGCATTGACAGATAATTCCATCCTGTTAAATCAATACTTAAGAGTTTTTAATTTGTTGAGTAGAAATCTACTCAGTTGCTTTGACATCAGATTAGTGTTTCCTTATCTGTCTCAATTTTGCTTAGGACTGCTGACACCTTCAAGTGATCAAACACCAAAAAACTTGTTCAGTGACATAAATTGAAGTGCTTGTAAAAAGTTAAAGCTAATGCTAAAAGGTCGTCCAAATGGACTAAAAGGTATATAATGTTACTGAAATCAAAACTAAAGATATTGCCATGCTGGGCTTTTGTGCAGCAGTCTGTATGAAAAAGTCTACAAGAAGTAGAAATAGTTCATTTAGTACATTTCAATTTGAAGCTTGAAAATATTGCACCATTTATCTTTACAAATTATAATATATGGTTTTTATCTCCGAAGGTCAATGCACAAAGGTTAATTTTCTATGACTGGTTAGAAAAAGTTCCAGTCTGAATCTTACAAAGAGTAAAACCAGGCTACTTTTTTGAAAGGGGATGCAAAACTAAATACTCTGTTTGCCTTCTAAATCATTAAAAATGCCTGCAAATATGTATGTCATGTACATCTTGCCTATCGTCTACCCTCTAATGTAAGTTAAATCAAAAAGATTATATTCCTGATGATTGGGTCCGATGACAGGAGGCTAATGGATTATTGGGAGGCAGTAAATTTGGCTGATTTAGGCCAGCTGAACAGGGATTTCTCTCTCTCTCACTGCTGTCAACTAGCAGAACACAAGCAGAACGATGGTTTGTATTCAGCTCCCACTAATCCTCATACTGAACTCATCCACTGAGTCCTCAGAATGAACATTTTAATACGTTCGAATACCACTCTGTTGAAAGAAGTCGGAAAATTATCAACTGAACAATTAACAACTTACTGGGAGCTTCAATTAAATAATCACTGCATGTCCTTTTCTGGATGACTCGGTGCTTTTTTAAATATATAATTTGTAAAAACAATCATTAGATTTATAAAGTAAATCTTGTGAATTGCGAGTGCAGATCCAGTTCTCACTGACTGCAAAGCTTTGTGACACAGTCAGCATTCATGCAGATTCATGTCAGGGATTTGCTCTCATCACTTGATTTCAAAGCAATGGACAAATGGAAGATTAGTCTGTCCTATATTTAGTACATATTATGTACCAGGAAAGTACATATTATGTACCAGCTGGTGAAGTTGGAAGAATGGGATTGATTCTGTGCATGTTTTGTCACAAAGATTAATTCCTACTCAGGAGTGCCATAACAGTGTTTGAAAGATGCACTTGTGTTACATTTTTAGTGTTTCATGTGAAGAACTGCGGGGAGAAGGGTGCTTGGGCCGGTTCTGCATTATGTTGAAATCTCACTGCCAGTCATTGTGTAACAGCAGGGAGAGTTTTCAAATTACATTTCTTATTCTCCTAAGGATAACCTTGAACTCTCAAGAGTTCCTTGGGAAAATGTGATCAATGCTGCCTCATTCATCGCCCTGCTTGAGATGCACAAAATAAAATATGACTAACAAATGACAATAAAAATATCGCTTTCACATCTCCAAAATCAGCAGTGAGCAAATCTTCCCCTTAAATTGTCATCAATTCTCTGTAGGAAGCTATCTAGACATATATTTAACAAAGAATTGTGTAAATAGATTTAACTGACATGCACTACTTGAATTTTCCAGTGACATTACTTCAGGGAGGGTGTCTATAGAATATTTGTCCCACAGTAAAAGGTGATGTAAAGCTTATTTTGCTTTTAACTTGTATGTATGCTGTACCTCTTCTGCCACAAAACATTTCTAGGCACTTTACAGAAATATCCTTGAACATTTCACACCAAGCCACCTAAATTGTAGCCATTATAGTTATAGTTTCGAGGACAGGTCTGGCAGCTCAATGCTCCAGGGTTTTGATGTTTCCGATGTTATCGAGAGGGAGGTAATAGAGGTGGAGTAGCTGCTCTGCTAATCAGGGAGACTGTAGCTGCGGCATTCGGAGAGGACACGCTAAGCGGTCCATCCATTAAGAGCTCAAAAATAAGAAAGTTGCAATCACTGTTAAGGGAGCGTACTATCGGCCCCTCAATAGCTAGAGAAAGATAGAAGAACAGATAGGTAGACAGATGACGGAAAGATGCAAAGGCAACAGGGTTGTCATAGTGGGTGACATTAACTTTCCCAATATTAACTGAGACTTACTCAGTGCCAAAGGCTAAGATGAGTAAGAATTTACATGCAATTAGAGGCCAAAGGGGGCCATGAAATGTCATTGGTGAGTTGGATTTAAAAAGTTCCAAGGCTTTTTGTGTGTACATTAAAAACAATAGGGTAACTAGGGAAGAGGTAGGACCGCTTGAGGATAAGGGAGAACATTTATGCTTGGAGTCAGAGGTTTTAGGTGAAGTTATAAACAAGTTGTTTATGTCTGTATTTGCCAATAGGGGCATGGAGGACAGTGAGATTAGTGTAGGGAATTCTAATATGCAAGGGAAGTTTGAGATCAAGAAGGAGATGGTGTTCGGAGCTCTTGAAATGCATTTAGGTGGACAAATCCCAAGAGCATGATAGAATCTATTCCAGGTTATTGAGAAAAGGAAGTGAGGAAATTGCAGAGGCCTTGACAAAGATCTTTGTATTTCCTCTAGCCACAGGTGAGGTCCTGGAGGACTAGAGTGTATAGACAATAGAGAATAGGTGCAGGAGTAGGCCATTTGGCCCTTGGAGCCAGCACCATTATTCAATGTGATCATGGCTGATCATCCCCAATCAGTATCCCGTTCCTGCCTTCTCCCCATATCCATTGACTCCACTATCTTTAAGGGCCCTATCTAGCTCTCTCTTGAAAGTATCCTGAGAACGGGCCTCCACCACCCTCTGAGGCAGCGAATTCCACAGACTCACAACGCTCTTTGTGAAAAAGTGTTTCCTCGTCTCCGTTCTAAATGGATTACCCCTTATTCTTAAACTGTGGTCCCTGGTTCTAGACTCACCCAACATCGGGAACATGTTTCCTGCCTCTAGCATGTCCAAACCCTTCATAGTCTTATATGTTTCAATAAGATCCCCTCTCATCCTTCTAAATTCCAGAGTTTACAAGCCCAGCTGCTCCATTCTCTCAGCATATGACAGTTGCATATGACAGTAGCCAATGTTGTTGCTTTATTAAAGAAGTGAAGTGGAGGTATTCCATGATATTATAGGCTTAGTTTAGTTTAGAGATACAGCTAGTCTGCTCCGACCAGCAATCCCTCTGCATAGCACTATCCTACACACTGGGGACAATTTACAATATTTAACCTACAAACCAATAAGTTTTTGGAGTGCGGGAAGAAACCGGAGCACCTGGGGAAAACCCACGCGGTTACGGGAGAATGTATAAACTCCATACAAACAGCACTCAAAGTTGGGATTGAACCCCGGTCTTTGGCGCTATAAGGGAGCAACTCTACCGCTGTGCCACCATGCCGCCCCCATGCAGTAGTGTGCTTCTGCCCCTTATGAGCCCTACAGTAGTTGGAGGGAAGCTATTGGAGAAGATTCTTCAAGATAGGATTTACTCGCATTTAGAAGAGAACGTACTAATTAGGGATAGTCCATGGCAGGTCATGTCTTATAAACTTGATTAGTCAGAGTAGGGCAATGGATGTTGTCCACATGGATGTGGGTAAAGCATTTTATAAAGTCCCTCATGGTGGACTGATCCAGAAAATTGAGAGGCATTGGATCCCTGGTAACTTGGTCGTTTGAATTTGGAACTGGCTAACTATCTATAGTAAAGCTTAAAATCACAGGGCTCCCATGAAATCATATTGGTATTTTTGTTTTTGAGGGGACATCGAACAGTTACATTTGAGCTAGCGGGCATTTGAGATGACCATTGAGAGGTATGAAACAAGATAGTGATCTGGGAAACAAAAGTCTGGTAACAGCAATGAAGATATTGATATTTTATAAAAGGATGAATATAAACACATTACAGACATCTTCACCACAACATAATGGTCTACAAGCTTTGTCAGGATAACTGGGATAAAGGCAGGCCTGTACTTGAAAGTAGTTTAAGATGATTTTGCCCCATTATATCAAGGTCAGAATCTGTCCAAGTAGGAACATAACCCTACAAAGCTGAAATCCTTGAGATCCTATCTTTTGGGATCAGAATGGAGATAGAGGAATGCAGCAAGGGTGAGATGAGAGAGAGAGAGAGAGAGAGAGCTGTGTGTGGAAGAAAGTGGAAGAGGATGAGGTGCAGAATCTATCTTCTGGGTAATGATGGAACGCAAAGATTCTCGTTACTTACAAGAAATATAATATGTTTAAAGGATCATATATAATGAATAATGATAGCTCTTCCGATAATAAATGACTTTGTACTACTGAAGGAAAACATTAAGTGAGGAAAAAGCAGAGTGGATGAGGTGTTATAGAGAATAAATTCCATGCATCAATGAGAACAGTAGTTAGAGAACTGTTGTTATTACAACAATATTGATGATCAAAGTTCAACCAAAAGTGTAAAGGGTAATTTGAACCAGAAGTGACTTGAGCTCGGGCTGTATGGCATGTAGTGAAACCTTGCAAAATATACTGATGATGATCAAAGGAGAGCAAAAAAAAGCCAGAGGGATATATGGAAATAACTCTTTTCAATGTAAATATTTGTGGAAGAGAAGTGCAGTGAGTTAAGCACTATAAACAAAATGTCCTTCTGACCTATACAATTTTGTTTTCTTCAACGGGTGCTTTTGCATATTGAATCTCCGTAACTTGTTTGTTGCCAGATTAAGCTGCCAATTTTAAGTGACAGAACTTTGTTGAGATGCTTAAATGGTCATTAAGACACTCGTGATTGATGATGCCTTCCACTGTGAACAAAACATTTTGTATTTATCCATTTCCTTTAAACATAAAAAAAAAACATCAGTGGCACTTTACACAAGCTTGAAGCTTCAAGCCAAGAATGAGGCTTTGAGAAGGGTGACTGGGACTTGGTCAAAGTGGTAGCGTTATGGGGCTGTCCCATTTAGGCGATTTTTCAGCAGACTGCCAGCGACTGTCAAGTTGCCTGAAAAACTGATAACTGGAACGGCGACTGCCAGAGTGGAACATACACACAAACACATCGCTTCCTTCACCAGCCCGTGTGAATTTTTTAGACAGCGCTCCTTCCGCTTGCCCTGTCTAAAAAATTCACACGGTGTAAAGCCAAGGTGAAACAGACACACACCGAGATGAACAGAAAGGTTGGCACTGTAAAAAGACAGCAAAATCAATGTACGGTAAGTCCTTTAAAAGAGGAGAGGTGTGGGGGGGGGGGGGGGGGGGGGGGAGGGGAGAAGGGAGGAAATGGAGTGGAAACTACTTTTAAGAAGCCAGAGATACAAGGCGGTGAAGCTTGGTGGAAATTTAACATTACCGGTCGGTTATCCTTGGATGTGAAAACTGCTGCTTAACGTTTTTTTTCCAAATGAGCCAATGAAATTCAACGATCAGCAACTGGCTACGAAAACCTCCGACCTCCTGGCAACCCATTAGGACCTCCTGGCGACCCACCTACGGCTCGAGAATTCTCGCTACTCTCCATGGCGGCTTCATTCTAGTCGCCGCTAATTTTTCAAAATTCACGGCGACCATACTGAGGCCGCGACTAGTTCCCAGAATGCAGGAACTCCTCACAACCATGAAGGCGATTCCCAGGCAACCACCCGCGAATTTGTGGTGACCATGTGGTGACTGCAGTCGCCTAAGTGGGACATGCCCATTAGGTTGGAAATTAAAGTTGGAGAAAGAAGTTCCAAGTTGGAAAGACAGAAGCAGTAAAGTAAAACTTGGAAGCCAATGTTAGAACTGAGATAAACATAAAACATGATAGAGACCATAGCATGCAATGTAATAGTGATACAACACTCGAGGTGCAGGGAGTGTGACTCATAATTTGTCTTAAACATATGGATAAAAGTTGCAGACAGATTTTTGCTTGTAACTTTAAAATAATCAACATGAACTAACCTTGAGCAGTACTTCAGGGAATAAGTCCAGGGGAAAGCTGGTCGAATGTTTTGAGATAAGACCCTGAGCATTGGTTAATTATCAGGAGGTGCATTCAAAATTAAAGTTGCCCTTAAAACGTGGGAAAAAAATTGTCAGCCGGTTATGTTATTTCCATAGCTGAACTGGAAGTATGCAACATTGACCAAGCCAGAATTTGCAGCGGAGCTCAGGAAGTTCCCTGGTGAGTATCATGACATTGGGATATCATGCAAACATACAATTTCTGGACTTGCAAGCTTGGTTCCATCAGTAACTCCCTGGTTGGACTCCAGCATTTGATCTCACACAATGTCCTCTGAACTCCCAAGAATGTAGACTGTGGGCACTGCTGAGCTTCTTAAACCAAATGTAATTCATAGAGTCATGCAGCAAGAAAACAGGCCCTTCAGCCCAACACGTCCATGCCGACTAAGAAGGCCCATTTATGCTAGTCCCATTTGTTCACATTAGGCCCATTACACTGTAAACCTTCTAAACCTTTCCTATCCATGATAGGAACAGGAACAGTGAACCCATTTATTTGAATGGCTGGCAATGGCTCTGGACAACAAAAGCAAATTGCTCCTCAGATTCCTATTAAAACTTTCCTTTATTGCATTAAACCTATGTCTTCTGGTACATGATTCCACTACTCAGGGTTAAAGACTGTGCATTTACCTTATCTATTTCCCTCATGATCTAACACATCTCTGTAAAATGCGGTGACTCTGTGGAATTCTTTGCCACAGAATGCTGTGGAGGCCAAGTCAGTGGATATATTTAAGGCAGAGATAGATAGATTCTTGATTAGTACAGGTGTCAGAGGTTATGGGGAGAAGGCAGGAGAATAGGGTTGGGAGGGAGAGATAGATCAGCCATGATTGAATGGCGAAGTAGACTTGATGGGCCGAATGGCCTAATTCTGCTCCTATCATTTATGATCTCACGATTCCCCCCTCAGCTTAGCGCGTCCCAGGAGTAAAGTCCTAGCCTGCCCAACCTCTCCCTATAGCCCAGGCCTTCAAGTCCAGGCAACATCCTTATAAATCTTCTCTATACTCTCTCCAGCTAGTCAGGAGACAATGATGAGGGAGTGATGTACTGTCAGAGGGACAATATTGAGTGAGTATTGCAATGTTAGAAGAGGAGTAAAGGAGGGATGTCCACATTATGGAAGGGGCATTACTGAGGCCATGAGTTGCCCTCACTGAATTGAGTGTTTTCAAAGAGTGGTGCACGGTGGCGCAGTGGTACAGTTGCTGCCTTGTAGCGCCAGAGACCTGACTACAGGTGCTGTCTGTATGGAGTTAGTACGTTCTCTCTGTGACCATGTGGGTCTTCCCCAAGTGCTCTCCCCAGTTTCCTCTCAGACTCCAAAGACGAACAGGTTTGGAGGTTATTTGACTTTGGTATTGGGGGTTCAGTATTGATGTGGATAGAGAACTGACTAGCAGACAGGAGGCAAAGGGTAGGAGTAAACGGGTCCTTTTCAGAATGGCAGGCAGTGACTAGTGGGGTGCCGCAAGGCTCAGTGCTCGGACCCCAGCTATTTACAATATATATTAATGATTTGGACGAGGGAATTCAATGCAACATCTCCAAATTTGCAGATGATACCAAGCTGGGGGGTATAGTTAGGTGTGAGGAGGATGCTTGGAGGCTGCAGGGTGATTTGGATAGGCTGAGTGAATGGGCAGATGCATGGCAGATGCAGTATAATGTGGATAAATGTGAGGTTATCCACTTTGGTGGCAAAAACATGAGGGTAGACTACTATCTGAATGGTGGCAGATTAGGAAAGGGGGAGATGCAACGAGACCTGGGTGTCATGGTACACCAGTCATTGAAAGTAGGCATGCAGGTGCAGCAGGCAGTGAAGAAAGCAAATGGTATGTTAGCATTCATAGCGAAAGGATTTGAGTATAGGAGCAGGGAGGTTCTACTGCAGTTGTACAGGGTTTTGGTGAGGCCACACCTGGAGTATTGCGTACAGTTTTGGTCTCCAAATCTGAGGAAAGACATCCTTGCCATAGAGGGAGTACAGAGAAGATTCACCAGACTGATTCCTGGGATGTCAGGACTTTCATATGAGGAAAGATTGGATAGACTCGGCTTGTACTCGCTGGAATTTAGAAGATTGAGGGGGGATCTTATAGAAACTTACAAAATTCTTAAGGGGTTGGACAAGCTAGATGCTGGAAGATTGTTCCCGATGTTGGGGGAGTCCAGAACAAAGGGTCACAGTCTAAGGATAAGGGGGAATTCCTTTAGGACCGAAATGAGGAAAACATTCTTTACACAGAGAGTCATGAGTCTCTGGAATTCTCTGCCACAGAAGGTAGTTGAGGCCAGTTCATTGGCTATATTTAAGAGGGCGTTAGATGTGGCACTTGTGGCTAAAGGGATCAGGGGGTATGGAGAGAAGGCAGGTACGGGATACTGAGTTGGATGATCAGCCATGATCACATTGAATGGCGGTGCAGGCTCGAAGGTCCGAATGGCCTACTCCTGCACTTATTTTCTATGTTTCTATGTTTCTATGAAATGAGGAAAACATTCTTTACACAGAGAGTGGTGAGTCTCTGGAATTCTCTGCCACAGAAGGTAGTTGAGGCCAGTTCATTGGCTATATTTAAGAGGGCGTTAGATGTGGCCCTTGTGGCTAAAGGGATCAGGGGGTATGGAGAGAAGGCAGGTACGGGATACTGAGTTGGATGATCAGCCATGATCACATTGAATGGCGGTGCAGGCTCGAAGGGCCAAATGGCCTACTCCTGCACCTATTTTCTATGTTTCTATGTTTCTATGGTAGAAATTATAAATTGTCCCTAGTGTGTAGGATAGTGTTAGTGGTTGGAGTGATGCTGGCCAGTGCAGATTCAGTGGGCCAAAGGGCTTGTTTCCACACTGTGTCTCAAAACCAAAGTAAACTAAATGTCTCAGAATGTCAGGAGGATTTAATGCTTTGCCAGTTTAGACTGCCAACAAAACTTGTGGGCTGGCCCTGCCAGCTGTCAGTTTTTCACCAATCTATGTGTTGGTAAAGTGGAGGAAGCTGCTAGCATCACATCAGAGTGTGCCTTGTCATCAACACAAAACCTGTTGGCCAGTAATTCTCCATCACACAATCAACAAAATACAAGGGTGTACTTTTATCTGAGTGTCAACACATGAGGAATTAAATCTTGGCCTCTTGTGGTTGATATACATTCAATAACATTCACAAATACTTTTTATTTTAATTGAACAGTATATGTATTTCATAACTTAAAAGTATAAATGTATTCACATTCTAAAACTCTTTTATGAAAGGGTGGCACAACGGTAGAGTTGCTGCCTTTACAGTGCCAGAGACCTGGGTGTGATCCTGGCTATGGGTGCTGTTTGTATGTTCTCCCGCCACTGCATGGGCTTTCTCCGGCTGCACCGGTTTCTTGCCACACTTCATAGACATACAGGTTTGTAGGTTAATTTGCTTCAGTAAAAAAATGTAAATTGTCCCTAGTGTGCAGGATAGGGCTGAATGAATGGGATCGCTGGTCGGCGCAGACTCGGTGTGCTGATGGGCCTGTTTCCACACTGTATTCTCTAAACTCTAAAAAAGGTCACAAAGGAAGTTTGACACTGTGACAATGACTGCATTCAACCATTGAACAAAACTGCCAGTTGTGTTCATATTTCTTGCGTTTCTTGAGTTTCTGTTGCACTCAGTTGAATATGCTGTTACATAATGAAGTCACGTCTATTAAATTTTTTTTCCTGTTTTGTGGATATGACATTCCATTCAATCCTTCTTACGGCGTTGATTATTTCTGTAAAAATTAATTCATGTAAACAATTTACCACTCAAACTAAAACACTGCAAATGTTGAAAATATGACATAACACCAGAGAGTGCTGAAAGAACTCAGCATGCCATCAACCCGATATTTAATTCTCTTATTCAATCCATGCAAGCTGTCTTAACTTTTATGACCGGCACTTTCTGTTGTTATTTAACACTCAAATGTGCTTGTTATACACTGACATCAGCTTCCATTAACTGCAGTAAAGTGGGGAAAAATACAATATCAAATTCATATCGTTTAGCCTCTGAAAGGATGTAATTTTTATTTATCACTTTGTGTGTCCCTTTCAGGACATCTCAAAATGCTCCACATTTAATAAGAACCTCTAGGTATAATCAATTTTATAATGAAAGAAACCTGACTACCAATCTCGTCGCAACGGCCTCTCCAGTCCGTCTGTTGTTTTTTTTATTTTTTGTCTCATTTGATTGTAGTTAGTGATTTTTTTTAGCTGGATATGTGTGGAGGGGTGGGGGGTGGGGTGTGGGAAAGTTTTAAAATCTTTTCCCTGTACGGAGGACCCGACCTTTCCTCTGTCGGGTCTCCGTTGGCGTTGGGGCCTAGCACCGTGAAGCGGCCTCCAACCGGACCTGGGGCTCCAGTCGCAGAGCCTGCGGACTACTCACTGTCGTGGAACTGGCCGAGTTCGGAACGGGAGGAGCTGTGGTGGCGCGCTGCTGCTGCACGACCCCGGAGATTCGGAGGCTCCAGCTGCAGGCCGGTGGATGGTAACACCGGGAGCTCGTGGGTCCCTGGTGGGAGACTGCTTTTCGGAGCTCCCGCGGCGGCAACTTCTCCCGCCCCAGTTGCGGGGTTGAAAGATGACCTGGAGCCGGGCCTTACGTCGCCCAACGAAGCTTTAATGGCCGCGGGACTTGCTAGCGCCTGCCAGGGGCTCTAACATCAAGACCCTTGCATCGCCCGGTGCGGCCTGAATGGCCACGGGACTTATTTACCATCTGGGGGCTTTGACTCTGACATCGGGAGGAGAATGGGTAGTGCAGGGGAGAGATAAGACTTTGCCTTCCATCACAGTGAGGAGGAGATTCGCTGTGATGGATGTTTGTGTAAATTGTGTTGTGTCTTGGTTCTTTTCTTGTTTGTATGACTGTAGAAACTAAATTTCGTTTGAACCTCAATGAGGTTCAAATAACAATAAACGGTATTCTATTGTATGTGTACAGAGCAAGCTCCCACAACAGCTGCGTGATAATGACCAGGTAACTTGTATTTTTGTAATGGGGATAAACGTTGGTCATGACAATAGTAATAACTCCCCTGCTCTTGTTCAAAATAATCCACAGTAAAACTCAGCACTAACTTGAGACAGTCACAAGGAATAGGAGTAGAATTAGGCATTTCGGCCCATCAAGTGTACTCTGCCATTCAATCATGACTGGTCTGTGTTTCCGTCCTAACCCCATTCTTCTGCCTTCTCCCCATAACTTCTGACACCTGTACTAATCAAGACATCACCAGTACTTCACTTGGTTTGAAAGATGGCCACTGCAGCAATGTTGACCTCTTTTGGCACTGCACTGGTAGGCCAGGTTTTAGAGCACTAGTCTCTGCAGTGGAAACTGAATTACAACCAGTGGACACAAAGTTGGCGATCTGCCAAATGAGCCACAAATTAGTTTCAAACATGTTTTTGCCAAAGTCTTTTGAAATGCATGCACTGCTAACCTTCAGGTAAAACCATAGAAAGTACTTTCAGGAGAAGAAACAATGGGACAAATTTATTCTGGAAATAAAACATAGATTTGAGATCTGTATAAAAATGATCATGAAAAATATTTTCTGAAGGCAATTTCCCTGCTGCAGGTAAGACTCATTTTCAAATGCATTGAAAATATGTATTCACATGTTTGTTGTATAACAGCAATACTACAGGTACTTAATCAGTATTATGCCAGTTTGTAATGCATTCGTAACCTAAAATATGCAAATTGACATTGGATTTGACATCCTCTCATTGCATTATTTATATATACAAGTGTCTTCGTGCCAGGTTTTTCTGTTTCTATGCAGTATTGTGTATGAATGATGTGTAAAATAACATTTTATTTCAAAATAGAATTTATGAAAGATTAAAAGCCTTAATCAAAACTGAATTTGCCACCTTGCTATTTCCCAAACCATGCTGTGATTCATCCCAATAAAATGCTTCCTACAGCACATCTGTAGAAGTTGAAAAGTTGTTCGAGACGTATTGAACTTACTAAGCCTTCTAAGGAAGTAGAGGCGTTGGTGTGCTTTCTTCGCCATTGCTTCGATATGGGTGGTCCAGGACAAGTTGCTGCTGATATTTACTCCTAGGAACGTAATGCTTTCAACCATCTCTACTTTGGATATTCCTGATCAGGCCCAGGAAAAATATCTATCTACATATGTTTCAGGACAATCAACATCTCATCGACTGCTATACAGACATTCCTCAAGACATTGCCATTAACTTCTCGTTCCCTGGTCTTCATGTCCTTATCCACGGTAAAAGCAAAGAAGACATTTTCATTGAGAATGTTGCCCATCTCCTGGTGCTCTAGACAGTGAAAACCCCTCTGGTTTCTGAGGGACCCTATTATTTCCTAGTTACCCTTTTCCCCTTAATACACTTACAAATTATCTTGAGATTCTCCTTAATCTTATTTGCTAGAGCTATCTCTTACCCTATTTTTCCCCCACAATTTCCATTTACGTACGATCCTCAATTGCTTCTCCTGCTCCAGGGATGCAGTTGATCCCAACTGCCTATGCCTCAACCATGTCTCCTTTTTGACTGGAGCCTCAATTTCTCCCATCATCCTCAAAACTAATAGTACTGTGATCGCTGGCCTCAAACTACTCACCACTGACACATCTGTCACTTGCCCAGCCCAATTCCCCATGAGAAGGTCAAGGTTTGTCCTTTATCTATTGCGTGTGGGAACTTTCCTGAACACATTTAATAAATTCCGCCCCTTCTAAGCCCTTGGCACTATGGCAGTTCCAGTCTGTACTCGAAATATTAAAATTCCATACTATGACAAGCCTATTAGTCTTGCATTTTGCAATTACATTATGTTAATTTATTGCATTTTTCAGTTCTGTAGCCTGATCAACTTATAACCCAGGTTAGTTTTATATGCAGTTTTGATTGTGGAAACAATAGTTTGCTTCATATTTTTTGTCGCTGGTGTCAGAAATATTGATTCTGCAAGCATTTCAATAAAATATGGCAGCGATCTCTAGTCCGTGTTCATTTATGTCATCCATCAAATATATACAATCTGTTTCAACGTGAACATATGGTAGTCGCTGAGGGTGTAGGAATAATTTTAGAAAACAATTTAAAAGACTTCCCTTGGAAAGTCAAAGTGTTTTCTGTGATGTATTATTGTAAGTTGTGATTCACTACTGAACAGATTGTTATAAGCCTGTCACCATCAATGTCATGTCGGTTCACAATGAAGCGTGAGGATTGATTAAAGTGACACCTTTTCAACGTTAACATCTTCTTATGCTGTACTACTTACACAAAGTATGCATGCCCTTCTTTGGTGGAGGAACAGCCTTTTTACCGGGTTTCTTTGAAGGTCAATTCCAGGAGCACGTTCGCAGATGTTGTATGATGTTAAATGCATGGAACCCAAAGGAATATGAGGTATTCTCTTCCACAAGCATTCCACCTTGTGGGCGGCATGGTGGAGCAGCGGTAGAGTTGCTGTCTTAAACCGTCCAAGACCCCGGATCAATCCTCATTATGGGTGCTGTTTGTGTACGGAGCATTATGTACGGAGTTTGTACATTCTACCCGTGACCCCCTGGGTTTGGCCCGGGTGCTCCGATTTCCTCCCACACTCAAATGATGCGCAGGTTTGTAGGTTAATTGGCTTTGGTAAAGGGTGTAAATTGTGTGTAGGATACTGTTAGTGTACGGGATCGCTGGTCGGTGTGGACCTAGTGGCCGGATGGGCCTGTTTCCACCTCTGCATTTCTAAACTAAACGAAATAAAATCTTTCTCTCAACTGTCTTATGAATTTTCGCTTGGTTTGAATCTAAAGTGGTGTGTATCTGTATTCACATTAGCTTTAGACATGGGACTGAAAAAAAAAAATTGGATAACTGCATAAATTGGATTTTTCAGATTTTTAAAAAGAGAATCATAAAAGATTACTGTTCAGAAGGAGTCCAGTCAACCAGTCACATGTATTAAAATTTGGCAAAACTGAGGGTAGAGTTTTGTCTCCTGTCAATATTTGCAAGGATTTGTTTTAACACTGGTTTGTTACAAGATCTCTCTCATCCTCCCTCGCATCTATGGCTCCACGAGTTTCTTCTTTCAACAATTCTAATTGTGTCAAGTTTATTGTAATGCTCACGTATGGTGAGGTACAGATACAATGAAATTCTTGCTTGCAACACATAGACTCGAACAACACAGACACATATAAATTACATGTAATTCTATAATACAGTGAAAAGAAAAAGACTGCAAAAATAAATGGTAGAACTTAAAATACAAAAACACAATCAGAAAATAAGTCCACGGCAGTGGAAGAGGTGGTTCATTGTGTTCCGTTGCCAGGGTAGGGTTAGGATTGTGCAGGTCATTCCTGATAGTTAGAGGAAAGTAGCAATTCCTGAACCTGGTGTTGTGAGTCTTTTCCTTCCTCCTGCCTCATTTCTCCAATTTCTTTTTTAATGTTTTTATTCTGAGTCAAATCACTCTTGGGCGTGCTGTTTGGCCCTGACAAAAACTCTGCTCATTGATAAATAAACTCCACTTGACAGCATTATCTACACCAATATTTTCCCAATGAGTGAGAGTTGACTGATCAGGAAATAATTAGCTGTATAGAATAATAAAGATAATTTTCCTTCTCCTAAAATAAATATGGTCATGCAGATGTCATGGAAGAGTTTGGACAGAGCATGACTAGTTCTCCAGCAAGCCACTCGATATATCCTGTACCTTTTCCAGTATCTCATGGAACAAAAGTGGTTACTAGGACACTGAAAGACAGAGATGATTAGGAAGGGTGCCAAAGGTTATGGGGACAAGGCAGGAGATAGCGTTGAGAGGACTAAATAGATCAGCCATTATTGAATGGCAGAGTAGACTTGATGGGCTGAGAGGCCTAATTCTGCACCTATGTCTATGGTCTTCTGGAAAATTGCTAATGTGTGGCAGGAAAGGAAGTTGGTTGGTCAAACAATTTCGTGGCAATTATTAAGAGAAAAGGGAATGAGACTCATGAACCAGATGAGGTTTGAAAAAGCACGGAGTTAGATTTGAGTTTTGTTAGAGTTGAGAGCAATATAGTAGTTTGGCTGAGATGGCTATGGGAGAAAGTGAAGGATAAGGGAGCCTGAAAGAATGGTCTTAGCTGGAGATCCATGGAACATAATCTGTGATTGCCTTCCATGTGATAATCACATTGTATATAGAGAGGTCATATAAGATGTTGCATCTCTAGGGATGGCTGGAAGAAATATGGAGGACGGTTTATATTGTAAGGGGGGACTTACTCTGGAAAGGAGGAGAATGTGAGCAAATAAGGTTGAGAAGAGAATTATAATCATCGATGATGAGAGTTTTCAAGGTGCAGAGGCTGAGCCGAGAGAACAGAAACAATATCCAGGTAAAAAATGTATCGTGAAGGAGGATTTTAAACGGGAAGCATAAGCATGAAACAAGATGAAGAGTAAGCAGTGAAGCATTAAAGAGAGAGCAATCCATGCAGGGAGGTTTGGCCTTAGGTGCACTGGAATTGAGCCTATGTGATGGAACAGTGACCAGTATAGTCCTTGTTGCACACCATCAAATTTCTGATAAACCAGAGGTGCATTTATAGATCATCAGCCCTACTGTACATCATTGTGGGCAAAGTATGCAACCCAATCCTCCCCTTTCAAGGCCAGGCTCGAGGAGATGAAGAGGTTCCTGTCCCGTCAAGTGTACCTTGTCCCATTGTTACAGAAGTTAGATCGGCCCAGCCACTCTTTGGAGAATAGGGTGAAATCAGGCAGCAACACGAGGAGGGGGGAGGATGAGGCATGGCATGGCATGTATAATAGTTGAACGAGGATGTTGATGTGCATGGTGGGAGGCTTAGGGGGGAGGGGCTGGGGGATTTGATTGATCGGGTTGGAGACCAGTATCAAGTGACAACAACAATGGTGGCGAATTCCAACTGGATGCTCACTGCTCAAGGGGTAGGAGGTCAGAGTTTGTAGTGCATAGTGGGTTTATGTAGTCTATAAAAAAGAGCAATCTAAATGGGCTGAATGGCATATTTCCACATCATTGCACTTTAAACGGCACTTTGTTGATCACTAAGCAATATATTGTGAGATCTTTCTGTTCCTACAGTTTATTGGAACTTGCGTTATGATACATAAGACGTTTTCTCAATTATATTCCTTTTCTAATATGTTTGATGTTGCTTCTTTCAAGAAGCTTGAGACCTGATGTAACTGAATTGAGTAAATTAATTTCTAGCTGGGAAATCCTTAGTGGACCAGCTGGACGATTCCTCCTCCTTCTAAGTTCAAGTGTAAAAACTATAGTCCACTGTTTTTACTTCAACCCAGTTTTTACTTCAGTCCACCAGAGGGTACTGGAATGAATTACCATTCATGACAATGTTGAGTTTTTTTGCATATCAAATTGGAGTAATGTGTACAATTCTGATTACTCCACTACAGAAAGGGTATAGCAGCTGTGGAAATGGTGCAGACGAGATTTATGAGAATGCTGCCTGGATTAAACTTTGTTAACTATAAAGGGAGGTTAAATAAGCTTAGATTGTTTTCTCTCGAGTGTTGGAGGTTGATTGGATAGAAATTTATGAAATTTTGTGAAACATTCAAGGGACAGCCAGAACCTTTATCCAAGGGTGGAAATGTCAATTACTAAAGGACATTGCTTTAAGGTAAGAGGTACAAAGTTTAATAGGGACAAGACCAAATGGGACCTGTTGGGTCCTGTTCTCCCAACGCAATAATCCACCATTCACCCGTTCCCCCAGAGCAACCCATTTCCACCACTCACCCATTGCCCCAATGGAGGGGGGCAATGGGAGGGAGGGGGGGAGGGAGTGGGAGGGGGGGGGGGAGGAGGGAGGGGGGGAGGAGGGAGGGGGGGAGGAGGGAGGGAGGGAGGGGGGGAGGGGGGGGGGGGAGGGGGGGAGGGGGGGGAGGGAGGGGGGGAGGGACGGGGGAGGGAGGGGGGGAGGGGGGGGAGGGGGGGGAGGGAGAGGCGAGGGAGGGAGTGAGCAAGAATGGAGTGAGCAAGAATGGAGTGAGCAAGAATGGAGTGAGCAAGAATGGAGTGAGCGAGAAGTGAGCGAGCGAGTGAGCTCTTTATTTTTTAAATATCAACAACTTGTGAAATATAACACAAATCTGAACGAAATTTAATACAAACGACCACAGGACCATACATGAGTAAGGTGGCGCAAACACTTTAGCTCTAATGTGCACCATTTTGGCATCATTCCAGGTGCACATACACGCTCATAGATAGATAGATGGAAACAAACAAGATGAGAGTTTTTGGGATGGTTGGATGGATGTGTAGGGCACTTTTTCTCACATGCTGTCAATTGTGGTGCTGGAAACAGATACAATAGTGGTATACAGAATGCTCTTAGTAAGGCACATGTATATGATAGGAATTGAGGAATATGGATCATGTGCAGGTAGAGGAATATGTTTATGGACTGAAGAGCCTTTTCCTGTACATACTGTTCTGTGTGCTATGTTATTCCATTGACTGGCGCTTATTTTAATTATGTCTGTTCATCAAATTTGATTCTGTATTTTACTTTGGAAACGTTTAAATAGTGCACAGCAACGCGTTAGATTTGAATAATTCTTGAGTTTGCTGGAAATTAAAATGAGAAGGTAGCTTGTATTTTATCAATTTAATAGCCCTGTCAAAGATATGTACATTAATGTAGTCGGGTTCTGTAAAAATAATTTATTTCAATGAGATTAGTTAAGATTCCAAAAAGACATATAGGTTGAATCAGCTGATCCTAGGTCACAGTTTCCAAGTGTTGATCGAGTGGAGCACAAGAAGTTGTGGTTGTTGTCAGATTTCTTTGATTGATTTTATGACAATGGGTTGAGTTTTTTTGCATATCAAATTGGAGTAATGTGTACAATTCTGATTACCCCACTACAGAAAGGGTGTAGGAGCTGTGGAAAAGGTGCAAACGAGATTTACGAGAATACTGCCTGGATTAAAGTGAGTTAACTATAAAGCTTAGATTGTTTTCTCTGGAGCGTTGGAGCTTGATTGGAGATTGGATAGAAGTTTACGAAATTTTGTGAAGCATTTGTAGGACAGTCAGACCCTTTATTCAAGGGTGGAAATGTCAATTACTAAAGGACATTGCTTTAAGGTGAGAGGTGCAAAGTTTAATAGGGACAAGACTAAGTGGGACCCATTGGGTCCTGTTCTCCCAACGCAATAATCCACCATTCACCCGTTCCCCCAGAGCAACCCATTTCCACCACTCACCCATTGCCCCAACAGATCCCATTTCCCCCAACGGAATATTCCACCACTCACTCATAGCCCCCAACTGCGCAGGCACGGCTCCTTTCCCCTCATCCCCAACACTCCCTCGCTCTTCTCTTCCTCCCCTCCTCCTCTCTCCCCCTCCCCCTCCCCCTCCCCCTCCCCCTCCCTCCCCTTTCCCCTACCCTCATCTCCCCCTCCTCTTTCCCCTACCCTCACCTCTCCCTCCCTCTTGTTTCCCCTACCCTCAGTCACCCCCTACCATCAATCACCCCCTTTCATCCTCCATAACCCCTCTACCTTCCCTGACCCATTGGGCCCCATTCCCCTGATGCAATATTCCACCACTCACACATTTACCCAATGCAACCCGTTTCCACCACTTTCCCATTCCCCCAACGCAACCCATTCCCCCAACAAAATATTCCACCACTCACCCATAGCCCCCAACTGCACAGGCGCGGCTCATACACTCCCTCCCCCTCCTCCTCCTCCTCCTCGTCCTCACCCTTCCTCCTCTGCCCACTCCTCCTCCCCTCCCTCCCTCACCCCTCCCTCCTACTTCTTCTTCTTCTCCTTCTCCCTATCCTCAGTCAGTCAGTCACTCCCTCCCTCACCTCTTCCCTATTGTACTGCCCCACTGATCGAACATCTGGCGGTGAAGTGCCGTCCCTTCTACCTACCGAGGGAATTCACCTCCATTATCCTGACCGCGGTCTACATTCCACCCCAGGCAGACGTCTGTCTGGCACTGGAGGAGCTGCACGCCATGGTCAACAAACACCAGACGTCTTACCCCGAGGCATTCACCACCATTGCTGGGGACTTCAATAAGGCAAACCTAAAGAAATCACTCCCCAACTTCCACCAACATGTCTCCTGCTGCACTAGAGGACCAAACATCCTCGACCACTGCTACACCACCATTAAGGATGCCTACCGCTCTATCCCTCGCCCCTACTTCTGTAAATCCGACCATACCGCGGTGCTGCTTCTTCCTGCCTATAGGCAGCAATTAAAGAGCACACCCCCAGAGGTGAGGACAGTACAGAGCTGGTCGGCGGGGGCAGAAGAACAACTACAAGACTGTTTGGAGTCTGTAGACTGGGCTATGTTCAAGGACTCGGCAACGGACTTGAATGAATACGCCACAGATGTTACAGACTTCATAAAGAAATGTGTGGAGGACTGCATCCCTACAAAAACCTTCCGAGTGTTTCCCAATCAGAAATCTTGGATGAACTGTGAGATCCGCACTCTTCTGAAGACCAGACACCGGGCATTCATGTCTGATGACACAGTGGTCTACAAGAAGTCCAGATACAACCTTGGTAAGGCCATCAAAAAGGCCAAAAGGGAGTTCTGCTCCAAGCTGGAGGATGAGACAGATGTTCGGCAGCTGTGGCGGGGACTGAATGCAATCACCTCTTACAAGGCGAAACCAGGAGGCAGCTCGGACGTCGGCGATACATCACTCCCTGATGAGCTCAATGCATTTTACGCACGCTTTGATAGGGAGAACACCGATGTGCCTTCCCGAGCCCCTATTCGCTGTGATGGTATTTCAGTCCCAGTCACAGAGGCCGACGTCAGGAAATCCTTCAGAGGGGTGAACCCTCGAAAAGCGTCTGGATCTGATGGCATACCTGGTCGTGTCCTAAAAACCTGTGCGGACCAACTGGCTGGAGTTTTTACGGACATTTTCAACCTGTCACTTCTGAGGTCTGAGGTTCCCACCTGCTTCAAAAGGGCATCAATAATACCGGTGCCCAAGAAGAGCAAGGTGACTTGCCTCAATGACTATCGACCTGTGGCACTAATATCTGTGGTGATGAAGTGCTTCGAGAGGTTGATCATGGCGCAAATCAACTCATTACCTCGACAAAAACCTGGACCCACTGCAGTTCGCTTACCGCCACAACAGATCAACGGTGGACGCAATCTCACTGGCCCTCCACTCCGCTCTGGACCACTTGGACAACAAAAACTCATATGTCAGGCTGCTATTTATTGACTACAGCTCGGCATTTAACACAATCATCCCCTCCAAGCTGGTTACCAAACTCGCAGAACTGGGTCTTTGCGCATCCCTCTGCAATTGGATCCTCGACTTCCTCATCCACAGACCACAGTCTGTTCGTATTGGTGGAAATGTGTCAGACTCGATAACAATCAGCACGGGAGCACCTCAGGGTTGCATGCTCAGCCCCCTGCTGTACTCACTCTATACTCATGACTGCGTAGCCGGTCATAGCGTGAACTCCATCATCAAGTTCGCTGATGACACCACTGTTGTGGGACGTATCACTGATGGGGATGAGTCCGAGTATAGAAGAGAGATCGAGCGACTGTCCATATGGTGCCAACACAACAACCTGGCCCTCAACACCAGCAAAACCAAGGAACTGATTGTGGACTTTGGAAGGTGTAGGAAGGGGACCCACAGTCCTGTTTATATCAACGGGTCGATGGTTGAAAGGTCAAGAGCTTCAAATTCCTGGGCGTGCACATCTGTGAAGATTTTTCCTGGTCCGAGAACACAGATGCAATTATTAAGAAAGCTCATCAGCGCCTCTACTTCCTGAGAAGATTACGGAGAGTTGGTCTGTCAAGGAGGACTCTCTCTAACTTCTACAGGTGTACAGTAGGGAGCTTGCTGACTGGTTGCATTGTGGCTTGGTTCGGCAACTTGAGCGCCCTGGAGAGGAAAAGACTACAAAAAGTAGTAAACACTGCCCAGTCCATCATCGGCTCTGACCTTCCTTCCATCGAGGGGATTTGTCACAGTCGCTGCCTCAAAAAGGCTGGCAGCATCATCAAGGCCCCACACCACCCTAGCCACACACTCATCTCCCTGCTACCTTCGGGTAGAAGGTACAGGAGCCTGAAGACTGCCACAACCCGGTTTAGGAATAGCTACTTCCCCACAGCCATCAGGCTATTAAATGTGGCTCGGAACTCTGAACATTTATATCCCTCCATCTGTTAGTTGCACTTTATTAATTTATTAAGTCATGGGTGTATTTATGTATAGAATTGTAGTCAATGCCTTCTATGTTCCGTTGTGCTATGCAAAGAAAGATTTTCATTGTCCTGTCAGGGACGCATGACAATAAACTCTTTTGACTTTGACTTTTGACTTTGTTTAAATAACATTTCTTCTCCTCCCCTCCCCCACTCCCTTACAACAACAAATCTCTCATTGAACTGTGTGGAACACTGTTGATTGGCTGGAGGACTGTTCACGGCAGCTTATGTAAATTAGATCCCATTGTGACATCATAGCTGGAAACTGCCAGAAGCTCCCAGCAGCTGCCGCACAAACTGCCAAGTTATTGTTCTCAAAGTGTTTTTTTTTTTAATTTTTAAATGTCAACAACTTGTGAAATATAACACAAATCTGAACGAAACTTGACACAAACGGCCACAGGACAATGTTGAGTAAGGTGGTGCAAACATTTAAACTCTAATGTGCACCATTTTGGCGATAGATAGATAGATAGATAGATAGATAGATAGATAGATAGATAGATAGATAGATAGATAGATAGATAGATAGATAGATAGATAGATAGATAGATAGATAGATAGATAGATAGATAGATAGATAGATAGATAGATAGATAGATAGATAGATAGATAGATAGATAGATAGATAGATAAGAGTTTTTGGGATGGATGGATGTGTAGGGCAAGTTTTCTCACATGCTGTCAATGGTGATGCTGGAAACAGATACAATAGTGGCACACAGAAGGCTCTTAGAAAGGCACATGTATATGATAGGAATATGGATCACGTACAGGCAGAGGAATCAGTTTATGGACTGAAGAGCCTTTTCCTGTACATACTGTTCTGTGTGCTATGTTATTCCATTGACTCTGGCACTCCTTTTAATTATGTCTGTTCATCAAATTTGATTCAGTATTTTACTTTCTTGGAAATGTTTAAATAGTGCACAGCAACGCGTTAGATTTGAATAATTTTTGAGTTTGCTGGAAATTAAAACGAGAAGGTAGCTTGTATTTTGTCAATTTAATAGCCCTGTCAAAGATATGTGCATTAATGTAGTCAGGTTCTGTAAAAATAATTTGTTTCAATGAGATTAGTTAAGATTCCTAAAAGACATATAGGTTGAATCAGCTGACCCTGGGTCACAGTTTCCAAGTGTTGATCGAGTGGAGCACAAGAAGTTGTGGTGTCAGATTTCTTTGATTGATTAAATTAGCCTGTTAAACTCAGTCAATTATTTTGAGTTTCAGCCAGGACATGCTGTAGAACCTGGAAGTACAGAGAATATTTTAATGTTTAAGAAGGAACTGCAGATGCTGAAAAATCGAAGGTAGCAAAAATGCTGGGGAAACTCAGCGGGCAAGGCAGCATCTATGGAGTGAAGGAAATAGGCAACGTTTCAGGTCAAAACCCTTTTTCAGACTGATGTGAGGGTGGGGGGGGCGGGAAGAAGGGAAGAAGAAAGGAAGAGGTGGAGCCAGTGGGCTGAGGAAGAGCTGAGAAGGGGAGGAGAATGTAAGGACTACATGAAATTAGAGAAGTCCCAGCGAAATATGAGGTGCTGCTACTCCAATTTAAATGTTTTAAGCTTGTTGGAAAAAACTATGCCAAATGTATTGGTATCACTTTGTAAGATGCTGGAGGAGATCTAGTTAGTTAAACAAATTATGTAATTCTTCTGGAAACATGGTTCCTCCTCTGACATAGGTGATGGATTCATCGCAAGTATTTCCTCCATTTAACATACATCTTCTTTCACCTACTATTTAGAATGTGTTTGGTCCTCATCTTTTACCTCACTCACCCTTGCACCAATACACCAGTCTTTGCCACTTCTGCGAGCTGCAATGGGATCCCAGCATCAGTCATATCCTCCTGTCTCATTCCAGCCCCCCTTTCTACTTCCAGCAGGGACCACTCTCTCCATGACCCCTGTCCTGGTCATCCCTTCCCATCCACCCCTCCCTATTCCCTGGTACTTTGCCCTGCAACCAGAGGTAGGTACAGCCTTTGTCCCATCACTTCACAAAAGATGGCGGACTGCATGGCTGCTCTGCCTGCAGTCTGTCCTTTCACAACTTTTTTATTTTTATTTTTAGTCATGTTAAAAAACAAAATGTTAGTTGGAGGTCTTTTGTGTGGTGGGTGGGGGAGGGGAAAGGGGAAACTTTATTTCCTTGTCCCTACCTGGTCGGAGAGGCGGCTTCCCTCCGAGCTGCTTCTTCGCATTTGTGGATAAATGTGAGGTTATCCACTTTGGTGGCAAAAATAGGAAAACCGACTACTGGTGGCCGATTAGGAAAAGGGGAGATGCAGCGCGACCTGGGTGTCATGGTACACCAGTCATTGAAAGTAGGCATGCAGGTACAGCAGGCAGTGAAGAAAGCCAATGGTATGTTAGCTTTCATAGCAAAAGGATTTGAGTATAGGAGCAGGGAGGTTCTACTTCAGTTGTATAGGGTCTTGGTGAGGCCACACCTGGAGTATTGCGTACAGTTCTGGTCTCCAAATCTGAGGAAGGACATTATTGCCATAGAGGGAATGCAGCGAAGGTTCACCAGACTGATTCCTGGGATGTCAGGACTGTCTTATGAACAAAGACTGCATAGACTCGGTTTATACTCTCTAGAATTTAGGAGATTGAGAGGGGATCTTATAGAAACTTATAAGATTCTTAAGGGGTTGGACAGGCTAGATGCAGGAAGATTGTTCCCAATGTTGGGGAGGTCCAGGACAAGGGGTCACAGCTTAAGGATAAGGGGGAAATCCTTTAGGACCGAGATGAGAAGGAATTTTTTCACACAGAGAGTGGTGGGTCTCTGGAACTCTCTGCCACAGAGGGTAGTTGAGGCCAGTTCATTGGATATATTTAAGAGGGAGTTAGATGTGGCCCTTGTGGCTAAGGGGATTAGAGGGTATGGAGAGAAGGCAGGTACGGGATACTGAGTTGGATGATCAGCCATGATCATATTGAATGGCGGTGCAGGCTCGAAGGGCCGAATGGCCTATTCCTGCACCTAATTTCTATGTTTCTATGTTTCGCCCCTTCCTTGTGGCCTACCATCAGACTGGAGCGACGTTTCTTGTCGGGACCGGCCGGGACTACTACTTCGACGGCGGCACAGTGCTGGGACACCATAACGAAGCGGGCGATGCCTTACTGGGTCGCCGTGCGGTAAGTTCCGGAGTGCTGTGACCGCCCAATCGAACATCGAGGAGCTGCGGCTGCGGAGCGTTCAGCCGCGGGTGGTGCTGGATTTAAAAACACAGCGGAGCCTGGGATTCGAGATCGCTAGAATCGGAGCTCCAGCCAGCGTGGCCTGAGGACTTCGGGAGCCGCGGTCTCCAGGGAGGAAGCGGCTGCTTCAGTCATTCCAAGCTGCATAGGAGTGTTCACCCAACGACGGAGTTCCAGCTTCCCGGCAAGAGGGCCTGAAAACATCGGACTGGCTGTGGAGGCCACTAATAGGCCCCGACCTCGGATGATCACAGAGGAGGAGGACTAAGCCTTCTGGTGCCTTTCCCCACAGTGGAGAATTTTGATTCTGTTGTGGGGGGACGTTTGTATTGAATTCTATGATGTGTTGTGTCATTTTTCTTTTTTAAATTTCTCTATGGATGTATGGAACTTAGTTATTTATTTTATTTAAAGCACTTTGGTTTCAACGCGAGTTGATTTAAACGTGCTATATAAATAAAACTTACTTACTTACTTACCTCCTCTCTCATCATTATTCAGGGACCTAAACACTTGTTTGGGGTGAGGCGGAGATTCTCATACATTGCCTCCAACCTTGTCCATTGCATTCGGTGGTCACGATGTGGCCTCTTCTATATCGGCAAAACAAAGCATAGGCCAGGCAACCATTTTGCTGAGTATCTGCGCTCTGTTCGCATTGTCCATCCTGAGCTTCTGGGTGTATGTCACTTCAGCCTTCCTTCCCACTTCAACTGCAACTTGTCTGTCCTCTGCCTTCTCCATTGCCACAGTAAGGCCCAATACAACTTGAAGAACAACAATTACTTCTTGATTAGTCTACAGCCCAATAGTACAAACATTGAATTTTCCAGTTTCTGTTAACTGCTAACTGCTGAAACAAATGTTAAATACATAATGTTCCTTTTCCATTCCCACCAGTTCACCCAGTTTCTTTCCCCGTTGGTTTACCTTTTTCCATCCATCTCCTTGTTAACAAGAATTATTACTTTCTCCCATCTTGTTTTATCAACCCTTCATCAATATATCTATCCACCTGGTCTTTATATTTTCCTTTGTCCACCATTGCTATCCTTTTCCCCCTCCCATACCTTGTTGCATGTGTCCACATTTCCTCCCCCCTCCCTCACTCATCTGGTTCCATGTCTCACCCACTACTCTATTCTGGCTATCTTCCCTCTTCATCCTCAGTCCTGACACAGGGTCGTTGTCAAAAATGTCAACCATCCTTTTGTTTCCACAGATGCTGCTTGACCCATTGAGTTCTTTTTGCAGTTTATTACTTTTGCTCAATTTTTCGGAATTTACAATCTCTGATATCTCCAAACTAACAAAATACTTTATTAACCAAAAATAACCTACTGAAAAATGTGTACTTGTCCTCTGTGGGAGGGCCTACTCCACTGAGACAAGCAGGTTACTAATCTACAGAGGAAAATCTCCTTAAATATAATAAATCCAAAAAGCAGCTGGTCTCATGAGAAAATCCTTTAGGAGGCTGTATATTCAATATTACATGAGGTGCAAAAGCTACAGCAGAGAACTACAAAAAACAAATAGAAGGGTTTATTGAGGATGATCATTGCATGTTCATGCTCCCAGAGAGATCCTAGAGAAGTGGATGGATCACAGCATGCATATTGACAGTTTAGGATTTACAAAATGTTCATGCTTGTAATTATTCTGACTGTAGATCCATAACATAGTTTGCCCCACATGGTATTTTTTTGCAGTTTATATGTTTTGCTCTAGAATCCAGCATTTGCAATCTGTTGCATCTCCAAACTAAAAATACGTTATTAACCAAAATAACCTAAGGAAAATATTGTACTTTTCTTCTGTTGATTAACTTTAGCATTGGGAACTATATAATGCAGCACAATAAGTAGCGCAGTTCCTTGTGTATGTCAAGCTTTTGTGCTCACTCGCAGTTACTCAGGGGCGAGAATGAAGAGGAGAAAAATAAAGTTGGCTGCATACACAGGAGTTTGCATATCCCACACTTTGTTTTATTATAATGGTGGTACAGTAGCTCATTTGTGGAGTTGCTGCCTCACAGCACCAGAGACTTGGGTTTGATCCTGATCTCAGGTGCTGTCTGTGTGGAATTTGCACATTTTCACCATGGCTATGTGGATTTTCTCTGGGCACTCCAGTTCCATCCCACATTCCAAAGGTGTGCATGCTAGGTTATTTGTCCTGTACAAAACTGCCCCTCGTGTGCAGGCAGTGGGAAAACATAGATCTAGTGTGAACGGTGAAGGGTGGATTTGTCCTGATTGGCCTAAGGGCCTGTTTCCGTGCTGTATCTTTCAATCAATTCAACCAATTAATGAAAGGTTGGTGCATTTAATTCTTATCAATTTTCCGTCAGAAAAAGAGCAAGTTTTGCAAAAGATTATAAATGACATTTGAAGAATATTGGTCCGTTTCTTGAACATTGCAGCTTGGTGGAGATAAAATCCAAATCTAATTTGGGGGCTACAAAATAACAGCCTTTGTTGGAGACCAATTTCAGGAGGTCCACCGCGGAAGCCTGCGGACTTACCATCACGGAGCTCGCGGTCCCTTTGCCACCTGTGGGAGCTTCGATTGCCCCGACTGTGGGTGGTTCAACTGCTCCGACCGCGGAATAAAGAGGAATACATTTGGACTTTACTGCCTTCCATCACAGTGAGGAATGTGAGGAATCCGCTGTGATACCTGTTTATGTTAACTTTTATGTAGTTGTGTATCTTGTTCCTTTTTATTTAGTATGGCTGGATGGTAATTTGAATTTCACTGTACCTTAATTGGTACATGTAACAATAAACTGACCTTGAAATGACCTTGAAACCTTGAAGGTTGGATGGCATTGGATCCAGAGAGAGCTAGCTAATTGGAGAGCCAATTAGTTTGATGGTATGAAGCAGATGTTGCTTGCAGAGGGAGACTTTTTGGACTGGAGACTTATGACTGGTGGTGCACCTCGGGGGTTGACACCGGACCCATTGTTCTTTGTCATCTATGTTCACAATTTGGTTAAAAATGTGCAAGACTGTTGCAGTTTGTAAATAACAAGTTTGTAAATAACACTAAAACAAGGTGGCATCGCAAACATTGAAGAGGGTTATCAAGGACTGCAGCAGGCTCTTGATGAGCTTGGTAAGAAGGCCAAGAAATGGCGAATGGAGTTTAGTTCAGATAAGTGGGAGTTGCTGTATTTTGTGATGACAGACCAATGTACAACTTCCTTCGTGAATGGTAGACCCCAGGGGATTGTTGTAGAACAGAAGGATCAGAGTACGCACATTGTTCCTGGAAAGCTGTGTTGCAGGTGGATAGGGTGGTGAAGGAGGCTTTTGGCATGCCGAGCTTCATCAATAAGGATGAGACATTATGTTCCTTGTTTTCATTTCCCCTGACTCCCAGTCTGAAGAAGGATTTTGACCCAAAACATCACCTATTCATTTTCTCCAGCGATGCTGCCTGATCCGCTGAGTTACCCCAGTTTTTTGTGTTTATCTTTGGTTTAAACCAGCATCTGCAGTTCCTTCCTACCCATAATATTGCAGTTGTGTAAGACATTGGCGAGGGCACACATGGAGTATTGGCAACAGTTTTGGTCACCTTGCTACAGGAAAGATGCCGTTAAGTTGGAATGAATGCAGAAAAGATTTACAAGGATGTTGCCTGAACACGAGGGACTGGGTTATAGGAAGAGGTTGGGAAGGCTTGGAATGTATTTCTTGGAGGATTGAAGATTGAAGGGTAATCATATAGAGGTGTATAAAACTATGAAGGGTATGGATAGGATGAATGCACACAACCTTGTTTCCAAAGGCATGGTGAATCAAGAATGAGAAGCTGTAGGTTTAAGGTGAGAGGACAATGGTTTAATATGAACTTGCCCAGTGTATCTGGAGAAAATGGATTAGAAATCCTGCCCGGGTGTGTAAAGAATGGCCAAGGCTAACCCTGTTCCATTAAATGAGCCCTGTGTGTGCCAATGTATCATCTCGAATTAGTTACAAAGAGAGATTTGAAATTAACTTTTATCAGAAGGATTGACAACTTGCCCTGGGTCTAAATGCCCATAGGAATAGAAAACATAAATGGAAGTGGGTTTGAAACCAGTAGACATTATAACACAATTAGCATGCAGGACTTGAGTTCATAGACTCCAGAGTGGTTTAGCAAGGTAATTTACGAGAAAAAAAATCACAATTAGATGATTTCATAAGTGGCTAAGTGAACACATACTCACATTGATTTTGTAGCATCCTAAAGAAAAGCTGAACATCTTACCTGCAGTGAATACAGCTAAACTACAACATACCAGAAATACAGCCAGAGGTTTCAATTATTAGCAACTCTAATTACCCTTATGAAAAACAATTTAATATTTTGGATTATCTTGAAAATATTCTTATTGACCCTTTTACTGCGAAATCACTGAACCAAGCTAGGTAGATTTTGCATTTCGTTTACTGCTACGGTAGTGTTGTAAGCCAACACTACAACACTGCTGTGAATTAAAATTCAGAGAAAAATACGAATAAAAATTAGTTTAGAAAAGCACCAGTAGATGGAAGTCAGCAGGAGAATATAAAATTATAAAGTTTTTTTTTCTAGTTATTACCATCTTTGTACTTTGTCAATGACTAACATGCAATTTCATTTAAAACTAAATGCATGTCTCAGTAGTGATATTGAAGTTTTTCTTTTCGCAGTCTGTATTGATTTGATCAATATTTCACTCCGGGCGCATTGATATCCTTTCATTTATTTGCCCTTTTGTTAATGATAATCAAAAGGAAAGCTCAGAATAAATGACTGGGAGTGTCAGACCAAATTGGCAGTTTTGTTTCTGTGCACTTTATAATTGAAGGTCTCCATCATGTTAGGAAGTTCCAAGCTTTGCTTCTGTGTATTACTTAAATCTGTTTATTTAAATCTAATTAAAAGAAGAGCCTATGAAGAAGCATTATTAAAGAGTTTTATAATTCACCTCGAGCTGAAGTTAGGAAAAGGTGTTTACTCCCAGACAGCAATAGACGATGTAGGAGTGAATTGTACATGGTGGTTTATGCCAAAGATATATGCAGAATGCTGGAGTAACTCAACAGGTCAGGCAGCATCTCTGGAGAAAATGAATAGGCGATGTTTCGGGGCTGAAGAAGGGTTCCGACCGAAATGTCACATATTCTTTTTCTCCAGAGATGCGTCCTAACCCACTGAGATACACCAGCATTTTGTGTCTATCTTCAGTAACAAAGGGTACCTATCAAAAGGCCTCTTAAACACCATTATCATATCTGCTTCCATCGCCACTCCTGGCATCATGTCCCAGACACCCACCACTTTAAAAAACGTGCCCTGCACATCTCCTTTAAACATTCCTCATTTGACCTTAAAGCTATGCCCTCTACTGTTTGATATTTCCGCCCTGTGAAAAAATGTTTTGACTGCCTAACCTATGCCTTTCATATTCTTATATATTTCTATCAGGTTTCCCCTCAACTTCCAAGCTCCGGAGAAAACAGTCCAAGTTTATCTAGTCTTTCCTTTTAGCTAATAATCTCTATTCCAGACAGCATCTGGTAAACATATTCTGCATACTCTCTTAAGCCTTCATATTCATCATGTAATGGGATGGCTCGAACCACACATATTCCAAATGTAGCCTAACCAAAGCTGTATAAAGACTGTGGACTTTAGAGGTACAGCGTGGAAACAAGCCCTTCGGCCCACCGAGTCTGCGCCAACCAGTGATCACCTCATACACCTATACTAGTGCCATACACTACTGACAATTTCCAGAAGCTAATTAACATACAAACCTATATGCCTTTTAGAGTGTGTGAGGAAACCGGAGTACCCAGAGAAAAGCGATGCAGTCACAGGGAGAACGTACAAACTCCATACAGACATCACCCTGAGTCAAGATTGAACCCGGGTCTCTAGTGCTGTAAGGCAGGAACTCTACTGCTGCCCGATAATGCTGCAACATGATTTCCCAACTCTAATAGTCAATGCCTCGAGCAATGAAGGCAAACATACCATAACTATTCGTTACCACTCTACCTACTTGTGTTGACATTTTCAGGGAGTTGTGGACCAAGATCTCTCTATACATCATTGGTCTTGACATTAACTGTATATTTTCCCATTACGTTCAACCTTCCAAAGTGCAATACCTCCTGCTGCTTGGATTAAACTCCATCTGCCATTTCTCTGCCCATATCTGTACCTGATTGTATGCAACCTCCAGCCGGAAAGATATCCTTCCATTGCTATCTTTTATGGGTAAATCAGCCTGAATCCAAAGTACCAAGTCACCGTGGATCCCATGCTTCTTAATCTTCTGGATCAGTCTACCATGAGCAAAGTTATCAAATGCCTTATTAAAATCCATGTGGACACGATTTTATGTCCTAGCCTTTTCTATCACCTTTGTCACATTTTCAAAAAACAAAATCAAATTTGCAAGACACGACCAGTCACAGACAAAGCCTTGATGACTGTCCCTGTAAGTCCATTCTCATACAAATGCGAGAAAGTCTGGTCCCAAAGAGTTCATTCCAATAGTGACATGAGGCTCACCAGCACGCAATTTCCTAGCTTATTTCCATTTCTCGTCTAAAGCAATATTGAATGCTCTTTGTAAATTTGGGTCACAGATCAGCCTTAACTTTATTGAAACCAGAACATAATTGTGGAGCTCAATGGCGCATTCTATTTCAGTGACTTCAACTTGCTAGAAAGCTGCAGCATTCCTCTCCAGAGGCACAGAGCGCGTTCTCTCCATGGGGCACAGCCGAGGTATTTAAACCCTGGGGTTTAAGTTAATTTCATAAAGCCGCCAAGCTTATGAGTGTTATAGATGACAGCACAGTGCACTGAATAATCTCATTCAATGAGAATAAATGGTCGCATCCACGAGAAATGATGCTGCATCACAAAACATGTTGCTCGATTTTGCATTTAGAGCGCGTTAACAATTGAACGAGGTGGTCCAAATAATTCCCAGAAACCTATTAATATGTTAATAGCATAGAAACCAATTTGTGATTTGCACCATTTAGAAAAGAGCCAGCAGTAAAGTGACTGCACCCCCACTGTGGCAAGATTTTGCTGTGCAATTGAAATGAATCATACTGGACTGAGTAGGGTTGGACTTGTCCAACCATCTGGACTATTGCATAGAACATAGCACATACTACAGTACATCACAGGAACAGGCCCCTCAGCCCACGATCGCTGTGCTAAACATGATGTTGTCAAACTATTATCTGCCTGTACATTAGATATATCCCTCCATAACCATGTGCCTATCCAAAAGCCTCTTCAATGCCACTATTGCATTACCTCCAATTCCACACCTAGCAGCACGTTCCAGTCACCCACCACTCATTGTGTTAAAAAAAAACTATCCCTGGCACATCTCCTTTAAACTTTGCTCCTCTCACCTTAAAGCTATGGCATCTAGTATTTGTGTAGGAAGGAACTACAGATGCTGGTGTAAACCAAAGATCAACACAAACAGCTGGAGTAACTCAGTGGGCCAGACAGCATCTCGGTAGAAAAGGAATAGATGACGTTATATAGAGAGATATAGAACAAATGGATGAAATATATGCAAAAACGTAACGACGATATAGGAAACAGGCCATTGTTAGATGTGGGCTAGGTGAAAATAAGTTACATACAATGTAACTCACCAGGATTACAGTGAAACTAGTGCAATGACTAGGGTGGGGGAGGGACGGTGAGCGGGGATGCAAGTTTTTTGAAGTTGAGCGGGGTTTTTTGAAGTTGAAGAAATCTATATTCATACCACTGGGTTGTAAACTGCCCAAGTGAAAAATGAGATGCTGCTCCTCCATTTTGGCCTCACTCTGGCAATGGAGGAGGCCCAGGACAGAAAGGTCAGTGTGAGAATGGGAAGGGGAATTAAAGTATTTGGCAACCGGGAGACCACGTAGACCCAGGTGGATTGAGCAAAGGTTCAGCGAAACGTTCGTCCAGTCTCGTTTGGTCTTGCCGATCCACACTTAGAACAACAGAGATGGTGGATGAGGTTGGAGAAGGTGCAAGTGAACCTCTGCATACCCTGAAAGGACTGTCGGGGTCTCTGGACAGAGTCGATGGAGGAGGTATAGGGACAGGTGTTGCATCTTCTGCAGTTGCTGGGGAAAGTACTTGGGGAGGGGTGGTTTGGGTAGGAATGGATGTGTTAACCCCTGAGTTGCAGAGAGAAAAGTCTCTGCAGAAGGTGGAAAGGGTTGGAGATGAGAAGATGTGACTAGTGGTGGGATCCCTTCGGAGGTGGCAAAAATGTCAGAGAATTATGTGGCTGTATGCAATGGCTTATAGGGGTGAAAGGTAAGGACTAGGGGTGGCTCTGTCTCTGTTGCGACTAGGGTAAGGGTGAGCAAGAGCGGAGTTGCTGGATACAAAGGAGACACATGTGAGGGCCTCATCTATGATGGAAGAGGGGAAACCCTGTTCCCTAAAGAATGAGGACATCTCGGATGTGCTGGCATGGAACATAACATCCTAAGCACAGATGCAGCATAGATGGAACAATTGTGAATAGGGTATAGAGACTTTGCAGGGCGGAGAGAAGTGTAGTTGTAAGAGTCGGCAGGTTTATAATAGATGTCAGTCAATAGTCTATTTCCTGTAATAGAGACTGTGAGATCAAGAAAGGGGAGGAGGTGTCAGAGATGGTCCTTGAATATTTTGCATAGAAAGCATAGAAAAGATGCAGAAATAGGCCATTCAGCTCTTCGAGCCAGCACCGCCATTCAATATGATCATGGCTGATCATCCGAAATCAGTATCCCATTCTGGCTATTTCCCCATATCCCTTGATTCCTGTACCCCTAAGAGAAGAATCTTGATCGGGTCATTCCTTGCCATGAAAAAGATCAGAATAGTGCATCCATTTTGGAAGCCTGGTGTAGGGCATGCAAGCATCATGAATGAATGAATGAATACTTTATTTTGTCAAATGTGACAAGACACAGTGACATTCTTTACTCGCATACCAAGGTATGCAAATAGTTGCCACATAAGGGCACTGACAAAGTTACAAAGTATACACAGTATCCGTGCAAGGTCCCTCTTTGTTCTCCCACTCACCCCACCTCATGGTTGTTCCCCCACACCAGGTCCTGCATTGTCTATTGTTCTCCCCCTTCCTAATGGCAGGCCCCCCATGCCGGGTCGTCCTTTGTTCCTTCCATTATATTCCACTCATCAATGCCCAGTGAATGTAAATAGGGTCGCAATGCTGGGGATTTTGGTTTGCTTGTCCTTCCACTGAACTTGAACAATTTTACAAAGGCAAAGTGTGGTTGCATCTATCCAGCACTTTGATGAAGTCACTGCAACTAATAAGTGTATCAGAAGTATACAAGGAGTTAAGGAGTTCATGGTAATTGTAAAGCCTATCCTCTCATATGCCTCACAAAATTAGTCCTCGATGACTTGAAGCTTGGCTTCTAGCAATGTAGAGGGTAGTGAATCTGTGGAGTCCTTTGCCACAGAAGGCTGCGGAGGCCGTCGATGGATATTTTGAAGGCAGAAATAGATAGATTCTTGATTAGTGCGGGTGTCTGGGGTTATGGCGAGAAGACAGGAGAATGGGGTTCGGAGGGAGAAATAGTTCAGCCATGATTGAATGGCCTAATTCACTTATGAACCTATGAAATTATGAATGCATATATATATATTTTTTACATTTTTGTTAGAAGTAAATACAGTAATGTGGTACCTAAGTACCTGATGCATACAGACATATTACAGTTCTTGTACAACTGCTTATTTTTAATTTAATAATAAAAGAACAATGATAGAAAGAAGAAAATAGAGAATGTCGTAGGCATAGGTGATGGTGCTAATTCATGATATAATAAGTGCCTGAAAAAGAGATAGATAGACAAGAGAGTAGAAACAAATAGCGAGAGACAGAAAGAAGAAGGAAGAAGCTAAAGAGATTAAAAAAAAAGAAAGAAGGAAAAGAAATTAGGAGAGATATACCTTTTTAATATCTTTATCCACCCGTCACCCGGCTCTGAACCATTTAATTTCTAAGGTTATGTTGCACCATATGCTTGTAAGAAGTCGATAAAAGGAGGTCAAATCTTTAAGAATTGGTCTACTTTGCCTAATAAGAGGAATCTCATTTGTTCAAGATGTAACGTTTCCGACATATTTGAAATACACATTCTTAAGGGGTTGGACAAGCTAGATGCAGGAAGATTGTTCTCGATGTTGGGGGAGTCCAGAACAAGAGGTCACAGTCCAAGGATAAGGGGGAATTCCTTTAGGACCACATCCAACTCCCTCCTAAAAAAAATGAGCAATTGAACTGGCCTTAACTACCTTCTGTTGCAGAGAATTCCACAGATTCACCATTCTCTGTGTGAAAAAAAAAATTCTCATCTCGGTGCTAAAAGACTTCCCCCTTATCCTTAAACTGTGACCCCTTGTTCTGGACTTCCCCAACATTGGGAACAATCTTCATGCATCTAGCCTGTCCAACCCCTTAAGAATTTTGTAAGTTTCTATAAGATCCCCCCCTTAATCTTCTAAATTCTAGCGGGTACAAGCCGAGTCTATCCAGTCATTCTTCATATGAAAGTCTGCCATCCCATGTATTGACAGTAGCCAATCCAGTGGTGCATTGTTTTTGTTTTGACTCAAGTTTCTGTAAAATCCACATCTGCAGACTTACCCACATGTTTGCTTTCTGTATGGAATGCATTTCATTCGGTAAGGTCCATGTTGGCACAATCAAAGCTTAGAAACTCTCAAAAGACTAGGAATATAATGAACTGAAACCGCAATCACACAGTAACTTTTTCACCTTTTTTACCAGCCAGGATTTCTGCTATCTCTCGTCCACTAGTTTAAAAGGTTGAATGAGAAAAATGAGCTATATGACAAAGGTCCACAAGTAGACTAGTATAGCCTTGCAGGTTTCACTAAAAAAATAAAATTGCTTTTTCAATAATTACAATGCCTTGTAACAATGGCTCCATTATGGTACCTTTGCACTGATGTTCTGCCTTTTTGTTTTGGACTTTCTTTATTTCCTTCTACTGGAGTATTGTGTGCAGTTTTGGTCTCCTAAAATGACATTTTGCTATTGAGGGAGTGCAGCGTAGGTTCATCAAGTTAATTCCCAGGATGGCGGGACTGACATATGATGAAAGAATGGATCGAAATGCTTATTTTTACTTGAATTTAGAAGGATGAGGGGATCTTATAGAAACATTTAAAATTCTTAAGCGATTGGGCAGGCTCAATGCAGGAAACATGTTCCCGATGTTGGGGGAGTCCAGAACCAGGGGTTACAGTTTAAGAATAAGGTGCAGGCCATTTAGGACTGAGATGAGGACTTTTTTTTTCACCTAGACTATTGTGAATCTGTGGAACTCTTTGCTACAGAAGGCAGTGGAGGCCAATTCACTGGATGTTTTCAAGATAGTGTTAGATATAGCTTGTAGGGCAGATGGAATCAAGGGATATGGGGAGAAAGCAGGAATGAGGTACTGATTTTGGATGATCAGCCGTGATCATATTGAATGCTGGCTCGAAAGGCCGAATTGCCTCCTCCTGCACCTATTTTCTATGTTTCTACTCTCTTGTCGAATTGTGTATGTGTGATTTATGTATATTTTATGTATTATTCATGTTTTTGAGTGTTTAACTGTGTATTTGACTGTGTGTTAGATGCTGCTGAAAACAATATCTTCATTGTTCCTGTACCTCACCGTGATTGAGCATATGACAATAGACTTGAATTGACTTGTGCTACAGATTCTTTATAACAGGTATCAAATTAGCTAAATGTGTAGGATCACTTATTGTTTCTCCTTCTCCTCTCTCTAGGTCTCCCAACATCATCCTGTGAAGGATAGGTTAATTGGATAGGTGACATACACTGATCATTTGTCATTCTCATAGCTTTCTCAATGAAATCTCTTTCGCCCTCTCTGGTGAGAGGTGTGTAGCCTGTGTCCTTAGTTCCTGTGATAAGTCACGGGGCAATGAGATACCAACTGATTTCATCTCACATTATGACTGCATTATTCTTCACCATCATGTGCCGTATGATAATAGATCTTGCCTGAACAAACTTTCTGCCTTTGTGGGAAATAGATGGGTTCAGTAAAGCAATAATTTTAGAATCAAATTATTCCACTGCTATTTCTTTCAGCAAATCATCAGGAATCTGAAAAAAATACCCTTGTTCTTTAAATTAGTTCCCACAGGTGAATGATGAGCTTGTTTAATGACGTAAGCTTCACTTTGAGGTTTCATGAATACATAATGGGTGAAAATCTTTTGTACAAGACAAAAAAGAACCTGGATCTCCAGAAATGACAAAATAAACCCTCAGCAAACTAAACACTGTAATTAGCTGCTTTGCACTGATCACGTCGTATCATTATTCCTCCAGCACGTCTCTTTTTAAGTGCATTATTCCTCTGAGTAGTACCCGACTTTAAGTACCCTATTTAAATCATTTTCAGGAAGATGTCCCTAAGATATATTGTAAAATTGTGAGATTCCTAGATTCGTTATTGCAACCTATGTTTATTAAAATTAGTTATGCAAGAATTAATCACACCAATTTCACCAGAGGTGTGAAAACAATAATATTTATATTGGCATATTACAAACATATCATTGGCCACTTTCTTACCAGTACATCATAAGAGCCCAGTATGGCTTGCTTTCATCTCTGAACTTAACTATTACAGTCAATGGGCATATTTAAATGTTTTCTGTTTAATTAAGCTAAACAGAGTTTGCCTCACAATTTACATGAAATGCAGTGAATGGATTCTTGACCATTCCATTTTGTTTTGAATAAAGCATAGTAGCACAATGGTTGAGTTGCTGCTTTACAGCACCAGACACCTGGATTAGATTCTGAGTATGGGTGTTGTCTATATAGTGTTTGTGCATTTTCCCTGTGACCACATGGGTTTTCTCCTGGTACTCCGGTTTCCTCTCACATTCCAAAGACATGCAGGTCTGTAGATTAATTGGCTTTTATAAATTGTCCCGCGAGTGTGGGATAGAACTGATTGTTGGGCAGCGTGGACTCGGTGGGCCGAAGGGTCTGTTTCCACACTGTATCTCTAAAACAAAAAACTAACACACTACATTGTCCTCATGCATGTTTAAAAAAACATATTTCACATTGATTGTTTAGCATGGCATTGGAAAATGTGTCACCATTTTCTTGGGGTGCTGAATGCTTCAAGTAAACAGGCACAACCAATGAGATAAATATTTGTGCGCTTGGTGTAACTTCATCAGTTTAGTGGGAATGGGATTTAAACAAGACAGTCTCAATCTACTTGTGTTGGGTGCCTTTGTGTGCATCAACTTTCATTTCTTACTAAGTACGTACAAATATTTATAAAAATCTAGTAAAATTTTGAAGATTGATGATAATGTTGAGAATGCATAGTCATAAAGTACTGCAAAACAGCCCAGAGACCCATTTTATGGGGGGGGGGGGGGGGGGGGGGGGAAGGTACGGAATGCACTCTTTCCAAACTGAGACATAAAATGTGTATATTAATGGAATAATTCAGATACCAGTTGATCATTTGAATCCTTGACCCTCAAAAATATTGGAATGCTACAAATTTGGAGCAAGGAATTAGAAGTCAGCAAATACATGATCTCTTTTGGAAGATTTATCTTAACACTAACTTTTATTTTCATTGTGCCTGTGCTGCATGACAACTTTGCTTGTGGTGTAATTCCCAAGTCAATTCAAAGTGAATAAATATGCAGTGTATCACATTTGAGCTTAGAATAATGTAATTCAATGCATGAAACAAATATGACAGCAGTTTATAGTAAAAGGGTGATTTTCGAAGCATAAAGATCATGGATAAACAGCAAAAATAGTGTCGTTATGGATGTAATGAATGCCATCAACTGCAAAAACAAAATCATGTTTTATCAAGAAAATGGGTGTAAAACAAATGACTTCAAAGCCAAGACAATTAACTAAAGCAACTCTAATATGATTTCACCACGAACAGGGAATTTTCACAGCAAGAAGGACTTGTGGGAAGTTACTAAATTGGAGTAAAGCAAATTGCATCGTTATAAGGCAGAAACGGGAGAGTACATTGGGAGCAGTTGTTATTGAGTAAATCCACATCTGACTTGTTGGAGTCATTTAAAAGCCAGTTGATCAAAGTTCAGGATCCGTATATTCCTGTAAGGAGGACGGATAAGGATGGTAAAGTAAGCAAACCTTGGCTGACCAAAAACCATGTAAATCTGGTTGAAAAGTCAAGGAAGCATATACAAGGTCTTTATGGGGTAAAAGGCAAGCAGTAAAGAACTCAAGCAGGGGATTTGAAGTAAAGGCTTCTGGCGAGAATGTTTTGACGAGTTGTATTGCAGAAAATCCAAAGACTTTTTATACGTTCATTAAAAACAAGAGGGCTCGAAAAGAGCATGTGTGTGGATAAATCCCTAAGGCCTGACCCAGGTTATTGTGAGTGCCAAGAGAAGAGAATGCAAGAGCCCTGGCGAAAATGGTTGCATCTTCAGGCGAGGCGTCCTGAAGGACTGGAAAGTAGCTACTGTTGTTCCATTGTTTAAGAAGGGGAGTAGGGGCAATCTGGGCAATTAGGCTGGTGCACCTCACATTAGTGATAGGGAAGCTCTTGGGGACAATTCTTCAGGTTTGGATTTATTCCTGTTTGGAAGAGAATGGATTAATTAGGGACAGTCAATTTGGCTTTTGACATGGATCATGGTTTGAACCAGATCTGTAGTTTCTTGTGTTTACTATTTATCATGTTGCCTTTTTCAGGGAATTATCCACTTGAACCCTGCACATCTGCACTCCTAAGGTCCTGCGATCTGTTCTACATATCCTGCCAGCATTTGATGGCCCCAATGGATTACATCATGCTTCCCTTGAATTAAATTTCACCTGACATTGCTCCACACAACTTTCCAGGTGTCCACTGCCCCAGTGTATCCTTCAGCAATCCTTCATTCAACCTTCTATGATTCCAGTACTATTCATATCATCAGCAAACTTATAAATCAGACCACCTCCACTCTCATCCAAATCATATCCAATATTGACATTGTTAACAATAGTGCCTGTTCTTGTACCATAGTTATATGTTCTATATACTATGAAGCAGTAGAGAGGAAGCATCTATATTATTGGAGCCAATTTGAACAATGGTGCATTTGGCTCACAACGGTTATACATCCATTGCCAGTGTTGAAAAACTGAATTCTTCCAATAAAAAATAATTAAATAGTCAAAGTGTTGGCATGAGAGTAGATTATCTAAACTTGGGATGGAAGGTGTACCCAGAGAGTTTCAGCAAGGTGTCACTAGCAGAGAGCACAATAAACTTTGAAGTATATTCTGTGGAAGTATTGACAAATTTAGCCTAGTTTAAATAAAGATGGGTGTCGACCTGAAGCATCACCTATTCCTTTTCTCCAGAGATGCCACCTGACTTGTTGAGTTACTCCAGCTTTTTGCATATGTCTTTGGTGTAAACCAGAATCAGCAGTTCCTTCCTACACATGAAATGAATACTGCTTCACTTTGGTCAGTAAATAGACCTGCAAACGGTTTGTACTAATCAGGACAACATCAAAAATTTGAAATTCAATGGTGAGGATGTTTTAAAGTCATCCTTGGACATTCAGTTCAGAAATCTGCAGTAATGTCCAAGCATACTTTCAAAGATATTACAGGCTATAGTGCACACAATCATTTCAAGTCAGGCAGAAAACTTAATCTGCTACAAACTTTGATAGGTCCAAGAATGAAGTGTTAAATTAGAATGGAGTTTATGCGGAGGGAATGACTGGACAACGTTAATTATAGTAATATCTAAAATGAAGAATACTGTTCAACAAAATGACTTTGAACAGGGTTGACTTTGATCAGCAGTCATTGTCCACATCACAAGATCTATATGCAGAGCTGGCAGGTGGTAAAATTATTAATAAATTAGATCTGTCACATGCATAATTCTGGCTGAATATCAAGAAGGAAATTCAACACTATCTAACAATTAATACATTCTAAATCTTTATTTTTGCACGTAATGGCCATGTTATCTTTGAAGATAAAAATGACATATTACCATATATTATCCATGCAATTAAAATGATTAGCCACAAGTACCAAGAATGAAATTCTTCAGATACTGAGTGTTCAAATAATTACTAAAATATAGTTTAAGCTCAAAAGAATCAAATGTGCATTTGGAAGGAAAGTAACTAAATCTTGGATAACACTAAATGCAAGTAATTGGCAATCAGTAAACAAAAGCCAAAGCAAAGAAACACAAACTATTCAGCAAGCAAAAGTACTACATTAGATTTTTGCCAATTCTTCTGCTAACACAGATGCTATTTTATCAGTTACTTAAAAGGGCCTGTCCCACTGTACATGGTAAATCAAGATTTCTCCCGAGTTTTCCCCCAATTCTAACTTGGAGAATGTCCGTAGTGGGTCCGTAGGAGTTCGTGAATGTCCCGTAGTGGCTCGTACGAGTAACAGTTGGTAATCCGGTAAACTCGTGATGTTTTTTCAACACTTTGAAAAATGTCCACGGGTAGAAAAGTACTCGTGATGAAAAAAATGTTTACTTTTTACTCGTACGAGCCTATATGAGACATCCAAGAACTCCTACAGACATTCTCCGAGTTCGAATCATGGAAAAACTCGGGAGAACTCTTGAATTACCTCGTACAGTAGGACAGGCCCTTAAGAAATGCAAGGAAATATAAAAAAGAAAAGTAAAATGAATTGTAATTATGTAAGAGATTTGGAAGTGAATTCTTCTTAGTTCACCTTATGTGTTGAACATTGGTATGATGCTTCAAATTACGAAAGGCTAAGAAAACCAGTTTGAGAAAATATGCTTAAAGCAAGCAGAATCAGCAAACCTGCTAAGATGAAAATAAAACTTTTCTTCGATTTCTATTAGACAGAGCCTTCTTTGGGATAGACCACAATCCCTTACTAGCTAATTTTTGTGCAAATCAATGATATTGACAATGGTACCATCCAGTTGCAGAGGTGGCCAATCTCTTTTTGCAATGTGATTATACACTTGACTGTACAAGTTTGAAACATGTGTTTTTGGGTGTCATATGGGTGACATATGACAATTTAGATTGATTGCATCGAAAAGTGTAAATATTGATATGCCTGGTATATATGGAGCAATGGAGACAAACTGGAACAAAGGCATAATTCTAAAAAAAAAAATGTGAAAACATTTAAAAGAATGGATTGAAGCAGTTACATTTCCACCCAAGGTCACGAGATTCTGTTATAACTGATATTAAGTTCAGATCAGTTTAGTTTATTGTCACATGTACCGAGGTGCAGTGAAAAGCTTTTGTTGTATACTGACCATAGGCCGAGGTGCTTTTTCGTTTCATTTTGTGACCCACATCCCATATCTACCTGTATTTATAACATATTGTGTAAAAATATTATAGAAATCATATCTGAAACTCGTCAAGAAAAAAACCTGCACATATTTTTTTAATATTGAAAAATCTCCAATTTTTCGAGTAGTAATTGTCCAATCAAAGCACATTTAACATTGGTCAATTGGCATCCGATTCAATCACATGCTTTATTTCAGGCTAGCAAGGCAGGGAGCACACTGGGAACATGGCGGAGAGGAAGGCTAGTGCAAGAGGTGCAGAGTTAGCTCATATTCACCAGCGTCCTCTCCCTGTAGATCACGGATTAAAAGACTCAAATTCCCTTGGTGAAGAGTTACCCGTCCCATGTAATTGGCATAATAGTATTCAATAAACCTGTGTAAATTGTGTTGTGTCTTGGTTCTTTTCTTGTTTATATGACTGCAGAAACTAAATTTTGTTTGAACCTCAATGAGGTTCAAATGACAATAAATGGTATTGTATTGTAATACTACCATTTGGGTCTCGGCACTACCCCAGCGCCCCATAGAGTAATATACAACTACCTATTATTGAGTACAAGAGGGCGCTGTTACTTTTCCTAAATAGCTTAATTAATTAATGTGCAATGTTTTGCTCTGACGAGTTATGAATTTCTTCTCAATGATATTTTATCTAAATCTGTGCCCAATTTCAAGTAGGTACCAGACATGGTTCACAAAAGTTAAATTCTAGACACATTTTCACTGTTCGGCCCATGGCCTAGTAGAAAGTAAAATACATGATTACAATCAAATCCTTTACGGTGTATAGACGCATGATAAGGGAATAATGTTTAGTACAAGATAAAGCCAGCAAAGTCTGATCAAGCATAGTCGGAGGGTTGTCAAACAGGTAGATAGTAGTTCAGCACTGCTCTCTGGTTGTGGTAGGATGATTCAGTTGCCTGACAACAGCTGGGAAGAAACTGCCCCAGAATCTAGTGGTGTGCGTTTTCACAGACACATAGTTGCTACTGAGAAGACGAGTTTGAGAAGATATTCATTGTTAACATTCTGGTATTATGACCATGAAGGCAATGTAAGATTTTTGTTACTGATCTGGATTAGATGAAGATCATAAAGTGCTGTTAGCTTTCTGTACTACCTGTCAAAGTTGCAGAATCAGTAACCTTTAGATGGAGATGATATGTGTGCACACCTTTAACAGTAGTGACGTAGCCCTTGCTAACCACTCCCCTTATCATCCAGTATAACTGTGACCTTCCCACCCCTAGCTCGCTCTCTAGTGTCCGTGACAGACCACGTACCGCTAGGGCAGTGATGTCAAAGGCAAAGTCAAAGGAGTTTATTGTCATGTGTCCCTGACAGGACAATGAAAATCTTTCTTTGCATAGCACAACAGAACATAGAAGGCGTTGACTACAATTCTATACATAAATACACCCATGACTTAATAAATAATAAAGTGCAAATAACAGATGGAGGGATATTAATGCAAATAACAGATGGAGGGATATTCAGAGTTCCGAGCCAGGTATAATAGCCTGATGGCTGTGGGGAAGTAGCTATTCCTAAACCGGGTTGTTGCAGGCTTCAGGCTCCTGTACCTTCTACCCGAAGGTAGCAGGGAGATGAGTGTGTGGCTAGGGTGGTGTGGGTCCTTGATGATGCTGCCAGCCTTTTTGTGTGTGTTTAATTAATAAAGTAGTAGTAGTAAAGATTCATCTGTGTACGCGCCAACTCTTTACATGGTGTCAGAGGTTTTTTGCTTCCTGTTTATCGGTTTTTGTTTCTTTAGTTTATTTTTGTTGCCGCGTTGTGGCACCTGGCTCGCCGCTGCAGCCTGGAAGCCATAACCCCTGAAACTTTGACCCGGGACATTCTGGTCTATGGCCTCCGGGATGAGAAGCTGCGAGCTGAGCTCCTTCGCAAGCCTGATCTGACTTTTAACGAGGAGCTGCATGCCCATCGCCTGGCGGAGGCAGTCTCCTCCGCCGTGTCGCAGCCCGATCATGAGGTCCACGCGGTTAGTTTCGCCGGCCGCCAGTACTCTGCTCCACAGCAACAAAGGGTAAGCCCTGTGCCCAGGTCCAGACCCCGTCAAGGTTGCCCGAATTGCAACTTTGCGTCGCATCATTTTAATGTTTGTCCTGCGCTGGGCAAGACTTGTAATTTCTGCCACAAGCAAAACCATTTCTCTGCGGCGTTTCGTTCCCGTCGGAAGCCTGCACAGCCACAGCAGAAGCCCTCTAACTACCTGACGTGTGCTGATATGGCGTCTGGTTCCCATCACCAGCGAGAAGAACTCCCCCTGTCTGATTCGAGCTTTTCCCAGAGCGAGTTGAGTGTGTTTTCGCTGAGAAATGCACCTGCATTGATAACGGACCCGACCGTGCGAGTCACTGTGAATGGCACCACTTTCTCTGCCAAAGTCGACACGGGGGCTGCTGCCAACGTTATGTCAACAAGCTTGTTCAAGAAGATAAGAAATAATGAACTCGTTACCACTGACTGCTCTGTTCTGTGTGCCCATGGGGGAGGCGTGCTCGTTCCTGTGGGGAAGGCCACTCTCCACTGCAAGGTACTGAAGGCCTCTCGGCCCCTCTCTTTCTTTCTGCTGGACAGCAAATGTGACCCCCTGCTAGGCATTCGGGCCTGCCAAGACCTTGGATTGGTGAACTTCCACCATGACATATGCTTGGTGCAGTCACCCATGGACCCGCTGGCCGAATACCCAGACCGTTTCGATGCCAAGCTGGGAAAGCTTCCCTGCAGCTACAAAATCGCCCTCAATCCGGATATCGAACCCATCATCCGCCCACCGCACCGGGTGTCCTTCGCGCTGAAGGAAAAAGTCGAGTCTGCACTCCGTGAAATGATGACCATGGGCATCCTGAAGGAGGTGAGTGAGCCCACCCGGTGGGTCTCTACCATGGTCGTTGCTGCAAAGAAGGATAAGAGTGAACTACAAATCTGAATCAACCCAAAGGATCTGAACTTGGCCATCAAGCGCCCGCATTACTCCATGAGAACCGTTGAAGATGTTGCTGCTCAAGTCGGTCCAGCCGCCGTGTTTTTGGTTCTCGACGCCAAGAGTTCGTTGTGGCAGATACCACTTGACGAACAGTCTTCATACCTGACAACGTTCAGCAGACCCTTTGGCATGTTCCGCTTTCTCTGCATGCCGTTCGGGATCAACTCTGCCAGTGAGGTATTCCAAAGGACAATGGAACAACTGTTTGCCGGGCTCTCGTGTGCCATCATTGTCGACGACATCCTAGTCTACGGGAAGGATGTCGCTGAGCATGACTATAACCTCCACCGGGTCCTGGAACAAGCTCGGGAAGTCAACCTGAAGCTGAACCCAGAAAAATGCCGGTTTTGTGTCCCTGAGGTCAGCTACGTGGGACACGTCTTCACAGCATCGGGGCTGAAGCCCGACCCGCAGAAGACGGCCGCTATATCCGAGGTGCCTGCGCCTACTGACGTGCCGGGCCTCCAGCGTTTCCTGGGCATGGTCAACTACCTAGGGAAGTTCATCCCTCTAAGCGAGCTGAGCGCACTTCTGAGAGACCTGGTCAAAAAGGACACTGCCTGGGCCTGCTTCCCGCAACACCAGAAGGCTTTTGACTTTCTCAAATCCAGGTTGGTCAGCGCCCCAACGTTGAAGTATTTCGACCTCCAGTGCCACATCGTTCTCACATGCGATGCATCCAAGCTTGGCCTTGGGGCCGCCTGCTTGCAGCTCCACAATGGATTACAACTGCCCGTGTCCTACGCATCCCGTACAATGACTCCCGTCGAACAGCGCTATGCCCAAATCAAAAAAGAATTGCTGGGTGTCGTCTTTGCCTGCTCAAAGTTCAAGGACTATATTCTGGGTACCTGCTTTTTTATCGAGACGAACCACCAACCTCTGGTTATCATCCTCAACAAGCCGATACACGTTGCCTCTTCTCGGCTTCAGAGCATGATGCTTCAGCTACAACGGTTCATTTTTACTGTGGTTTATCGCAAAGGCAAGGACATATTTGTTGCCGACACGCTGTCTCGGGCACCACTCACATCCACCAAGCATCACCCCTACGAGGCGTCCGACTTGATGGTTCTCAACGTTAATTTCATGCCCTCTAATCAGATGAAGTCTTTGGTCCAGCACACGGCGGCTGACACTTCGCTACAACAGCTGGCCGCGGTGATCAAGCAGGTCTGGCCAGACCGCCGTTCTTCCCTGCCGGCCGCAGCGGTGCCTTATTTCCTGGTTCGTGACGAGCTGGTGCTGCGTGATGGTGTGATTGTGATGGGGCACAAGGTGGTGGTGCCCGCAGCACTTCGTGAACAATATTTTGAAACTGCTCATCGTGGCCATCCCGGGGCCGAAGCCACTCTTTCCAATGCTCAGAGCCAGTTTTACTGGCCTGATATGGCTCGTTATTTCCGGGATAGGGTCTTCTCCTGCCCTACTTGCTACAGCCTCGCCCCGCAACAGCAGCGGCAGCCCCTCTTGCAGCAGCCTGCTCACAATCTCCCCTGGTCCGCCCTGGCAACTGACATTTTCGAGTGACGCGGAAAGCATTTTCTGGTGCTTGTCGACTCTTACTCCAACTGCTTTGAGGTTGACCAGCTTCACTCTTCATCTTCATCTGCTGTCATCGAAAAGCTGCGTTGCCACTTCTCTACTTGTGGGTCCCCGGCCAGCCTGCAGTCGGACAATGGCAGTCAGTCCACCAGTGCTGAGTTCCATGCTTTTGCTGATCACTGGAATTTCCGTCACTACACCAGCAGCCCGGAGTACCCACAAAGCGACGGCCTGGCGGAGCGCGCGGTCCGCAGTGCAAAAGTATTGCTGGAACGTTGTCGCTTGTCTCGCTCTGACATTTACCTACCCCTCTTGAACCTCTGCAATATCTCCCGCGACCATACCCTGGGTTCCCCAGCTCAGCGCCTCATGTCCCGTGTTACGAGGCCTCCGATCCCGGTGACCCAGCAGTCGCTTGCTCCCTCCGTCCTTAAACTTGCCATGGTCCGGAAGCGCATTGCCCACAAACACCGTATCCAGAAGCGCTCCCATGACAAGTCCTGCTGTGTCCTCCGTCCTCTCTTCCCTGGCCAGGTCGTCCGCATGCGGTCTGCCTCCGGCCACTCCAGGCTTGCCATTGTTATCAGTTCTGCTGGTTCCCCTCGTTCGTACCTGGTCGACCACGATGGTACGATCTATCAGAGGTCTCATCAACACCTCCGGCTTGTGAACGAGCCTCGTCCCCCTCCAGCTGCTCCGTATGCCCCCATGTGCCGTCCTTGCCATCTCGTCCCATGCCCACCTTGCCCAGTTCTCCTCGTTCTCGTCCCTCTCCGGTGCATCCTCCCGCTGTGCTCCCTGGTTCTCCGGCCTCGCCTCCCTCTCCATCCTCTCCACTTTCTCCGTCACCTCGGGGTTCTCCTGTCAGGGCTCCCCTCCTGCCCTGGGCGCCGGTCCCTCTCGTTCCCGTTGGGGGGAGATGTGATGACGAGGTTGGGACCCGGTCTGGTCGCCTTGTCAAGCCGCCAGATCGTTATGGTGATTACGTGTGATTTTGAGTTCCTGTATTACTGCTGTTTATGCTCCCTTAGCGCATGAGACGTGGTCGCCCTGTCACTGCTCATTGTTTTGTTTTTATAGAGGAAGGATGTAGATGATATGTGTGTACACCTTTAACAGTAGTGACCTAGCCCTTGCTAACCACTCCCCTTATCATCCAGTATAACTGTGACCTTCCCACCCATAGCTTGTTCTCTAATGTCCGTGACAGACCACGTACAGCTAGGGCAGTGATGTGTGTGTTTAATTAATAAGGTAGTAGTAAAGATTCATCTGTGTACGCGCCAACTCTTTACAGTTAGTAGTTATTTAAGATGGATTGAGTGAACCAGTGTGCTGCTGAAGAACTGAGAGCCATTTTCACGTTTTATCAGAAATTTTCTCAGATAATACCGTTATATTGTTAATTTTTGAGCGCTTTATGAAAGAAAATGATATTACGTACGTAATGAATTTTCTGTATTATGAGACATCAAATGGTAAAACTGAGAGATTAGTGAGCAATGTCAAAGGAGATTTGTATATCTTTGCTAGCCTCAGGTGACGTACCAGAAGATTAGAGTTGAGCAAATGTTGCACCCTTATTTAAAAAGGTCTGGCTGGTGAGCTCGTGTGTGGATCTGGCGTCGAAGGATGAGAAGCCGAAGCAAAGAAGTGGAAGCCAAATAACCGAACAGAAATGAAGCCGAAAAGCCAATTAACCGAAAGCATACGAAGCCGAAAGGTGAACTAACCGAAAGGGTGGGACGCCTAAAAGCCAACTCATGGCCGCCATGCCGAAATGCCAACTCACTGAAAGGCCGCTGTACCGAAAAGCCAAATAACGGACATGACGTCGATGGGAGGGGGGGGGAGGGGGACTTGTCAGCGATTGGTCCATTACATCACTGGCTGGGGGAGACAGGAGCATGACTGGGCACTCTGACCCGAGCACCAAGTTATAAGCGGCCGAAGAAACGCATCCCTTGGTACAGCTCTAGGGGGCCCGCCAGGGACACAAATTCCCTGGCGGGCTGATGACAACAAACAATTTTATCTCCTCCCACTCCCCCCCCCCCCCTCACCTACAAGATGCACATTTTATTTATTGTTTAAACACAGTAATACCATCTGGTTGCCTGCGTAACACACACAAGCTCCCACGCACAAAACACCAGATAATCTGTAATCTGTTTTAACCGAAAATGGACACAAAAAGCTGGAGTAACTCAGCGGAACAGGCAGCATCTCTGCAGAGAATGAATGGGTGACGTTAACACCCATTCCTTCTCTCCAGAGATGCTGCCTGTCCCACTGAGTCACTCCAGCATTTTGTGTCTATCTTTGGTGTGACAGTTGTCTCATTTCATTGGCTTTATGTATTGCGCGCATAGAAGAGACGCTAGATGTTTACATGCCGTTTGCATCTATTCATCCAAGTGTGCTCTTAATGAAATCTCACATCTTTGCAAGGGAGGAATGGAAATGCAAAAGTTGGTTGGTTTGAAAATGCAAAAGTTGGTTTGAAAATGCAAAAGTTGGTAGTGGTGTGCCTAATCTATATATTACTAAAAGTCTGAATGTGACTGCTTTTGGCTCGCTGTGCTGTGATTTCTGAGAGAACGCCGCCACCTACGGCCGTCATTTTTTGACCAGCTCGCACAGAGCCCCCTCTGCCTTTCTGGACCAGAGGATTTTTCCCATCGATGAAAAATCAAAGAGATATTAATGTTTTTAACAAATTCGCCATTCTCTCTGCTGCCCCTGCTGCAGGGAGGGGGATGGATTATAAAACCAGGAAGTGGTGTGACTCACTCAGTCTCTGCAAGATGGAGGAACCAAAGTGTCACGTCTCTATGAGCTTTGAATAGCACTGAACACATGTCTGTGGTTTGAAAATGAAAATATGGTTAGTTTGAAGTAAAAAGGCACTGCCTGCAAATGTTTGTTTGTGGGGTTTGGCTTGAAGTGAAAAGGCACTACTGCAAATGGTGGCTTGGGTGCTTTGGCTTGAAGTGAAAAGGCACTACTGCAAATGGTGGCTTGGGTGCTTTGGCTTGAAGTGAAAAGGCATCACTGCAAATGGTGGCTTGGATGCATTGGGTAACTTCCTGTTTGCACTGTATATTGATTTTAGATAAAACGCTACCACTTATGGCTGCGATTTTTGACCATCTTACTCAGTCCCCCTCGGCTCAGCAGGTGCAGAGGATTCTTCCCATCAATGAAAAATAAAAGTGTTATTAGTGTTTAAAAAATGTTGAGAATCTCTTTCCTGTCATGAAGGCTACACCTTTTCCACTGGTATGGGGAGGGGTTATAAAACCCGGAAGTGTGGGTGTGACTCAGTCTCTGCATGATGGTGGAGGGAGAGATCATGATTCTGTCTGAGCTGTGAATCAACTGAATACAATGAATGTCTACTGAACTGTGAGTTTGGTGTTTTGTGTCATTTTATGGTGGTTTCACCCTGCTTGAAATGGTATGAAACTGCATTTGAATGTGGTGGTCTTGCACCCTGCATGAAATGGTATGAAACTGCATTTGAATGTGGTGGTGTTGCACCCTGCATGAAATGGTATGAAGCTGCATTTGAATTTGGTGGACTTGCACCCTGCTTGAAGTGTTATGAAACTGCACTTGAATTTGGTGGCCTTGCACCCTGCTTGAAGTGGTATGAAACTGCACTTGAATTGGGTGGCCTTGCACCCTGCTTGAAATGGTAGGAATCTGCACTTGAATTTGGTGGCTTTGCACCCTGCTTGAAATGAAATTTCAAGGAATAGCCATGAGTCAACTGCCAGCCCACCAGCCATGAGTGGGCTGCCAGCACATCAGGCTTGAGGGACTGAGCTGCCACCCCAAGAACCCATACCAGCTCTCCAGGAAGCCCCCCCCACTGGCCACCAATATTGGAATTGGTGGAGAGGTGGAATATTGCATCGGGGACCAGCCCTCCCACGTGAACATGGGACCCAATGGGCCCCACTTAGTCTAGTATATAATTACAAGTCTAATCTTGACCACTTCTTGTTCATGCCTTGTATTGATTTTAGAAGAAACACTACCACGTACAACCATCTTACTCAGAGTCCCCTTCCGATCATCAGGTGCCGAGGATTTTTCCCATCGATGAACAATAAAAGAATTATTAGTTTAAAAAATGTTGAGATTCTCTCTCCTATCAATCACGCCATGAAGGCCACGCCCCTTCCGATGGGAGGGACGGATGAACTATAAAACCCGGTAGCGTGGCTCATCTCTGCAAGATGGGGGAGGGAGAGGTCATGACTCTGTCTTTGGTGCCCTTGCAGCCTGCTTGAAGTGGTATAAAAACTGCACTTGAGGTTGGTGGCCTTGCTCCCTGCTTGAAGTGGTATGAAACTGCACTTGAGTTTGGTGGCCTTGCACCTTGCCTGAAGTGGCATGAAACTGCACTTGAGTTTGGTGGCCTTGCACCTTGCCTGAAGTGGCATGAAACTGCACTTGAGTTTGGTGGCCTTGCACCTTGCCTGAAGTGGCATGAAACTGAACTTGAGTTTGGTGGCCTTGCACCCTGCTTGATGTGGCAGAAAACTGCACCTGAATTTGGTGGCCTTGCACCCTGCTTGAAATGGAATTTCAAGGAATAGCCGTGAGTCAACTGCCAGCCCACCAGCCGTGAGTGAGCTGCCAGCACACCATGCTCGAGTGACTGAGCTGCCAGCCCAAGCATCCATTCAGCCCACAGCCCATTCTAGCCCTCTGGAAACCATCCCCTTCATCCCACAACACCCATACTAGCGCTCCAGAAAGCCCTCTCCCACATCGATCGCCTGGAAAGATGGGCGGAACCATGGCAGGTGAAATTTAATCCAGGCAAATGTGGGGTAATGCATTTTAGAACATGTAGAGCAGGATATATGCATCAAATCACTGATACCTTGGGAGTATTGATGTACAGGGAAGCCTTGGGGTGTTAGTGAGTAGTTCCCTGAAAATGGCCGCATGGAAAGTAGGGTGCAGGAGAAGTAATTTGCTATGTCAAACAGCATGGGTATTCAGATAGGATAGAAGAGTATGGGTTTCGCAGGAGAGTAGGATGAGCATAGATAGGCAGCATAATCGGCTTGGCCAAACTGGGCTGATGTGGAGAGATAAAGAACCATGAATGAAAGATATGCAAAAAAGTATTGGTGATAAAGGAAACAGGCCATTGTAAGCTGTTTGTAGTGTGAAAATGAGTAGCTAGTGCGACTTGGGTGGGGGAGAGATAGAGAGAGAAGGAATGCCAGGGCCCGAGGGCTGAGGGAGAGGTGGGAAGGGGAGGAGGCAGCCAGGGTTAACAGAATTGAGAAAATTCAATGTTTAAGCCCAGAGGATGCAGACTCCCCAAGCGGAATATGAGGTGCTGTTCCTCCAACTTGCGGTGTTGCTCACTCTGGCCGTGGAGGAGGCCCAGGACCGAGAGGTCGGATATGGAATGGGAGGGGGAGTTGAAGTGCTGAGCCACCGGGAGGTTGGGTTGGTTATTGCGGACCGAGCGGAAATGATCGCCCAGCCTCCGCTTGGTCTCCCCGATATAGATCAGCTGGCATCTGGAGCAACAGATGCAGTAGATGAGGTTGAGGAGGTGCAGGTGAACCTCTGTCGGACTTGGAAGGACTGCTGGGTCCCTGAAAGGAGTGGATGGGGGAGGTGAAAGGACAAGTGTGGCATCTCTTGCGGTTGCAAGGGAAAGTGCCCAGGGAAGGGGGTGGAGCGGGAGGGAAGGGAAGAATTGACAAGGGAGTTGCGGAGGGAGCGGTCTTTGCGGAAGGCAGACAGGGGGGGAGTTGGGAAGATGTGGCGAGTGGAGGGGTCACGTTGGAGGTGGCAAAACTGGCGGAGGACTATCTGTTATATGTGCCGGCTGGTGGTGTGAAAGGTGAGGACCAGGGGGACTCTGCCCTTGTTGTGAGTGGGGGAATGGGGAGAGAGGGCAGTGTTGCGGTGTATGGAGGAGACCCTGGTGCGAGCCTCATCTATAGTGGGGGAGGGGAATCCCCATTCTCTGAAGAATGAGGACATTTGTGATGACCTGGTGTGGAACACCTCATCCTGGGAGCAGATGCGGCGTAGACGGAGGAATTGGGAATAGGGGATGGAGTCCTTACAGGAAGCAGGGTGGGAGGAAGAGTAGTCCAGGTAGCTATGGGAGTCAGTTGGTTTGTAGTGGATGTTGGTCAGGAGTGTATCACCTGCAAGAGAGATGGTGAGGTCAAGGTATGGTAGGGAAATGTCGGAAATGGTCCAAGTGTATTTGAGTGCCGGATGGAAGTTGGTGGGGAAATGGATGAAGTCAGTCAGTTGTGTGTGGGTGCAGGAGGTGACACCAAAGCAGGTGTCAATGTAATGGAGGTAAAGGTCGGGGGTGGGGCCCTGGTACGTCGAGAACAAAGATTGTTTGACGTGCCCGACAAAGATGCAAGCGTAGCTGGGGCCCATGCGTGTGCCCATAGCTACGCCTTGTGTTTGGAGGAAATGGGAGGAGTCAAAAGAGATTGTAATCATGATTGTAATCATGTATTTTCTTCTGCTGACTGGATAGTGTGCAACAAAAAGCCTTTCACTATACCTCAGTACACTTGACAATAAACTAAATGGACCAAGCACTGAAGAAACAGGCATTATGAGTTGTGACGACATGTCCTTTTACAGGTTCCCTTCCGATCCGATCCGATCCCTGTCATAGGCAGACAGGCCGGAAGAAGCTCACTAAGAGTGCCTGACGGCCAGAAAACACTGGTGCCCTGGAGTAAACCGAGGCTTGGGGCAAATGTGCCACAGCTGGGTCCAATTAATGATTATTGGATCAACTCACCAGCAGCTGGCCAGCCCTGCCCCTCATAAACCCAGGATTCCAGCCAGAGATGAAGCTGCTGGGATTAGATGCAGGTGTGCCTGTACCAGCCCACTGATGGCAATGGACTATGCCCTTTTGTAAACCCAGACCCTCTAGGTGCTTTTATTTGTTGTTGGAAATAAAGCCTGTTGGGTGAGTTCACGTTATGATGTATGGTCACTGCTGATCTGGTGTCATGAACTAGTTCAGAGTGTGTTCAAGTGTACTCGCATGAGAGAATGACAAGCATACTATTTGCTCAACTACAGTGGCACATCAAATAGAGGCATTACTTTACAGCACCAAACAGCTGCCTGTGTGGAGTTCGCACGCGCTGTGGTTGCGTGGATATCCTTTGGCTGCTCGGGTGCCCATCCACAGTCCAAAGACACCCCAGGGATAATTGGAGGGTGTAGTTTGCCCTGAGTGGGTAGATGAATATGGGGCAAGCTAATGAGAATGCAGGGAGAATAAAATGTGGGATAAGTGTTGGATTACTGTTACACTGTCAATTCTTTTAGTATTAAGTTATACAATGCATAACATAAGATTTAAATGCTTATTCCACCAAACAATTATTACCCCAATTATTCACCTGACATTCTATCTGGTCATTTTCTCATCATGTGCCACCTATTTGCTTAATTCCCAGGAGTCATCCAATGGTCACCCATCCTTTTTCTCCAGAAGTTCTGCCTGACCCACTGAGTTACTCCAGTCCCTTTGTGTCTAACAGCGGTTTGTATAAAGGTACCTGAGCTTTATTTTGAAGAATGAATATATCTTTATTCGAAAGCAACTAGTAAACCTATTTATGACGGAGAGCTATTTCATATAAAACATAATTCCTGCCAAATCAAAGTTTTCTTGGCGACCATGACATTCATTAATATTGTCCGCAATGTTATTATTTAACCAGGCAAATGTTTCTTGGGCTTGTTATCTAGGAAATTATATTTAGAGTTATAGCACGGAAACAGGCCCTTCGGCCCACTGGCTCCACACCAACCAGACCAGTGATCCCTGCACGCTAACAGTATCCTCCACACACTAGGGACAATTTAACCAAAGCCAATTAGCCTACAAACCTGTATGTCTTTGGAGTGTGGGGGGAAACTGGAACTCTTGGAGAAAACCCACGTGGTCACAATCAGAAAGTACAAACTTGCGTACAAACGTACAAATTTGTATTTCTCCACTGTATTTACCGATGAGAAAGACAGGATGGAGGAAATTGGAGCAGTCACTGGAAGTGTCATAAGAGCAGTCGGGCTTACCGTCGAGTTAGTACTGAAGGTACGGTCGTGTTTGAAGGTGGAAAAATCTCCGAGGCCTGGTCAGATATATCCGAGGACGTTGTGGGAAACTAGAGAGGAAATTGCGGGAGCCCTGATTGAAATTTATGAGTCGTCCTTAAATACAAGAGAGGTGCCAGAGGATTGGACGGTGGCAAATGTGGTGCCTCTTTTCAAGAAGAGCTGCAGGGAAAATGCTGGGAACTGTAGGCCGGTGACCTTAACATCTGTAATAGAGAGTATTCTGAGGGATAGGATTATACAGACATTTGGATGGACATGAACTGATTAGGGATAGTCAGCATGGGTTTGTACGTGGGAGGTCGTTGATTTTTTTGAAGACGTGAGCAAAAAGGTTGATGAGGGCAGAGCTGTAGATGTTGTGTACATGGACTTTAGTAAAGCGTTCGACAAGGTGCCACATGGTAGGCTGCTCTGGAAGGTTAGATCTCATGGGATCCAAGGCGAGATAGGTGAATGGATAGCAAATTTGCTCCATGGAAGGAAGAAGAGGGTGATGGTGGAAGATTGCTTCTCAGAATGGAGGCCTGTGACTAGTGGGGTGCAACAGGGTTTAGTGCTGGGCCCATTACTGTTTGTCATCTTACATCAATGATTTGTATGAGAACATGCAGGACAGGATTATTAAGTTTGCTGATGATACAAAAGATAGTGGTTTTGCAGATAGTGAAGAAGGTTGTGAACAATTGCAGCAGGATCTGGATCGATTGGCCAGGTGGGTGGAGGAATGATTGATGGAATTTAATACAGAGAAGTGCGAGGTGTTGCATTTGGGATGTTGATCCAAGAGCAGGACCTACACAGTAAATGGTAGGCCTCTGGGTAGTGTTGTTGAGCAGAGGGATCTAGGTGTACAAGTATATGGTTCCTTGAAGGTCAAGTCGCAGGTACATAAGGTGGTCAAAAAGGCTTTTGGCACTTGGGCCTTCATCAGACAGAGTTTTGTATGGAAGATGGGAGATCATTTTGTAGCTGTATAAGACGGTAAGATTGCATCTAGAATATTGTATTCAGTTCTGGGCACCATGTTGTGGGAGAGATATTGTGAAGCTTGAAAGGGTTCAAAATGATTTACGAGGATGTTGCCAGGACTAGAGGGTGTGAGCTATAGGGAGAGGTTAAGTAGGCTGGGTCACTATTCCATGGACCGTAGGAGGATGAGGGGAGATCTTATAAAGGTAAACAAAACCATGAGAGGAATAGATCATGTCAAAGCACACAGTCTTTTACCCAGTGTAGGGGAATCTTGGACCAGAGGACATAGGTTCAAGGTGAAGGGGAAAAGATTTAATAGGAAACTCACACAGTGGGTGGTAGGTGTATGGAACAAGCTGCCAGAGGAGGTAGTTGAGGCTGGGACTATCCCATTGTTTAAGAAACAGTTGTACACATACATGGATAAGAGGTTTGGAGGGTTAGTGACCAAACGCAGGCAAGTGGGACTAGGGTAGCTGGGACATTGTGGCCGTTGTGGGCAAGTTGGGCCGAAGGGCCTGTTTCCACACTGCATCACTCTATGGCTCTATGTACAAACTCTGTACAGACACCATCCGTGGCCAGGATTGAACCCGGGTCTTTGGCGCTGTAACACAGCAACTCGACCACTGTGCTGCCTTCCTTCGTAAGTCGACATATTTTTAAGTAACTCCAAGAAACCAGGTGTAAACCCAACAACTCCAAGCAATGCAAGACAAAGGTTTGAATGGACTTTAAATCAGCACAGTAGATCATAAAATTTTGTGGGCAATGCACGAGAGATGTGTGCAAGTAAAGTAATAAGATTCTGCCTCAGCCCTCATCTAATCCTGCATTCAAAGGTCATTTTATTAGAAGAGGTTGGTGACTAGGGATCAGGTAAGGAACTGCAAGATTGTTATTTTCTTCTTTATCTCCTGGCCTACTATGCATTGAGGTGCGGCAGAGGTTTTTAAGTGTTAAACCGCCATGACTAAGATGTCCATTTCACAGTCTACCTGCGTGTGGTTGAATAATTTGGCAAGTCATCAGTGTGGATTGTTAGCATAAAATGCTATGTCTGCAAAGGCAAAGTCATTTAGAGAAAGTGGAAAAAGAACAATTCTCTTTCATCAAGGAGAAAGCATTTGAATTAATTTATTCAAAGTTTATCACTCTTTCACCAAAGTAACAATGCTCAGCTGTTGCTCCAGCATGTTCAGCTTATCAGTTATGTACAAACAATTCTGAATATAAAACTATGAATGAAGCAATCAAAAACATTTTTGCTACTGCCAACTGTAATAAGAGGTCATAATTTGAAAGAATACAAATGAGAATGGATAGTAAACCTTACCCTGGAGAGAATTTAAAAGTAATTTGTCCTAAAACATTTGCTTTTCCATTGCAAAACATTCAAAACAACAAAATATCCAGGAGTTACTTGTTTCAAGTCAAAAGTAATGTTTACGGAATTCATTCGATTTGGTAAACTTCTGATATTTACATTTCCCTCTGCACTCCAGCTGCAGGTAAATAGAAAAGGAGGGGAAATGTAGATAGGGAAAAAAAGACTAAATCTTCTGTGATTTATTACACAGCGCTTCATTCCTTTGGCTAGCTAAACATCAGCAATTAGCTCTCGTGGATCAGAGACCAGATCATTACCGCCATCATATATGTCTGCATGAGCCAGTTTCCGGAGTGGTTCAAAGAAATCATTTACAGCCTTATTTTAATCAAGAAGACAGCCCCAAGCTGAGCCATTTAACTCCGTAAAATATAAACATAATTAAATGAAAAGGCATGAGGCGGCTCCAACAGCTCTTCTAAATGAACTGATCCTGGAAGAGATTATTATTTCAGAGCCTTCCTTATTATGAGATCCAGTTATCTAGAAAGTAGCAGGTGGCCCTCTGCCTCAGAGGGCAGTGGAGGCAGGTTCTCTGGATGCTTTCAAGAGAGAGCTAGATAGGGCTCTTAAAAATAGCGGAGTCAGGGGTTATGGGGAGAAGGAAGGAACGGGTTACTGATTGAGGATGATCAGCCATGATCACATTGACTGGTGGTGCTGGCTCAAAGGGCCAAATGGCCTACTCCTACACCTATTGTCTATTGTCACTGCCACTTGGCACTGCCACTTTTCATTTCACTGCACATCCCGTATGTGTGTGTGACAAATAGACTTGACTTGACTATTGTGGTGATCTAAGATTTCTGCTATCTTTTTAGTTCGTATCAATGTTAAGAGTAAATGCATTGTGCATTTTCATCTCGATTTATTTTCAATTTTATCCATTTGATTCAAGCAAGATAAACTAAGAACTATAAGATAACACTGGAAATAATTGTTGATAATGGCTCGGATCCTGTTGTCCTGGTTTCCTCCAACAAGGCCAGCCAGAATCTTTGCCCAGAATTATTGCCCAAGCTCATACTTAGCTGTTCCGGATGCAGGTCCCAAAGCCCATTGAGCCTCAACATTAGATTCCAGAATTGTGGCCAAAGCAGCATCAGTGAATGAGCAGGAACCCCTCCCACTGGAAAACACATTCCTTCAATTCAGCTTAGAGATACAGCATGGGATCAGGCCTTTTGACCCATCAAGTCCACACGGATCATTGATCACCCATTCACACTATGTCATCTAATTTTGCCATCCATGTGTTACACACTTTATAGAGGCCAATTAACCAACAAATCTCCACATCTTTGGGATATGGGAGGAAACCTGAGCACCCAGAGGAAACCCAAGTGGTCACAGCGAGAACATGCAAACTCCGCACAGACAGCATCCAAAGTCAGGATTGAACCAGATCTCTGGTGCTGTGTAGCAGCAGCTCTGCTAACTGTGCCACCCCTGGCAGCTTTGGCCACTGGCAAAGACCAGTTTTAACCGACTCAGCGATGTTGAAAAATTATTAAGTTGGTTAATTGTTGACAAATATAACTGCAAACAAAAACACACAAGTATTATAGTTTTAGCATAGAAACATAGAAAATAGGTGCAGGAGTAGGCCTTAGAGCCAGCACCGCCATTCAATATAATCATGGCTGATCATCATAAATCAGTACCCCGTTCCTGCTTTCTCCCCATATCCCTTGATTCCATTAGCCCTAAGAGCTATATCTTGTTCCCATTGTCTTGCTGATATACAGCCTGCCAATTCCAATAAATTAGTTGGGTCCCTGATCCTGTCATGGTTCAGATGTGGTACAAAGTACATGAAGCAACGTAATGCCAGGAAATCTCCATAGCTGGACTGCCTGGGGAACATGATGTCAAAGTCAACTGAAAGATTTTGTGTTCCAAATGCAACACTCAATTTGAAGAAGAATTCTGACCTGAAACGTCACGGATTCGTTTTCTCCAGAGATGCTGCATGACCCGCTGAGTTACTCCAGGATTTTGGGTCATTCTTTGCTGCCTGGTTATGTGATCCTATCAACAGTGTGTCAATTCTATGGAGGTTTGTCTGGGACAGAATCTGTATATCTAGAATCATGTCCTGTCACTTGATGTTTAGTTTATGATGCAAAGTATTCTGTGCAGACAAGTCATGCGGGTGTGGTTACACTGTTTGTCATGTCTGCTGTACATGGTCCATGTCTCGCAAGTATAGAGTAAGGTGGGCATGACAACTGCACAGCACATCTTCAGTCTGCAGAAAGATCCCGATCCGAAACATTGCCTGTTAATCCTCCAGAACTTTGCTTTGCTCAAGATTCCAGCAATTCCTTACATGTCCAATGGTCATGTTCAGCTTGGTCATTAGGTCCAATTCCACTTTGTTCCCACACTTTACCTCCCAGTTTTCCAAAGGCAGAGCTGGCGTTTGCTGTCCTGTCGTTAGACTTATTGCTGACTATTGCTCTTGTATGCCACTATTGTCACGGATTGGTACTGTGCTGTAAAGACATCTCCTAATCCAGTGGGTGCATGTGTAATCTTTAGTTGTAAGTTGTAATATTTACTCACAGTCCACCATATTGTTTCCTTCTGCTGTCATTGAAGTACTGCTTTTTGTTTTTTGCTTTTGCACTATTTCCTCTCGGACTCATTCACCTCTTTGCCCTGCCCTTCCTCTTGCCACCCAGAAAGGGTCTACAAGGTCTCAGACAATTACTGTTGTAACTTAAATAGCTTCTAGTTAGCAACTGACTAATGTCACTCGGGATATGTCCATCCTATTCATATATTTCTCTCTGTGGGGCTACGCTCTCTTCTGAGTTGGATGATTGTGTGTTCAAGAACAATTCCTCGGATATGAGGCCCAGGCTGACAGATTGATGCAGCACTGTGAGAATGATACAGCACAGGAGGTCCTGTCTTTCCGCTGCCTGCTCCTTTTTACTTACTTATAATGACACAAGGAGTTTGCTGAATCCATGGGGTCCATGAAAGCTTCAGCAGAATAATAGCATCTCTCATGTCTTATTTCCTTTTCCCCCCTGTAATCTACTCATTCTCACATATTCACTCAATTTTTTTTTGTCAATTATTCACATCAAGGACTATATTATAGTGGCTGATGAACTTGCAATGATTAGAAACTAGAGCACCATGAGGAAACTAGTGTGGTTCATTGAAGAACATGCAACCATAACACCAATGGCACCTGGGGTCACATTCAAACCCTAATCCCTAATGTTTTTGCTGCCCATTTCACGTAGGCATAAAACATTTAATGTTACCAATTTTAATTTTATCCAACATCTAGGTCAAAGTTTATTTTTCAAGGTCACTTTTTACAGAAAAAGGAAGACATGACCCAATATAGCATTTATTCCAGCCTTGTTTTGTGAATTTCAAAAAATTACTTAATTTTCTGCAAAAACACTAACTTGTTTGTTCTAAATTTGCAGAGATTTTTATAAAAACATTAATCTCCTTATTTTTTCTTTCTTTGGCTTCTCCACCATTTATTTAATGGCTCCTAAGAGACAAATTGTATATGTAGTTGAAGATGTCGCTGTTTAATTTATTGGCAGCGCATGGAGATTCCTTCACAGCAAAGTATTTAATTGTGTGCCACTCTTTAGCTAAAAGTAAAATACAAACAAATAAAACGAGAGGCAACAGAATCTCACTAGAGCTTTTGTCACCCAAATGAAAGTGACCAGCTAAGAAATGCTGTTTTTAAAAAAAAAAAAAGGTTGAAACCAGCCTCGTTGGTCCAATGAAATCCCTTTAAACAATAATAGATTGGAGTATTTGCAAACCTTTTTCAGGCGCTGTGAGAACTTGAATAATTCTAACATTTGGCAGTGTTCATTCATTTCCTCCATTGGAACAAAAAGCGATGTCTTAAAATTGGCAGCTAAGATATAAATACTAGAAATGCACAGCAGGGAAATGAGCAACTGCAAAGAGTTATTGACAGTTCAGATGTGTGCCCCTCATTAAAAATGAAAGCTGGAAAATGCATCAGTGGTTCAGTAAAGTTTGCATTCAGGTGAAGGAGCCTGGGGACGCATGACATAGACATCAAAGATAGACACAAAAATCTAGAGTAACTCAGTGGGACAGGTAGCATCTCTGGAGAGAAGGAATGGGCGATGTTTTGGGTCGAGATGATAGACACAAAAAGCTGGAGGTCTTGTTGACAGCGACTTGTTGATGAAATATTTTCGAGGATGTTTAAATCCAGGCAATGGTGAGAGATCTGTTTGAGTACAGTTCAGGGGCAGAAAACAAAAATAAGTGAAATAAGAGAATAGAGAATGGAAGTAGGGCATTTGGCTTGTCAGCTCAGTCATTCTTTTGTACTCTTGGGGCCTGTACCTCAGTTTTACTGACACTGTAACAAAAGTAGAAAATTCTGGGTGTGTGTGTGTGCTCAAAGGTTATTTAAGGGCAAGTTACATATTAGTTAGGTTCAACAATTTATGAATTATTTCTCTTTTTCTACCTTTTTATTAATTATTTTGCAATCTGTCGGGATCTGAGATGAGTTCCCAGCAATTTTATTTCTGGGTAAAAAGAACAACAATCAATTGATATATTACATTGTGTAGGAAAAAACAGGATTTTAGGGTATCACATCCACGCACGCATACAAATAAACAAGATGAGAGTTTTAATAATACACTAGACAAGTGGGACCCCTTGGGTCCCATGTTCACACAGCAGGGGCTGGCCCCCAATGAAACCAGGCAATCTATGTGGGGAAGGGGGGGGGGGGGGGGGGGGGGGGGGATTTCTGGAGTGCTAGTATGGGTGTTGTGGGCTGAAGGGACTGGTTTCCAGAGGGCTAGTATGACATTATGGGCCGAATGGATTCTTGGGCTGGCAGCTGTGTCACTCAAGTCTGGTGTGCTGACAACTCACTGACGGCTGGTGGGCTGGCAATTGACTCATGGCTATTCCTTGAAATACCATTTCAAGCAGCATGCCAGGCCACCAAATTCGGATGCAGTCTCATACCATTCCAAGCAGGGTGCAAGGCCGCCAAATTCAAACGCAGTCTCATACAATTTCAAGCAGGCTGCAAGGCTACCAAATTCAAATGCACTCTTACCGTTTCACGCAGGGTGAAATCACCATAAAACCACATAAAACACCACAAAATCATAAAAATCACACTCGCATTTCCCCATCTTGCAGAGACTGAGCCACGCCAACACTTCCGGGTTTTATAGTCCCTCCCCCCTCCCACTGGAAGGGACGTGGCCTTCATGGTGTGATTGATAGGAGAGAGAATCTCAACATTTTTAAAACATTAATAAGTTTTTTATTTTTCATCGATGGGAAAAATCCTCTTGTCCTGCGCAGCGGAGGGGGACTGAGTAAGATGGCCAAAAATCACAGCCGTAAGTGGTAGCACCCAAGCCACCATTTGCAGTAGTGCCTTTTAACTTCAACCCAAAGCACCCAAGCCACCATTTGCAGTAGTGCCTTTTAACTTCAACCCAAAGCACCCAAGCCACCATTTGCAGTAGTGCCTTTTAACTTCAACCCAAACCCCCAAGGAACCATTTGCAGGCAGTGCCTTTTTACTTCAAACCAACCATATGTTCATTTTCAAACCATATTAAGGGCACTCACAGCTGAGTAGACATGTGTTCAGTGTTATTCAGAGCTCAGAGAGATGTGATCCTCTGGCTTCCTCCATCTTGCAGAAACTGAGTGAGGCACACCACTTCTGGGTTTTATAGTCCTTCCCCCCCTCCCACCAGCAGGGGCAGCAGAGAGAATGGCAAATTATTTTAAAACATTAATATCTCTGTGATGTTTCATCGATGGGAAAAATCCTCTGGTCCAGGAAGGTGGAGGGGGGCTCTGAGCGAGGTGGCCAAAATTGATGGCCGTAGGTGGCGGCGTTCTCTCGGAAATCACAGCACAGCGAGCCAAAAGCGGTCACGATCAGACTTTTAATAATATAGATGCAGTCTCATACCATTTCAAGCAGACTGCAAGGCCACCAAATTCAAATGCTGTCTCATACAATTTCAAGCAGGCTGCAAGGCTACCAAATTCAAATGCAATCTTATACCATTTCAAGCAAGGTGCAATGCCACTAAATTCGGATGCAGTCTCATACCATTTCAAGCAGGTTGCTAGGCCACCAAATTCATATACAGTCTCATACCATTTCAAGCATGGTGAAACCAGCATAAAACCACAATAAAACCATATAAAACCACATAAAAACCACATAAAAACCACACTCACAGTTCAGTAGACATTCAGTGTTCAATTAATTCATAGCTCAGACAATCATAACCTCTCAATCCCCCATCTTGCAGGGACTGAGCCATGCCTACACTTCTGGGTTGTATAGTCCCTCCCCCCCCTCCCACCAGAAGGGGCGTGGCCTTCATGATGTGATTGACAGGAAAGAGAATCTCAACATTTAAAAAAAATGAATAAAGGCCCTGTCTCACGGTGCGAGTTGACACACGAGTGACTCAGAGTGACAGACTCATGGTTGTGTACAATATTCCAAGTTGATGTGCAAGTGTTTGTGGCGAGTTCCCACGGGTATGGTAATCTGCGATGTTCCGAGATCGTCTCCAGAGTTACCAAGTTCCCCTCCCGTTTGCTCTTGAGTTACCAAGTTCCTCTCCCGCTCAGGGCGTGTGTTGTTGCTGCAGTCCGGGATTCGCATTTAAAGCACTCGGTTATCTTCAGCAGTTCAGGCGAGAACAGGTTTTGGGGGGGGGGGGGGCGAGGGATGGTGGAATTGGGAGAAGGCAAAGGCTATGTGTGGGGAGGAGTGAGGGGGGGGGCTAGGAACGGCATCTTGGAAACGGGTAGTCAACCTTTAGGGTCCCGGCCCGAAACATCCCTATACATTTTATGATTTCCCTCCAAAGATGCAGTCTCCCGTGGTTTGTTTGCACAACTCTCTCCCCTCTCTCTCCCAACATGAGGGGGGGCGGGGGGCGGACGACGACAAGATAGTTTAAACGGACCTTACCCCCACTTCATGCTTCTGTTGCGCATAATTCAGCAGTAAAACCTCTCTTCCCCTTACCCAGCGACGCCCGATTCCTCGCACCCCCACAAGTTCACATCGACGAGGGAAGAATGAGCGGGGAGTCTGAAGAAGGGTCCCAACCCGAAACATCACCCATTCCTTCTCTCCAGATGCGATGCCTGTCCCGCTGAGTTACTCCAGCATGTTTGTGTCTATCGTCGGTGTAAACCAGCATCTGCAGTTCCTTCCTACACACGGACAGTGAAGTGCCTCGGCCAAATTAGGAACATTAGGATTCTCTGATGTGAAAGTAGTCTGGTTTGCGTTTCTTACACTTGATCATATCCGAAACTAAAGTATAGATAGACACAAAATGCTGGAGTAACTCAGTGGGACTGGCAGCATCTCTGGAGAGAAGGAATGGGTGGCGTTTTGGGTAAGTCTGAAGAAGGGTCTCGACTCCATTCCTTCTCTCCAGAGATGCTGCCTGGTCCGCGAGTTACTCCAGCATTTTGTGTCTATTAAAGAGTTCCCACGGTAGACGCACGGATCACTAAAGTTAACGCACGGGCCACTACGATATTACAACGAGTTTAAATGTTTCAATTTTAAACTTGACCACGAAATTTGACTCGTGGAAAAAGTCAAACATGTTTGACTTTTTTCACGAGTTCACAAGTTTCACGGGTACCTGCCGTTAGCGCCACGAGTGGACAAGTTGATCGCGCGAGTTCCGACGTTCCCGCTACGTTGGCTGTACGTGATCACCACGAGTGAAAACTCGGGGTCACTCGTGGGCCAACTCGCACCGTGAGACAGGGGTTTAAGTCTTTTATTTTTCATTGTTGGGAAAAATCCTATTTTCCTGCGCAGCGGAGGGGGACTCTGAGTAAGATGGCCAAAAATCACAGCCGTAAGTGGTAGCATTTGTTCTAAAATCAATATGCAGTGCAAACAGGAAGTGGTCAAGATGAGACTTAATTATATAGATATAGGGGGAGAATAGCGGCTGTAAGAGTGAACATCATCTCATTGTAGAATTTGTAGGAAAGAACTGCAGATGATGGTTTAGATTGAAGGTAGACACAAAATGCTGGAGTAACTCAGCGGGACAGGCAGCATCTCTGGAGAGAAGGAATGGATGACGTTTCAGGTCGGGACCCTTCTTCAGGCTGATCAGTCTGCCGGTCCCGCTGAGTTACTCCAGCATTTTGATGTATTGTATTACATTGTTACCCCAACGTACACATTTTCAGACTCTTCCTTTCAGACCTAATGATAATTGCAAGGGCTCTGCAGGGAGCAGCATGATTGATTGATGTTAGAATTAAAGATCATGAACAAAGTCAAATTACTGAGTTCCTTTCAGCAGAGAAAAGATGACGGAGCAAATATCATTCAGAATGTTTGAAGCTCTAGGTGCCAGTTCCCAGTGCAGACATTAAGAAGGCTTTTGTTTTGTGAAAGGAGGTTTGGGTGGCAATGGAGAAGAGACGCTCAAAAGTGATAGGAGCAGAATTAGGCCATTCGGCCCATCAAGTCTATTCCACCATTCAATCATTGCTGGTCTATCTTTCCTGCCCAACTCCATTCTCATCTCCTGCCTTCTCCCCGTCACCCCTGACACCTGTACTAATCAAGAATTTGTTAATCTGCACCTTAAAAATATCCAATGACGGTCTTTACAGCTGTCAATGGTAATTAATTCCACAGTTACACCACCCTCTGACTAAAGACCATAGATTTACCACCCTCTGATTAATGACCACCGATTCTCCACTCTCTGACTAAAACACACTAATGATACTTGGGTTTAGGCTTGCTTAGAATATATATCTTCTCAATGCCTCTTCTATTTATTGAACCTACATTCACTTAAAATAAATTTGGCAAGCAGCAGGTAAAATGATTGAATAACCATATCAAAGGATGAGCAATCTTATATAACTGGTGATAAAAATATTTTGAACTTTTTACACTCTGCCCGAATGGTTCTACTACATATAGTAGACAGCTGGAGGATTGAGTGGTATTTATTTTGGCTTGTTCCTATCTTCCCACTACCATGGGGTGTCAATGTGCACCAAACCATCACTGGCCCTTCTCCAGGCCCTGATCAGGCCTTTTATAACAGACTAGCCACCAATAGCTCCTCCAGCAACCATAGCCCAATTGGTTGCCAGACCTCCAGCCCTCTTTTGTTTCTTTCAGCCCTTCCAGGTGAAGCAGAGACTCAGTGCACCTGCTCCAACCTTGTCGATTGCATTTAGTGCTCTTAATTTGTCCTTCTCTCCATCAGTGTGACCCAAAGTACACTAGGTAACCACTTTATCGATCACCTGCACACGATCCACCATGATCAACCTGTCAGCCATTTCTATTCCCCTTCCCATTTCCACATTCAACAGTCTGTCCTTAGTTTCCTGCATTGGCAAATGCAAACAGGGGTAACACCACCTCATGTTCCACATGTGATCATTGGATTCTCCAATTGTAACTAATCTGCACCACCTCAGTCCTTTTCTCTCTCCCCTGATCTACCCTGGACCTCTCACACACAACATATTTCCTATAATATCCCAGCCCTTTATCACACTGTTTCTTTCCCTTCACCAACCTCCACCATCTATCCATTACTCACACACTCCTCACAATGGATTTCACCCACTACTCTCCCATCCACACTTAACCCTCCCCAACCTTTTGATCTGCTAAGTTCCTCTAGCAGCTCTCCTTCCTGTTTTATATTTTATTTTTGAATAGTTTCTTTTCAAGGAAGTTTTGATTAACTTCAATAATTCTTTAGAATTTCTAAAGCATTAAAGTGAGGTGTTTTTTGCCGTGGTGGATTACTTGGATTGAATACTTGAGCTTGTGTTAGGTCTCAGCGTGCATCAGAGCAGGACACCGCAAGCAGGAAGGTCAGTGTGGAGGCAAAATGGACTTTCTGTGACTACCTGCACTGTTCAAATGGGGCCCATGAGGAACAGATCCTTATCTACCCTTTGGAAACATTTAGCTGCAGGACTATCGAATTCTTCAACTTTAAATAACACTCTTTCTTTCAGTTTGTATGGAAACAGATTGTTTATCATTTTTGCTTGCTGTCCATTTGTTTTCATTTTCCATTCTATTTGATCTTTTGGGCATGGACCTGTATGGCAGGCTATACAACATTTCACAGATGAGGAGGGGGAGAAAGATTTATTAATGGCCTGTCCCACTTGGGCGATTTTTCAGCGGACTACTGGCGAGTGTCAAGTTTGCGGCACTCGCCTGAAAAGCTGGGACTGTCAGAGTGGAACACACACACACACACACCACACACCACACACACACCACACACACCACACACACCACACACCCCACACACCCCACACACACACACACACACACACACACACACACACACACACACACACACACACACACACACACACACGGGGAAAGCAGGGGGAGCGCTGTCTGAAATGCACACAGTGCAAAGCCAATGTGATACTGACACACACCGCAATGAACAGGTAGGTAAAGACGGCAAGCACAGTGTACGGTAAGTCCTTTAAAAGAGGGAGGAGAAGGGGTGGAGACACTTTTAAGAAGCCAGACAACTTATAATAATTTGATTTTGATTTGATTTGATTTGATTTGATTTGATTTTATTATTTGTCATTCGAACCTCAGAGAGGCTCGAACGAAACTCCGTTTCTACATGCCATACATAAATCATTAAAAAAAAATAATAAGCTAGAGATTCACAGCTGTGAAGTTCGGTGGGCATTTAACATTGCCAGTCGGTTCTCCTTGGTTCTGAAAACTCGTGCTTATGTTTTTATCCCTCAATGATCCAATGAAAATGCCCAGTCAAAGGCGATTAACTAAAACTACCTACGACTAGCTCGACTACCTATAATGGCGAACCCGCTACAACTGCACCTACGACTACAAAAGTATCAATTTTCTCAATGGCGACTAATTTTTGGTGGCAGAAAAATGTTCAACATGTTGAAAAATTGTGGCGACCATACTGAGGTGGTCAGTAGCACTAAGTTTCTGTGGGTGCAGATCACTAACAGTCTGACCTGGTCAAATAACATCTCATCAACAGCAATGGTTGCACTTTCTGCGCCGGATGAGAAGAGCTCACCTCCCCCATCCCATCCTCACTACTTTCTACAGGGGCACCATAGAGAGTATTTTAACCAGCTGTATCTCTATCTAGTTTGGGGACTGTAAAGCCTCCGACTGGAAGTTCGTGCAGAGAGTGGTGAGGATTGCGGAAAAAACTCATCGGGACTTCTCTCCCCTCAATCGGGGATATTGCATAGAAACATAGAAAAATAGGTGCAGGAGTAGGCCATTTGGCCCTTCGAGCCTGCACCGACGTTCAATGTGATCATCCAACTCAGTATCCCGTACCTGCCTTCTCTCCATACCCCCCGAACCCCTTAGCCACAAGTGCCACATCTAACGCCCTGTTTAATATAGCCAATGAACTGGCCTCAACTACCTTCTGTGGCAGAGAATTCCAGAGACTCACCACTCTCTGTGTAAAGAATGTTTTCCTCATCTCGGTCCTAAAGGAATTCCCCCTTATCCTTAGACTGTGACCCCTTGTTCTGGACTCCCCCAACATCGGGAACAATCTTCCAGCATCTAGCTTGTCCAACCCCTTGAGAATTTTGTAAGTTTCTATAAGATCCCCCCTCAGTCTTCTAAATTCCAGCGAGTACAAGCCGAGCGACCAAATGTTGCATGTCTAAGGCCAGCATTATTATAAAAGACCCCACACATCTCCATCACGGACTGTCCACTCTGCTGCCCTCGGGCAAAATATATCGTAGCATAAGGAGCAAAAAATCAAGGTTCTGCAACAACTTCTCCCCATGAGCCATCAGACTCCTGAATGCCATGTAATGGGCTGCCACCATTGTCTATTTTATCAATTTTTTTCCATTTTACCCTTCTGTTAATTATCGTGTTGCACAGAGAGCCGAATGCAACGGAATTTTGTTTGGAATTGCATATATCAATGTATTTCTAAATGACAATGAAGTTTGTTTGACTTTGACTGGTTCCCAGAATGCGGAAATGCCTCGCGATCATGAAGGAGACTCACAAGAGACCGCCAGCGAACATGTGGTGATCATGTGGCGAACGCAGAGTCTCCTGCACTCGCCTAAAAAGTGGGACAAGCCTTTAGGAAACTGAGCGTTAACTTTTTACACAAAGGGTAGTGGGTGTATGTGTTGCCAGAGGCGGTAGGTGACGCAGGCACTATTGCGACGATTAACAAAAATACAGTGGCTTGCAAAAGTTTTCATACCCCTTGCACTTTTCCACATTTTGTCACGTTACAACCACAAACCTAAGTGTATTTTATTGGGATTTTATGTGATAGACCAACACAAAGTAGCGCATAATTGTGAAGTGGAAGAAAAATGATACGTGGTTTTTCAATTTTTTTTTACAAATTAAAAAACTGAAAAGTTTGGCTTGCAAAAGTATTCAGCCCCCTTTACTCTGATTCTGCTAAATAAAACCCAGTGCAACCAATTGCCTTCAGAAGTCACCTAATTAGTAAATAGAGTACACTTGTGTGTAATCTAATATCAGTATAAATACAGCTGTGAAGGCCTCAGAGTTTTGTTAGAGAACATTAGTGAACAAACAGCTTCATGAAGCCCAAGGAATACACCAGACAGATCAGGGATAAAGTTGTGGTGAAGCTTAAAGCAGGGTTAGGTTATAAAAAAATATCCCAAGCTTTGAACATCTCACGCAGCACTGTTCAATCCATCATGCTAAAATGGAAAGAGTATGGCACAACTGCAAACCTACCAAGACATGGCCGTCCACCTAAACTGACAGGCCGGGCAAGGAGAGCATTGATCAGAGAAGCAGCCAAGAGGCCCATGGTAACTCTGGAGGAGCTGCAGAGATCCACAGCTCAAGTGGGAGAATCTGTTCACAGGACAACTATTAGTCGTGCACTCCACAAATCGGGCCTTTATGGAAGAGTGGCAAGAAGAAAGCCATTGTTGAAACAAAGCCATAAGAAGTCCCATTTGCAGTTTGCCACAAGCCATGTGGGGGACACAGCAAACATGTGGAGGAAGGTGCTCTGGTCTGATGAAACCAAAATGGAAGTTTGTGGCCTAAATGCAAAATGCATTTCAGTCTCTAGATGTGAAAAGTTGGTAGAGACATACCCCAAAAGACTTGGAGCGGTAATTGCAGCAAAAGGTGGTTCTACAAAGTATTGACTCAGGGGGGCTGAATACTTTTTCATGCCACACTTTTCAGTTTTTTATATGTAATAAAATGTGGAAACCATGTATCATTTTCCGTCCACTTCACAATTATTCACCACTTTGTGTTGATCTATCACAGAAAATCCCAATAAAATACATTTACGTTTGTGGTTGTAACGTGACAAAATGTGTAAAAGTTCAAGGGGGTATGAAACATTTGCAAGCCACTGTATGGACAGGAACATGGATAGTTCAGGGGTTTAGAGAGATACGAGCCAAACACAGGCATGTGGGATTACTGTAGATGGGACATGTTGGTCGGTGTGGGCAAGTTGGTTGGAAGGGCCTGTTTTCACGCTGTATAACTCTGACTGTACAACATTAGCAGTACATTGTACAGAGAGTAAAAGCCCAACCTCTCTCAAATTCTGCTTATTTTCTTTAGCTGTGAATCATTGCTGAATTTCATAAGGCTTGAAGCAATCTTTAAAGGTTTCAAAAATCTTGTTTACAAATTGGTTTCAAGCAGAGTAGGCAAACCCCTCTCATTGAACAGTTATTATCAATTGAATGCACCCAGTCTAGCAGAATACTTCCTTCCTGGAGTAGCAAAGGAGTTCTCCTGTGGGGAAGGTTTGCACCATTGATTTACTCGTGTTATAAAAGTGATGATCAGAATTCGGGAAATAACACACATGCAGTGAATTGCAGGAGTTGGTAGGTGATAAGTGGAATTAGATAGGTGGGGGTGATATGTGATATATGATGGGCATATGGGATGGAAAAGATGAACACAGGATGAGAGAAGCTGAGAGGGCTGGTGCAAGTGGGAAAATAATGCAAGGGGTGGGGGTCACCTGAAGCTGGAAAATTCAATGTTCATGTCATTGGGTTATAGGCTACACAAGCTGAATATAAGGAGTTGTGCTTCTAGTTTATATTTGGCTTTTCTGTAACAGTGGCAGAGGACAGACAGGTTGGGATGGGAATAGGATGTAGAAATAAAATTACATTGAACTGGATATTCAAAATGGCCAGAGCATATGTTCTCTGCAAACAGTCATCTAGTCTCTGCTTGATCATGCTGATGACATTTCCAGCAGTTTATTCTTTTTATCTGTTGACCATATACTTGATTAACTAATTATTTTTATGACAAGCTCCCACATAGTATTGCATCAAAATTTGTCCGAACATTCATTTTAATTACATTCATTGAACTTTTGTGTTGATTTCTGAATTCTGATCATCACTCTTTTATAATTTAGTCTAGAGGGAGTATATTAACATTTATGGATTATTCCAAAATAGGGAGCACTGTTAATTCTTCAGAACATGGAAAGGAACTAGGAAGGAATATTGATAAGTTTTGGGGATTTGAGCTCAATAGTAGCAGATGCAATTCAATTATGTAAGTATGAGATACTTATTTAGTAAATTAACCAGTCATTATATAATGTACTTGTCCAGTACATTACATTCCTTAATCTTAAAAAAACTAAATGAAAGAAACCATATTGAAGAGCACTTGGGAACACAGATTTAAAGGGCTTGATATGGGAGTGCCTGAGGAATACACAACAGATACCAAGGATACCAAAATCCAAAGGATAATGGTTTCACACAGAATGATTGAAACGTTGGTTGTATAATGAGCAGAATTACAGTTGACATTTAAGGTAGAATGGTGAAGGGTTTTACCTCGCTAGGAAATGTTGGTGGGTGAATGGAAAACTGGTATGTGTGTAATTATTGGCAAATTCAGAACTTAAGCTCATGGTTATCTAAACACTGGCATCTTGAATTTACTGTCTTAAGGGCATGTCCTACCAGCATCCGATGCCATGCGATGAGCGCGATCAAACTAGAAATGGGGGCCGCACGGAGGTCGGGTGATCCCTGTTCCCACCAGCATGCGCCTGCATGCGGCAAGCGCGACCAAACCGACAGCAAGGGCCGCGCAGAGGTCGGGTGAGTGGCGCAACGCGGCGCAAAGTGAGGCGAACTTGGAGCGAAGTCTTAAAGGTAAGTTCGCCAGGACAGAGAGGGGCACACAGAGAGGGGCACAGAGGCACACACACAGAAGGCCACGGAGGCACCTACAGAGAGGGTCACGGAGGCACGACATTGAGACGATGTGTAATGCGTCGAGGCGACTGCGAGTCGACAAGTCGTTGCCGCGCGGATTTTATGAACATAGTCAGATTTTCGGAGCCCCCGCACAATTCCGCACGGCTCCGGCGATCGAAGTGGGACCGGCCCCGCGACGCCGGATGGCTCAAGCGACCACGTTAGGTCGCGCTCATCGCATAGTTGCATGCTGGTGGGACAGGCCCTTTATTCTGCCAGCAAATCCACCAGTACAATTACCGCTGGGTTATGCATGGAATTGCGTAATGGGAGCCCACACCTGCTGAGATTCCTTGAGTTCACAAACATTCTAAAAGCATGTTACCCTTAGGCAACAGCAGAGGCGGCTCTGAGCTGTGGTTTCTCCAACACGATTGTAAAACATAGAATTTTCCTGGACCATTATGAAACCCAATTACATTGAGCAACATTTGTAATGTGAACATATTAAAAAAGAATTGGATATGACCAGTAGTTTTCATTAAAATCCTGCTGTTTTTGATATTATTGTGGACCTAATCCAGCTTCCACCCATCCTTGCCATCTGCTTTGCTGTTAACAAAGCCTAGTGAAAACTTGTGAAATGATTAACCATGTCATTGTTGGTGATATGAACTGATATATGTAAGAGTTATAAGAATAAACTTTAGTTGGTTTTATCTTGAATGCCCTTAACTGACTCATTCTACATTAGGTAAAATATTTACTTTGATATATGAATTGCATATTGATTTAGTATTACCCTTATGGAAACACAGACCTGATCTATTTAGCTTCAGCAGGGCAAGTGTAAGGTTTGCTCTGTTTATATTAATTTATTTAGTGCTTATGTGACACTTAGTGTTTGTGTACTCAGACTATATGTCCAGCTTGATATAACCACACAAAAACAGCCATCCAAATGTGGTCTTGACTAATCTTCTGGAATTTTTTGATGAAGGGGTGCCAGTGGATGTTGTGTATCTAGACTTTCAGAAAGCCTTTGATAAGATCCGGCACGGGAGACTGGTGACTACAATTAAAGCACATGGTATTGGGGGTAGGGTGTTGACATGGATAGAAAATTGATTGGCAGACCGGAAGCAAAGAGTAGGAGTGAACGGTCCTTTTCAGAATGGTAGGCAGTGGCAAGTGGAGTGCCACAAGGCTCGGTGTTGGGGTCGCAACTGTTTACCATATATATTAATGATTTGGAAGAGGGAATTAGGAGCAATACTAGCAAGTTTGCGGATGACACTAAGTTGGGTGGCAGTACGAACTGTGAAGAGGATGTTAGGAGGTTGCAGGAGGACCTGGACAGGTTGATTGAGTGGGCAGATGCGTGACAGATGCAGTAAAATATAGATAAATGTGCGGTTATCCACTTTGGCGGCAAAAACAAGGGGGTAAATTATTATCTCAATGTGGTTAGGTTAGGTAAGGGGAAGGTACAGCGAGACCTGGGTGTCTTTGTACACCAGTAACTGAAAGTTGGCGTGCAGGTACAGCAGGCAGTGAAGAAACCTAATGAATGTTGGCCTTCATAACAAGAGGATTTCATTACAGGAGTAAAGAGATTCTTCCGCAGTTGCATAGGGTGCTGGTGAGACCACATCTGGAGTATTGTGTACAGTTTTGGTCTCCTAATTTGAGGAAGGATATCCTTGTGATTGAGGCAGTGCTGGGTAGGTTCACGAGATTGATCCCTGGGATGGCGGGACTGTCTTATGAGGAAAGATTGAAAAGACTAGGCTTGTATTCACTGGAGTTTGGAAGGATGAGGAGGATCTTATAGAAACATATAAAATTATAAAAGGACTGGAAAGGCTAGATGCATGAAAAATGTTCTCAATGTTGGGTGAGTCCAGAACCAGAATAAAGCCAGCCTTAGAATAAAGGGGAGGTCATTTAAGACTGAGGTGAGAAAAAACGTTTTTACCCAGAGAGTTGTGAATATATGGAATTCCCTGCCACAGAGGGCAGTGGAGGCCAAATCACTGGATGGATTTAAGACAGGGTTGGATAGAGCTCTAGGGGCTAGTGGAGTCAAGGGGTATGGGGAGAAGGCAGGCACGGGTTATTGATAGCGGAAGATCAGCCATGATCACAATAAATGGCGGTGCTGGCTCGAAGGGTCGAATGGCCTCCTCCTGCACCTATTTTCTATGTTTCTATGTTTCTATGGTCTACAGTGGATACATGTATCTCTCCTTTCCCTGATGATCCGGAAATCAAGTCCCTGCACACAATTCATTTTTAATTCTCAGATGGTCAGCATAACTCCTGTGGTACAAGTATATCGGTCACACCAGGACAACCAGATTATATGGGTCTAACCATCCAGAACTGTTGGTCACAGGCCATGACTTTGTTTCCCACTACTGCCGTGTAGCATGGGTACAGAGGAGGGAGGTGGAGGAAAGGGACCAATAATAGAGACAGAGGAAGAGGGGAGTAGGAAAGGAGAGTGAAGCAGAGATGTAGAAAGGGGGAAGGGCAGATAAAGGGTTAGGTAGAGAGATGTTTGATATAGCACAGTGCTGCCTCAAATCTCCAGTAACTTGGCTTTAATCCTGACCTCAGGTACTGTCTGTGTGGAATTTGTTTGTTCTCCTTGTGACCAAATGGGTCTTCCTCGGGTGCTCCCATGTCTTCCCATATCCCAGAGGCAATCAAGTTGATATGCTAATTGTCCACTGTGCCTCAGTGTGGCTGTGATTAAATTCATGTACAGTTTTTCTGTTCATTGGTTAGCATGCAACAAAAGCTTTTCACTGTACCTTTGTACACAAAACAATAAACTAAACTTTAGTGAGTGCAAGAATTTGAGGGAAGTTGATGAGAATGTGGGGAGAATAAAATGTGGGGACTGGTGGTAAAATTAATATAAATCAGTGTTTCATGCTCATCACAGACACAATTCGCTGAAAGGTCTGTTTCTGTGTGTAGGACTATTTACAGAGGGCATAACTGTATTTTAATTGCAATTCCGAGATTCCTTTTATTCCACTCACTATCCTCCCTGTTTCTCTGCCACACAACCTAACCTATTTCCCACTTTCTCCAATCTGAGGAAAGGTCTTGAACCTAAAACCTTTACTATTCTCTTTTGACAGTGGAGCCTGACCATAGATAGATTTCACTCAGCAACCCCTATCACTGCTTCCCAACACATTTATCCATACTCTATAGTCAATACCCTGACTGATGAACGTGAATGTACCAAAAGCATTCTTTACAACCCTATCTACCTGTGATGCTACTTTAAGGGAGCTATACTTCCAGATCCCTTGACAACACTCCAAGGGCCCTGTCATTTACTGTGAAGCTCCTGCCCTGGCGACTCTCACACTTATCTGCACGAAATTTCATTCCCCAGCATAGGAGCACAGCAAGGCTGTGTACGCTCTCCTCTCCTCTACTCTCTCTACACCAATGACTGCACCGCCACAGACTCCTCTGTCAAGCTTCTCAAGTTTGCAGATGACCCAACCCTGATTGGACTGATCCAGGACTGGGAGGAATCTGCCGACAGACAGGAAGTGTCACAGCTGGCGTCCTGGTGCCATCGCAACAACCTGGAGCTCAATGGTCTTAAGACACTAGAATTGATTGTAGATTTTAGGAGAGCTTCCCCCCCCCCCTCACCCCACTCACCATCAACAACACCACAGTCACATCTGTGGAGTCTTTAAATTCTTGGGAACCATCATCTCCAAGGACCTTAAGTGGGGGGCTACCATCGTCTCCACAGTCAAAAAGGCACAACAGAGGATGTACTTCCTACGGCAGCTGAGGAAGCACATTCTGCCACAGGCAATGATGGTCCAATTCTATACGGCCATCATAGAGTCTGTCCTCACCTTCTCCATCATTGTCTGGTTTGGCACGGCCAACAAGCATGACACCCAGAGGCTGCAGTGAATCAGCTGAGAAGATTATTGGCTGCAACCTTCCATCCATTGATGAACTGTACACTGCAAGGGCCACGAAGTGAGCTGGTAAGATCATCTCTGACCCCTCTCACCCTGTCCACAAAATCTTTGAATCACTTCCCTCTGGAAGGCGACTCCGGACTGTCAAAGCTGCCACAGTCAGACATAAAAACAGCTTTTTTCCCACGAGCAGTAGCTCTACTCAATAGCCAAAAATCTGTAGCCTCCTTTTGCTCTGGTATTTTGTTTTGTTCACATGTTTGATCCATGGTGTTTTATTATTAATGTTTAATGTTTTATGTGTCATTCGTAACTGTCACTATGTCATGTCACTCGTGGGGGGAGCAAGAAGGCAAATTCCTTGTATGTGAATGGTTGGCCAATAACCTTATTCATCCATTCACTTGCTGCTGCAAGATCCTGCTGTAAGTTTTGATAACCATTTTCACTGTCGACAATGCCATCTACTTTAGCAACCCTACTAATCGTGCCTTGCACACTCACTCAAATTGCTGATATAAACTACATACCTGAGGCAGACTAATCACAGAGCTTAAGTCCAAAATCAACCTTCCATCATCACCCCCTGCTTCCTGTTATGAAGTCTTGATAGTGTAGTTTCATTTATGTGAATTTCTAGTTTCTATGGTATCTCTATGTATTCCATGATGCCTTGTCTCATCAGCACATATAAAAACGCATGGCTAGTGCTCACTCCTGTACTGATGATGTCAGTGTTAAAAGTGCACTCAACAATAGATGGTTTCAGGCAATGCTTTGACAGTGTCATAACCCATAGGAACTGTGATCACTGTCTCTGGAAACCTGACAATACAATAAAACCACAGAGCATAAACAGGGCATTGAACTTCTTTTGGCACCAATCACTGTGCTATTGCAACAGAGGATTGCTGCATGAAGTTAAATGAAAATGATTATATTACCAACGGCTTTACAGTTTATTAAAGCGATTGTCACTAGTTATCTGCAAGAACCCTTGTAATTTGTACTGCAGCATTTTCTCTAGGTAGTCCAGAAGCAAACTGTCCTCTGTACATGTATGAATTAAGAAGGAGGGAACTGATGCACAAAGGCAATATCCACACTGAATTCCTTGCTCCTGTGAAGAGGAAGATTGGTTTTCAGTTGAGCAGACTTCTTCATATGTAGTCTGTTGAAAGTGTGTTTGTTGCATAGCTACACTTAAGAACAAGTTTTAAATAAATAATTATGGCTCTGTAGTTAATGTTGGACAAAAGCTTTCTTTGATCAGAATACTTTTATAGGGTTTTTTTGCTTCAGTTTTTGGCATATGTCAGAACAGGTACATGGTTCAAGCAGAATTTAATTTGGATCTAATAATGTACTAAAGGTGCATTCAACAGGATTAGAACACAAATTAAACAGTGGATCAGGCAGCACCTCTAGAGGATATGGATAGGCAATGTTTCAAGTCGGGACCCTTCTGCCGACTGATCGTAGCAGGGGAGGGACACTGGCAAAGAAGTAAGTATGGGCTCGTAGGATAAATAAGTGTGCACCTCAGTGGGGAGGAGGAAGCCTAGCAAGTGATAGGTATCCTGACTCTCCACAAGTGAGGGGAGTTCTGGTTGGCAGACAGCACTGGTGCACAGGCTGGGAGATACCATACTGCCAACACACAGTGAAGGGCCAGACAGTAGGTAGTTGGAATACTGCATCATCAGCAAATGGCCCTATCCACTTGGCCAGCTCCTGAACCTGACAAGAAAGTAACAAATTATTTTTCAAAGTCTTATAAACTGCATTATCCTTCCTTTTATTAGTGTTTTCATGGAAATCAACTTGTATTCAGATGTTTTCTCACCAATAATCTGCATTGTTTAGATTTTATTTTGGAGATACAGCATGGAAACAAGCTCATAGGCCCACCGATCACCAGTATGTTGGTTCTATGTTATCTCGCTTCCGCATTGTACACACTCTAGGGGCAATTTACAGGAGCCAATTAATCTACAAACCTGCATGCCTTTAGAATGTGGGAGGAAATATGGAGCACCCAGAGAAAACCACTCACGGGAAGAACGTCCAAACTCCACATAGACAGCAGTCACAGCCAGGATCTAACCGAGATCTCTGGCGCTGAGGCTGCAGCTGCATCACGGGTTTGACCCTTGATGGTTGGTTGACAATTCAAATAATCTGGCCCATTAAAATTGTCGCATGTACCTGTTCTCTATTTAGTTATTATTCCTGATGTGTTCACACCTTATCGACGAAGAATAGTAAGATTAAATGAGAACTTACCAGTTTGAAGTTTGATCTTTATTTTATGAGGAGTTACGATGAGCGATTACATGAAGAACCCCGCCAGTCCGCATGCGTGTCAATCTTCAAAGCAGCGGTGTGAAATCACAGAATAACAGCAATTGAAGTAACATTGTAAGATTATAAACCTAGAACTACCAGATGACCTTTGTGATATGAGGGTTGGGAGTGGTGGGCACATCATTGCTCATCGTAACTACTCATAAAATAAAGATCAAACTTCAAACTGGTAAGTTTTCGTTTAATCTTACTATTTTACTTCGAAGGCACGTGAGTGATTCCGTGAAGATTTCAAAGCTCTGTGATTTCATGCCATAGATATGAATCCAGGCATCTCACTGCATCAATTGACTCAGGATGAGTGAACAAAAAACAATGCATTGAACCATGACATTGATTTGAAACGTTAATGGTTTATTTAACAAAATAAACAATATCGACCCCTCTCTCCCATGGGGAAACTATGAAACAGAACTTAAAATGGATTGGGCGAATACCCCCGGTTCGGTAAGCGGCTTGTTATAGAACCTTTGAAAAGTCAGTTCATTTGACCATCCTACGGCCGTGAGGATATGGTCTAGAGGGACGTCCATTGCCCTCGCTGCTGACATTGATGCCGCCCTGGTGGAATTTAAAATATCCCTCATAAACCGGGATATTAAAGGGTGAGCTCCAACTGAATGTTGTTTTGACCCCAGCCATAAGTATGATGACAGGGCACTCCTGTCACTATTGATGGCACTATAGCTCAACCCTTCATCAAAACATAACGCTGACAGAAATTCTAGCACATCTGAGATGCATGCCGTATGATATGCAATGTTCCCCCGTGAACAGAACATCTCCCATTTCCTGATATGAGTGGTATACTGTTTTTTGGTACTATCCCTCCAGGCCGCAGCAATCACATCCACGGTATGATCGGATAGTCCCAGGTATGGCCTCCTCAGAATCTGCACATTAACAGATCAATACGATCATGTAATGGATGTAAATCCCCAGTTACAGGGTGCACCAGTAGGTCACTGCATTTCGGAATCCCATACTTGGCTGTGTTGTTATCTCCAAAACGAGAGGGAACCATTGCTGAGTAGGCCAGTCGGGTACCACCAATACTCCTGAAGCGGAGTCCTGCTTGATCTTGAGCAAGCACCGACTGATGAGGCAAAATGGAGGAAATGCATATAAAAACATTCCACCCCAATGTAGCGAGAATGCATCTACTGCTACTGCCCCAGGGTCTGGTTCCCATGAAACATATTTAGGTAACTGGTGATTGAGTCTGGATGCAAACAAATCAATATCTGGCATCCCATACTGAACAACAATATCATTAAATACTTCATGATTCAACATCCATTCTGTGTTGTCATTGAATTTGCATGACCTGGTGTCTACCACCATGTTGAGTCTACCTGGTAGGTAGATAGATAGCTGAAACCCAAATATTTCTTGTAATACACCAATGCCAAATAAGATTAGCCAATCTATCACAAGATTCTGACTTGATTCCACCCATGTGATTAACATACGCTACTGCCGTAGTGTTGTCAATCTGAAGTTGAACATGTAAGTGACTTATGGTTGTATAATAAGCTTTAAGTCCATAAAACACTCCCAATAGTTCTAAATAATTAGAGCACCCCAACCTAAGGCAATAACATCAGTCTGTAAAACAACCGAGGGTTCCTCAACCACAATTTTGCTGGAGCAATTTGAGACGTTCATTATCCACCAGTGCAATTCAGCAATGGCTTCAGCTGGTAATTGCATGAGCCTGTCGAAATGACCTGCATGTATTCTGAGTGCCTGTTCCTTTGCACATTGTAAATTTTGGTAATGCAAAGGCTCATACTGTGCAGCTGGAAAGGCAGCCACTAATTTGCCAACCAGGCTGGCCACCTGTCAAGTTTGAAGGTTGTTGCTCCTCCATGAGCTTGTTACAGCCTTCAATTAAATTTAATCTCTTGCCCCTGGGCAAGATCACTAGCATGTGAGTTGAGTTAATAGTGAATCTCAAATATTCAATCACTCTAACTGGTATCAATTTGGATTTAAGTGGATGAATGAGGAACCCCAATCTCTCAAACAAGAGTTTAACAACTGAAACTGATAATTCAGCTGTTTCCCGGGTCTTTCCTATTATCAAGATATCATCCAAATAAGCAATTACAATATGGTCCTGAGCTCGGAGTAGCCCCAATACTGGTTTTAACTGTTTTGTAAATAATCTAGCTGCCGAGGTTAACCCATTAGGCAGTGCTTTAAATTGCCATAATTGCCTCATCCAGCTAAATTGCAAATATCTCCGATGATCCCTATGAACAGGCACTGAGTAATATGCATCTTTAAGGCCTATAGATGCCATGTAACGTCCTCTGGAAATCAATTGTATGGCAGTAACAAATGTTTCCATTTTGAAATGTTTATACTTCCCAAAAGGGTTAAGACTCGTCAAGTCAAGTATGATTCGACATCCCCCATCCTTTTTTGGCCTAGGAAAAATATTAGACACGAATTGGTGAGATTGATAATGTGTTTTCTCAATTACCCCTTTTCTATATAATTTTTTTATTTCAGCTTGTACCTCCAAATTCTCTTTTTAGTGAGAAAATGAGTGTCCGACTTGGGCTATGCGGTATGGGAGGACACAAATTGGAAAGGAATTCAATCCAAAGCCCTTGTATACTATGCAGTATAAACAAATCTGATGTTATCCTGTACCATTCCTTCAGAAACAAGTGTAATCTTCCTCCAACTTGTAAGTGATTCCCACTTAATATGTTCCTTCAAGAATCAGACCCACCTACCTCCATGGTTACCTGTGGGTTTTTCTGCCCTCTGTTTCTGGGAAAAGGCATGTTCGCCCGTGCCCCTGTCAGGGTGCACCAGTTGCGCACATTGGTGAATGGCCGACTTGGTCCTTGACCTGTCCCGGTTTCAGCAAGCCATTTAAAGGGATACTGCCGCTGCAGCACTCTGGCACACAACGGTACTTTAATAAGTCCGACAGTCTTTGCCTCGTCGTCCAGTTCCTTGAATCTTTTAGCGAGGTCTTCACCAAACAGCAGATTTGGTGGCTGAATATTACTCGGTTTGCACGGAGCGGCAAACTACTGGGTTGATGGTGGGGCGGATGGAACTTTTCCTCAGACAGTTTATCTCTAAGTGCATATTACACATGAGGGCCAGGGCATCCTGCTGTACATCAGACAGGTGCCCTCCATCCACCGACCTGGCGAATGCTGTAATGTTCGAGGAGAGGAGCTTTAGCACCCTCTGAAGCCTTATTTCCTGAGCTCTTATGCCTACGCTCATATGATCCCATATGGCATGGTTCACAGCCGGCACTTTGAGTAGGACACAATTCGGCGGTGTCTCATACTTTCTGGCTGTTTCATCGATAATGAGCTCTTGAAGCTGGTGTGAAGCCAAATAGTTAATACTTGCAGCCAACTCTTCACCCAGCGGCTCTCCCAAGTCTGTTGGGATGGCAAATCTTGCTGCCAGGGATGGTACCTCTGACTCGTGCCCTTCATCCCTTGGGGTTTTCTCCATGGCTATACCCTCAAACACGGCGTCAGAATAACACTGAAGCACGCTCTCCTCCTCCAAGAGGGAGACATTAAACAGCCCTGTTTCAGGTGCTGCTGGCGCGGGCTCTCCCATAGGCCGGCGCTGACACAATTCCTCCTGTTGGAGTGCGTCTAGATGGAGCATCCTCTCCATTAGGATCTCCATTCTGGATAACTATCCCAAGACATTATCCCTTCCCAGAGGGGAACCCTCCCGACCCGACTCGTCAAAGTCCACGGGCCGTGCAGACTTTTTGATGGCTTTACCCCCCCAATAGAGCAGCCACGGTGCTTTCAGGTACCAAATCTGCCGTTGCTGGTCGTACTGCTAGCGACTATGTAGGTGAGCTAGGCGGCCGCCCGTTACCCACACTTCCACAATCTTCCATCAATACTTTCCCGGCGGCTCGCCTTGACTTCACCCGTGACGTTTTCTCCATACTTGGACTTGCTCCTGAAACAAGAATTTATCAAGCGCAGAAAACGACCTCCGGCTAAGTTTTACACTTACCTGAGGCTTTTTAAAACTTACCGCTGGAGGAGCGATGCTCCTCCAAACCGGTCACTGCGTCATGCGTCAGACGTAATGACGCGCATGCGGACTGGCGGGGTTCTTCACGGAATCGCTCACGTGACTCAGAAGTAAAATGAACCATTCCAATGGACTCATTAGGTTTTGCTCAAGGCAAGCCTTTGAAAACATTGCGATGATCAAAAAGCATTGCAAGATCAACCAATGACTTATCTGATCTGTTTTCCAAAACACTGTTCACAAATAAGCAATGTTGATCCTATTACCTCTATAGAGCTTCAACTGAGATGTCAAACAAAATAATCTAAACCAAGATTTAGTACAACTTAATCTTGATTAGCATTCAAGTTACTTCAGCATGCATGCAAATGATTGATTTCTAATAACTTCTCATTCAGATTTACTATTCCTGCATATCACTATTTACACTAAATCATAAGACTCATGATTTGGACTCCCATATTTCCCAGTATGAATGAATTGGCCAGATTCCTACTGTTGGTAGGGATTAGACTTCTCTGAACTTCGATTTCAGCTACCTCCTTCTCGCCATGATCATTCCAGGGTCCCTCCTTGCGATGGTTGTGGCTGTTGCTGTAGATGTCTCGGGCTGCCCATCTTTTACACTTTTTATTCCTTCAATCTTCTAAAAGGAGCCTTTGTTTTAATCCAAGGCTCTCGTGACTCTGGTCAATCATTTCAAGTTGTCACTCATCCAAGGGCTGAATATACAAAATACATCTTTATTCCTTATCAGGCCAGAGAGATCTCAGTTATCTTGCCTGTTCATATTTTCATCCTCTTGATATAGTCCCTTTGTTATAGATGTTGGTGGATTGCTGATTTTTATTGATGTATGCCACTGTTCGCTCACTATGATAGTTGATATAACAGAGCATACCAGCTTAAATGCCACAAAGGGCTGGATTGTCTTGACTCGACTCTTTGCCAAGGCTCTACTGTGATCCGCATTTCCATTTGGAGTGTACCAGATCCCAAATAGGTGCAGAAGGACTTTTAGATGAAAAGTTAAAATAAGGGCCTACCTGCTTGCTCATACGGATTTGGCATTAGTTTGAAGATGAACCGGATGGTCTTGACTTGAAACGTTATCCATTCCTTCTCTCCAGAGATGGTACCTGTCACACTGAGTTACTCTAGCATTTTGTGTCCATCTTCAGTGTAAACCAGCATCTGCAGTTCCTTCCTATGCAACAGGAGGTTATGTACATTTAATGTCATGATAGACACATGTCTGAAAGCACATTGCAGCCATGGCTAGGAAGATTAGGCAGTATGTATGTAACATAATGGAATAACGTAATGTAAAATGGAGCTATAATTCATGTCTAAAATAGTCTTGAATTTTATAAGATCAAATTACTGAGTTCCGTAATGTTTGAGAACAAATGTCAGCTTTATCAATATGCTTACCTTGGAGAAATCTGATTGCACATCTCACAGACTTATGAGTTAAGCACAGCAAAGAAACATGATAGCGAAAATATTTGAGAGAAAGAATTGGAGGTGAAGTGTCTGGGCATTGTCAAAATATCATAAATCATTCTGTTGAGGTGAAAATATTGGAAAAATATGGCATTCAAGGGGGTTTCTTTGCAGATTGAAACAGATCCACGTCAATGTTGATGAACAAAGAGTATGAAATCACAAAGGCACCATGAGGTGATTAGGGATTGCACAATGACTGTCACTCCAAACTGCCCATTTGAATTGGATTTTATGACTGAGCCTGGCAGCTGGTTAGAAAGTGTTGCAAGGGTGAAGGATTGCACCTCGGGCAGAACAGCACTGGTGTGGCCCATTTCCTTGCTGTGCCTGCTTGCTTCCTGTCAGCTGGAATGGGAAGTAGGATGTGCTGGATCATCATATGCATCCAGGCTGAATGATGATGCCTGCACGGAAAAAGCCACATGAAGAATCTCAATAGAAAAATATAAATTACTTTTAATATAAATTCTCCGAGTGCATTCAGAATTACTGTTTGTGTTATGCATTTAAAGCTCCTGAGCATCAGATTGCCATTCAATGATGTGATTCCAGCACCTTTAATGATGGGGATTACACAAGCCAGCAGCATTCAGACGATAGACCTAAAATACTGGAGTAACTCAGAGGGACAGGCAGCATCTCTGGAAAGGAGGAATGAATGACCTTTTCACATTGGGACCCTTCTTCAGACTGAGAGTCAGGGGAGAGGGAAACTAGAGATATTGAAGGGTAAGGTGTGAAAATGAGAGATCAAAGGGAACAATGTTCAAGGAAGATGTAGAATGTACATTGTTAGCTGAGGGGAATGTGACAATGAACAGCCCCTGGGTGTCCAGAAATAGTTTTGGTGAAAGCACATTTAATTTTGCAATTTGTGTTCTTGTTTTCCATCAGCAGAATGGAACTGCAGATATTCTGATAAAATGACACAACACATCATGAAAAACCATTGTAAATATGCTACTAAATCTTACCCCCCCCCCCAGTCTAGTTCAGTAAAAAACACTGACTCAAGCACTGGACCAACTAAACTTTATTTTTAGAACAAACAGCAAATTCCCCTAGTCGATACCTAAACCACTGTGGGTTTGATCCATGTCTCTGCCTGGCCAAGCCATTCAGCCTTGTGCAAGCAGACTCTACCCAAAAGGTCATGCAGTCCCAAGTGCCCTTCCAGAAGATTGACACCGATAAAAAATGGGGCTACCTTTTATAGGTCCACGAACCTTGAGGGGCCGAATAACATCAGGATAGTCCCCTTACAATCCAATCAAACATATCAATTACATTAATGCATTATTGACAGTTCCCCAATCCAATTACAGAGAGTCTAAAACAATGTTTTTGCAGAAGCTTCTGGAAGGAAGTTAGTCAACTGAATAATGCAACATTTACCCTGGAACACAAAACAATTCTGCTAGGGCTTAACACTTTGGCCAATCAACAAACAGCAGGATAACTGTCTTGCAAAATTATTTACATTATTTCCAATTCCTTTGCAGCAATCCAATCATATCAATGCATTTAAGTTTATTTACAGAGTTTTAATACATATTATCAGTTAAGGGGAAAGGAGGAGAACACCTGGATCTTTCTGAATGGTGGCCAATTAGGAAAAGGGGAGATGCAACGAGACCTGGGTGTCATGGTACACCAGTCATTGAAAGTAGGCGGGCAGGTGTAGCAGGCAGTGAAGAAAGCAAATGGTATGTTAGCATTCATAGCAAAAGGATTTGAGTATAAGAGCAGGGAGGTTCTACTGCAGTTGTACAGGGTATTGGTGAGGACACACCTGGAGTATTGCATACAGTTTTGGTCTCCTAATCTGAGGAAAGACATTCTTGCCATAGAGGGAGTACAGAGAAGGTTCACCAGACTGATTCCTGGGATGGCAGGACTTTCATATGAAGTAAGACTGGATAGACTCGGCTTGTACTCGCTAGAATTTAGAAGATTGAGAAGATCTTATAGAGACTTACAAAATTCATAAGGGGTTGGACAGACTAGATGCAGGAAGATTGTTCCCGATGTTGGGGAAGTCCAGAACAAGGGGTCATAGTTTAAGGATAAGGGGGAAGTCTTTTAGGACTGAGATGAGAAAATAATTTTTCACACAGAGAGTGGTGAATCTGTGGAATTCTCTGCCACAGAAGGCAGTTGAGGCCAATTCATTGGCTATATTTTAGAGGGAGTTAGATGTGGCCCTTGTGGCTAAAGGGATCAGGGGGTATGGAGAGAAGGCAGGTACAGGATACTGAGTTGGATGATCAGCCATGATCATATTGAATGGCACAGGCTCGAAGGGCTGAATGGCCTACTCCTGCACCTATTTTCTATGTTTCTATGTTTCTATATTTCACCATCCTGCATATCAATCTGAGGCTCAGACTAGCCGGTGCCATCCACAGCCTGTAATGTTCCATAAAGGCTAAGCAATTCTGACAAATGCAGGGATTCTCCATTTTATAGTGTCTTTAATTTGGTCAATATTAACATTTATGATAAACCTCATCATTAATGATAACCCAAAATACAATAACGACTGTGTCACTCTAACAAATGTCCTAACAAAAAGATGCTAATGTATTTTCCCAGAACTTCATCAAGCTTCCCGATTTTTAATGGATGTAGCTTCATGATTCCTGTCTGATGAATCTTCACCTCCTGAATTTTCATGGGCGCGAATACCATCCATCAATCTTGATAGTTCATCTGTGCTTGGTCCATAATAGAGTATAGAGTTCCTAAGAGAATCTGGGGTGAAGTAAGTTAACTGTCCATACTTTCACTGATACTTCACAGTGATGGAGATGTACCCATGCATTCCTTCCATTCACTTTTATTGCTGTTGGAGTCGTTAGAAGAACCTGGTAAGGTCCCTCCCAATGGACCGACAATCCTTTCCTCGGCCCATTCTTTATAAGGACATAGTCTCCAGGTTTCACTTTAATGGGAGTTTCTAACAAAGGCATCTCGCAATAGGCTGGTTTTACCCTAAAATGTGGGTCCCTTAAGGCTCTAGTCAAAGCTATAATGCAGTCAGTCATCTCCACAGTTATATGGTGGAAGTTGATTATTTTAATCACATTCTGGTTCCAAGGTGTTTTCAAGGGTCTACCATAAACAATTTCAGATGGGCTGAATCTAGATTTCCCTAGAGGTGTGACTCTCATCTGAAATAGAGCTTTAGAAGTCTTTGCCTTCAATTTGGCTAATTTAGTTTTAAGGGGTCTGATTTGCCCTTTCTACAAGTCCAGCAGCCTGCGGTTGATAAGCACAGTGCAAGTGCTGCTGGATCCCCAGCTGTTCACAAAATTCTTTATTGATTTGTCCAATAAAGTGTGGATCATTATCTGCACTGTCGAATGGGGATACCGAATCTAGGGATAATTTCTCTCAGTAACACCTTGACAACAGTAGCCACTTTGTTATCAAGGGTTGAGTAAGCTTCGATCCACTGGCTGAATACATCGACTATGACAAGTATGTATTTGTACCCCTGGCACCTTTCCAATTCGATATAGTCCATCTACAATGTCTCAAACGGACCCAAAGGCTATGGTGTTTTTCCCTCTTCACATCCTATTCCTTTCGCTGGATTGTATTTCTGGCAGACCAAGCAATTGCTGCTTACCTTTTGAGCTAAAGTTTGTAATTTTGCATGCCACCAAGTAGCCAAAAGAGTGTCCCCTACTGCCCTTACACCACAATGCGTTGAACAGTGCATGCACTCTATAACCCATACTGCCAAAGAATCTGTCATGCAAGTCTGCCCTGCTGCAGTGATCCACAGTCCAGTCATACAATTCAGTACACACCAGAGTTGTCTCCATTGTTCCTTATCTCCTGTAGTTGAACAATTTCTTGGATGGTTGGCATCAGTCTCTCCGAGGGGGACTTGTTATACTTTTAGTCTGCCTCATCATTTTAGGTACCACCATCTTACGTTCCTATGATACTTTCTTAGCTACTAAATCGGCATTACGATTCCCAATATCCACTGGAGTCTGTCCTTTAGCGCTTTCTGATCAACAATTGCATACTCAGACAATCTCTCACCCCACGGTCCAATAGATGCGCTCCCGTCCACATATAATGTTACGTCGGAGTCCTCTGGGTGCATCCCTCAAGTCCTCTCTTACAGATGTTTCCTCTATGACAAATAGACGGTCATGTCCTGCTTCTGATTGCTCTTCTGGGGGTGAAATAAGAAAAGAGGCTGGGTTAATCAATCCACAATGTCTGAACTGCAGTTTTGGGTTGTTCAAAAAATAGATCTAATACTTATTTTGGCGGGCCATTGTTAAGCGCTGGGTTTGAAGCTGCCCCAACAATGCCGATACCGAATGTGAGCAATATGCCACAATCTCCTGCTGGAGTGTTAAATTAGCAGCTGATTGTAAACTATTATATATTGCAGTTAGAATTTGAGTACAAAGTGGATTTCCCCTGGCTACCAGATCTAATTTAGAGGAGTAATGAGCAACTGGTCTATGTCTATCCCCATGTTTTTGTGTCAGAACCGAAGTTGCACATTCAGAAAAAATGGTGCAATAGAGCTGGAAATATAATAGTCAGTCGTATAATGGTCTTCCAATGCCGGGGTTTGTATCAGTAATCTTGTTAAGTTTTCAAAGGTCTCTCGTGCTTTCTTTGTGAATTTAAATTCACCCTCCTTGCTGGTTTAGGGGGTTAGCTCCTTGATTTCTAGAGCTATGTAGAAGGTACTCAATAATTGACCATGCCAAGCCATTGCCTCATTTGTTTGGCTTCTTTTGGAATTGGGAATTCGCAGATGGGTTCAAGTCTGCTTGTCTCGAGACTCCTCTCGTTTTCCGAAATTATAATCCCAAAAAATGTTACTTTCTCCTCGGCCATCAGTACTTTTGACTGGGAGACTACATATCCTAAATCAGCTAGATGGTTTAGTAGTTGTGCAGTATCTTTCCGATTACTGGATTCGTTTTTGCTGGTCACTAATAAATCATTGACATACTGCACTAATGTTGAATTCATTTTGAATTTTAAAGTACTCAATTGGTCTTGTAGACACCTGGAAAATAAAGTAGGCGAATTGATAAACCATTGAGGCAATCTGGTCCAGGTGTATTGTTGGCCCCTATATGTGAAAGCAAACAAATATTGGCTGTCTTCATGAAGAGGGAGAGAAAATAATGCATGTTGCAGGTCGACAATGCATGTTGCAAGTCGACTATCGAAAATACTTGGGTTTCAGCCGGTATTTAGGCTAGGATATGGGCAGGGTTTGGCACCAGGGCATGGAGGGGTTCCACAACAGAGTTGATTTCTCTCAGATATTGCACGTCTATATTGGCCCTCCTTTCCCGGTTTTGGAACGGCAAGAATAGGTGTGTTACAAATCGATTGGCACTTCACCAGTATTCCTTGTTACAGCAAACCCCAAATTAATTTGTCAATGCAGCTGATGGCTTGTAATTTTAGTGGATATTGTTCTATTGGAGGAAGTGTTACTCCTTCCTGGAGAGCTACTTGGATGGGATTGATGTTCACGTATCCTGGCCGAGCTGTGTCCTCCGCCCACACTTGAGGGTCCAAATACTTGCATACCTCACTCCCCAGATTATGACGTAAGCGGGTAACAACTGTCCTTGTGGCCTGATAAAATTCAACAGCATATTGATTAGACAAATTTTGCTTTTGGTAATTATTTGTGTCTGCCATGGTGATTGCCTTACCATCGTTCCTAGGGCTTTAGCTCTTGCCGGGTAGTTCACCTTTCGGGTAATGCACGGAGTAATTCCTGCAGTTCTTGTTCATAGTTGTGCTGGTATTATGGTATATTCGGCAGCTCCCTCTTTTCCCTCAACTAGTGCCAACACTTCTACCTCCCAATCCTGTCCTTCATGTGGTTTAAAGAAGGCTTCCAGCTCTTTATTCTTCCCACACCTGTCGTAACTCAGTGTAATGTGAAGTGGGGGTTGTTCGTCCAGATCTAAGGACCACCATTGAGGGGTCACTATGGAGTAACACTGCCATAAGGAAGCCGAGGGGGTCACTACTATGCCTCTGTCGCCACATTCTATTTTTAATTGGAAAGCACAGAGCAAATCTCTAGCCTTCAAATTGCAATCTAATCCGGTGGTTATCACAAATCTGTGCCTGATTGCCTTTCCTCCATATACTACTTCAACTGGCTCAGAGATGGGATAGTGGCAGACTTGTCCTTGAAACCCGGGCAGGTTCTGAACTTTGTTTGATTCTGAGAGATTATAAATTGATTGAAGGGATGACATGGATGCGCCTGTGTCTACTAAGAAGGTGCAGATTTTTTCTTCTACCTGTAGAGCCAATATAGGTTCTTCGTCAGACTTGCATCCAGTCACCATTAGGTTTGTTAATCATTGGCGTGTGAGTGGGTTATTCTGGGAAAAGGAGATTTGCCCCCTTGATTCTTGGATTTTCCTGCCATTCCCTTTGTGCTCTCGACGATCCCATTGATCTCTCCATTCTCTTTGGTCTTGAAAATGTCTTCTGTAACCCCCTCATTCATTCCTTTCTCTGTTTGGGCACTCCCTACTCCAGTGACCTATCCCTCCGCAAGTATAACACTGGTCCACCCCTGATGACTGGTATTTCCTCAAACTTGGTCTCTGGGAGACTGGCTTTAGGGCAAGTATTTCTCTGTGATATCGGTCTAAATATTCCGGGACTAATTTCTCCCAATCCGTAATTTGCTGATACTTTGAGGGATCCATGGTTCAGGATCAGATTTTGACACTTCTTTACTGATTACATATTCGGTCTTTTGTTTTACTGCAAGTGGAATCTCCTACTTCTTTATGTCCCTCCAGTGATATCTTACTGCCCGAGCCATTTGACTAGCACTATTTTCTGTCCAGTCCATGTTATTGGTTTTATTGGACTCTGCTATGTTTGTGGGAAGGCAATTCAATAATTTGACACAGTATTGTGGGGAATTTAGTCCATTTCGATAATTTAAGTCGCCCGAATTCGGTAAATCGTTCTAAAAATTAATCTGCTTCTTCTCCCTTTTTTGGTCTTACATCTAGGATTCTGACTAAGGCTTTTGAACAGTGTTTGCAAAGGCCGTTAAAATTCAGCCTCTTCTCTTGTACTATTGTCCGCTATTACATTCGCTAGAGCTTCATGTGACAGATGTCCTCAAATTGTTAGGAACCTGGTCTGTTTGCTTGGGGTAATTATTTGCTGGATCACTGCCCATAAATCGCGGGCATCTGTGTGATATACGCACATTGTAGTTCTTAGGTGATCCACAAAGGAAGCAGGGGATTTTCTACGATCGGGTATTTGACTTAAAATGGCCATCATCTCATTGGACTTCCATGAGGTATAGACTCTTATTGTACGGGGATTATTTGCACTCACTGCATTAGCCGGATCAAAAGAAGGACTAGGCATTTCCCTAACAGGGAACTGTCTAAGGTTTGTTTGTTTAGTATTTGTACTTTCTGCCATCTCAAGATCTATCTCGGTTTCTTCAATTGGTGTCTTACCCCCAGATGCATCTTCCCCATCACTAGGGGGTTCACGGTACCTTCTAAATTACTCATCTTTACCGTGAACTCTTGGACTATCTATTATTAATGGAGTGGTCAGGTTTAAGGAATCCTGTGCTACAGAATCTGATTGTCTATTCCATTCACAAGCAACACAATGTGTATCTGAAGTGCAGGGATCATAAGAGGAATAAGGTGGCGGTCGTCGATCTCTACTTCTAACACTTTCCCAATCTTCTAAATACTCATCGTCATCCCCCTCAAAACTAACACCAACCATCGGGTCCTCAAGCTCGAGATTTACTGGTGCCCGTTACCTTTGGAAGATTTCCTTCTCCCCATATCTTTAATACTTTCAAGCTCCTCTCTCAAGATGCCTGGAGGACTGTATGCTTCAGAATCCTCCAATTCGATCCCCCGCTTCAGAGTTGCTTCCTTCCAACTTGCCATTCTTTCAGCGTCTCTGCTTGTCTTCCGTTGCTCATAATAATTTTGCCACAATCCAATTAATTCCCTTGCCTCTTCACTGTCGCTGCATTGCCAGATAATTTGCTCAATGTACTTCAATCCCTTCAATGTACCAATGCCACCCTCAGGCCATAATTCGTTCCCTAATTCTTTATTTATTTCAATCGTTCAGCTCTCTGTGGAAATTCGCTGCATATTAATTGTAAAGGACTTTCAGAATCGGCATTATTATCCCGTTCCACGTGATTCCCCGTTCATTTAGACAATGGAAGCAACTCCGAAGCCACTCACATCTTCTTAACGATTCGCCTCTCAATCTCCGAGACTACCAAGCTCGCCCCCGAACAATGGCCAATGGCTCCAAAGAGCTAACAGTCTCGCACCTCTTTCACACAATCAAACAATCAATCTTTCCAATTCTTCTACTGTCTCCCACAAATCCACACAATTTCAACTCTACAATTTTAACAATCCTCAATCATCCAAAGATTATGTTGCTCCAGGGAACAATCAAACATGTTCCCACAGCCTGTTTCCTATACCCAGAGCAGCCTCAATCCAAACTCATGCAAATGAGCTCCAAACACGCAAGCAAAACCTTACACAGACACGAAATGACACCACTTATTATTATCATACACAACCACATTCCGATATAAACCACAATCATTTGTCTAATATTGCATTCATTAACTGTACAGTTGCAAAAGCAAATCACAATATATTTTAATCCCTCCTTGTGGTGTGCTCGGTCAACGGAACAATCCCTTCCCCGACACAGCGATCAGAAGGATATGAACCCCTGGCCGAACAATCACGAGTCGGACTCCAATTATAACAACAGTCCCGATCAAACAATATTTTTATACAGCCGATTTAAACTATTATTAAAATTTAAATCAAAGGCAATACACAGTAAACAAAACGCAACAACGGCAGGCTGAAATACACTTTATACACAACTTTGAAGTTTTATTATCATACTTCACCTATCATGAGAGGAAATGTGCACACTTTAAATTGTCCAGCACGTCAATGTGAGATTCTGAATATTAGTAAATTTAAATCGAAGAATTTCTGCTCGTTCTGCTCTGACTAATTTTTTTTCGGTGCGTAGATTCGACGTATGCAAATTTGAATTGAAAATTTGCTCGGATATAGAATTCTCGAATTGATTAGACTATATTCGACCAATCTATACTCTAATCACTGAGTGCCCGATACTTTTAGGAGCTTCCTCCCCCGTCCTTTCAGAGATCTAGATATCTCACACAGGCGTGGACATTAACCGACATAGGTTCACCCTATCTAAAAGGCTTCTTCCTTTCCACCTGCTTGGCAGTGGGTGTCAGTCGATGCCGATTTTTGGAGCGCGCTTCCAATCTGTACCCCCAGCAACAACGCAGTACTTTGCCTCTTAGCACTGTTACACCCAGTCATCTTTAAATATCCAGTCAATTGGATATCCGATCTGGGAAGGGCCTCGAACCTCTAGTTTTTATTTTTATGGAATTGTTTTCTTAGCAGCAGCTGCAGCTATTGAATAAGGTTAAGTTTTACAGGCCTTCAACCCAAAGGAGAGGGCCATTAACCCAACCCTAGAAGGGGGCCTCTAACCCCAAAGGCACTTTTTCCCCCAGTACTTGCTAGACTCTGTTCTACAATCTCGTTGGGACCTTTTCCCAAGTTTGCGAATGATCGATCTGCTCCGAAGAGCGAAGTGGTAAAAACTGATGCGAAAACTGCACCGTGGCGCCAATTTCTTCATTCGCAATCTGGAACAGCTCAACACCCTTAATCGCAAACTTGTGTTTGGGGGCCCGTTGAGGTCCTGGACGAGCTCCCAATGTAAATACTCTCTTAAAGCTTACCCCTCCCCCCTCCCCCCCCCCCCCCCCCCCCCCTTCATCTAGTTCAGTAAAAAACATTGACTCAAGCACTGGATAAACTAAACTTTATTTTTAGAACAAACAACAAATTCCCCTATACGATACCTAAACCACCATGGGTTCGATCCTTGTCTCTGCCAGGCCAAACCCTTTAGCGTTGTGCAAGCAGACACTGCCCAAAAGGGCACGCAGTCCCAAGAACCCTTCCAAAAGATTGACACCGATCAAAAATGGGGCTACCTTTTATAGGTCCACGAACCTTGAGGTAGTCCCCTTACAATCCAATCAAACATATCAATTAGTCAGCTAGTCAACTGAATAATGCAACATTTACCCTGTAACACGAAACAATTCTGCTAGTGTTTAACACTTTGGCCAATCAACAAACAGCACGGTAACTGTCTTGCAACATTATTTACATTATTTACAATTCCTTTGCAGCAATCCAATCATATTAATGCACTTAAGTTTATTTACAGGGTTTTAATACATATTATCAATTAAGGAGAAATGAGGAGAACACTTGGATCTTTCACCATCCTGCATATCAATCTGAGACTCAGACTGGTCGGGGCCATCCACAGCCTGTAATTTTCCACTGACAAAGGTTAAGCAATTCTGAATAATGCAGGGATTCTCCATTTGATAATGTCTTTACTTTGGTCAATATTAACACCTTTAACCCAACTTGTTAATGCTAGCAGTCATGTTACTTGAATAATGTTCAACCTACGAGCGTCATTTTTATCCCTTTGTAAAATAAACAGCAAACCCTGCAGCAAGTTAGAGGAGATGTGAAGGAAAGCATCCCCACTGAGACATCGAATCGTTTGTAGTCTTCATGAGCCTGCCTGAGTTTTGATGTTCTACTTATTGCACAATCAATGAAGCCTAATAATGAAAACAGAAAGGATGTTTAAATCTCAATTCTTGCCCTCGCTCACTGGAATTATCTTCTCACTACTCACACTCAATCATTCATTTTGTTTTTGTTTGCCTGGAAATTAAGTTGACCTTATTTAATCACTAAATTGGACATACGTGTTGTGCTAATGTCCAATTAGGAGAATCCAAGAAAATCACAAAATTGGAAAAATATACATAGTCATAGTCTTACAGCATGGAAACAGGCCCTTTGGCCACACCGACCAACATGCCCCATTTACACGTCCCACCTGCCTGCATTTGGCCCATATTCCTCCAAACCTGTCCTATCCATGCATCTGTCTAATTGTTTTTTTAACATTACAATAGTCCCTACCTCAATTACCTCCTCTGGCAGCTCCTTCCCTACGCCCACCCCCCTTTGTGTGAACATACACTCACCACAATAAAAATGATCACTAAGTTTTTTCCCCACAATTTCTGCATTGAAATACCACCTGCATGTTTCCCAACTGCATTGTATGGAGAGGATGCGGTTCCGGGGCACAGCTCACAGAGCTGCCGTCCAGCAACCTTAGTTCAATCCTGACATCCAATACTGTCTGTGCCCCAGTGGGTGTTCCTGGTGTTCTAGTTTCCTCCCACATCCCAAAGCCATCCCAAAGGTTAATTGGTCATTGTAAATTGTCCCTAATGTGTGAATGAGTGGTAGAATCCAGGAGGCGTTGATTGGAACAGGCATGGAAATCGCTATCACAACATGGGGGGGGGGGGACCGGGGGACACAATTTCCTGGCGGCCACGTGCGCATGCGCGCACTCACACACATAAGCGAGGCATCGGAGGTATCAGCCGTGAGCCCTGTGGACGGTGATTAGTGACGGTGTGACAGCAGTCGCCAAAGAAATCATGTAAGTGTGACAGGCCCTTTAATTTCCCATCGAGTATTCAGCTCTCACTAGTCGAGATGCAGGTGCTTTGTGATAAAAACATTGAATCTTTTTCCTAAGGTGGATTTCCATTTGAAATGTGGCAAGCTGTATTTATCGTGATTAACTCCAGGTGGCTATTTTATTTCAAGAGTTAAAACGTAATGGAAAGTATTATAAATGGCACATATAAAAGAAAGCTAACAAACCAAAGAAGAAACCATCATTGTTGGTATAATTTTCAGTAGCACTCATCGCCTGTTTGTCCTCTGGTTTAGTTGTGAACAGATGTGTTGTTGTCTTGTGGATCACTGAAAGAAATTACCTGTTAAATTGAACGTGATTACTAACAATCAAAAACAGTTTTTATAAAGTGTGAATTGCTACATTTTTATATGCATACCATTCAGTTTCTGGAAAATAGTTTGCCACCAATGTCGTAGAATCTTGGGTGACGTTTCTGGTCTGGATCCTTCTTCAGGCATCAACCACTGGAGCTGCGGCCTCACAGCCCCAGAGACCCGGATTCAATCCTGACTTCAGGTGCCATCTGAGTGGAGTTTGCCCATTCTCCCTCTGACCATGTAGGTTTCCCCCTGTTCGAACAAGGGTCCCAACCTGAAATGTCACCCATCCGTTAACTCCAGAGAAGCTGCCTGACTGAGTTACTGCAGCACTTTGTGTCTATCTTTGGTATATACCAGCATCTGCAGTTCCTTCCTGCACACTCGTTGAATAATATAATGGTTGTAACACTGAATGAGGCCATTCAACATGTGGAATCTATGAAGAATGTAAGGAAGGGAAATGTAGGTGGGCAGCATAGTGGTCTAATTCTTTTCAGAGTCTGAGCTAGCTGACCATGCATGCGGCCACGACTCCGCAGCACGCAGTCGGATGGGAACTGTTTGCAAAATACATGTTTCACAAAACATGGGGGGGGGGGGAATCGTCCCCCACCTCTGAAAACATGGAGGGGACCCGTCCCCCTCGTCTCTCCCCTGGATTTCCACCCCTAGTTTTGAATATAGGGAGGATGAAATGAGTTGAGTGTAAATGGTTTCTTGATGCTCAGCATAGAATTGGTGGTCCGGAGACCTTGCTTTCATTCTATCATTCCAGTTCTTGTTCCAGATTCCTGTTCCATACTGCAACTTGTGATTCTATGTAACCTGATAAATATACCAGAGCCTTAAAGAAGTAGTCTCTATGGCGTCCAGAGCGTCCATTAGGAATACGAAGAAAATAAAGCGTTTGAGTTACCATACATCTTGTCACTCTGTGATCGTCCTCATCAGAGACCACATTATACATTAGTACTGTTCAATCCTATGAAGATTTTAAATATGTGAAGCATCACAAACTCAAGTGGACATTTGCAGATTGCAAAGTATCGATGTCCCGCTGGAGATCTTTTCATTCACATCTCCTTGCCAACTTGCAGAGTCCTTTGCTCCTTGTTTTAGGTTACAAAATGGAGGTCACAGGTTGCATGTTATAGTGCGGCAGCTACAGCTAAGTATCGCATAAGTTGATGTTGCTGGCAAATGAGGCCAGAGGAATAGCAATCTTGCTGAGCTGAATCATGGCTATAACTGACTTTCACAATAGCTGAGTTACTGGTTTAAAATATTGAAACAGGCGCTGGGCAGCACGGTGGCGCTGCGCTAGAGTTGCAGCATTACAGCGCCAGTGACCCGGGTTCTATCCTGACTATGGGTGCTGTCTGTACAGAGCTTTAACGCCTCTCTGTGACCTGCATGGGTTTCCTCCAGCTACTCCAGTTTCCTCCCACACTCCAAAGACATACACGTTTGTAGGTTAATTGGCTTGGTAATATTATAAATTGTCCCCAGTGTGTGTTGGATAGTGTTGGTGTACGGGGTGATCGCTAGTCAGCATAGACTTGGTGGGCCAAAGGCCCTGTTTCCACTCTGTATCTCCAAACTAAATGAAAAATAGGTGCGACCCTGGTTTAAAGCATTGAAACAGGCTAAAGCAAGTTTTATTTGTGCTTTACACATAAAAAATTGAGCACTATATGCTCCAATTTACAACCCCTTGTTTTTAATTAGAGGAGAGAGGAATATTGGTGGCATTTATACTCCCAGCATCCTTGAGTGGAGACACTGATAAACATTGTTATGCTAATGGTAATGATGATTCGATTCCAATGCTCAAATTGGAAGCAATGAAAGGTCAATATTCAATTACCCATGGTGTTTTCAAATGTTTCTATTCCCACTTGTGCCTTGTTGCAGTCATGCTTAAGGGATGCACAGGACTATCATGCATCTTGACTCCAACTAGGAGACTATACATGGACCCAAGGGCTCTTGCATTTCATCTAATTCTGCTGGAGCAATTGAACTTTTAATCCTGGTCTGAGCTGCCCTTTGGCAGTAATCAGCAATTGACAAACTATGAAGTGAGTCAAATTAAAAATGTAGCCTTCCAAGAACAAGGTCTGAAGAAGGGTTTCGACCTGAAACGTTGCCTATTTACTTTGCTCCATAGATGGTGCCTCACCCACTGAGTTTCTTCAGCATTTTTGTCTACCTTCGATTTTCCAGCATCTGCAGTTCCTTCTTAAACAAGATCTCTATAAACAAGAACTCAGAGCTCCCCTGAATTTTGAAGAAACAGTAACAAAGAGAAGCAGGAAAAAGCACTGATTGGCCCGAGTGGGAGGAGAGTTAGAAGTGAGTCAGAGGGTGAAAACAGTTGAAAAGGAGAGGCAAAGCACAGGCAGGCTTAACTCAGAGCTCCCATGGATTATGAAGAAACAGCAACAAAGAGAAGCAGGAAAAAGCACTGATTGGCTCTAGCCCGAGTGGCAGGAGATTTAGAAGTGAGTCAGAGGGAGAAAACAGTTTAAAACTGAGGAATTTGGTTTGTAAATTGGTAAATTAGGCAATTCATCAGTCAATATAAGCAAGACGGCTCTTAGGGAGCGACAGTGAGGGAAGTGCCTTGTGAGAAAAATATGAGCCTTTAGCTCAAGCGTCTTCGGCGAGGAGGCTACGCATAAAGCTCGAGAGGATGGAATGCGGTGAACACATGCCGGGGCAGATGAGACCGTGTGAGGCTTGCAGAATGTGGGAGCCCAGGGACACAGATGGAGCCTCTGGCTGCTACAACTGTGGCGTCCAGCTTCAGCTCCTAAAGGACCGTGTTGGGGCACTGGAGAAGCAGCTGGATGACCTCAGGGCCATGTGGGAAAAAGAGAGTTTCCTGGGCAGGACCTACAGTGAGGTAGTCGCGCCGAGGTTACGTGAAGAACCAAGGTGTGTGACGGAGAGAAAGGGTGGAAATCGTGGAGTGCAGAAGACCCAGGTGGCTGTGCCTAATGAGGTACACCCTCTTGGGATCTGTCCGGGGAGACCGTGTTTCCAGTCCCAGTGGCTGACACGTCGGTGGCTTCTATCCTAGAGATGGGACTTGACCGGCGAGACCAACGTCGGGCAGAGCCCTAGTGGTGGGTGACTCCGTTGTCCGAGGAGCAGACAGGAGATTCTGTGGCAGTAGTTGTGCACGTAGGCACAAACGACATCGGGAAGAAAAGGAAGGAGGTTCTCCAACATGACTTCAGACAGTTGGGAAGAAGACTGAAATGCCAGACTTCTAGGGTGGTTATCACTGGATTGCTTCCAGTACCACGTGCTAGTGAGGACAGGAACAGGGAGATAGGGGATCTGAATGTGTGGCTGAGGGGCTGGTGCAGGGAGCAAGGATTTAGATTTATAGACCACTGGGATCTCTTCTGGGGTCGGGGTGACCTGTACAAAAGGGACAGGTTACAACTTAACTGGAGGGGGAACGACACTCTGGCAGGCAGGTTTGCTAGGGCTACACATGTGGGTTTAAACTAAATAGTGGGGGGGAGGGATTGACAAATTGGGAGTATAAAGATGGAGTTGAAGGGGAAGTGGCTACAGGAAAAATTACAAAAGGTTTTCAAATTAATGGGAAGGAAAGCTTGAGAATGGACAACAGAGTAAGGTCAGAGCCTATTGCGAGGGGGGAAGTGAATACGGAGGTCAAAGTACTGTATATGAATGCGCAAAGTATAAGGAATAAAGTGGATGAGCTTGAGGCTCAGTTAGAAATTGGCAAGTACAATGTTGTGGGAATTACTGAGACATGGCTGCAAGAGGGCCAGGGCTGGGAACTAAATATTCAAGGGTATACCTCCTATTGAATGGACAGGTGGGCAGAGGGGGTAGTGTTGCCCTGTTGGTGAGGAATGAAATTCAGTCCCTTGCAAGGGGTGACATAGAAACAGGAGATGTGGAGTCAGTATGGATAGAACTAAGGAATTGTAAGGGTAAAAATATCCTAATGGGACGAATATACAGGCCCCCAAACAGTAGCATGGACATAGGGCGCAAGTTGAATCAGGAGTTAAAATTGGCATAGAAACATAGAAAATTAGGTGCAGGAGTAAGCCATTCAGCCCTTCGAGCCTGCACAGCCATTCAATGTGATCATGGCTGATCATCCAACTCAGTATCCCGTACCTGCCTTCTCTCCATACCCCCTGATCCCTGTAGCCACAAATGTGGCTTTAGCATGTATTAAAAGTAATGCTGTGGTTGTTGTGGGAGATTTCAACATGCAGGTTGGTAAAACCAGGTTGGTACTGGACCCCAAGAAAGGGACTGTAGAGTGCCTTTGTGATGAATTCTTTGAACCGCTTGTATTGGAGCATACCAGGGAGAAGGCAATTCTGGATTTAGTGTTATGTAATGAACCGGATTTGATAAAGGACTTTGAGGTTAATGAGGCAGTGACCATGACATAGTCAGGTTTAATCTACAATTGGAGAGGGAGAAGAGTAGATCGGAGGTGTCAGTGTTGCAGTTGAATAAAGGGGACTTTGGGACCATGGGGGAGGAGCTGGCCAAAGTTGACTGGAAAGATACACTAGCAGGGATGACAGTGGAACATTAATGGCAGGTGTTTCTAGGAATAATACAGAAAGTGCAGGATCAGTTCATTCCTAGGAGGAAGAAAGATTCCAAGGGGAGAAAGGGACGACCATGGCTGACAAGGGAAGTCAGGGACAGTATAAAAATTAAAGCGGAGAAGTACAAGGTAGCAAAGATGAGCGGGAAGCAAGAGGATTGGGTAATGTTTAAAGAACAACAGAAGATAACCAAAAAGACAATACGAGGAGAAAAGATGAGGTATGAAGGTAAGCTAGCCAAGAATATAAAGCAGGATAGTAAAAGCTTCTTTTGGTATGTGAGGAGGAAAAAATTAGTTAAGACCAAAGTTGGACCCTTGAAGACAGAAAAAGGTTAATTTATTATGGGGTACAAGGAAATGGCAGATGAGTTGAACAGGTACTTTGGATCTGTCTTCAGTAAGGAGGACACAAACAATCTTCCTGATATAGTAGTGGCCAGATGATCTGGGGTGACAGAGGAACTGAAGGAAATCCACATTAGGCAGGAAATTGTGTTGGATAGACTGATGGGACTGAAGACTGATAAATCCCCAGGGCCTGATGATCAGCTTCCCAGGGTACTTAAAGAAGTGGCTCGAGAAATTGTGCATACATTGGTGATAATTTTCCAATGTTCTATAGACTCAGGATCAGTTCCTGTGGATTGGAGGGTAACTAATGTTATCCCACTTTTTAAGAAAGGTGGGAGAGAGAAAACAGGGAATTATAGACCAGTTGGCCTGACATCGGTGGTGGGGAAGAGATGAGATAGCCACACATTTGGATAACCGTAACAGGATCGGTCCGAGTCAGCATCGATTTACGAAGGGGAAATCATGAATGGCTAATCTTCTGGAATCTTTTGAAGATGTAGCTAGGAAAATGGACAAGGAAGAGCCAGTGGATGTTGTGTACTTGGACTTTCAGAAAGCATTTGATAAGGTCCCACATAGGAGATTAGTGGGCCAAAGTAGGCACATGGTATTGGGGGTAGAGTGCTGACATGGATAGAAAATTGGTTGGCAGACAGGAAACAAAGAGTAGGGATTAACGGGTCCCTTTCAGAATGGCAGGCAGTGACTAGTGGGGTACCGCAAGGCTCGGTGCTGGGACCGCAGCTATTTACAATATACATCAATGAAATGGATGAAGGGATTCAAAGTAACATTAGCAAATTTGCAAATGACACAAAGCTGGGTGGCAGTGTGAACTGTGAGCAGGATGCTATGAGAATGCAGGGTGACTTGGACAGGTTGGGGGAGTGGGCAGATGCATGGCAGATTAAGTTTAATGTGGATAAATATGAGGTTATCCACTTTGGAAGCAAAAACAGGAAGGCAGATTACTATCTAAATGGCGTCAAGTTGGGAAAAGGGGAAGTACAATGGGAACTTGGGGCCCTTGTACCTCAGTCTACGAAAGTAAGCATGCAGGTACAGCAGGCAGTGAAGAAAGCAAATGGCATGTTCGTCTTTATAACAAGAGGAATCTAATATAGGAGCAAAAAGGTAATTCTGCAGTTGTACAGAGCCCTAGTGAAACCACACCTGAAGTATTGTATGCAGTTTTGTCCCCTAATTTGAGGAAGGACATTCGTGCTATTGAGGGAGTGCAGCGTAGGTTTACAAGGTTAATTCGCAGGACGGCGGGACTGTCATATGCTGAGAGAATGGAGCAGCTGGGTTTGTACACTCTGGAGTTCAGAAGGATGAGAGGGGATCTCATTGAAACATATAAGATTGTTAAGGGCTTGGACACACTAGAGGCAAGAAACATGTTCCCGATGTTGGGGCAGTCCAGAACCAGGGGCCACAGTTTAAGAATAAGGAGTAAGCCATTTAGAAAGTAGATGAGGAAACATTTTTTCTCACAGAGAACGGTGAGTCTGTGGAATTCTCTGCCTCACAGGACGGTGGAGGTAGGTTCTCTGGATGCTTTCAAGTGAGAGCAAGATAGGGCTCTTAAAAATAGCGGTCAGGGAATATGGGAAGAAGGCAGGAACGGGGTACTGATTGGGGATGATCAGCCATGATCACATTGAATGGCGGTGCTGGCTCGAAGCGCCAAATGGCCTACTCCTGCACCTATTGTCTATTCCTCCTTCCCTGACTGCAGACCTTTCCTTCTCTATAGAGCCTCTTTTTTCTACCCTCTCCATGCCCTTTCCTGATCCCACAACAACTCTGTCCCCCAAAATTGATTTTTCTCCCTGTCTTGTTCGACTCCAAAATTTTGGAGGATGTAGCCAGGACTTAAGGGCCTGAGCTATAGGGAGAGGTTGAGCAGATGAGGACTCTATTCGTTGGAGCCCAGGAAGATGAGGGGTGATCTTATAGAGGATACAAAATAAAGATGGGGAATAGATCCAGTTGACGCACAGTCTATTGAGTCTTTTGCTCAGGGTAGGGAAATCGAGAACCAGAGGCCATAGGTTTAAAATGATTTAATAGGAACTTGAAGGGTAACTTATTCACACAAAGGGGTGGATGTATGGAATGAGCTGCCGCAGGAGGTAGTTAAGGCAGGGACTAGCGCAACATTTAAAAAACATTTAGACAGATACATGGATAGGATAGTTTTAGAGGGATATGGGTCAAACACAGGCAGGTGCGACTAGTGTAGATGGGATATGTTGGTCGGTGTGGGCAAGTTGGGCAACATAGCCTGTTTTCACGCTGTATAACTCTTTGGCTCCATGATTCCATGACACTCCAAAAGCAGAGCAGGCTTTTGCTATCCTCTTGTTGGATTTCTCATCAATGTTGACTGGGTACCCGGACGCGGCGCCGACAGACAAGAGGCCGAAGCCAAAGAACCGAATAGAAACGAGACCGAAAGAGTCCAAAGCCGAAACGCCTACGAACCGAAAGGCTGCGTCGCATAAAAGCAAACTTACCGAATGGCCGCTCAGTCGATACGCCACGTACCCAAAAGGCGGCGGCGCCTACAGGCCAACGGACCAACTCCCACTCAACATAAAAGTCCAATAACGGACTTGGCATTGCCGGGGGGCGGGACTAGTCAGCGATTGGTCCAGACCTCCGCATCCATCACATCCCTGTGAAGGCATGAACATTGCCCCAAACCTCCGCTCCACCTGACCCGCAGCCCGCGGAGGGTGGCCGTGGGAGAGTGGGGGCTGTCCCAAGAAATGCACACCATCGGCCACTTTCAACTTGGTGCATGGGTTCAGATTGCCCAGTCACCTATGGCTTGTGTGGGAAAATGAACCCCATGTGCCGTCTCCCCCCCTCTCTCTCTTGCTCCCTTCTCTCGCCTCCTCTCTCTAGCCTCTTCTCACCTCTCTCTTCTCTCTCTCTCTCTCTCTCTCTCTCTCTCTCTCTCTCTCTCTCTCTCTCTCTCTCTTTCCCCCCCCCCCTCCTCTGTCTCTACCCGCGGTAGCGTCCCACAGTCACTGACCGCGATGCACCGCCATCGGACCCATCCCCGCGGGGACAGATGGTTTATATATTACCGTCTCGGTGTTTGCGGAGCGTACCCAAGCTCCCACGCACAAAAAGGCAGCATCTCTGGAGAGAAGGACTGAGACCATTCTTCAGAGTGCGTCTGAGGTGTCTCGACCCAAACGCCACCCATTCCTTCTCTCCAGCGATGCTGCCTCTTCAGCTGATCTACTCCAGCATTTTGTGTCTATTTGTGGTGTGACAGTTGTGTCATTTCATCAGCTTCGTGTATTGCGCTCCCAGGAGAGAAGCTAGACATGCCGCTTGCATCTATTCAAACAAGTGCGCTCAAATTGAAATCCCACATTAACCATGTTCCCGAATCTAAGAACGATTTATACATGTAATACATGATATACATTTATATATCATGGATTACATGTATAAATCGTTCTTTGGTTTCGGCTTCTTTGCTTCGACCTCTTGTCTGTCGGCACCGTGTCCGCACATGGTTGACTGACCTTGAGAGAGTGTTACTTAGCTTTGTAAATGTATCTGCCACTGAAAGTTTCTGAGCATTCACGAGAACATTCACAGTTGAAAAAAATCTGGCTATGTATATGGAAATGTTCAGACGGATACATGCCGAACTCAGGCAGGTGAGACTTGTGTATTTGGGGCATGTTAATCGGCATGGATAAGTTGGGCCACAGGGTCTGTTTCTGTGCTGTTTGACTCTATGACCCTACGAGCGAAGAAGAAGTCCTTTAAAGTTGATTCTCGTACTTTGGTCTTGGTTGAGAGTATCCGTAGGTTAGAAAGAACACCACCAGTCCTCTCTCCAAGGTTTGATTGCATCTTCTATATCAGGATAGGCATCAGACAACAATGCAGGGAGCTTTATGCTAAAAGTGTGGGCAAGCTCACAGCCTTGTTTCACACTATTGGTGACTGGGGATGGGTCTGAAGGCTCTCTGGTCATCCATTACTCTAACCATCACAGCATTATGCTTGATTTGCATGGATGTTATGGGGAGAAGGCAGGAGAATGGGGTTGAGAGGGAAAGATAGATAAGCCATGATTGAATGGTGGAGTAGACGTGATGAGCTGAATGGCCTAATTCTGCTCCTATAATTTATGAACTTATGGAGTTGTTGGACAATTACAATGAACTAATGAGGGAGGCTATATTTCACCATGGTCATCATTGCCCCTTGTGTAAAAATGTTGAAAATAAGATGGTGAGCGAGCTGCAGTTTTGCTCTTGGCATGGAAACTACATAGATTTTCTGGGAGATGACCTCCCTCAAGGTGAGTGAACAGTCTTTTTAGCAGGAGGCTAGCAAGGATATTACCAGCAGTTGAGAGTAAAGAGATTTCTCTGTGATTATTGCAGACTTGACAATTCCACTTGCGCTTGGATCAGTGAGGAATGGAGGAGATGTCCTTGAAGTCCTGTGGTACATTTTCCTTTTTAATCGTTCAATGGTTCATTATTGCCACGTGTGCACAGCACTGTGAATCTCCTTTGCACAACTCACACATACACAGTCGCCATATTTTGGCGCCATTTGCAAAGAAATATGGAAACATTCCAAAGTCCAAATCCAAAACACTTGAAATAGTTTAGTTTAGAGCTACAGTGCGGAAGCAGGCCCTTGGCTGCCAACCAATGATCCCCATTCATTATCACTATCCTACGCACTAGGGACAATTTACAATCTTGACAGAAGCCAAATTAACCCAGAAACCTGTATGCCTTTGGGGTGGGATGAAACCGGAGCAGCTGAGGAATACCCACACGGTCACGGGGAGAACCTACAAACTTCGTACAGACAGTGCCCATGGTCAGGATCTAACCCGGGTATCTGGTGCTGTAAGGCAGCAACTCTACCGCTGAGCCACTGTGCCACCCCGAAGATAGACACAACATGCTGGAGTACCTCAGTGGGTCAGGCAGCACCGTGCTGCCCTGTTCCGTCAGTTTCTTAACCAAAACAAACCCAGCCCCTTTCGTCGAGGACATCTGCTGGTATAGCATCTGCTCCTGGAGATTTTCCACATGATAATTGTGATGACTGACTTTTGAACATCTGCCAGGTCTGGGATTAGATCTGGTAACTTAGAGAGTATACAATCCACCCCACATGATCAAGACATGGATATCCCAGAAGCCAAGAGAACAATGTCATTTGATGCCTGGTGAAATTGCAATCAATGTGCTGGCTCATGCCACAAAGTCTCACCAATATTCACTAAGTGGTAGAGTGCTGGAAATGGTTATCATTATGCTTCACCCTTTGCCTTTGCAATCATAGAGCATTGAATAAACAAGAAATCCCAGCTTTATTTGGGATTATAAAAATCACAGAATAAGTAAAAAACACTTATGTAAATCCAAGATAAATGGAGGATTAGCGTTACCTAATTTTTTATATTATTTTTGGGAGGTTCAGATTAAGAATATGAATTTTTGGTTGGTAAAAATGGATCAGGAACCAGCTTGGTTAAAGATGGAAAAGGAAGACTGTTTACCGTTTGATACAAGTTCGATTCTTTTTGCTCCAAGGGAAGTACAAAAAAAACTTATGGGGAAAACCCTATAATTCATAGCAATAGACGTATTTGGAAACAAATAGTTAAGACTTTACATTTGGATAATGTCGCTTTGTTTACCAATTATGAATAATCCCTTATTTAAACCTTCTATATTGGATAAGGGGTTTAGACACTGGAAAAATTTAGGATTTATAAGGATAGAACACCTTTACAGGAAAGGAAAAGTTCTCTCATTTCAAGAGTTAAAAGATATCTATGGATTGCACCTAAATAACTTGTTTAGGTATTTACAAATTAGAGACTATATCAAGTCAAACATGCAAGACTATAAGAATAGAGAACCAGGATTACTGGATGAATTGCTTAACAAGCACCCAAATACAGAAAAACTAATAGCGTACATATATAATACTCTTTTGGATAGGGAAGTCCCAACAACAGAATCATACCAACAGATATGGGGAAAATGAAATAGGTCTATCTATAATGAAAGACACTTGGGAAGAAAGTTTACATCGTATACACCGTTAAATGCCAGACATACCCTGATACAATTTAAAGTATTACATAAATTACACTATTCAAAAACAAAATTAAATAGAATTTTTCCTAACATCTCTTCTATTTGTGATAAATGTCAGAATTTAGAAGCTAACTTAACGCATAGTTTTGTAACATGCATAAAACTTAATAGTTATTGGGCTGATATTTTTAGAATCATTTCTGAAGTTCTTAAAACTAAATTGGACCCCGATCTAAAGCTAATAATATTAGGAGTTCCTGATTCAAGCCTAATATTAACAGTAAGTCAAAGACATTTTCTTGATTACTGTTTGATAATTGGAAAAAAATTAATATTAAAATTCTGGAAGGGAACATTATCCCCCACAATCAAAATGTGGACAGTGGAAATGTCAGAGACGTTGCATTTGGAGAAAATTAGGTTTGTCCTAAAGGACAAATACAAACTTTTTGAACAAATATGGTCTCCATTCATTGATTATTTAAAGGGGTAACTGAGCTCAGCATTGTAACTCAATAAGTACCCAGGTGTAGGATTAGATGAAAAGATGTATTCTAGGATTTGTATACACATCTCTATAGATATTGTTATGTGAAATTGCTCCATTCATTGTTAAGATGTATACTTCATTGTTTTTATTATATAATAATTGTTTTGTTTTTTATTTCTTATTTGTTTATTTTTATAGTTTTTTATTTTTTTGTTTTGTTCATTTTTATTTTATTTATCTTTTATTTTTTTCCTTATATAATCATAATCATTATTATTTAATCACTATCTCCATTGATTATAGATCTATTCTTTTCTTTACTTTCGAAAAAAAACCAGAAGCATACATAAATTATTTCGTAATATTTGTATAATTTTTGAAACAAGTTAAACTTGTATTTGAAGAACCGTTATACTGTGGACAATACGCATTGCTTCTAATAAAAATATTATTTAAAAAATTATAAAAAGAAATATTGTGCCTGCTGGCATTGCTCTGCTATGAAGCCTCATCACCAGTTGTCTTTGTCTTTTTCCTTCTTTGTGTTTTTAGTTTGTTGTAAAATGTATGTTTTAGTTTATCTTTAGTTTTGTATTGGTGGGGGGAAGCTTTTCTTATCCCTTACCTCGACGGAGATGCTACTTTTTCCGTGTCGTATCTCCGTCTGCACTGCGGCCTAACATCATGGAGTTGGCGGCCTCTTGTTTGAGATTTCTAGAGCTCCAAAACCGCAGAGCCTGCGGACTTTAACATCTTGGAGCAGGCGATCCCTTTGTCAAGGGTCGGCCTTTGGTGCTCCAACCTGTGGGAGCTGCAGGCTTTAATATCGTGGAGCTCACGGTCCCTCATTAGCGGCCGTCTTCGGGGACTCCAAGCTGCAGGAGTTCGGCCGCCCCGATGCGGAAGCTTTAACCGCCCTGATGTGGGAGCTCAATATCCGACTGCGGATGGTTCAACTCCCCCAGGAGGAAAGGAGGTAAGAAGATAAGATTTTATTGCCTTCCATCACAGTGGGGAATGTGGAGGAACCGTGGTGGATGATCAACCATGATCACATTGAATGGCGGTGCTGGCTCAAAGGGCTGAATGGCCTACTCCTGCACCGAATGTCTATTATGGCAATTTTTATGCAGTTGTGTATCTTGTTGTTTTTTTGGTATATTTGGCAAACCAAATTCCTCTGTGTTGCAAATAAATTTTATACTTGGCTAATAAATCACAATATTGATTATGATTAAAACTAATTAAAAGGATACCTTGCAGCTGCCAGTAGAATAGATGCGAGTTATCCTATTATTTTGTTTAAGAAGGAACTGCAGATGCTGGACAATCGAAGGTAGACAAATATGCTGGAGAAACTCAGCGGGTGAGGCAGTATCTATGGAGTGATGGAAAAGTTGCCTATTTACTTCGTTCCATAGATGCTGCCACACCCACTGAGTTTCTCCAGCATTTTTTTCTATCCTATTATTTAATTATACATCTCTGCAGCTGCAATGTATCCATGGTCACTCTGGCAACTTTATTATTTAATATTGGGCTGGCTAAAGAATTGACATCATTCAGTTTACAATGGACAACACTGGCTGGGCTAGAAAAAAAATACTGGAAACACACATGGTCATCAACTTGAAATATTAACTCAATTTTCCCTTCTCCAGATGCAGTCTATGTGTTTCCAGCATTCTCTGTTTAAATTTAAGATTTACAGCACCTGCAGTTTCTTAGTTTTCAAAATTAACAATTTTATCATGGGCTTCAGCTTTGTGTGAAATCTTCACAATCAGCTACAGTCATTGATGTACAGAGGGATCTTGTGTTCCAAGTCCATAATCCCCGGAAAGTGGCAACACACGTAGATGGGGTGGTAAAGAAGGCATATAGTATGAACGCTTTTATAGCTCGAGGCATTGAGTACAAGAGTCAGGAAGTCCTGATGCAGCTTTAGAGCACATCGGTTAAGCCTCATTTGGAGTATTGCATGCTGTTCTGGTCGCCCATTTACAGGAAGGATATGGAGTCTTTGTTCACCAGAGACGCTGTCTGACCCATCGAGTTACTCCAACACTTTGTCATTTTGTGTAAAGTGACATCTGCAGTTGCTTGTTTCTTCATTTTACCCTTTAATCCAAGCATAATTCTGGTATTAGCTATGGGGAGAGCTTGGACAGATTTGGATCATTTTCTCTGGAATGCCAGAGGTTGCAGGGAGACCTGATAGACGTCTATAAAATTCTGAGAGGCACAAATAGGGCAGAATAGGGCAGGGGCAATGTTTAAAGGAGATAGAAAAATAGAAACATAGAAAAATAGGTGCAGGAGTAGGCCATTCGGCCCTTCCAGCCTGCACCGCCATTCAATGTGATCATGGCTGATTATCCAACTCAGTATCCCGTACCTGCCTTCTCTCCATACCCCCTGATCCCTTTAGCCACAAGTGCCACATCTAACGCCCTCTTAAATATAGCCAATGAACTGGCCTCAACTACCTTCTGTGGCAGAGAATTCCAGAGACCCACCACTCTCTGTGTAAAGAATGTTTTCCTCATATGCGTGGAGCAAGTTTTTACACAGAGGGTGGTGAGTGCCTGGAATGTGCTGCCAGGGGTGGTGGTAGAGGTAACATTTAAGAGACTTTAGGATGGGCTTATGGATAAGTAGGGAATAGAGGGATATGGATTATGTGCAGGCAGATAAGAGTTGTCTAGGTATTATATTTGGCGTGGACATTGTGGGCTGAAGGGGTAATTCTTGTGCTATACTGTTCTATGTTCAGCAGTCTATTGAAGACGATTCCATTTTGAGCTTTCTTCTGATGAAGATCAAAACCTAAAGGCAAGTTTTAATTTTGAGAATATCTTGTTAGCAATATTTATAGTTTAACATGACATAGCAATGCAACATGATGCTTCTCAATCTTAACCTTGTGTAGGAAGGAACTGCAGATGCTGGTTTAAATCAAATGCTGGAGTTTCGGGTCGAGACCCTTCTTCAGACTGATGTATGGGGAGTGGGCAGTACAGAGATAAAATGTAGTCGGAGACAGTAAGACTGGTGGAGAATCTCAATCTTATCCACGTTCAGCCTGATTAAACATGGAACACAGAGCAGTACAGGAACAGGCCCTTCAGCCCACAATGTTTTCATGTTTGTTTTCTTGGTCTGCACAAAAATTGAGATTACAACAGAAGTCTTTAATGTTTTACTCAATGCTGGCAGCAAGATTAGTCACAAAGGCTGCCCGCATACTGTCTGCCAACAGGATAAACTATATACAAGACATCTCCCTTTGTCCTGTGAAGCGTCAACTGCTGCGCGGGAGGAGCAACGGGTCCTCCCACCCTACAAAGTCCACCAAACATCACAATGTCCATGCTAAACATGATGCTAGGTTAAACTAACCTCTCTTACTTGCACATGATTCAAAACCCTCTGTATCCTGCACGTCCATGTGCCCATATAAAAGCCTTGTAATGACTACTATTGTATCTGCTCCACCATAACCCCTGGCAGCACATTCCAATTCTTTGTGTGTAAAAAAATGTCCCTGCACAAGTCCATTAGGTTTTGCCCCTCACAGTTTTTTTAAATTCTGCCCCCTAGTCTTTGACATTGGCAGTTTAGTGGTAAATCTTTGCAGCTTAGTGCCACCAAAACTGAGTAAAAACTGATTTCAGCCAACCAGCTCCTAATTTTACAGTCTACAGGGAAAGGAAACAAACCTTTTAGTGAGGTTAGATTCTAGCTCTCAGTGAAAGAACATTGGCTCAATGCACTGTTATTCCTTTTGCATAATTTTTATTGCAGAAGGATAAATGAAAGACATTTTCTGAGCATTTTCAGTCAAGAAGGATGTGCATGTCATTTGTACTTTTGTATTGGTTTTCAGTACATTTAGTCTGTTTGTTACAATAATCATGTCCTTTGGCCAAGAGATCTTGCAATTTCTACCTAATTATATCTCTATAGTCGGGAGAAAATGCACTGAAGCAAATAAAAAAAATGCACCATTCAACTGCATTTTAATAGCCCGTGTAATTAAAGTACAAAAGAAAATAATCCGTCGCAGACCTGCAAATTTGTAATGTATGTAATATTATTAGCTGAGAAAGGTGAAAAAAGGCAAAACTTTAGAATCCAATAAAATTCACTGCAGGCATCACACACCATGTGCGGACGTGGCGTCGAAGGACGAGAAGCCAAAGCAAAGAAGTGAAAGCCAAATAACCGAATGGAAACGAAGCCGAAACTCCAAATAATCGAAAGCTTACAAAGCCGAAACGCCAACTAACCGAAAGGGTGCGTCGCCTATAACCATATAACCATATAACAATTACAGCACGGAAACAGGCCCTCTCAGCCCTTCCAGTCCGTGCCGACCATTTATTTTCCCGTAGTCCCATCTACCTACACTCAGACCATACCCCTCCATTCCCTTCCCGTCCATATACCTATCCACTTTACTTTTAAATGTTAAAATCGATCCTGCCTCCACCACTTTTACTGGAAGCTCATTCCACACAGCCACCACTCTCTGAGTAAAGAAGTTCCCCCTCATGTTACCCCTAAACTTCTGTCCCTTAATTCTCATGTCATACCCTCTTGTTTGAATCTTCCCTACCCTAAATGGGAAAAGCTTATCCACGTCAACTCTGTCTATCCCTTTCATCATTTTAAAGGCCTCAATCAAGTCCCCCCTTAACCTCCTGCGCTCCAAAGAATAAAGACCTAACTTGTTCAACCTTTCTCTGTAACTTAGTTGCTGGAACCCAGGCAACATTCTAGTAAATCTCCTCTGTACTCTCTCTATTTTGTTGACATCCTTCCTATAATTAGGCGACCAAAGTTGTACACCATACTCCAGAAGTGGTCTCACCAATGCCTTGCACAATTTTAACATTACTTCCCTACTCCTATATTCAATGCTCTGATTTATAAAGGCCAGCACACCAAAAGCTTTCTTTACCACCCTATCTACATGCGATTCCACCTTCAGGGAACTATGCACAGTTATTCCTAGATCCCTCTGTTCCACAACATTCCTCAATTCCCTACCATTTACCATGTCTAAAAGCAAACTCACCGAATGGCCGCTGTGCCGAAACGCCACCTACCCAAAAGGCTGCGTCGTCTACAGACAACTAACCAAAGTCCAGCCCTTTCGGTTAGTTTGCTTTTAGGCGTCCCACCCTTTCGGTTAGTTGGTGTTTTGGCTTCGTACGCTTTTGGTTATTTGGCGTTTCTGCTTTGTTTCCATTCGGTTATTTGGCTTCCACTTCTTTGCTCTCAGTGGCTGGGTTGTAAAAGGCCTAATTTTCTTAAAAGTGAATCTTACAATCAATACCTCATAATTTCTCTTAACTTATTTCAGACATAGTCATACAGCGTGGAAACAGGCCCTTTGTCCCAACTTGCCCACACCGACTGACATGTCCTAATTACACTAGTCCCACCTTCCTGCATTTGTCCCATATCCTTCTGAACCTGTCCTATCCATATATCTGTTTAAATGTTTCTTAAAGGTTGCAATAGTACCTACCTCGCCTTGAAGGTTGAAGGGCAAACTGATTTATGTTGGTAATGTGGGGAGGTGGAAGCAGATGCGGTGGGATCATTTTTGAGGCATTTAGACAGGCTGGCAATGGAAGGAGGGTTACACAAAAAGCTGGAGAAACTCAGCGGGTGCAGCAGCATCTAAGGAGTGAAGGAGATAAATGCAATGGAAGGATATTGATTATGTACAGGCAGTTTAATTGGGCATCATGGTTGGCACAGACAGCATAGGTTGATGGGCCTGTTTCTTTGCTGTGCGGTTCTATATTCTATACTTTCTTAAAATAAAATATTGGAAATTTCAGTAGATCAGGCAATATCTGCACAGAGGAATAATATGAAGACATGTCACTGAGGATGTCACATACAGGTGTGTCAGAAAGGGAATCACGTGGATAATTAAATAAAACAGGCAGCTCAAGGTTCTAGTCGACTGAATATATTTGCTCTTTGTTTGGGTTCTTTAATGTGGGGGAGGTCATGGAGATCACATGGTGAGCACCAAATGTAGTGAACTAGATTGGAAGTAATGGCATGTATGGGGTGTGTCAAATAGCACATTTAGTGTTGTACAAGCCTTGTTGGTATTCAACATTAGTTCTAGAGTAAGACCACGACATCCATGGTGTTGTGATGCATATAAAAGTGGCTGATTAAACCAACCTGAACTGAAAAGTTCCTGTCACACAGGTGATAAAGGTAGAGGGATCCAAAGATCTTACAGCTGCTCTAAGATCTTTGGAGGGATCTGCAGTATCAGTGGTTCTTGATTGCTTCTTTCAATGCAGCTACCAACTCTAAGAATCTATAATTGTAAAATGCTAGTAAATTGCTGGTTCATCTGAAATTATTGTTTGGGTCTCTTGGTGATGCGAATGGAAAATGAAAAGAACAGGCGTTGCGTGCGAAAATGCTGTGAGAGGTTTTGATGGAGGTGGAAAGAAGCCAAGAATGGATTGCTCTGTATAGAATGGAAGTGAAGGGAAGACGGTGCAACCTGACTAAAAGTATTAAAAATAGCAGAGAAAAATCTGTGAGTGCAGAGGTTGATGTGGTGGAAACTGGGGAATTCTATCATTGTGTAGGAAGGAACTGCAGATAGACACAAAATGCTGGACTGACTCATCAGCAGCATGTCTAGAAAAAATGAATAGATAATGTTTCGTGTTGGAACCGTTCTTCAGATGATGTAGAGGTAGGTGGGTGGGTAAGGAGGGATGAATTAAACTGGAGGTGAAAAAAGGCAGAATAAATCGGGGCAGCAGCAGAAGACTTAAGGAAGTCTGGACGTTGTTGGCTGGGGAAAGTGTGATCAGAAGAAGGATACAAGGATATTAACAGTGGAACTAGTAGGACGACTGGGGTGAGGGAGGGCTAGGGTGGAGGAGTAGGTGGGTGAGGGGAGGAGAGGGTATGCAGAAGTTACTTGGAATTTTAAAAATCAACTTTCATACCACGGGGCTTTAAGCTGCTCAAACAAAATATGAGGTGATGTTCCTTCAATTTGCATGTGGCCTCACTCTGACAGTTGAGGAGGCCAGGTCAGTATGGGAAAAGGAGATCAAATATTTGGCAACCGGGAGATTGCCAGTATATCGATAGGGAATTCTATCCTTGCTCTCCCTGGGAGTAGAGAAGGTGAGGTCAGCGGTGCAGGAAGCAGACGGGACAACACAGGACTGTGAACTATGACAAAGTGGAAACTATGCTTAAGGTATCAAATATTATTAAATTGCATTGCCATTTGCTCATGCCATTGACCCATCCTTTCTTGATTTATTTTGTTAATTCTCTTTCCATCTGTTTATTGCCCACTTTGCTAAATTCAGCAGACTTTTCAGTTCATGCACTGTGCCTCACTCCAAATCATTCATCTATAATTTTTACGCTAATTGTTTTTTAATTGGTTGGTTTATCCTTCTGTACCTTCATGATCATTGTCCAACATTTGGCATAAGCTTTCGTATTCAGGAAAGACTAACAGCCATGGCAAGAATCTGTGCTATCTTCTTAACTTTACTTAATTATCGAATCATTACCCAAGACTGGCTCTCATTCCCAGACTTATCTTCAGGTAGGATTTTTTTTTGCATTATGATCAACAAAGTAAAATTGGGTTGAGAATCCTTTCTCTCCACATGCCACCATTACCACCCCCAACATGTCGAGGGAATGTAAGTGAAAAAGAAACATCTATGAATCATGCAAAACCCAATTAGTGTTATAGAGGCATGGAAACAGGCCTTTCAGCTCAACTTGACCAAGCATTAATACTACCCTAAGTATTAATGCTTTACACCAGAGAAATTTCAAGACATTGCTATGTCAACAATGTGCAGATTGTTCCACAATGACACAATAAGAGAGGAATCTAATTAGATTTATCTTGAACCTTCTGTTTCCACAATCAACAATGAAACTCTGCCTTTGTATAAAAGTTTAGTTGAAACAAAACATGGGCAGCCAAGTGGGATTGCCAGTGAATGTGGATGTGACAAGCTACAAGCTCAAAAGTTATACTGCGTTTAAACTTCTTGTCTACAAGAGGCAAATGTATCAATGGAATGCACTCATCCTCTGGATTAAACACCAAACCCGGCTTCAATAATTCACGATGAAAAGATTCGAGCCAAAGAAAATTAGAGATGAAATAGAACCTTTGGAGTTGATACTTTACCTTTGGACTTCAATAGAACAAAGCTTTAACTCTCAAGGCCTTTAATGTTCTTGCAGCATATTTTCAAGATGACAGATCTCCCTGGAGCATCATTTGCTATTCTCCAAAAAAAAGTCTCATACTGTCCTCTTGTATCTTATTGTCTCCCCAGGGTTTTTTTTTAATGTTAGGCCTGCTTTAAAGAATATTGATTGAATCTACTCTAAAAGATATGTGAACACTGAAATGTTGGAAATTTGGCTTCTTGAACCAAAATTTATCTTCTCCACACCTAAAGAGAGTCATTAGTGTTGGCTGTGATTGCTTGGCTATTTGAGTGGATAGCCACATACCACTTCTGTTTTTAGCCCAAATGGAATAATTTTGTATTATTTTATGAATACAAGACTTGGGATTGTAATATTATTGTAAAGTTATTAATTTGCGATGTCATTTCTCTTGACCTGAATGGTATGCCAGGCCAGTTCCGAGAGCACTCTTGTGGGTCTGGAGTCAGAGGTCGACAGAGGTCGGTAAGGCAGGGAAGAATGACACATTAACTTTCCCAAAGGACACAATTGAACCAGATGTAACTCAGTACTCTTCAAGGTCACCTTTAACAATGTTAACTTTTTATACCGGATTATTGATGTAGCTGATTTTAAATTATCCAGCTGTTATAGTGGGATGTAAACTCATACCTTTGAAAAACTACCGTGGGTTAACCTCTTGACACCATACTCTCAGATTGTCTCTGCACAGATTATTATTGTTCATCACATTCCTGACTTCCTGAGCAGGTCCATACTTGAGCACCATGTAGTGCAAATAGTGCACTAAGAAGACCTAGGGGGTTTGCCGATACTGGAATCTGATGCAACAAACGATCTGGTGGAGGAACTCAGTAGGCAGAAATATTGAATGAGCAACAGTAGAAGAACAACACCTCATATTCCACCTGGGTAGTCTACAGGCCAACAGTGTGAGCATTTAATTCTCCTATTCCAGTTACGTGCAACCCATTTTTCCATTTTTCTCCCATTCCCATCCACCCTGGTCCTTTCACACACACTCTTCTTTTCACTCCTCCCTCCCTCCCTCACTCGCCAGCCCCCATTGCACAGTTATTTCCTGCTTCATCTGAGCCTCACCCGCACACGCCTCAGACAGTCCCCTCCAGATTGTTGACTTGTTATTGCTGCCACAACATTAATTGGATGTGAAAGCTGTATTTAACGGCTTGTATCCAAACACACCACATTTGGTGACCTGAAGCCACAACAGCTTGTTCTGGATGTGGAAGGGTGCAAAGTGGAATGGGCCACAAGAGGTGACCAGGCCTCAAGCAACAGATCCTGAGACCCTGCCCACAGAATGTATTTTATAGCTTGCTGCAACAGTATTAAAGGCCTTTGAACATTAGACGGAGACATCTAAAACAACTGTTTACATGGACTTTAGTAATTTTAAAAACCTCTGGTATTTTAGGAATTAAAAATATTAAGATAAAATAAAAGCTGTAATGTTTTTACTCACAGTTGATAACCCCACTCAACCGAACAGCCTTCTTAAGACAGTCTTCCCTGGCATTAAGCTCTTTGCATCTTGCCTCTCTCTTTGGTGCATTTTTCATTCACCGCTCAACTCTGCCTTGGGTCCAGGAGGAGCACATATGCCCTGTCATTTGTCCTCCAGCTCATCTCTGACTTGCACATTCAAATGCCCAGGAATGGAAGGCAGCAAACACCAGATAGCTGGTAATTCTCAATAGAATCATTTGCTAAAGTTACATTCAATCCATCCCATTATTAAATTGAAAACTTGCTTACCTTCCGTAGTTTAAAATCAAGGTAGTAAAACTGAATTCCAGATTATATGTTTTCAGTAACCTCTGAAATTTGTGCCTTCTCTGTCAAAATTATATTCCTTCGGCAAATCAATAGATGATTGTTCGACATAATCATATGTATATTTAATATTTAGGTTGAGATAATTCCTGTGGAAATTTGATACAATTGTGAAGTTGTGAGAATAAATCTGGTCAAATTTCATAACATTCAACTTGAAATAGTACAAACATTCAATAATTTAGTCATTACTTATGACAATAATTTATTGAAGGATAAGGACAACCAGAACAGCTGAAGAGAAACCTGATAGTATATAATATTTTATGCAAATTACTGCAGATATTATAATTAAGGTACGTCAGAATTCTAATTCCCCTTTGGGGATAATTATCTATTGTTTTGATCATTTACAGACAGTTTCTTGTCCTCATGATATGGGTACGTACATCGGCATTCTGAGTTACCATGGGAAAGATTGTTCTGCTGATGGTGTGCGTTTTGAGGAAGTGGGAAGACAATATTTCATTCAGATTTCGTAGATATTAGTGTAGCTGATGTGCTGCTATTTGAAAAGCAAAAGCTAAGATAGAGTTACGCAATAGGTTTGGCAAGCATGTGGTAAATTTGCCTTCATTGCAGGGAACCTGGAGTACGTTTAAAAAATATAGACTGCAGTGGTATAGGAATATGGTCTGACCAGACCCGAAATAAGGTAGACATTTCTGATCTCCAACCCAAAAGAAGGATGTATTTGCTTTAGAAATGGTGTGGTGTAGATGCACGCACATAGTTCTGGCAATAATAAGATGGTGAACTGTTTTAACTCATTATATGGTGATCTTACAATCTACCGTGCTTGTCTATGTATGGACCTGAATTGAGTAGCATTTGGAGAACATAGGTGATCTCGTAATTAGATGCTGAGAAGGATTGATGGCTCAAAACTGTACAGCACAGGAACTGTTATAATGTTGCCTGCAGTGTGGAACATAGGAAGCATAGTTTGAGAACTATGAGAACTAGATCACTATGTTCTCGCTTATCCAGGCAATACTTTTCCAAGATAATTGGGTTGTTTTGTGATCAATTTGGGGTAAATGTTTGGCGCAAGAACTCAGTCTGCCCTCAGGAGAGATATGAACACAGCGGGGAGATAATATCTGGTCCAGTGTAACCACGGCAGGTTGAAAGGACAGACATAAACTGCTGAAGAAGGGTTTTGATGCGCGACATCACCCATTCCTTCTCTCCATAATTGCTGCCTGTTTCGCTGAGTTACTCCAGCGTTTTGTGTCTAACTTCAGTGTAAACCAGCATCTGCAGATATTCCTACACAGGTTGAAAGGACAGACGGTGGAGAATGAGACCGGGTCCGTCTCATGTGTGCGGACAAACGACAAAAATAAACCACGTTTATTCGTGTGGTTATGATCTGAATTCTCCGTAAGGTTCAAGCGGTAGAAGCGTGGTGACAATGATTCAACCTGTTGAAGTACTTTTCAAATGAACTGCCGTGATTCCAATTCTGACCTCGCATCGCACCGGGCTTTACTCCGGGTTCAGGTCAAACACGCTTCAAAAAGATGAAGGTCAGGCAAAGTCTGCAAGATTAAACATTCCGCACTCTCACGCGTATGGACAGATAGACCAAGACGGGAAACGACACTCGGGGTTTTTGAGTAGTACAGATGTCAGGGGTTATGGGGCGAAAGCAGGAGAATGGGGTTGACTGGAAGAGATAGATCAACCATAAATGAACGGTGCAGTAGACTTGATAGGCTGAAAGGCCTAATTCTGCACCTAGAATGAATGAACTTGATGTTATTAATCTTTAGAATTTTTCACCACAACAGGGCTCAGCCACTCCTCAGAAAATTCCATTCACATATTATGGCATATTAAGGGAAGAACATAATGGAACAATTGTGTGGGTGAGTGGACTTGAAAAGTCTGATCTTGACCACTTCCTGTTGTTATGTATATTGATTTTAGAAAAAACGCTGCCACATACGGCTGTGATATTTGGCCATCTTACTCAGGGCCTCCCACCGCTGCACAGGACTAGAGGGTTTTTCAGAGGGACTATAAAACCCAGAGTGTGTAGGTGCCTCAGCCAGTCTCTGCAAGATGGGGGATCGAGAGGTTGCAATTCTCAGTCTGAAGTGTGAATAACACTGAACACATGTCTACTGAACTGTGAGTGGTTTTACTGACCTGTCAGTGCCCTTAATGTGGTTTGAAAATGTAGTTGCCTTAGGGTATGAAAGTGCTAAAGCAAGCTGTGTTGCCTTTGGTTTTGAAAGTACTGAATCAAGCTGTGTAACCTTTGGTTTTGAAAGTGCTAAAGCAAGCTGCCTTGCCTTTGGTTTTGAAAGTGCTAAAGCAAGCTGCCTTGCCTTTGGTTTTGAAAGTGCTAAAGCAAGCTGACTTGCCTAATTAGAGCTGCCTTGCTTAATTTGAGCTGCTTTGCCCAAGTAGAGCTGCCTTGCCTAATTAGAGCTGCCTTGCCTTATATATAATTAAAAGTCTAATCTTGACCACTTCCAGCTTGCGTTTTAGAATGATTTTAGAAAAAACGCTATCACATACGGCTGTGATTTTCAGTTATCTTACTCAGAGTCTCCCTCCACTCACCAGGTACGGAGGGTTTTTCCCATCGATGATAAATAAAAGAGTTATTAGTGTTTAAAAAATGTTGAGATTCTCTCTCCTGTCAATCAAGACATGAAGACCACGCCCCTTCTGGTGGGAGGGGGAACTATAAAACCCAGAAGTGTGGGCATGGCTCAGTCTCTGTAAGATGGGGGAGGGAGAGATCATGACTTGCTGTCTTTACTGGCCTTGCACCCTGCTTGAAATGAAATTTCAAGGAATAGCCTTGAGTCAACTGCGAGCCCACCAGTTGTGAATGAATGAGCTGCCAGCACAACAGGCTTGAATGACTGAGCCGCCAGCCCAAGAACCCATTTGGCACACTACTAGCCCTCTGGAAACTAGTCCCTTCAGCCCACAACACCCACACCAACACTCCTGAAAGTGCCTCCCCCCCACTGGCCACCAATATTGGAATTGGTGGAGAGGTGGAATATTGCGTTGGGGGACCAGCCCTCCCGTGTGATGCTGGAACCCAACGGGTCCCACTTAGTCTAGTAAATACTAAACTTTTTTAAGAACAATTGGGGCAGCACAGTGTTACAGAGATAGAGTTGCCGCCTCAGTGCCAGAGATGTTTGATCCTGACCATGGGTGTTGTCTGTTTGGAATTTGTATGTTCTTCCTGTGACTGTGTATTTTCACTTGGTTCTCTGGTTTCCTCTCACGTTTCATAAATGTGCAGGTTTGTCGGTTAATTGGCTTCTATTAATATTGTCCCTAGTGTGCAGGATGCTAAAGTGGGTTAACATAGAACTAGTGCATGGGTGGTCGATGGTCGGCATTGACTCGGTAGGCGGAAGGGCCTGTTTCTATGGTGTATCTCTAAATTAAACTCTAAACTCAATTCTACTCGATATCGCCTTTCTTAAATAATACTATCTAATCCATTTATAATCCCGATTTGTAAAAGTAGTGTTATCAAACAACATTGTGCTGGGTAACAATTCAACAGCATTTACATTTCAAATATAAACTTTATTCTTAATAATCTAGAGAAGAAATGCAATGCTTTCAGTACATGTCTTTCTTTACATTCACAGTATAATGAAATAAATTAATTTCTTGTGCCATTAAACCAATACATTCCATTTGTAAAGAACCAATGCCACAGTGGCCACTGAATAGTATACCGATCAAGCATCTGTGAGGCTATTACACGGGTCCTAAACCCCAATGCCCAGTGGCAACAGGACCTTAGACTGTGGTTCTTCCTCACATTATTCCAACTGAACAGTCAATTAGAATTTGCATTCTAATTTGATGAGCATTAGAAACATAGAAACATAGAAAAGTAGGTGCAGGAGTAGGCCATTCAGCCCTTCAAGCTAGCACCACCATTCAATATGATCATGGCTGATCATCCAAAAATCAGTACCCCGTTCCAGTTTTTTCCCCATGTCCCTTGATTCCTTTAGCCCTAAGAGTTAAATCTAACTCTCTCTTGAAAACATCCAGTGAATTGGCCTCCACTGCCTTCTGTGGCAGAGAATTCCGCAGATTCACAACTCTCTGGGTGAAAAGGTTTTTCCTCATCTCAGTCCTAAATGGCCTACTTATTCTTAAAGGCAAGGCAAGTTTATTTATATAGCACCATTCATACAAGCTGCAATTCATAGTGCTTTACAAAAGAAACAAGAGAATAAAATAGTTTAAAAACATTGCAGAACCACAATACAACACAGGACAACAAAATAGCCAATAAGCCAATTGTATGAATAGTAAAGCAAAATCACTAAAATATTAAAACTGTGACCCCTGGTTCTGGATTCCCCCAACATCGGGAACATTTTTCCTGCATCTAGCCTGTCGAATCCTTTAAGAATGTTATATGTTTTTGTAAGATCTCCTCTCATTCTTCTAAATTCCAGTGAATACAAGCCAGTGGACCCATCATATGTACTTTCATCATATGTTAGTCCTGCCATCATGGAAATTAACCCGGTGAGCCTAAGCTGCTCTCCCTCAATAGCAATAATGTTCTTCCTCAAATATGCAGACCAAAATTGCACACAATACTCCAGGTGTGGTCTCAGCAGGGCCCTGTACAACTGCAGTTGGACCTTAAAATGGATAAGAAGGAACTGCAGAAAGAAGGTCTGAAGAAGGGCCTCGACCCAAAAGGTCACCCATTCCTTCTCTCCAGAGATGCTGCCTGTCCCACTGAGTTACTCCAGATTTTTGTGTCGATCTTCAGTGAGACCTCCATGCTCCTAAACTAAAATCCTCACGCAATGAAGGTCAATATGCCATTATCTTTCTTCAGTGCCTGCTTAACATGCATGCTTATTTTCAGTGACTGTTGTACAAGGACACCCGGGTCTTTTTGCACCTCCCCTTTTCCTAATCTGACACCATTCAGATAATAAGAATTATGAGCATTGACTCAAAGATATCACCTTACATAAGAATACCAAAATGATTTGTGCAGACTAAAGTGCATCCAGCAACATTTGATGCATATCTCAGTTTGCATTGCTGGGGACACTGATGGGGGCATTGAGCCAGCACTGATGACCAAGGATAGGTGGAGCCTTAGTCCAACTCCCTTCCCGATTTTCACCTACACTTGTATTGATACACCTTTTGGCTAATATGTCCGATGGATAACTTGACATTACCATCTGAGAAAATTATGAATTGAAATACATTTTGTGGTCTTCTGTATGTAAATGTTAATGAATCTGAGTATGAAGTGTAATCATCAGATAGTTTCACTGAGCAGAACAGATTCCTCTAGTTTTAGAAACTTTATACATTTTATAACCTCTATAAGCCTGACCCAATTAAGTTAACTGGAGATTTCATACCTTATCAGTCGCTATTCTTTGCCTGTGAGACATTTTCCATTTTCTGGTCCATTGGAAATTGAGTCGCTGATGGGTCAACAATAGTTATACTAGAGAGTGCATCAGTGATCTTAATGAGCCTTTAGCAATCAATATAGCATTGACTTCCAATCCTGCAACAAGCTAATGTTGAGTATTGGCTACTTAAGCAGCTTTAAGATAAATGTGCAGTCTGCTAGAGAAAGGAAACAAATTGTCTAGTCAGGTAGTTGCTAATTTCATTAATGTTCTATATTTATTAAAATGACTCGAGGATAATTGTAGTCCAAACAGTTGGTAGTTGTCACATTATAAATTATTGTGCATAATGAGTTCTCAATTTCTTAATTGCCATTGATGGTCTTAATGAAGTTGCTTTTTAGTTTTGGGTTTAGTTTATTGTCACATGCAACGAGGTACAGTGAAAAGCTTTTGTTGTGTGCTAACCATTCAGTGGAAAGAAAATACATGATTACAATCGAGCCATTCACAGTGTACAGATACATGATAAAGAGGATAATGCGAATAAAGTTTAGTGCAAGATAAAGCCAGTAAAGTCCAATCAAAGGTCATCTGAGGGTTCCAAGACATAGATAGTAGTCCGGGACTGCTCTCTAGTTGTGATAGGATGATTCAGTTGCCTGATAACAGCTGGGAAGAATCTGTCCCTGAATTTGGAGGCATGCATTTTCACACTTCTATACCTTTTGCCCGATGGGAGAGGGGAGAAGTGGGAATGGCTAGGGTGCAACTCATCCTTGATTATATCTGGGCTGTGTCCACAATTCATCTTCCTTAGCTGTTCCCAAACCATGCTGTGATGCATCCTGATAAAATGCTTTTTATCAAAGAAGTTCCAAAGAAGACAAACAGACATTTAGATTTAAACAAATACACTATTCTGTATCATCTGCTTATTCGATTTGTTTTCTTTGTAGGTCAGATCCTCCAACATTGCCTTCAGCACATAGTTTGGGATAAGAAGCATAGCCAATTTTTGTTTGTGTACAGCGTAATACTACCTTTACAGTGAACCAATAATGCATTGAACCCACCCTTGTCACCCCTTCTCCACTGGCATAAAACAACTGATGTCCTGACTCTTCTGAGAATGAAATGATTTTAAAAGAACTTCTGTTCTTGCAGAACAAAGAGCTGAGACATTAACCTTCTCTGCTTCCTCTTCACTATCTTCACTATCACTTCACTATTCACTCTGTCACTATCATGTATATCAAGGAGATCACAATGATAAATAGACAATCAGTACATGAGACATGATTAATATCCAGATATTTATCTCAATTGTAATCCTCTCTTCAGTTTAGTTTAGAGATAAAGTGTGGAAACGGGCCTTTGGGACCACAGAGTCCACGCCATCCAGTAATCCCTGTACACTAGCACAATCCTTCACATTAGGATAAAATTCACAATTTTTACAGAAACTAATTAACCTGCAAACCTGTGCTTCTTTGGAATGAGGGAGGAAACACAGCACCCAGAGAAAACCCACACAATCATGGGGAGGACGTAGTATAATTTCTATACTTGCTTTCCCCCAGCATGGGTGACACAGTGACACAACTGTTACAGCCACAGCACCAGTGACCTGGGTTCAAACCTGACCTTGGGTGCAGTTTTTGTTGTGTTACATGTTCTCCCTGTGAATTCCCTATGTACTCTTGTATCCTCTACATCTCAGAAACATGCTGGTCGGTAGGTTAACTGACCACTGCAAATTTCCCCTGGTATGTAGTTGAGTTGTGGGCTCTTGGGAGAATTGATGAGAACATGGGATTAATGGAAATTAATGGTAGATGACTGATGTGATCTTCATGGGCCAATGACCTGCTTCTGTGCTTTATTTCACTATGACTACATCTTTAGGATTTTTATCAGTCTTTTCCATGTTTAGATTCAAGAACGCCAATATCATAGTCAGATTTACAAATTATGTTCAAATTGGATGCATCAGTCGGTTTCTTTTTTTTAGGCATTTTGAACTTGCCACATGAGTAAGCTTGATATAAAAGGCTGGTTACATAAGGGGTCATACCAAATTAGTTTCATACATTTATTTTTACCTACAGATTATCTACAGTGTAGACCATTCATTTCAGTTTGCATTTGTGAAGCAAAGGCAGTTTTTGAACTGAAATAAAACATGTTTCTTGAAAGGACTTGGTTGTTTGAAGACCAGTCTCTTGTTCATTGCTTAAGATAAAAACATTTAAACCCCTGTCTCACGGTGCGAGTTGGCCCACGAGTGACCCCGAGTTTTCACTCGTGGTGATCACGTACAGCCAACGTAGTGGGAACGTCGGAACTCGCGCGATCAACTTGTCCACTCGTGGCGCTAACGGCAGGTACCTGTGAAACTTGTGAACTCGTGAAAAAAGTCAAACATGTTTGACTTTTTCCACGAGTCAAATTTCATGGTCAAGTTTAAAATTGAAACATTTAAACTCAGAGTTATATCGTAGTGGCCCGTGCTTTAAGTTTAGTGATTCGTGCGTCTACCGTGGGAACTCTTTAATAGACACAAAATGCTGGAGTAACTCAGCGGACCAGGCAGCATCTCTGGAGAGAGGGAATGGAGTCGAGACCCTTCTTCAGACTTACCCAAAACGCCACCCATTCCTTCTCTCCAGATATGCGGCCTGTCCCGCCGAGTTACTCAAGCATTTTGTGTCTATCTATACTTTAGTTTCGGATATGATCAAGTGTATGAAACGCAAACCAGACTACCTTCACATCAGAGAATTCTAATGTTCCTAATTTGGCCGAGGCACTTCACTGTCCGTGTGTAGGAAGGAACTGCAGATGCTGGTTTACACCGACGATAGACACAAACATGCTGGAGTAACTCAGCGGGACAGGCATCGCCTCTGGAGAGAAGGAATGGGTGATGTTTCGGGTTGGGACCCTTCTTCAGACTCCCAGCTCATTCTTCCCTCGTCGATGTGAACTTGTGGGGGTGCGAGGAATCGGGCGTCGCTGGGTAAGGGGAAGAGAGGTTTTACTGCTGAATTATGCGCAACAAAAGCATGAAGTGGGGGTAAGGTCTGTTTAAACTATCTTGTCGTCCCCCCCCCCCCCCCCCCCCCAATGTTGGGAGAGAGAGGGGAGAGAGTTGTGCAAACAAACCACGGGAGACTGCATCTTTGGAGGGAAATCATAAAATGTATAGGGATGTTTCGGGCCGGGACCCTAAAGGTTGACTACCCGTTTCGCAGATGCCATTCCTAGCCCCCCTCTCACTCCTCCCCAACCATAGTCTTTGCCTTCTCCCAATTCCACCATCCCTCGCCCCCCCCCTTCCAAGGGGCTATTTCTGATTGGCACTGATAAAATAAATGTCTATCTGTCGAGCTGCTGCTGCTGCTGCCTCTTGCTGCATGTATTTTGGATTTCACTAACTGCTGTACTTTGCTTTGATTAATTCATCATCCTAACCTGGAGAACATAAAAGTGTAAATAATACAACAGAAAATAAAAGAATACTAGAAAGATATAGCATTACTGTTGTTGCTATCGTTAGCTTTGAAGCGTGGTCTTCAAGTGCTTTGTACTCAATTTAATTTGTCGTGATTTTTCATTTCGGCTGATGTTACCTTTCAGCAGTATTTCTTGCCAGTCAGATGCCTATATTCAATGGAAGTCATTTTAATCTTGCTATTTCACAGGATTAATAGTTCACATTTGTTAGGAATTATAAATCAATTTGAGATTTGACAGCAGCACTTCATTTTCCAAAAGATGTCCTTGAGGGTGTAGGAGCAACAGAAGAAGCAACCGTCACAGAAGAAATCTAATATTTCAGCAAAAGTTTGAAGGTATAAATTTAGGTTTAGGTTTATTATTGTTACCTGTACCGAGGTACAGTCAAAAACTTTGTTTTGCATAGTATCCAATCAGATCATTAATACCATGCATAAATACAATCAAGTCAAACTCAAGTACTAAAGAGATAGGCACAGAGTGAAATATTGTCCTCAGTGTTGCAGCACACCAGTTCCATACACAGTACAATGTCCGCAATGACCAGGATGGGAATCAGACAGACCTTAGCTTATTGTAGGATCCTTCAGAAGCCTGATAACAGGGAAAGATGTTGTTCCTGAGTCTGGTGGTGTGTGTTTTCAAGCTTCTGCCTCTTCTGCCTGGTGGAACCGGGAGAAGAAGGAATGGCCAGAGTGGAATGTCTTTAATTAATTTAGCTGAAATGTTTTTTAAAAGGTTGACTCCAGAGTCACTAATTTTATCTGGGTTAATAAGAATCACAGAATAAACAAAAAACATTTATGTAAATCAAAAATAAATGGAGGTTTAGCCTTACCGAATTTCATGCTCTATTTCTGGGCAGCTAACATTAAAATATGAACTTCTGGTTGGAAGAATTGGACCAGCAACCAGACTGGTTAAAAATGGAAAAGGAAGACTGTTTACCCTTTGAAATTGATTTGATTCTGTTTGCTACCACTAAATTGAGCAAAAAAACCTATAGTGAAAACCCTATAATATATAGTGGTATACAAATTTGGAAACATTTAAAAAAGATTTTAAAATTGGATAATCTATCACTCTTTCTCCACATTGTAAACAACCCTGCATTTAAACTTTCAATGTTGGATAAAGGTTTTTTACAATGGAAAAATCACAGAATTAAAAAGATGGGTCATCTCTATAGGAAAGGTACATTTCTTTAATTTCAGGAGTTACAACAAGCTTATGGACTTCACTCAAATGACTATTTCAGATATCTACAATTTAGAGATTATGTTAAATCAAATACACAGGGTTACAGAACTAGAGATCCAGAAACTCTTGATGAATGTTTGAATAAACACCCTAATACAGAAAAATTAATATCTCATATCTATAATATCCTATTAGATAGTGAGGCACCAACGATGGAAATATATAGGCAAATGTGGGAAAACGAACTACGCCAGCCAATAATTAAAGATATTTGGGACGAAAGCTTACAACATATACATCAATGTTCGTTAAATGCCAGACACTCTCTAATACAATATAAAGTATCACATAGATTACATTACTCAAAAACGAAATTAAATAGAATCTGCTCACATATATCTCCTATCTGCGAAAAATGTCAGCATTTAGAGGCTAACTTTAGAGGCTCACACATTTGTCAAATGTATAAAAATTAAAAACTTTTGTACGGAAATTTTAAAGATAATTTTGGAAGTTGTCAACACCCAATTGTACCCCGACTCAAAACTAATAATATTAGGAATATTAGAACCAAGTCAAATACTTACGACAAGCCAAAGAAACCTTATCGACTATAGTATAATAATTGGGAAAAAAATAATATTACAATTTTGGAAAGGTCCTATAACCCCCAGAATTAAAATGTGGATTATGGAAATGTCGGAGACCCTACATTTGGAAAGAATTGGACTTGTCTTAATGGACAAACAAGAACTTTTTATCAGACTATGATCTCCATTTATTGATTATCTGAATGGGCAAACTGGTTTGGCACGAGAACCTGACTGAAGCTTGAATTAAGGATTAGATGAAGAGTTATACTTTATAATTTACGAACATATCTTCAATGATGTATTTTTAGTAAATTACTCCATTCCTTTTTTATTATACCTTCTTGTTTTTTTTTTCTCATTCCTTGTTATTTGCTATCTATATAAAAAATAAAAAATATATAGAAGCAGTTATTAAGTAATTGATAATATTAATAATATATGACTGTTACACATGAAATGTTTTCATTATGTACTTGCTTCTAATTTAAAAAAAAAAAAAATTAATAATAATAATTTAGCTGTTTTTCTGTGGCATTGTGAAGTGTAGATTGAGTCAGTGGTGGTAGTCTGGTCTGTGTGATGGACTGGGCTACATCCACAAATCTCTGTAATTTCTTGTCAGTTCCCATATTAATCGGTGATGCAAACCAACAGTGTGTTTTCTATGGTACATCTGTAGATGTTTGGGAGAGTTATGGCAGACATGCTCAATTTCTTCAGTCTGCTAAGGAAGTGGAGGCATTGGTGTGTTAGTGTGTTTTCTTGTTGGTCACCTCAATGTTGTTGGTTCGTTGGTCTGCTGGAGAGGTTGTGCATTAATGTTGCTGTTAACAAGCTTTTAAACGTATCCTTAACTAGTCTGATAAAAAAAATGTGCATCTCAAAGTGCTAAATGACAATAGATCCATGAATGTATAAATCAGTTCAGTATGAGTGAATAATTCAGTATGAATGAGCTACACTGGACAGACATGTCTGGAACGTGCTGAACTAATTACTGCCACCAGATGTGTAGTCATTTCATGGCTTCAGTGTACAAGGAAGGATGGGTGGGCAGCCAGCCCTTAAGATGAACCACATGCATTTTGTATTATTGGGTGTCACAGGGGTTATAGGAAGAAGGCAGGAGAGAGGTTGAGAGGGAAAGATAGATCAGTCATAATTGAATTGTGGAGTAGACTTGATGGGCCCAAATCTGCTGATGAACATGAATATGCAAAGAAACAAATGTGGTTTTGAACGTCAATTTTTTTTAAACTTTGTTGAAGATAGCAGCTTTAGAGCAAATTGCAGAGTCTGAAGAAGGGTCTCAACCAGAAATGTCACCTAGTCCCTTTCTCCAGTGATGCTGCCTGACCCGTCGAGTTACTCTAGTAATTTATGTCTATCTTTGGCAGATTCACCAATCTGTCTTATTAGTTTAAGTGGGTACATTTTATGAGGTTACAGCGTTGATGTGTTATACCAACACCCTAATTCTTGCTACAATGTGTTTTGCAGTCTTACCATCAGCTTGACTATATGCTTTTGATTTTGTGCTGATAAATAATCAAAGCTATTTAGCTTTATCAGAAAGCTATCAATGTAGCTGTACTGATGATGATGTATTGAAGGAGTATTCTGGATTTTGACAGGCCATAGCAGCCAGGAAAAAGGCCATTTAGCCAAACCTGCCCATGCTGACCACATGCTCCATCTATACTAGTGTTATCTGCTTGCATTTGGCCCATATCCTCAAAACCTAACCCATCCATGTACCTGTCCAAATGTTTTTTTAAAGTTGTGATAATACCTGCCTCAACTACCTCGTCTGGAAGCTTGTTCCATAAACCCACCACCCTTTGTGTAAAAATGTTGCCCCTCATGTTCCTATTAAATCTTTTCCCCCCTCACCTTATACCTATCTTATATTACTAAAAGTCTGATCTTGACCGCTTTTAGCTCGCTGTGCTGTGATTTCCGAGAGAATGCCGCCACCTACGGCTGTCATTTTTTGCTAGCTCACTCAGAGCCCCCCACCGCCTTCCAGAACCAGAAGAGTTTTCCCATCGATGAAAAATCAAAGAGATATTAATGTTTCCAACAAAAATTCACCATTCTCTCTGCTGCCCCTGCTGGAGGGAGGGGGAGGGACTATAAAACCAGGAAGTGGTGTGCCTCACTCTGTCTCTGCAAGATGGAGCAAGCCAGAAGGTCACGTCTCTCTGAATAGCACTAAACACGTGTCCACTTAACCGTGAGTGTCCTTAATGTGGTTTGAAAATGAAAATATGGTTGGTTTCAAGTGAAAATACACTGCCTGCAAATGTTTGTTTGGTGGGTTTGGATTGAAGTTAAAAGGCACTACTGCAAATGGTGACTTGGGTGCTTTGGCTTGAAGTTAAAAGGCACTACTCCAAATGGTGGCTTGGGTGTTTTGCCTTGAAGTTAAAAGGCACCACTGCAAATGGTGGCTTGGGTGCTTTGGCTTGAAGTTAAAAGGCACCACTGCAAATGGTGGCTTGGCTGCTTTGGCTAACTTCCTGTTTGAACTGTATATTCATTTTCAATAAAACGCTACCACTTACAGCTGTGATTTTTGGCCATCTTACTCGGACCCCCTCTGCTCGGCAGTTGCAGAGGATTTTTCCCATCAATGAAAAATAAAGGTGTCATTCGTGTTTAAAAAATATTGAGAATCTCTCTCCTGTCAATTACACCATGAAGGCCACAACTTTTCCAGGGGGAGGGGTTATAAAACCCAGAAGTGTCGGTGTGGCTCAGTCTCTGCATGATGGGGGAGGGAGAGGTCACGACTGTCTGAGCTGTGAATCAACTGAACACACTGAATGTCAATTGAACTGTGAGTTTGGTGTTTTGTGTCATTTTATGGTGGTTTTATGGTGGTTTCACCCTGCTTGAAATGGTATGAAACTGCATTTGAATGTGGTGGCCTTGCACCCTATATGAAATGTTACGAAACTGTATTTGAATCTTGTGGCATTGCACCCTGCTTGAAATGGTATGAAACTGCACTTGAATTTGGTGGCCTTGCACCCAGAGTTGTTTTTTTAAATGTGCTATATAAATAAATGTGACTTGACTTGACTTTACCTGTTTGAAGTGGTTGAAAACTGCACTTGCATTCGGTGGTCTTGCACCCTGCTCAAATTGGTAAGAAACTGCACTTGAATTTGGTGGCCTTGCACCCTGCTTGAAATGGTAGGAAAATGGATTTGAATTTGGTGGTCTTGCATCCTACTTTAAATGGAATTTCAAGGAATAGCCATGAGTCAACTGCCAGCCCACCAGCTGTGAGTGAGCTGCCAGCACAACAGGGTTGAGGGTCTGAGCTGCCACCCCAAGAACCCATACCAGTGCTCCCGAAAGCCCCCCTCACTGGCCACCAATATTGGAATTGGTGGAGAGGTGGAATATTGGGTCAGGGGACAAGCCCTCTTGTGTGAACATGGGACCCAATGTGTCCCACTTAGTCTGGTATCCTCTAATTCTTGATTTCACTACTCTGTGTATAAGACTTTGTGCATTTAAATTATCTAATCCCCTCTTGTTGTTTTACATGGATAAAATTTATGTTGCCAGCAGGTAAAATTGTAGCCAGCAACTACATTCTTGAGCTCATGATCTGAGAAACGACAGCAAACAGGGAACAGCAATATTTCAAAAGTGATCAATAAGGTGTTGAAAAAGACAGGCAAACCGAGGCAAGACCCGTAATAATGTGTCATTAACAACAGTACATGGTACTAAACATAAGAAAAGATGCAATACTGTACTATTAATTAAATAAAACTGACCTGATTATACAATTCAAAATTAAAGAAAAAGAATGTTGTTGAATTTTAACATGCTTTTCAAATTAGAAGCTGGTCTCCAATTGCATTTATGTTTATGTCTATTATGACATGTAGGAAAACATATTCAACTTAACTTAAAACTAGAACAATGTTCAACATAAATATAATTGCATATTCATTGTTAAACAAAATCACATGCATTATGCTAATAAAGTAAAATTTCAATGAAGACAAATAAACATGTTCATCCATTAAAGGATTTTAATAAACTCTTGAAAGCCAGTACACCCAGTTCCAAACTGACCTGTAACAAACAAAAAGGAATCAAGTCAATCGGTTGTTTGGAATTGCCTTTTATAATGAACAATGAGAAAATACTTAGTTCTAAAATATTTCTTGGAACATTACCTCAGCCAATCTTTCCATAGATGTTTCCTAACATGTTGAATATTTCTGGCAGTCTCTATTTTTGTTTCAGATTTCCAGCATCTGCATTCTTTTGATTTTGAAGAACAATACTTAATCTATACTATTACTAAAACTCTCATCTTGACCACTTCCGGTCTGCGGTGTGATTAAATTTGCGCAAAAACGATCCCCCAGAGCGTTACTAATTTTTGTCACCTTACTCGCCATTCTCCTCTGCTGCAAGTCAGATAAGTTTTGTTCCGATCGGTGAAAGAGTACAAAAGTTACGAAGGTTTAAAAATCGTAAAAACTGCCACTTAAAGAACCTGCTGTCAATAACGTGGCGAGGAGAATAAAAAGCTGAGGGGGCGCAGTGTGTTGAGAAGGTTGCGGGGAGTCAGTGGCTCGCGAGTAGTCAGCGGCTCGTGGGCTGCTTCTGCAGAGATCAGCATGACCAGCCGGAAGCTGCTGAGTTGAACCGGAAGCCTCTGAGTGAATCCGGAGTGGGATTGGGATCTGCTACGTGAGGCCAAAAGCTGAAGGTGTGGGGTGAGTAGAGTGCGAGCCCCCCGCCAACACCCTTCTCCCTCCCCCCTATCCCCTTCCACACACACACACACACACACACACACACACACACACACACACACACACACACACACACACACACACACACACACACACACACACACACACACACACACACACACACACACACACACACACACCCCTCCCCCACACCACCTCCCCCTTAACCCCTTCCCACACACCCCCTGCCCCACACCTTCTCACCTGCCCCCCCCCCCCAAATTGTGAAGCAATTACAGGATTTTTTTAATGTTAATATTTTAATTACATTGAATTTTAAAAGATATTCTTCTTCTTCTTGGTGTGCACAACCTAAAGTTGTAGGTCAACTTGTTCTATTTGATCTTGTTTGTGCACGTCGGGTTGATTGCATTAGTCGAAGCAGGGTGGACCATGTGGAGGCCGCAATCTCACACCCCAAAAAAGACCAACATAAGATGGGTAAATTGGGATAGCGTTGTAGGTTCATTGGTTGGAATAAGACTGTTTCTGTGTTGTGTGAATCAATGACTTTCTGTTTCTAAAGATGGCAGCATAATAAAATGAACAATGGTGTTAAACTCCTCCTACACTTTTAGGTCCAATCTTAATTTTTCTCAGCCTATTCGAGTGCAGTAATATTACCAAGCAGATCAGAATGTTGTTCTCCATCTCATTCTATGTGCTGCTGTGTTACTCATTCCAGTCACTTGCTTGGGTATACTACAGACACTAGTTTTGGTGTAACTCTGAAACTGGGTATTGTCATAAGGTCACAAGGAATAGGAGTAGAATTAGGCCATTTGCCCCTCAAGTTTACTCTGCCATTCAATCATGGCTGATCTATCTCTCCTAACCCCATTCTCCTGCCTTCTCCCCATAACCTCAGAAACCTGTACTAATCAACAAACTATCTATCTTTGCCTTCAAAATATTCACTGATTTCCACAGATTCACCACCCTCTGACTAAAGACATTTCTACTCATCTCCTTCCTAAAAGAACGTCCTTTAATTCTGAGGCTATGACCTCTAGTCCTGGACTCTCCCACTAGTTGAAACATCCTCTCCACATCCACTCTATCCAAGCCTTTCACTATTCTGTTTGTTTCAATGAGGTCCACCCCCCCCCCCCATTCTTCTAAGTTAAAAGTTGAATATATTTTCCCATTCTTCTAAACTCCATCGATATTCAAATATTCAAGATGTGGCATTACCAGCACCTTGGAGAGCTACAACATTACATCCCTGTTTTTGTATTCCAGCTCTCTTGAAATAAATGCCAGCATTGAGTTTGCTTTCTTTACTACCAATTTGAATTGGAGATGATCTTTTTAGGTATCCTGCACCAGCATTCCCAAGTTCCTTTGCACCTCCAATTTCTGGATTCTCACCCCATTTAGAAAATAGTCTACACTTGTGATGCCAAAAGGACTCTAATGTAATTTTCATGGGCAAAAGTCTCTATAGTTGGATTTGAACTCTCAGCCTTCTGACTTGCATTGACAATGCTCCATACTGAATCATGGCAGGCACATGTTCCTGTACGAATGAAAGCCAATGTAAAAGTACAGTGAACATTGGATATTGAGGGATGTCGAGGGTTTATAAAAAGAAACAAGAATGCATTTGACAGGTGTGGAACATTAAAGAAGGGGGAGAATGGTAGAGCCATGGGGACTGTTGCAGTGCATAAATATTTTGGAAGAAAACGTTTGGCCCACTTGCCTTCATTGGGAAGGGTATTAAGTACTAAACTTGGGACATCATTATGCAGCTTTACCAGTCATTGATGAGCCTACACTTTGAGCATGTGCAGTTCTGGTCATTCAAATCACGAGGAGCATGAATACACTGAACACCCATGGCCATTTACCCTGGCTGGAGGATTCTAAAACTAGAAGGCATAGTCTTAAGGTGAGAGGAAAGAGATTTATGAGGGACCTCGGGTAAAACATTTTAACGTCGATAGTATTCCAAATCTAAAATGAGCAGCCAGAGGAAGCTATAGAGGCAGATATTATCACTTTTAAAAGAAGCTTGGACAAGTAGATTGATCGAATGATTTAGAGGGCTATAGGTCAAATGCAGACAAATAGGATTAGCCCAGTCTGGCAATTTGGATAAGGATACCTCGCAGGATTGTTTCCATGTTGTCCACCTCTATGTCTCTCCGTACATGACAATCTATTGGCACTCACTTTCTACGATAGGTAAATCAAAATTCTAACATGTTGAACATTGTCTTAAACCTATGCCCTTTCTGTGGCGAAGGTTGTGGAGATGCAGTCAGATATTCTGCAGGAACTAAGTTGAGATTTTGCTTGTATTTGATATCATATAACCTCTGATTTTAGTTTCTTCATATTATCTTTATTGAGAAATATTGAGAAAGTTGCAACAAAACTTTGCTTTAAAGCCATATTCAATCCTAATTTAATTTTAAAACCAATACAGCAAAATTCAAACCACACAGTAATATTTCAATCTATGCATTTGACTCAATTGCGGACACATATGTGAATAATCAATTCAACTGTTTCTTCACACCATGGGTTATTACTTATTAAATATATCAGAGGCTGGAGCCTTGGATTTTTGGTCTTTCAGAATAACTGCAACATTTATTCTGTTTCACTTTATTTTAATTAACTTTCAGTAATTATGTCCTTTATTCTTTCCTTAAAGGTGTCAATGCTATTCATTACCCCATCTCTTCTTATGTAGGTTGCATATATTTTTTTCAAAGAACTACAGTACTGTAATGCCCTGAAAAGCTAATTTGATGCTAGATCTGGCTTCACATTTCAGACTTAATGAATACATCAAACAACCATCACATTCATGTCATGCCAGACTTATCTCTTAATAACGCTTTAAACTTGAATTATCATTAATATGAAAAAAAAGAGATTACTGTAAATACATAGATTGGTTCTGGTCACTTTGATTCCATGACTTCTGTTCAAGTACTGTTTGCAAAGTTTCAACATTTGTTCTTTACGCATTGTAACTGTTATTTCCACACTGCCACTTCTACTCTGAATTCATAGAACATATCAAATCTCTGGTTACCCTGTGGTTTTTCCCCAGTTCTTCAATATTACCACTTTTCTAATTTTAATCTAATTTCCTATAATACAAATTAACATTATTTAAATGCTAGATTTTGTGTTCTGAATTTGTTTATAACCAGCTGTCTGCAAATGTTACTTAACTTGCTATCAAAGTCGCACTGGTCCAACTTTGTGCTTAAATTCATTTAAATAAATATAAAATCCTCCAAGAATCAGTGCAATCAAACAACATCATAGCATGTGGACAATCCTTACTGGACAAAAATAATTATTTTAGTTGCTCACGGAAGCTGGCATCCCTTACAAGACCAGCATTTATTTGCATATTCTTAGTTGCCTCTGATGTCCTTAAAGGTCATGTTTGAAAGCCCTGGATAGAGTGAATGTGGAGAGAAAGGAATGGAATGTTTCTACTAGTGGGAGAGTCTCGGACCAGAGGCCATAGCCTCAGAATAAAACGATGTACCTTTAGAAAGGAGAAGAAGAGGAATTCAGAGGGTGGTGAATCTGTGAAACTCATTGCCACAAATGGCTGTGGAGGACAGGTCAATGGATATATTTAAGGTGGAGAGTGACAAATTCTTGATTATTAAAATGGAAAGGGTAAGGGTTATGGGGAGAATCCTTAACATCTGGTGGAGAGAGAATTTGAGCAAAGTGGACCTGTAGATAAGAACAAGCCAGGAGCCCATTGACATACAAATTCAAAGGAGAAAATGGAGTTGGATTGGAAATACCCTCCGGAAACCTGCCACAAACATCACCCGGAAATCCATGAAATGGAACCCCCGTGGAAAAAGGAAAATAGGTTATCCCAGGAACTGCTGGAGAAGAGGTCCCAGACAGAAATGTCTGGGACTGGGGAGATCTCGAAAGAACTGCCAGCAACTGAATGAGGTGGAGGATATTTGTCAATGGCGCATGCTCCTTAGAGGAGCAAAGAGCTTAAGAAGTAAGTAGAAGATGGGGAGAATGGGGTTGAGAGGGAAAGATAGATCAGCCATGATTGAATGGCAGAGTAGATTTAATGAGCTGAATGGCCTATTTCTGCTCCTATATGTTATGAACTCCGAGACAGGTAAGAATTAACAGCAGTCACTGACTCCGGAATCAATTGGAGGCCAATGTTGCAGGCCAGCTGATATTATAGGACGTAAGTTTAGCAAGCATGATCATCAGTATTCAGCCTAGTGTATTTTATCAGTTTTTATTTAATTACTGTAGGTAGCTTTAAATTCCCTTATTGCCATGGCTGGAATTGAACTTGTTTCTCAAGCTTCTGGGCAGCTACTTCAGCAATGATACCACACACTGCTTCTTCACATGTAATTACTTTGTTCAGATGAATAACGATTTATGATCAAAACTAAGCATTTTTAGGAAGGGGATTCATTCTGCTTGTAATATTTTTCAAATTTAAATCTGAATATTACAGGTTTCTTAAACTAATTTGCAGCATGTAAACAATGAGGTGAAAAGCCATTTGAACAACTTGTCCAATTTCATTCCCTATTGCTGAAGAGTGGCATTGCATGACTTCCGTGTAACACCGACAATGCTCTCGATTCTACCAATTCCCGCAACAGATGGGTTGGATTACAATTGCTATTTTAGTTTTTATTATCCTCGTCGCTTTTAAAATGCCCATTTAGATAGCAACAAAGGGCATGCTTTCTGCCAGATGTAATACATTAAAAAAAAAATCTCAAGGCTAAGTAAATGGAGTTCTTACATCCTCGCCCTGACTTCTGTTTCTAAGGTAGATACATAATGCTGGAGTAACTCAGCGGGACAGGCAGCATCTCTGGAGATAAGGAATGGGTGATGTTTCGGGTTGAGATGCTTCTTCAGACTGATCTCTATTCTACATATTTCTCCAAAACATCATCAAAGTTACAAGCATGTCTGTGTTGTGCATATTATTTGCAGAATTGGAAATAACAACATTTAATTTTTTGATGAACCGAACACATCAGTTCATTATAATGCACTACGTAATGTAAGTTTCATATTGTAGGAATCTCGTGGCAAAGTAATGGGACCATAAATTGGTTGAATAAGGATAGATTTGAACTATAGATCGGAAGAAGGGTCTCGACCCAAAACTTTGCCTATTTCCTTCGTTCCATAGATGCTGCCTCACCCGCTGAGTTTCTCCAGCATTATTTATTTATCTCAGAATGTGAAGTGAGAAAGTGGAAGTGTGAAGTTATCAGTTTGCCATTGGTCATAGCTTTCAATTAAATACCAAGAAATCTCCCATTGTTTGGGGCGGAAAACACGGGGGGGGGGGGGGGGGCAGCAGCAGAGGGGAGGGAGACTGGAGGTGGGATGCTGATTGAGAGCGCTGATTGGACGAGAGAGACGCAAGTCAGCAGACAATGGAGGTGGGACATGCTGATTCAGCACGATGATTGGAGGAGGGAGGAGTGGGGGGGGGGGGGGGTGGGACTGAGGATAGTGTGCGATGATTGGAGGAGGGAGACGTGGCACAGACCTGTGCCTCATCCACAGCCAGGATAGATCCCGGCCAGGTCTCCGGCGCTGTCCCATCCTCACCCGAGTGCCCCCCCCCCCCCCCCCCAATGGGTGGCCAGAGACATCGGCAGTCAGACGCAAGCTATAGCCCCGGGCCCATAGCCAGCGCAGAGAAGCAGCGCTAAACCCAGCTCAACTCTTCCAGGTGAACCTGCCTGGGGTTGCGGGAAATATATCCAGCGCGGAGAAGCAGCGCTGGTGTCCCGTCAGTCCAGTCAGGGCTGTAGTTAACCCGGCGAGACAGGCCGAGTTGAGCTGCATTTAGCGCTGGATTAAGCCTCACGCATGTGTGTGTGAGTGTGCACATGCGCGTGGCCGCCAAACAATTCTGTCCCCCCTGTCCCCCGGTCCCCTCCATGTTTCGCTCTTGCCTGTGAGTGCTTATGCTCTAAGTTAAAAGTTATGTATTGGGATTACCCTAGAAAAGAATCACAGAGAGGTGTGATGACCTCCTTCCTGTTGTAAATTTCAACCAACCGATGCCACAGGACATGCATATTTAGGATTGCCAACTTTGTCACTCCCAAATAAGGAAAGGACAAAAGGTCAAAATAAGGGATAGATTCCTGACGGCAATTCATTGACCTACTCGGCCGTGACTGGGTGAATGATGAGTTGGGACCCATGTGATGGACTGCACACAAAGCCCAGCCGGCGGGCCAGCTGAGGAGTTTTGGCCCAGGCGCTGGGTATTGCGTGCGACGTTGCGTGCCAAGTCCGGCACCCCATCCAACTCATGAACCAATGATCGGCCATGAGAAGGAGGGGTGGTGGTGTCGATGGTAGGCAAAGGTCCGAAGGACGGACAGCTGGCCCGGCTGCCGACCGACGGGGCCATGGACGAGGCACTGCTGCTGCACTCCATGGGCTGCACTACTTTGGGATGTGTGACGCAGGGCCGGACACAGCACTCCGACCCGACAGTCCCCTCAACCCGAGTAGTAGCAGTCAAATAAGGGACGCGGGTGGTCCCGTGTGGGACAAATCAATATAGCCCAACATTACGGGATGTCCTGGCAACCCTATGCGTATTATAATTGATTAATGTGCAGTGATCATGTTTTGTGTGCTTGCAATTCTAGAAAAAAAAAATCTTCACATGGATCTTTTATTTTCTCTTTTGTTATCAATAAACTCCATGCATTAAGAAGGAATTTCTGATGCTGGTGAGCAATGCCACAAAGGGATTATAGACAATAGGTGCAGGAGTAGGCCATTCGGCCCTTCGAGCCAGCACCGCCATTCAATGTGATCATGGCTAATCATCCACAATCATTACCCCATTCCTGCCTTCTCCCCATGTCCCCTGACTCCGCTATCTTTAAGAGACCTATCAAGGCCTCTGAGGCAGAGAATTCCACAGGCTCACAACTCTCTGTGTGAAAATGTGTTTCCTCATCTCCCTTCTAAATGTCTTACCCCTTATTCTTAAACTGTGGCTCCTGGTTCTGGACTCCCCCAACATCGGGAACATGTTTCCTGCCTCTAGCGTATCCAAACCTTTAACAATCTTATATGTTTCAATAAGATAACCTCATCCTTCTAAACTCCAGAGTGTACAAGTCCAGCCGCTCCATTCTTTCAACATATGACAGTACTGCCATCCCGGGAATTAACCTTGTAAACCTACGCTGCACTCCCTCAATAGCAAGAATGTCCTTCCTCAAATTAGGGGACCATAACTGCACACAATACTCCAGGTGTGGTCTCACTAGGGCCGTGTACAACTGCAGAAGGACCTCTTTGCTCCTATACTCGACTCCTCTTGTTATAAAGGCCAACATGCCATTCGCTTTCTTCACTGCCTGCTGTACCTGCATGCTTACTTTCAAAGACTGATGAACAAGGACCCCCAGATCCCGTTGTACTTCCCCTTTTCCCAACTTGACGTCAACATGTCCAACCCGTTAATAAACTTATATGTTTCAATAAGATAACCTCTCATCCTTCTAAATTCCAGAGTATAGAAGCCCAGCAGCTCCATTCTCTCAGCATATGACAGTCTCGTCATCCTGGGAATTAACTTTGTGAACCTACACTGCACTCCCTCAATAGCAATAATCAGGCATGGAAATCGCTATCAAAACATGGGGGAACCGAGGGGACACAATTTCTTGCCGGCCGTGCGCGCATGCGCACACTTACACACACACACACGGCTTCGGAGGCTTCAGCCGTGGGCCCTGTGGACGGTAATTTCCGATCAATCCAGTGCTAAATCCAGCTCAACTCTGCCTGTCTCGCCGGGTTAACCTACAGATACAGATACATTTTATTTGTCACGTGTGCCAATTGGCACAGTGAAATGAAGTCACCATACAGCCATACAGGAAAAAAATAAAGAACACAGCACAGAGTAGGTAGAAATTCAACATAAAACATCCCCTCACAGCAGCATCAAAATTTCCCACCGTGAGGAAAGTCACCAAAGTCAGTCTCTTCCCGATGTTCCCCAATGTTCACCCAATGTTCACTCCGCTGTCGCCGCTCTGGGCAGCCTGATGTTCAGGCCCGCTCCCCGGGGTGATGTAAGTCCAACGTCGGGGCGGGGGGACGTCCTCAGCAGCCTGGACCCCGAGTCGGCCCCCTCCTACCCCAGTCTGCGGCTCCCAGAGTCCGCAGGGTGCGCCGGGTGGAGATTCAATGCTGGAGGCCCTCGGCAAAGCGCCCCAGGACTCCTTGGAGTTCAGCGCCGCCCGCGTTGGGAGCTCTCCAAACCAGAGCTCCATGATTTGGAGCAGCAGCCCAACGCTCTGGAACTCCAACGGCGACCCAGGTAGGCATCGCCTGCTCTGTGGTGACTCCAGCGCCGCCGCCGCTTTTGCAGCTCTGGTCGGGTTCCCGGCACCCGATAGGAAAGGCCGCTCCGATCCAGGAGGTAGGCTGCGAGGTGGGGGGGCGAGGACGCGACTCGGAGAAATAGTCGCATCCCTGCCAGGAAGCGACTGGGAGTTAGTTTCCCCCTTACCCTGCCCCCCTCCCCCACATAGAAAAGTTAAAGTTTCCCCTGAAAACACACTTTTAACGGACTAAAAATAAAAAAAGATGTAAAAACAAACGGGCTGCAGGCAGAGGCTGCTGTCTGTGCAGCGCCCCTAGTGGACTATAGGCCCTGCCTGGACTGACGGGACACCAGTCCATAGGCGTGGAGCTAGCGCTGCTTCTCTGCACTGGCTGTAAGCCTGGGCCATCATAAACCCAGGCAGGGCTGCCTGTCCCGCCAGGTTAACCTGGCGGGACAGGCAGAATTGTGCTAGATTTAGTGCTGCTTCTCTGCGCTGGCTGGGGGCACAGCTCCCGTCTGACTCCCAACATATCTGGCCGCCTGTTGGGGGGTGGGGACGGGGGTGGTCCAGTGGCGGTTCAGCGGTGATTGCAGCGCCGGAGACCCGGGACCGATCCTGGCTACGGTTGAGGTGCAGGTCTGTGTCCAGGGCTGCGAGAGTGTTTTTCCCATATAATCTTGTGACCCTATGACCTGGGCATGCAATTCAAGCTCCGCTCTATGATCTTTGCTCCACGGACGTCTCGCTCCTCCAATCACCAGGCTCTATCATCAGTCCCACCCCCACGGAGATTTCACAGAGTTTTAAAATCCGACTTACAAAAAATGGGGGGGGATCGTCCTCCACCTCTCAAAACTGCCACCCACCCCAGGATTTCCGCACCTGGCAAGAATGTCCTTCCTCAAATTTGGGGGCCAAAACTGCACGCATTATATATTGAATAATAGATAGACACAAAAATGGAGGAGTAACTCAGCAGGAGAGGCATCATATCTGGAGGTAAGGAATGGGTGCCATTTCGGCTCAAGACCCTTCTTCAGTCTGAGAGCCTGGGGAAAGGGAAACAAGAGATGTAGACAGTGATATAGAGGGATATATATTCTAGTGTATCTCATAAAGCAAACTTTCCACATTGATTCTGTGTACACTTCACTCTGCTCTGGTAAGTAAATAACATAATCAAAGACAACTTATATCGCAGTTATTCCACCTTATCTGCTCTCCCATTGGCCAGAAGATAAAAGCCTGAAAGTACTTAACACCAGTTTCAGCAATGGCCTCTTCCCTGCTGCCTACTGAACACTCTTCTCATAGTTAAGGGTGAAGCCCAATCTTCCAGCCTACCTCATTGCGGCCCTTGTACCTTTTTTCTCTGCGCTTTCTCTGTTACTATAAAATATATTTTGCACATTTTTTTGGTTTATATTGACCGTTCTACTTTATTGTTTCATTATAATCATATATAGACACAAAAAGCTGGATTAACTCAGACTGAAGAAGGGTCTCGACCTGAAACGTCACCCATTGCTTCTCTCCAGATCTGCTGCATGTCCTGCTGCGGTACTCCAGCATTTTTGTGTCTATTTTATATTCAATATATACTGTATGCAGTTTTGGCCCCCTAATTTCAGGAAGGACATTCTTGCCAGGGCCGGAAATCCTGGAGCGGGTGGCAGTTTTGAGAGATGGGGGACGATCCCCCCCACTTTTTGTATAATAACCGCTGAGTTGTTCCAGCTTTTTATGTCCATCTTTGGTTTAAACCAGCATCTGCAGTTCCTTCCTACGCACGTCATATATAGTATAGACACAAAAAACTGGAGTAACTCAGTGGGACAGGCAGCATCTCTGGAGAAGGAATGGGTGATGTTTTGGTTTGAGAACCTTCTTCAGACTGGTTAGGGATAGCGGAAACGAGAGATAGAGTATGATTTAACTGAGGAGTTTTTCACTGTATCTTGGTATATGTGACAACAATAAGCCAATACCAATAGGATTGTCAGCTGCAGAAGGAATGGGTTAAGTTAGCCTGCAGCCAACCATAACTGGCACACCGAAGAGTTGCCAGCAAGCATGTCTATATATTGCAACTGCAAGCAGCTGTTGAGGAAGAGAGCTCAATTTAACCAACTCATCAATATTAGTACCTTAAATCTGGCAACTGCCCATTTAAGAGCTTTTAGATAGTTACGTGGATAAGCAGGGAATGGAGGAATATAGTGCAGGGAAATAGAGGGATATAGTTCATGTAGAATAGAATGCCTTTTATTGTCATTCAAACAGACAAGGTTTGAACAAAATTTCATTCCTGCAGTCTTGACATTACAAAAAAACCCAAGACACACATTTAACAGAATTTATACAAATATCCATCACAGTGAATCTCCACCTCCTCCTCACTGTGATGGAAGGCAAAAGTCTTATCTCTTCCCTTTGTTCTTCTCCCACAGTCCAGCAGTCCACCTGCAGCGTCATGGTGACTGGGGCTCATGATGTTAAAGCCCTCGGCGGGCGATGGTAAGTCCTGCGGCCATTTAAGCCATTTAAACGGCCGTGAGACATTTAAACATTTGAGTCATTCAAACCCCGTGATTCTGGCGGGAGAAATTGCCATTGCGGGAACTCCGAAAAGCGGTCTCCCACCAGGGACCTGCGAGCTCCCGATGTTCCTGTCCACTGGGCCTGCGGATGGAACCTCCGAAGCTCCGAAGTCGGGTCGCAGCCGCACGCCACCACAGCTCTCTCCGTTCCGAAGACGGGCAGCTCCGTGATGGCGAGTCCGCAGGCTCTGCGACTGAAGCCCTCAGGTTGGTTCCGGTTGGAGGCCACCGCTGGCTCCACGATGTTAGGCCCAACGGCACTGGAGACCTGACATGGAAGAGATGAAACGGTTTTCCCCCACCCCACCCCCCACATATACACAGCTAAAAATAATAAAAACTAGAATCAAAAACATACATTTAACGGGACAAAAAATTAAAAAAAGCAGATGGCCTGCAGCCGAGCCGTCACACTCCAGAGGCAGGCAGAGGAGGAGGCTTAACTTGACATCACATTCAGCACAACATTGTGGGCAGAAGGGCCTGTTCCTGCACTGTTCTATGGTCTATATTAAATATTCTGAGCACTGTTCTATCAATGCCTGTACATTCACTCTCAATGCAGACTTTTCTATTATCCCAGTCAAAATACAGCAGGGCAAAGTGCCAGGATTCACCCCACATCACATCTCGCACATTTGAATCGGATGGGGCAGAGATTATTAGCCAACTGGTTGGGGCAAATTAATTTAAACTCCTACAGTAAATGGACAAGTTGAGTCATTCATTTTGGCATGAATAGTTTCAGAGTTTTTATTCTGTTTATGAGCTGGAATGTTAGCCTGTCATTTTCCCAGATGCGTATCTACAACGTCAACTCAAATGCTTTTACAAAAATGAATATGGGAACAGTTTGATGCCAAGGCCCATGATTCGTCATCCTGGGACAGTTTATACTAACACTGCAAGGGTTCCAGTTCTCAAGTTTTGGAAAGGCCTTTGTGCTCTCAGAAGTATCTTGAAGGGCAGAAGGTATTCATGAACTGGGAGGCTTTTACATTGCAGAAAATAAAGCCTTAGTATTAATTCAGTGTGGTTCTCTACAAGCAGTCGATTCCATGTTAGTCCCGAATCGAGGAAGGTGGATGTAACATGGAGCTAGGTATTCCTGTACCTGAGACATATTAGCTCATCCTTCAGCCTTCTGTGCTCCAATGGGAAAGGAACTCAGCCCATCCATCTTTCCTTATAATTCAAGTCTAGGAGTCCTGCTGACATCTAGATGAAAGTTAGTAAATTTGCAGATGGCATCAACATTGATGGTGGATAGTGAAGAACATTATCTCCGAATAAAACAGGATTGGATCAACTGGGAATAAATTGGTTTAGGTTTGGAAGATACAATTGAATTTGGTCAAGTGTGAAGTGAAACATTTTGGGAAGTTGAACCAAGGCAGCATGTGCACAGAGAATGGCAGGGATTGAAGAGTGATGTCCAATAGAGACCTAGCGGTACAAATACATTGTACCATGACACGGGTGACACAGGAAGACAGGATAGCTAAGAGGCTTATGGCACATTTGCCTTCATTGATCAGGGTATTCAGTAACAGAGTTGGAATGCAACTGTAGAACCTATTGATGAGACCAGATGTGGAGTATTGTGTGTATTTCTGATCACGAGCAAAAGAAAGGATGTTATTAAATTGGAAAGGGTACTGAAAAGACTGACAAGGCTGTAAATGGGACTGAAGGCTTTGTATTATATGAAGTGTGTCGAATAGGCTTGGATTATCTTCCCTAGAGCATAGCAAGTTGAGGGGTGTCCTTACAGGGGTATACAAAATCAAGAGGGAAGGTGATCATAAGGTGATGGTCACAGTCTTTTACCCAGGATAGGTAAGTTTAATACTAAAGGGAGAGGAAAGATTTAATGTAGAACTGAAGGGCATGTTTTACATTCTGCCAGTGGATAGTATGTGGAACAAGTTGCCAGAGGAAGTGGTAGAGATGGGTACAGTTTGCAACATTTAAAATCATTTGGACAGATAAATGGATATGAAAAGTTTAGAGGGATATGGAGTCATATAGCGCAGTCATATAGGACAAGCTCAGGTAGGCAACTTGGTTGGCATGGAGGAATTGGGCTGAAGGGCCTGTGCCATAAAAATGCATGACTCTAGGTATAGCAAGTAATTAAGAAAGCAAATAGCATATTGGCTTCTATTGGTGGGGGCTAGAGTTTGAAAATTGAGAGGTATTTTATGATAGTAACAGGAATTGGTGAGGTAATTCATGAATGTACCTTCAATGGAGGCAGTCCAGAAGCAAGTGTTTGGGATACACCCTGGCATGAGATGGCTGTTGTATCACAAATGGTTAAAAATCTGTCCTCTTTCAAACAACTAAAGAGTGGGCCTGAGCTACTATTTACCATGTAGGAGTCCCTCAGACTATCTTTAATCGGACTTTATCTTGCTCTGAACGTCATTCCCCTTATCATGTATCTGTAGGCTGTGGATGGCTCCATTGTAATCTTTTACCGTCCATCCGCAGACACGTTAGCACGCAACAAAAGCTTTTCACAGTACCTCGGTACACACGACAAGAGACTAAACTAAACTAGAATTCAGAAAAATGAGGGATGAATTTATTGAAACAAAAGTTCCTAAAAGGGGCTTAATATGATAAATGTTCAGATGTCTCCGCAGGTAAGAATGTTCCCCACAAGAATGTGCCCCCCCCCCCTCCCCATCATATAATCAAGCAAGTTGCCAATGCAAAGTAAATCTAAATAATCCCTTTACTAGAAATCTCAATGTTAATTAGGAATTGCTGGAGCAGGTGTGAAGTATCCAATTCATCGTCTCCCCCAATCACCATTAAATTTAATCCCTGGCGTTGTTTATCTCCTCCAACAATTACTCCTGCCTGGGATTTGTGATAATAACATCATCTGCAGAAGTCACAATTAAACATTCAGGGAGTGTGGGGAGCTTTGCTGGATTCAATGGTCATAGGTTAAGTGCAAATAAACACAGAGGTAATTCCTATCTAAATAAGTACAGAATGGGGATGAAATGAGAAAGGGGAGGAGGTAGGGGCATTGTGGCTGAAAATATAAATTGGATTGTCTGAGGCAAGAGAGATTGGTGGTATCTTTGTGCTTCCAGACATAACATTCCTGTTTTATTTGTAGCAGAGGATACAAGATCCTAAGAAAATAATAAGGAGTTCCCGCATTCTGGGAACTAGTCGTGGTCTCGGTATGGTCGCAGCAACTTTTTCAACATGTTGAAAAAATTCATCGCCATGGAGAAAATCGATACTTTTGTAGTTGTAGGTGCAGTGGTAGTGGGGTCGCCATGTCGTTGTGGGTAGTCGAGGTAGCCGTAGGTAGTTTTAGTTAATCTCCTTTGCTGACCGGGCATTTTCATTGGCTCATTGGGGAAACAAAACCGTAAGCACGAGATTTCAGAACCAAGGAAAACTGACCGGTAATGTTAAATGCCCGCCAAAATTCACAGCTGTGTATCTCTGGCTTATTAAAAGTTATCTGGCTTCTGAAAAGTGTCTCCACTCCTTCTCCCCCTACCCCCCCCCCTACTCCCCCCCCCCCCCTACTCCCCCCCCTACTCCCCCCCCTACTCCCCCCCCTACTCCCCCCCCACTCCCCCCCCTACTCCCCCCCCCCTACTTCCCCCCCCCCTACTTCCCCCCCCTTACTCCCCCCCCTTACTCCCCCCCCTTACTCCCCCCACTCCCCCCCCACTCCCCCCCTTCTCCCCCCTTCTCCCCTCCGCCCCCCTCTTTTAAAGGACTTACCGTACACTGTGCTAACCGTCTTAACCTTCCTGTTCATTGTGGTGTGTGTCTGTATCACCTCGGCTTTGCACCATGCGAATTTCAGACAGTGCTCCCCCGCTTTCCCTGGCCCCCACCTTCGTGATGTGTTTGTGTTTGTGTGAGTGTGCGTTCCGCTCTGACGATCGCCATTTGCGGTTTTTCAGGCGAATGCCGCGAGCTGGAAGGTAGTCTGCTGAAAAGTTGCCTAAGTGGGACAGTCCCTGAACGCCATCACTTCCCCAATCTTCCAAGAATTTATCTATGTTCTTTTTAAATACCTTCAGTGATTTCATCTTCACAACTGTCCAAAGAGAGAAATACATTGATTTATGACTCGGTGTGTGAAGAAATGCAACTCGGTTTCATATGAATTCCCCATTACCTTCTAGCTATGTATGAGACTCTCCCTTTGTAAAACCTTCTCCACATTACTTCATCATGGATGAATGGCTGTCTTGATATCAACCAAGTATGACGCAAGGAGCCCTGGTAACGTTGAAATTCAGCCGGCAGATTCCCAGTCAAGGACACAATAATTTTCTACGCAAAGTTCAGCTAATTTTCAACTGGATAGCATCATTTTATTTTTGGAGTTGTGGAAATGAATTTGTTAACTTCAAGCCTTTTAGAAAACGCTAATTGGAAAGAGTTGGGATGAATCACTGCTTAAGCATAGAAGTTCCAATTAGTATTTCACTCCATGGTATGTGTTTAACTCCACATCAGGAATCTACTCCCCCAGTGAGACACTGCTGTCAATTGTTCAAACTGAGCGACCAGAAAAGCCCCAGGGTCAAAGCACGGTCTGTATCATGTGAACTGAAGTCAAATAGTTGGCAGAAATTACCCTTAATTTGTGCTGGGAGAGGCGATAGTCAGCCAAAGTTCTTGTCATTGTTCGCTCTCATTATCTCTATTGGCAGCGCTTGTGCATTTATACTGGAGAAGATCGGACTTGGCTGCAAATCTTCCACTGTTAACTGAACTGCCAGTTGTCAATGAACAATAAACAGTCATGCAAGGCATGAGGAACAGGGAACTGCAACTGGAGATATCCACACTGTACTACAGAATTATAGATGGAAACCTTTTGCTGCAGAACGGTCATGTTTTTTTCTTATTAACTTAACATAGAGGCAGATCGTTAGTTGCCCCAGTACCCCCTGGTTCCTTGCTCCAGCCCTAGACCCAGCCTTTGGCTGGAAACCCTGCTGTAGTGTGACAGAAAGAATGGGACGGGCAGCATACCTTTTTGGGGACGCCTAAATTAAACAAAACTCTTCAAAATACATTTTCTTTTGGGGTGAGAGGCCCTGCCCGGCCTGGCCCTTGATACATAGAATATAGCACAATAATAGGCCCATCGGCCCACAATGTCTGAACATAATGCCAAGATTAGGACCATCTCTTATCTACCTGCACATATCCATATCCCACCATTCCCATCATATCAATAAGCCTTTCCAAAAGTCTCTTAAATGCCACTATTGTATCGGCCACAACCATTACCTCTGCAGTATGTTCCAGGCACTCACCACCCTCTGTGTTTAAAATAAAACTTGACCTGCACATCTCCCTTCAATTTTGCCCCTCATACCATAAACCTAAATTCTCAGATATTTGATTTTTCCATTCTGGGAAAAAGATTCTGACTGTCTACCCTATCTATGCCTCTCACAATTTTCTATACTTCTATCAGGTGTCCCCGCAACCTCTGTTGTTCCAGAGAAAACAATCCAAGTCTGTCTAACCTCTTTCAATGGCTATTAAATTGAGATTATTGAGTTTAGTTTATTGTCACGTGTACTGAGGTACAGTGAAAAGCTTTTGTTGTGCGCTAACCAGTCGGTGGAAAGATGGCACATGAGTACAATCAAGCCATCCATAGTGTACAGATACATGATAAAGAGAATAAATCTGTTTTTTATGTTATTAACTGTCTGTCCTTACTGTTTTAAATTGTATTTTTGTTTATACCTGTTTTTTTTGTAAAAAGCACTTTGGGTTGCATTAAATTGTATGCAAAGTGCTATGCAAATAAAGTTATTATTATTAATATTATTATTATACATATGTCTAAGCTTTAAGTGACTGGATATCCCTGACCTAACAAGAGACACAGATTTCTTTGATCTGCAGGGTACTTAACATTAAATCAAAAAGATTAGCAATCACTTCATCACTGCAGACAGGCATGGACAGAAGTAAGCAATCTGCAATTTAATCAGGCAATGCCGTCTTTGGTACTAAAATGCCAAAGTCAACTGCTCTGTAAAAAAAAAATATTGAAAGTGATGTTGGTTTCTCAACAGCACCTTTTGATAGCACGAGGCATCTTCCAATTAGAAACTGTGCAATCCTTTTCATCCTTATTAAACCTCATGGGAAAGAGAAGAAGTGAAGCCATGCAATCCCTTCAAATTCCACATCTTCAAAACTTAAGGTATGGTAATGTAGCAAGGCTCTACAATCCATCAAGTCTACATTGATAAAATAAAGATTTATCCTATGCCAAATCCACTTTTTGTGTCCAATCCCCATATCCTTTAAGTATCTTAAATGTGTCTATAAGTTCATAAGCAATGAAGTGTGCGCATGTGCGGGCCTTTCCAGAGTGTGCGCATGTGCGGAGCTTTTCCAGAGTGTGCGCATGTGCGGGGTCTCGGGCCGGCGAGGTTTGCAGAATCAGCGATATTTTCCAGACGCTTTGAGGTTATGTATTATAGAAATTAGTTGCTTAAAGCTTAAATAAAGTTTCAGTAAATTACGAGTAGCGCAAAAGATTAATTTGCCTCACAACAATTGAAGCAACTCGATCTCAGAAGTTAAGCAGTGTGGCATTGCGATGGAGAAACTATTGAAACCACAACGCTTGGATCTGGATCCCAACTCACCTACTGCTGCAAAGGAATGGAAGCACTGGCTTAGTAAACTAAATAACATTGATGAGTGTGGTGACAATGCACCAGACAAATTCATGACATTAATAAGTTCTGCCTCTTATGAGTATATGATTACATAGAGGAATGTACAACTTTTGATTCTTCTATTGATGTACTAAGCAGACTCTTCGTAAAGACACCCAACATAATATTTCCTCGACACCTCCTTGCTACTCGTAAACAAAAACCTGGTGGGTCACTTGATGAATTTTTACAAGAACTTCAAAGACTTAGTAAAGACTGTGCCTTCAAAGCAGTTACAGCTGATCAATATCGACAGGAACTTATTCGGGACTCTTATCAATTGTTTGGCATTGCCTTTAATACGACAGAGCCTATTAGAAAACAAAACCTTGGATTTACAGTCGGCTTACTATCAAGCTTACTCATTAGACTTGGCTCAGGAAAATTCAGATGCTTATGGCTCATCTAATGTGTATTCCGCTGCAACTACTACAAAAGAATCTCACCCAAGTACTAATATGGAGCAAGCTGAAACAATTTCTACTGATAAATGTGCTCTTGCTGCAGCATATACAGTGGCTTGCAAAAGTTTTCATACCCCTTGAACTTTTCCACATTTTGTCATGTTACAACCACAAACGTAAATGTATTTTATTGGGATTTTATGTGATAGGCCAACACAAAGTGGTGCATAATTGTGAAGTGGAAGGAAAATGATACATGGTTTTCAAATTTTATTACAAATAAATAACTGAAAAGTGTGATAAGTTACTTACAAAAGTATTCAGCCCCCGTATCAATACTTTATAGAACCACCTTTCGCTGCAATTACAGCTGCAAGTCTTTTGGGGTACGTCTCTACCAGCTTTGCACATCTAGAGACTGAAATTTTTGCCCATTCTTCTTTGCAAAATAACTCCAGCTCAGTCAGATTGGATGGAGAGCATCTGTGAACAGCAATTTTCAAGTCTTGCCAGAGATTCTCAAATGGATTTAGGTCTGGACTTTGACTGGGCCATTCTAACACATGAATATGCTTTGATCTAAACCATTCCATTGTAGCTCTGGCTGTATGTTTAGTGTTGTTGTCCTTACTGGAAGGTGAAGCTCCGCCCCAGTCTCAAGTCTTTTGCCAACTCATCCAAGGTTTTCATCCAAGATTGCACTGTATTTGGCTCCATCCATCTTCCCATCAACTCTGACCAGCTTCCCTGTCCCTGCTGAAGAAAAGCATCCCCACAGCATGCTGCTGCCACCACCATGTTTCACAGTGGGGATGGTATGTTCAAGGTGATGTGCAGTGTTGGTTTTCCGCCACACATAGCGTTTTGCATTTAGGCCAAAAACTTCAATTTTGGTCTCATCAGACCAGAGCACCTTCCTCCACATGTTTGCTGTGTCCCCCACATGGCTTGTGACAAACTGCAAATGGGACTTCTTATGCCTTTGATTCAACAATGGCTTTCTTCTTGCCACTCTTCCATAAAGGCCCGATTTGTGGAATGCACGACTAATAGTTGTTCTGTGGACAGATTCTCCCACCTGAGCTGTGGATCTCTGCAGCTCCTCCAGAGTTACCATGGGCCCCTTGGCTGCTTCTCTGATCAATGCTCTCCTTTCCCGGCCTGTCGGTTTAGGTGGATGGCCATGTCTTGGTAGGTTTGCAGTTGTGCCATACTCTTTCCATTGAACAGTGAACAGTGCTCTGTGAGATGTTCAAAGCTAGGGATAATTTTTTATAACCTAACCCTGCTTTAAACTTCTCCACAACTTTATGTCTGGTGTGTTCCTTGGGCTTCATGATGCTGTTTGTTTATTAATGTTCTCTAACAAATCTCTGAGGCCTTCACAGAACAGCTGTATTTATACTGAGATTAGATTACACACAAGTGACTCTATTTACTAATTAGGTGACTTCTGAAGGCAATAGGTTGCACTGGATTTTATTTAGGTGTATCAGAGTAAAGGGGGCTGAATACTTTTGCACGCCACATTTTCAGATTTTTATTTGTAAAAAAATTTGAAAACCATGTATCATTTTCCTTCCACTTCACAATTATGCGCCACTTTGTGTTGGTCTATCACGTAAAATCCTAATAAAATACATTTACGTTTGTGGTTGTAACGTGACAAAATGTGGAAAAGTTCAAGGGGTATGAAACCTTTTGCAAGCCACTGTACTTATTCAAAAAGGAAGTGTTTCTTTTGCGGGGGTAATAGAGAGATATGTCCTGCTCGAGAGGCAACTTGTAATAGTTGTGGCAAGAAGGGACATTATTCTAGAATACACAAGTCCAAAGCAACTACTAAAAGTGTGACTGCTGCCATGTATATGCCTTCTTTATGTGCAATTACAACTGCATTTCCTCAGAGCTTGTCTCATGCAGCTACAACGGTATCCATCAATGGCCATACACTTAAGCGAAAGCGAATGGTATGTTAACATTCATAGCAAAAGGATTTGAATATAGGAGCAGGGAGGTTCTACTGCAGTTGTACATGGTCTTGGTAGGATCACACCTGGAGTATTGCGTACAGTTTTGGTCTCCAAATCTGAGGAAATACATTCTTGCCATAGAGGGAGCACAGAGAAGGTTCACCAGACTGATTCCTGGGATGTCAAGACTTTCATATGAAGAAAGACTGGATAGACTCGGCTTGTCATCGCTAGAATTTAGAAGATTGAGGGGGGATCTTATAGAAACGTACAAAATTCTTAAGGGGTTGGACAGGCTAGATGCAGGAAGATTTTTCCCGATGTTGGGGAAGTCCAGAACAAGGGGGTCACATTTTAAGGATAAGGGGGAAATCATTTAGGACCGAGATGAGAAAAACATTTTTCACACAGAGAGTGGTGGGTCTCTGGAATTCTCTGCCACAGATGATAGTTGAAGCCAGTTCATTGGCTATATTTAAGAGGGAGTTAGATGTGGTCCTTGTGGCTAGAGGGATCAGGGTTTGTAGAGAAGGCAGGTACAGGATACCAAGTTGGATGATCAGCCATGATCATATTGAATGGCGGTGCAGGCTCGAAGGGCCGAATGGCCTACTCCTGCACCTATTTTCTATGTTTCGAATGTACTACTTGATTCTGGCAGTTCAGAAAGTTTTATAAGTGAACAAGTTGTGTCTCGACTAAATCTAACTATAATTCCTTCAAATAGAGAAATTTTGATGGCTCTGGCAGCTCTCAATTCTCAAATTATTGGATCTTGTATTGTAGACTTTATTCTGAACAAAACGAGTTATAAATTGGTATGTCTTGGTATTTTGAAAAATTTGTGTAGCAATATAATTCTAGGTCAGGATTTTCAGAAACAGCACAGATAACTTCAAATAATGTATGAAGGAACTATGCCTGATCTTGTATTGTCAAAGTCACCAGAATTGTGTGTTTTTTCTGCTGCATCTGTTGAATGTCCTTCATTATTCACTAATTCATCCTCTAAATGCAAACCAATTACTACAAAATCAAGACATTTTAGTAAAGATGACAGAAACTTTATCAACTAATCTTTTATGAGAAGGTATCTTTATTAACTAATCTTTTATGAGAAGGTATCATAGAACCCAGCTCTTCCCCTTGGAGGGCACAAGTTGTTGTGGTTAAGGACCCCTTGGAGAGACATAGAAAGAGAATCTGCATTGATTACTCTCAAACTATAAACCAGTTCACGGAGTTTGATGCATATCCATTACCTCGTATAGAAGAGATTATCAATACATTAGCTAGGTATAAGATAGTCTCTACTTTTAACCTAAAAAGTGCTTACTACCAAATTTCTTTGAAAGAATCAGACAAGAAATACACTGCGTTTGAAGCAAATGGGAAATAATAACACGACTGCAGAGTTCCTTTTGGTGTAACTAATGGTGTGGCTGTTTTTCAGAGGGAGATGGACAAACCTGTTGAACAGGAAAACCTTACAGATACTTTCCCTTATCTTGATGATATAACTATTGCAGGAAAAGACCAAGCTGAACACGATGAAAATGTACAACGGTTTTTAGAAGTTGTACATTCTAAAAATCTAACATTAAATTTGGCTAAGTCAATAACATCAGTGTCATCAATTAATATGTTTAAGAAGGAACTGCAGTTGCTGGAAGTCTGAAGAAGGGTTTTGGCCTGAAACTTTGCCTATTCCCTTCGCTCCATAGATCCTGCTGCACCCACTGAGTTTCTCCAGCATTTTTGTGTACCTTCATCAATTAATATTCTTGGTTATTGGGTTGGAAATGATATAATCAAGCCTGATCCAGAAAGACTTCGCCCACTCCAAGAGATACCTGTCCCAACTACATTAAACTCTCTACGAAGGGTTCTTGGTATGTTGGCATATGGATAATGGATACCAAATTTTTCTGACAAAATTCAGTCTTTGATTAGAGCAAAATCTTTCCCACTTGATTCTACAACAATTGGTGCCTTTATTTCTTTAAAGAAACAATTAGAATCTGCGACATTACATGCCATCGATGAGGATCTCCCCTTTGTTGTTGAATGTGATGCCTCTGATTTAGCAGCATCAGCAACATTAAATCAAGGAGGATGACCAGTGGCTTTCATGTCTCGTATCCTCCAAGGTAGTGAATTGCACGTGGTGGAAGGTATTTCACTGAGGTGTTCCCTGCAACCTGTTTCTCTCGTGGTTCACAGACTCGCCAGACGCCTGCCACTTTTGCGGGCTGGAAGAATCTGTTTACCACGTGTATATAGAGAGTGTGAGGCTGCAGCCAATGTTTGAATACCTAAAGGGTCTGCTCCTTGCATTCTGGCTGCATTTTTCACCCACTATCCTCGCCTGTGCATAGGAATGAGGGTAGGGCTGAAGATGTCCTGGTTGGGTTGCTCCTGGGCCTGGCCAAGCTGGCCATCCACGAATCACGGCGCCAGGCGGTGGAGGTCTTTACCCGAGCCAGCTGTCTGCCCCTTTTCCGGGATTATGTCCGTGCCTGGGTGGGGTTAGAAAGGAAATACGCCCTGTCCACTTGCACCCCGGGAGAGTTCTGGGACCACTGGGCTCCGTAGGGTGTTGAATGCATCCTCAATAAGGATTGTAACATAGTTGTATAGTAGTTTATTAAGGATATTTCTTTGTATTGTATTATGGTGGTGGGTTCTAGTTTGTTTTATTGTAGTGTAATATTATTTTAATAATTGAATACATTTTTTTAATCAAAAAAAAGGAAGTAAATTGCACTACCCACCCATCAAAAAGGAAGCTATAGCAATTATTGAAGCAGTGCGAAAATTGAGTCATTTCCTTGCTTGCCAGCACTTCACTTTGATCAGCGTTCAGTAGCTTTCATGCTGGATAATCGTAAACGAATGAAGATTAAAAACAGTAAAATTCATGAATGGAGGATTGAATTATCTGCATATAGTTATTCAATTGAGTACTGCCCTGGGTAAGGATAATGTTGCTCCGGATACATTAACTCGAGCATGTTGTGCCTCTGTTCATTCTTCTGCACTCACTGATCTTCACAATGGGCTGTGTTATCCTGGAGTCACTCGTATGATACATTATGTCCGTTCCAAAATCTTACCTTTCTCTACAGAAGATGTGAAGATGATGTGTGCTTTATGTAGACTCCTGAATGCCATGTAATGGGCTGCCACTAGTGTCTATTTATCCTTTTCACCCATGCCTATCCTTCGGTTAATTTATTGTGTTGCACAGGGAGCCAAATGCAACGTAATTTCGTTTGGAACTGCATGTATCAATGTATTTCTAAATGACAATAAAGTTTGTTTGACTTGTTTGTTTGACTTGTAGAATCTGGGCTGAATCAAAACCAAGATTCTTCCATCCTGAAGAAGGAAGATTGATCAAATTACTCAGCTTATGGAACATTTGAGTTTTGACTTCAAAGGCCCTTTATCATCCTCCTCTCAAAATGTTTATATACTTACCATAGTTGATGAATATTCAAGGTTTTAATTTGCCTTTCCTTGTCAAATTATGTCAGCTGCTACGGTTATCAAATGTTTAGATCAACTGTTTTCATTCTGTGGATTTCCAAGTTACACACATTCTGATAGGGGCACCTCATTCATGTCAAGATATTTAAAAGGCTACGTTCTCCCCATGACCTGCGTGGGTTTCTCTGAGATCTTCGGTTTCCTCCCACATTCCAAAGAGGGACAGGTCTGTAGGTTAGTTGGCATGATATAAATTAAATTGTCCCTAGTGTGTAGGATAGCGTTAATGTGCAGGATCGCTGGTCAGTAATGACTCGGTGGGCCGACCAATGGTCCTGTACACTAACACTATCCTGCACACTAGGGACAATAACAAATTTTACCAAAACCAATTAACCTGCAAACCTGTATGTTTTTTAGAATGTGTGAGGAACTTGGGGCTCCCTGAAAAAACCACGCAGTCACAGGAGAACATACAAACTCCGTACAGATACCACCAGGATCAAATACGTCAGGATCAAATTCAGGCCTCTGGCGCTGTAATGCAGCAACTCTATCGCTGCACCACTAGCTGCCCCTAATGTATTGAAGGACTCAGTCATGGATAATTTTAAATATTTATGTGGAGTTTAACTTTATTATTGTCACATGTACCAAGATAATGAAAAAGCATGCTAACCAAACAGATCAAATTTACCCGATATAGGTACAATTAGTTCAAAATTTAAGTGCAATAGATGGAGCAATGGGGAAGAGTACACAGTATAATTCTCGGCATTGTAGTACATTATAGAACATCAGTTCCTTGGATAAAGTCCAAGGCAGCGTGAACTGATTCAATAACGGGAAGTCAGGACTAGGTGATATACGGCTACATTTTCAACACTCTGCAATTTCTTGTGGTCTTGGGCAGAGCTGTTCCCAAACCAAGTTGTGATGTAACCCAACAGCATGCTTTCTATGGTGCATTTGTAAAACTGAAGAAATCTGAATTTCCTCAGTCTCTTCTGGAAGAAAAGGTGTTGGTGTGCCTTCTTGGCTGTCACATCAATGTGGTTAGTCCACAACAGATCATTAGTAATATTAACACCAAGGAACTTAAAGATCTCAACAATTTCCACGTCTGTACCATTGATTTTGATTGGGGAATATACTTCACCATGCCTCCTGAAGTCCATAATTAGCTCCTTGGTCTTGCTGACATTAAAGGAGAGGTTATTGGACTGGTACCATGTCACAAAGTTCTCCATCTCCTTCCTGCACCCCCTCTCATCATTGTTCATGATTAGGCCCACCATAGTGACGTCATCTGCAAACTTGTAGATGGAATTAGAACTGTAAGGGCCTGTCCCACTTGCCGATGTTTTTTGTCGACTGCCAGCGTAATTGGCTGATGTGTCAGGCTCACTGAAAGATTTTGAACATTTCAAAACCCAGTGGCCACAAGAAAAATGTTGCGACACTTGAGGAAACAGCGCGCATCAATACGTCATCACGTCGTATCACTCCTCAACTTTTTTGGTGACCTGATACGTCAGTCAAAAATGCCGGCAGTCAAGTGGGACAGATCCTGTATTTGGCCAGACAGTCATAAGTTTAAAGGGATCATAGTAGGGGGCCCAGAATACTTCCTTGTGGAGCACTAGTGTTGAACATTATTGTGGAGGAGGTGTTGTCTCTTACACTCCTGATTGAGGTCTGCAAGTCAGAAAGTTGAGGATCAAGTGGTAGATTGGGGAGCTGATTCCAAGGTCAAGGAGTTTGGAGATGAGCTTGGATAGATAACCTATCGAGTAAAAATATTTGTCCTTATCTTAATTCTATATCTTGATCTCATGCAAACTCTTGAAACTCTTGAAACAGCTTCTTAATTTTCCCGGAGCTTTGAATTTCCTTTGGTGTTAGTTCCCATTAAACTGTGTTATGGGTTTGCAGTTTGCATGAAACAGCTTTGACCTGGGACCTCAGCTAACATTGAACCAGGAAAATGTGATACAAGACCAGAGAAAATTACCTCCTACTTCATGAATTCCCAAGTGATAGGAACAGAATTAGGCCATTCGGCCCATCAAGTCTACTCCGCCATTCAATTATGGCTGATCTATCTCTCCCTCTCAACCCCATTCTCCTGTCTTCACCCATAGCCACAGACACCGGTACCAGTCAAGAATCTATCTATCTCTGCCTTAAAACTATCATTGATTTGGCCTCCGCAGGCTTCTGTGGCAAAGAATTCCACAGATTCACCAGCCTTTCCACCATTTCTACCACCATTACTTTTCCACAGCAGCCAATCTCAGCTTTTGTCTGTCCACAAAGGCTGAAAAATCTTAGATAAATCGAGAGAGACATTCAACAACCAGGGCTCCAATCTTTTATGAGTAGGGAATATCAGGTTCAGAGAAATATTTTTCAGAATATTTGTCCCTAGAATTTGGTATTTGAGCAATATACACGGTACTTTAACATTTTTTAATTTAATTCCACTCTCAATGCATGGTATATTTAGATCCCTTTACAGTCAATTTAATCACAACTTTGAATGTAAACTCTGTACCGAATTGCCAAAATGTCTTATTGCCAAAATGTCTTCTCAGGAGCAAATTGAAATACATTGCATGTCAAAGAATGCTTCAAGTTTCCCCTTGCCTTATCCATTGCACTTCATTCCCAAAACGGGCATTATTCAATCCTTCCGCAGATAATATATGTACCAATGAGCTCACATCATAATAGAAACACGTTCACTGGATACATATGACTGAAGTTTTAAGTAGACCACATCCAAAGTATGTATGTATGCATAATGAAAATTACAGGCCATAGTCTCAAAATTAAATGAATAAAGCTTTATGCTCCACGGTGCCTGATGAATTAATTACTTCATACAATATTCAGAATCAGACATTTCATTACATTTTCAACGTGTCTCTCATCAATTGTTTCATGCTCATTTTCAAATAGCCTATTAACTTGCATCTTATCATAGTTATTTTCATTTAAGCTAAAAACTGTTCCTGTTCTTGAGCTGGTACCCATTTCTTTGTTGTGGCATGTTTGCGTTAATTGCTTTTCTGTTGTGAGGAGCAATTGGCTTTATGCCTGTTGTCTTGCTCTGTCAGAGCTAAATACACTAGAGTATCAGAGCCACCAACAGTTTTTCTTCAAAAGGTTTCCCTTGAATCATATCTCAGTGAATAAATATGCACATATATGTATGCATTGCTATGAACAAATATCCACAAATAGATATATCATATAACATATATACGTTTCTCTACATGGCATAGTTGAGATTAAGGAGGAACACGCAATCTTTCAACAGTCCCACCATTTTTCTGGTGCCATGACACACACTCTTGGTCCCTATGACTGAGATTTATGTCAGGACATTACAATACCTTCGATTCTCAACGATCCCAAACCTGCATGAGTGAAAAGCCAAAGCATGCCCTGCTAACCCGCCTTCCTGCTCAATGTTCAGAGAGTTGTAAATGGAATCTTATGACAAAGGAGGAGGTCATTTGGTCCATCCTTTGAAAGAGCATTTTAAGTAGTGTCATTCTCCAACTTCTCAGAGCCTTAAAAATGACTGTTTCAAATCCCTTTCAGTTATTTGTGAATCCAATGCTGCTATCCCTTCATACTCGTGTTCATAAGTTCTAGGTGCAGAATTAGGCCATTCGACCCATCAATGGCTGATCTATCGTTCCCTCTCAACCACGTTCTTCTGCCTTCTCCTCATAACCCCCAAAACAAGTACTAATCAAGACACTGTCAATCTCCTCCGTAAATATATCCATTGTCTTGGCCTCCAAAGCCTACCGTGGCAGTGAATTCTGCTGATTCGCCAGCCTCTGGCTGAAGAAATTGCTTCTCACTTCCTTTCTAAAGACACATCCATTTATTCTGAGGCTGTGGCTTTTCATATTAAATAAAACTGTCTTATCTCTCTTTTGGTTCTTTTACTATTTATTTGGACCAATTATTGACCCATCTGTTTGGTATTGCAGCTTCTCATCATTCATAACAGAAATAATGATTTCAAACCTCTGGAAAATATCCTTAACTTTCCCTCCTCATCTGTTCTTTGGAGAATGAATCCAATGTCTTCCATCGGGAACATGTGGATGAATTATCAATGAGGAGAGACAAGAAAATAGATGGTTGAAAGACAAGAGACAGGGCAGCACAATGGTGCATTTGATAGAGCTTTGCCTCACAGTACCAGAGACCCAGGTTTGATCGTGACCTTACGTGCTGTCCGTGTGGAATTTTCGTGTTCTGCCTGTGACCACATGGGTTTTCTCTGTATGTTCTGGTTTCCTCCCACGTCCAAAAGACTCTTGGGTTTGTTGGATAATTGGCTTCTTTAAAATTGCCCCTAATGTGTAAGGTGTGGATGAGAAAGTGAGATAATATACAACTGTTGTGAATGGCGTGGACTATGTTAACAGAAAGGCTTATTTCCATGTTGTATCTCTAAACTAAGCTAAGCAAAGCTGGCTCATTAACATCTAATTCAACAATGAAATTCAAAAACAACCAACGCTAAAACTAAAAACAGAAAATCCTGAAATACTCATAATCAAAATCATCATACTTTTTTAGCCAAGTATGTTTTGCACCATACGAGGAATTTGATTTGCCATAGCGTTATACCTTTAAAAAGCAACAAAACACGCAAAATACATTTAAACATGAACATCCACCACAGTGACTCCTCCACATCCCTCACTGTGATGGAAGGCAAAAAAAATTCCATCTCTTCCCTTCTTTGTTCACCAGGGGGCTCGAGCCTTCCGTAGACGGGACAATCTTGGCTCCCGTAGCCGGCGGTGGGCCCTCCCTCACAGGGCGATCAAGCTCTTGCATTGGGGGGATGTCAGCTCCCCATGCCGGGCGATCAACCCCGGGTCGAGGCTGGTCAAAACCTTCTGCAACTGGAGCTTCCCGACATCGGTCTCTACCCGAGACTGCGAGCTGTATGATGTTGAAATCCGCAGGCCATGGTTGGAGCGTCGATCCTAGACAAGGGATCGGCTCCGATGGTAAGCCCACGTCTCCGCGGTGGGGCTCTATGTCAGTCCCGACCAAGGCCTCCAGCTCCATGATGTTAGGCCGCAGCGCGACCGGAGATACGATCTGGAAAGCAATTGCATCTCCGGCAAGGTAAGAGATTGAAAAAAAGGTTTCCCCGAAACCCCTCTCCCACCCACTACATAAAACAAACCAGAGACATTAACACAAACTTTTAAAACCCACAAAAAAAAAGACGAAAAGACAGGCTGCCATCGTGCGGTGCCCCCCTGGTGGTATGATCAGAGCTGATCAGCAGCGTCTATGGATAAAAGAAGCAGAGTTAATGTTCCATGTCAAAGCCTTCTCTTAGTAGCAGCAGATTTTGTCATTCTTGCAGATTTGCAGCATTCAATCTTTATTCTTTTATCACTGTAATTGATGGTTCTGCAATTATAATCTTGGCACTGTGTGACTGACCATGTAATAGTGTGACCTTTATTCAGTATGACTGAACCCCTCAATTGATATGCCCTATTACTCTGCGACTTTATGTTTGGTTACTTTGGGGTGTATCCACTCAATGTATTTATTTGGAAGTCTTCGAAGAAATTTTTAACATTTAACCATATAACATATAACCATATCACAATTACAGCACGGAAACAGGCCATCTCGGCCCTTCAAGTCCGTGCCGAACAACTTTTTTCCCTTAGTCCCGCCTGCCTGCACTCATACCATAACCCTCCATACCCTTTTCATCCATATGCCTATCCGATTTATTTTTAAATGATAACAACGAACCTGCCGCTACCACTTCCATTGGAAGCTCATTCCCCACCGCTACCACTCTCTGAGTAAAGAAGTTCCCCCTCATGTTACCCCTAAACTTCTGTCTCTTAATTCTAAAGTCATGTCCTCTTGTTTGAATCTTTCCTATTCTCAAAGGGAAAAGCTTGTCCACATCAACTCTGTCTATCCCTCTCATCATTTTAAAGACCTCTATCAAGTCCCCCCTTAACCATCTGCGCTCCAGAGAATAAAGACCTAACTTACTCAACCTATCTCTGTAACTTAGCTGTTGAAACCCAGGCAACATTCTAGTAAATCTCCTCTGTACCCTCTCTATTTTGTTGCTATCCTTCCTATAATTGGGTGACTAAAATTGTACACCATACTCCAGATTTGGTCTCACCAATGCCTTGTACAATTTTAACATTACATCCCAGCTTCTATACTCAATGCTCTGATTTATAAAGGCTAGCATCCAAAAGCTTTCTTTACCACCCTATCTATATGAGATTCCACCTTCAAGGAACTATGCACGGTTATTCCCAGATCCCTCTGTTCAACTGTATTCTTCAATTCCCCACCATTTACAATGTACGTCTATTTTGATTTGTCCTGCCAAGGTGTAGCACCTCACATTTATCAGCATTAAACTCCATCTGCCAGCTTTCAGCCCATTTTTACAACTGTAGACTTTGGAAATCCTCTTCATTATCCACAACACCAGATCATTGATGTACATGACAAACAATAAAAGACCCAACACAGATCCCTGAGACACCCCACTAGTCACCTGCCTCCAACCCGACAAACAGCCATCCACCATTACCCTCTGGCTTCTCCCATTCAGCCACTGTTGAATCCATCTTGCTATTCCTGCATTTATACCCAACAGTTGAACCTTCTTAACCAACCTTCCATGAGGAACCTTGTCAAAGGCCTTACTAAAGTCCATATAGACAACATCCACTGCTTTACCCTTGTCAATTTCCCTAGTAACCTCTTCAAAGAAATTCAAGAAGATTAGTCAAACATGACCTTCCAGGCATAAATCCATGTTGACTGTTCCTAGTTAGACCCTGTTTATCCAGATGCTCATATATCTTATCTCTAAGTATCTTTTCCATTAATTTTCCCACCACTGAAGTCAAACTAACCGGTCTATAATTGCTAGGTTTACTCTTAGAACCCTTTTTAAACAATGGAACAACATGCGCAGTACGCCAATCCTCGGGGACTATTCCCGTTTCTAATGACGTTTGAAATATTTCTGTCATAGCCCTGGCTATTTCTACACTAACTTCCCTCAATGTCTTAGGGAATATCCTGTCAGGACCTGGAGACTTATCCACTTTTATATTTTTCAAAAGTGTCAGTACTTCTTTTACTTTGAAACTCATAGTATCCATAGCTACTCTACTAGTTTCCCTTACCTCACATAATTCAATATCCTTCTCCTTGGTGAATACCAAAGAAAATAAATTGTTCAATATCTCCCCCATCTCTTTTGGCACTGCAGATAGCTGTCCACTCAGTCTCTCCAATGGACCAATTTTATCCCTTGTTATCCTTTTGCTATTAATATATCTGTAGAAACCCTTTGGATTTACTTTCATCTTACTTGCCAGAGCAACTTCATATCTTCTTTTGGCTTTTCTAATTTATTTCTTAAGATTCTTTTTACATTCCTTATACTCCTCAAGCACCTCATTTTCTTCATGCTGCCTATAATTATTGTAGATCTCCCTCTTTTTCCGAACAAGATGTCCAATTTCCCTTGAAAACCAGGGCTCTTTCCAATTTTTACTGGTTCCTTCCAAACGAACAGGAACATAAAGATTCTGTACTCTTAAAATTTCCCCTTGAAATGTCCTCCATTTCTCTTCTACATCTATCCCATAAAACCAGATGTGCCAGTTCACTCCTTTTAAATCATCTTGCATCTCGTTAAAGTTAGCCTTTCTCCAATCAAAAATCTCAACCCTAGGCCCAGTTCTGTCCTTCCCCATAATTATATTGAAACTAATGGTATTGTGATCACTGGACCCGAAGTGCTCCCCAATGCATACCTCTGCCACCTGTCCCGTCTCATTTCCTAACAGGAGGTCCAGCACTACCCTTCCTCTAGTAGGCACCTCTATGTATTGCTGCAAAAAACTATCCTGCACACATTTTACAAACTCCAAACCATCCAGCACATTTACAAAATGTGTTTCCCAGTCTATGTGTGGAAAGTTGAAATCTCCCACATTTAAGTTGGATCAGTTGAATAAACAAACACAAATGGGTATTTGTTAAAATGTTGTCAATAGTTTTCTTTGATTTACAAAAGTAACTGACTTTTGTATTTTCCATTTTAATGGATTTTCTGTCATTTAAATTTACATTGCTCATTTGTGTTGGAATGATACTGAGATGAAATGTACTTTTTTGTGTTAAATCTGTTTTCAGTGGCGTTGATTAAACTGTAAAAATTTACCACTCTAAAACATAATTTTCTAAAATGCATAGGAAGGAACTGCAGATGTTGGTTCACACCAAAGATAGACACAAAGTGCTGGAATAACTCAGCGGATCAGGCAGCATCTCTGGGGAAAAGGAATAGGTGGCTTTTCAGGTTGAGACACTTCCTCAGGAAGGTCTCGAAGGTCTTGACCTGAAATGTCACCTATTCCTTTTCCCCAAAGATGCCGCCTGATCCACCAAGTTACATAGAAACATAGAAATTAGGTGCAGGAGTAGGCCATTCGCCCTTCGAGCCTGCAACGCCATTCAATATGATCATGGTTGATCATCCAACTCAGTATCCCGTACCTGCCTTCTCTCCATACCCTCTGATCCCCTTAGCCACAAGGGCCACATCTAACACCCTCTTAAATATAGCCAATGAACTAGCCTCAACTACTACTCTGTGGCAGAGAGTTCTAGAGACCCACCACTCTCTGTGTGAAAAAAGTCCTTCTCATCTCGGCCCGAAAGGATTTCCCCCTTATCCTTAAGCTGTGACCCCTTGTCCTGGACCTCCCCAACATCGGGAACAATCTTCCTGCATCTAGCCTGTCCAATCCCTTAAGAATTTTGTAAGTTTCTATAAGATCCCCTCTCAATCTCCTAAATTCTAGAGAGTATAAACCGAGTCTATGCAGTCTTCATTCATAAGACAGTCCTGACATCCCAGGAATCAGTCTGGTGAACCTTCTCTGCACTCCCTCTATGGCAATAATGTCCTTCCTCAGATTTGGAGACCAGAACTGTACCCAATAGTCCAGGTGTGGTCTCACCAAGACCCTATACAACTGAAATAGAACCTCCCTGCTCCTATACTCAAATCCTTTTGCTATGAAATCTAACATACCATTCGCTTTCTTCACTGCCTCCTGCACCTGCATGCCCACTTTCAATGACTGGTGTACCATGACACCCAGGTTGCGCTGCATCTCCCCTTTTCCTAATCAGCCACCATTTAGATAATAGTCCTCTTTCCTATTTTTGCCACCAAAGTGGATAACCTCACATTTATCCACATTATATTGCATCTGCCAAACATTTGCCCACTCACCCAGCCTATCCAAGTCACCTTGCAGTCTCCCAGCATCCTCCTCACAGCTAACAATGCCCCCCAGCTTAGTGTTATCCGCAAACTTGGAGATATTGCCTTCAATACCCTCATCCAGATCATTAAAGTTACTCTAGCATTTTGTGTCAATCATCATTTTATAAAGTTTAAAAAAAAATTATTCTTTATGCTGCCACTGGATGCATAGCTCAGGCAGCATTTTAATGTTTTATAAAAAAAGTAATGAAAAGCATGATAATTTAGAAATGGTAATTTAGCCATTTTTATTAATAGATCTAATAACTGATCATATCATGGAAAATGTGTGGTCGGGTGATATGTGTATAGTGAAAACCCATGAAACAAATACAGTATCTAGAAGAGAGTCACACGGCACAGAAACTGCTGAGCAAGATGCCTCTTGCACACTAGTCCCACCTGCATATGTTTGGCCCATATTCCTCGAGACCTTAGGTACAGCATTGGGCAAAGTTTGCACCTGATATATGCCTTGCTGTTAGGGTTGGTTCTGTGCAGTGACATTGACTTCCTTTGCCTGCCTCAAAGCTAAAACATTCCTGTCTAGAAATTGGAACCATGTGTGCCCGTTCTACATTCGACCATTGTGCAGCGGTCTGACAACTAATACAGTCATTGGTTAAGCAGCACACACTCCCTCTGCTGTTGGCAGAAACCAAAGATTCTCAGGAAATCTATGACCTTGTTTATCAAGCCACAAAAAATAGATGTGCATTGCGCAAGTGGGGCATTAATCATAGGGTCCGCACTGCAGGGTGTCAGGGGTTATGGGGAGAAGGCAGGAGAAGGGGAAAAATAGATCTGGATTGATTGAATGGTGGAGTAGACTTGATGGGCTGAATGGCCTACCTCTGCTCCAATAACTTATGACCTTATGAATAATATGGATCAGCTGCACATTTTTTTTGTTGTCACTTTTCAATGGCCATCAGTTTATCAGGCAGTTCAATAGAACTTACTTCACTGTTCCTAGACACTCTTGATAGGCACCTATGTGTTGTGTGTAGTGATCACGAGCCCACTGATCAGACCAGTTCATTGCATGCCTGGTGCTCCCACACATAAAGGAGAGTGCTGTGCCCTGCGTGATGGGCTGAGCTACATCTGCAATTTCTTGTAGTCTAGGACATGGCTGTTCCAAGCTGTAATGCAACACAAAAGTATGGTTTCTAAGGTGCCTGTATCTTTACTATTACCTGAATCAACTCCTTTCCCTGTTCCAGGCGTATGTTGGCAACTATCCCTAAACTCTACCTCAGCTATATTGACAACTGCATTGGTGCTATCTCCTGTACCCATGCAGAACTCACTGACTTCATCCACTTCACCACTAATTTCCATCCATCACTCAAATTCACCTGGACCATCTCCCAACCATTTCTAGACCATTTCTCACCATCTCTAGCGCAGGCAACAGACTACTGACCGACATCTACACTTCTTCCCACCCTGCTTCCAATAAAGACTCTATCCCTTACTACCAATTTCTCTGTCTACGCCGCATCTGCGCCCAGGATGAGTTGTTCCATACTAGGGCATCGGAAATGTCCTCATTTTTTGGGAACGGATGTTCCCCTCTTCCATTACAGGTGAGGTTCTCACCAGGATCTCCTCTATATCCCGCTGCTACACTCTTACCCCCCTCTCCCTATTCATAACAAAGACAGTCCCCATTGTCCTCACCTTCTATCCCATCAGCCGTCGCATACAACATATAATCCTCCAACATTTTTGCCATCTCCAACGGGATCCCACTACTGGCCACGTCTTCCCACCCCTTCCCCTTTCTGCTTTCCGCAGAGACCGTTCCCTCCTGGTCAATTCGTCCCTTCCCACCCAAACCACCCCCTCCCTGGGTACATTCCCCTACAAAAGCAGGAAATGCACACTTGTCCCTTTACCTCCTCCCTCGACTCCACCCAAGGACGCAATCAGTCTTTCCAGGTGAGGCAGAGGTTCACCTGCACCTCCTCCGACCTCATCTACTGCATCCGCTCTTCCAGGTGTCAACTTCTCTACATCGGCGAGACCAAGCGCAGGCTCGGCGATCACTTCGTTGAATACCTCTGCTCAGTCCGTCTTAACCAACCTGATCGCCCGGTTGCTCACCACTCCCATTCCCAATCTCACCTCTCTGTCCTGGGCCTCTTCCATTGCCAGAGTGAGGCCCAGTGCAAATTGGAGGAACAGCACCTCATATTTTGCTTGGGTAGTTTACACCCCAGCGGAATGAACATTGATCTCTGATTGTAGATAGCCCTTGCTTTCTCCCTCCTTCCCCTTCCCAGTTGTCCCACAAGTCCTACTGTCTCCGCCTACTTCCTTTCTTCCCCCCCCCCCCCCAACATCAGTCTGAAGAAGGGTCTAGACCCGAAATGTTACCAATTCCATCTCTCCATAGATGTTGCCTCACCCGCTGAGTTTCTCCAGCATCTTTTGTCTACCTTCGATTTTTCCAGCATCAGCAGTTCTTTCTTTAACAACTCCTTTCACTGCCAGCTCGTTCCATATACCCATCACCCTTCATGAGAATGCTGCCCCTTTGGTTTAAGATGAGAGGGAAAAGATTTAATAAGAACCTATGTCCTCTGATTTTTGATTCCCCTAGTCTGGGTAAAAAACTCTGTATATTCATCCCATCTCTTCCGCTCATGATTTTATGCACACAGGGACAAGTAGAGGGCCCTAGTTTAAAGATAACATCTTAGAATAGTACAGAACAGCTGCCACTTGACCTGGAATTTTGATAGAGTCTAATGTTCTGAGCAAAATTCACATATTAGTGATTTGCAGGGTTTCAGATTTGTTTTAATTCTTTTCCCCAACAGAATAGATTCAATATTAGGAAATTAAGCCTGCAAAGACACTGGCTCTGAGGGATTGTTGGCAAATATAATTATGTCTTCTCTCATAATAGAAAGGATCTAATGTTATCTCTGGAATTATATGATTAGCATTTCACAATAGAAATTTTGCTGAATTTAATGGAAGTCAGGGATCTTTAAATGCCAAACAGGATTGGTATAAAATGTGCATTGGACAGATTAGTGCAAGATCTAATTTTGTACAATTCAAATAGCATTTGAGTTTAAGAGTTTTGAATGGTAATATACCACAAGATAAGCAAAAAGGAATCATCGGAACTATCCTGTAATGACCCAAAATATTCTGTTAACTTGTTTTTGACCAAAATTATTTGATGCACACATCAGAAACACATTTTAATCTATTATATTCCTCAGTGAAGTCCCACCAGAATAGGAAAATGTATTTTGTTTCTCACAGAGATAAAGTACAGAAAGTGAAGTAAGGCTTAAGTGCTGAACCAGCACCTTGACAGTACTGTTTTGTGGGGAGTTCAAGTATTTATGTGAATTTCTCAGGAAAGGTCACACTGATTTGACCAACTCCTTGATCACAGTTTCACCAATTCTGGTTCAAGCCTTATGCAACAATTTGATGTCCAAGGGTATGAAACACCGCATGTCAGGGCTGCAAACTGACTGCAAGTGTAGACAGGCATACATTGATCATCTGTAAAATGTGCAGAGTTGGCATTTATGGGAAGAATCGTAGTTTCACCGTGGAGGTGATAGATAAATACTCAGCAAGTGCAAGGTATGAAAATCCTTGCTTTTCACTTGGACCAGTGACAATTTATGAAGTAGATCAGCTGGAATAGATCGAGTAATCTTTATCTTTCAGATCATTTATATTTTAAATAATTGAAGATTCAAAATCCCACGTGTTAAATGAAATATTAAAATTGTTGGCACCTGCAGCCAACTAAGGAGTGCAGTGTAGGTTCACAAGGTTAATTCCCAGGATGGCGGGACTGTCATATGCTGAGAGAATGGAGCAGCTGGGCTTGTACACGCTAGAGGCAGGAAACATGTTCCCGATGTTGCGGGGAGTCCAGAACCAGGGGCCACAGTTTAAGAATAAGGAATAAGCCATTTAGAACGGAGACGAGGAAACACATTTTCTCACAGAGAGTGGTGAGTCTGTGGAATTCTCTGCCTCAGAGGGCGGTGGAGGCAGGTTCTCTGGATGCTTTCAAGAGAGCTAGATAGGGGGTCTTAAAAATAGCGGAGTCGGGATATGGGGAGAAGGCAGGAACGTGGTACTGATTGGGGATGATCAGCCATGATCACATTGAATGGCAATGCTGGCTCGAAGGGCCAAATGTCCTACTCCTGCACCTATTGTCTATTGTCTGCATAAAACATCATTATAACGAATTTCAAATATATTTACAACACAACAGCAAAATTGCTAAATATCATTGCTCAGTAAAATGGGATATTTTAATAGTTATTTGTTGGATGTATACCAATATTAAAGGGAGAGAATGTCTAGCAATCTCGCACACTGCTTTGCACCATAAATAACCTTTTAACATGAATAACTTTTTAACATTGATTTTAAAATACCAGCTGGAAAAGCCTATTGAGTTTCAGGATAATGCAGCATTGTTTGACAGGCAATTTGTAAAGCTTGGTGGAAATTTTAGTCAATTTGTCTCTGCTTAGCGGCAGTTGATTATTACATACTATCTAAATAGAAATGCTGATTTGGGCAAACTGTTTAATTGGCACTGGATCCAAGAATATCCTTTTAAATGGAACCAATAGGACCCTGCGAAAAAATGTGAGAAACATTTTTTTTGTGCATCCCCTGCATGAAAAAAGCTTTCTCTTGCTCTTGTGGACCTGGTTGAGGAATTATTTGCATCCTTTGTTCCAGAGCCTTTCTGGATTATCCATTTTGCAAGGATCAAAAAAAGGCCAAATGGTACCAGAATGGTCTGCCTAGGCTGCAGAGGGGTTGGGATACCAGCCCCCAAGGTCTGCCGCGGAACTCAGTTAAGGGAACGGATTTGCCAGATCCGGCTGGGCTGAAGTACCAGAGCTCAGGCCACGGGGGGAAATTTGACCCGCCAATTGGCTGTGGTCGCACACCAAGAGGGCACACGGCCCACGCGGCACATTTTTAGGGCGCCTTCCCAGCAGGATTTGAAGTGCGCCCTCAGAATTTTGTCCATACTAAAGACGGTGCCAGATCACCAGTTGCTGGAAAATCGATAGTGTATTGATGAGGTAAATACTTTTCCATGTTTGCATACACTTTTGTAATATTTGCCCCATTTGCGTCAAATGGTCTTACTTGAGTATAATATGTATCCTACCTTCAAGGTACATGGCTTCTTATTCGCAACTTTCCGGTTTTGTCTATGCTATGAAATATGCTTTAAGAGCAAATGCTGAAAATGATTTTCCTTTTCTCCCACAAGAAAGATCCTATTTTCAATGAGGAATTAATTAGATTTCCATAATTCAACATATGAATATTGTGGGGTTTCTTATTTTACTGACTCCAGCTGCCTTGTGCTTTTTGGAGCACTTATGTTGTCACCATTGTAATTAATGAACAAATTATTTTGTTACAATAAACAGATTATAATGCTAATTTACACATCAGTCATAAAGACGTGCAGCACAGAAAGAGTGCTTTGACTCACCTGATCCATGTCAATGAAAATGACATACTGGGCTAATCCTATTTTGGCCCATTGCCTTCTAAACCAACCCACTCCTGTTCATATTTTTGTCCAAGCCCAGACCATCATATAAACTAAGCACCCTTCCATTGACTTCTCACGGTACCTCTGCAAGGCCAGCAGCATAATCAAGGACGTGTCTCACCGTGGCTCACTCCCTCTTTTCCTCTCTCCCATCGGACAAAATTTAAAGAAATGTGAAAATGCACATCTCCAGCTTTGGGGATAGCTGTTTATCAGGTAACGGAACCATCCTACCATAATTAGAGAGCAGTCCTGATCTACCATCTACCTTATTGGAGACCCTCTTGATGGTTACCTTTAAATGGACTTTACTGGCTTTATCTTGCACTATATGTTATTCACATTATTCCCTTTATCCTGTATCTGTACATTGCGATGGCTCAATTGTAATCATGTATTGTCTTTCCACTGACTGGTTAGCAGGCAACAAATCCTTTCACTGTGCCTCGGTACACATGACCATAAACTAAAGTAAGTGGAGGCGGATCTTGTAAACACATTAAATGTTTGTATTCTGGTATCAGAGAGAATCAATAGTTATAAGTAATAGTAAAACATGTTGGAAACACCTAGCAGATGAGATAGCAACTGTGGAAAGAGAAACAGAATTAACACTTCAGACTGAAGACCCTTTGTTGAAATTGGGATATTAAGTAAGTTGTGACAATGTGACTTGGCGAATATTGTTGACTTGAAGTGCATAGTAAGTTTCAAATTATTTGCCTGCAGAAAATAATGCTCTAATCCTTTCTGAAGGATTTTCATAAGATTCACAATTTCCTTTATTATTTAAAATCTCTTTTAAAATTGATGACTTTACTTATTATAATTTTAATTTACTGACAATTTTATCATCTTAACAGAAGCCAGAAACAGTCTTAATGTGATGGTGGTAACACTCTGGCCTCTTTTAAAAAAAGAAAATGCAACATCATCAGAAAAAAACAGCCTAAGTGGTTTTCATAAATAATTGAGCAGAAATTAATTCAGTTTCTCACAGGCCTGATTTTGCTCATTTATTCTATTTAATAGGCTTGATTTTTTTTATTGTAAGATGAATTCCTTTCAAAATAGCCAGACTAATTGAACTTGCATTCTTAGATGGGAACCAGTTTCTAACCTTGTCTTTTCATTTTACACAGAAAAGTAGGCACACATAGTCTGTTCCAAACATTATACCAAAATATACTCACCTTATCGGTCTTCACATGTGAGCCTCTTAAAGCCGCTTAAGTGCTTATAATCATTAATATGCTTTAGGATAGCTATTTAGAGGCAAGTAAGCTGAATGTCCTAGGTGGAGGAAAGAACTACAGAAAGGGTTTCGACCCAAAACATCACCCATTTCTTCTCTCCAGAGATGCTGCTTGTCCCGCTGAGTTACTCCAGTATTTGATGTCTATCTCAAGCTGAATGTTCTGTGGTGTTTGGTTCTTGTGTGCTTTGAGCTAAAATAAAGCAATAATTGGTCATTGCTGTTCATAAGTTCATAGGTCATAGGATCAGAATTAGGCCATTCCATTGAGTCCACTCCGCCATTCATTCATGGCTGATCTATCTTTCCCTCAGCCTTATTCTCTTGCCTTCACCTATCCTTCTCCTGTCCTTCTGCAGACAAGGAGACAATCTAACTGTGCTGGCATTGATGGGGCTGGGCCTGGGCCACTGCACAATAAGTATTTGAGCACCACAATTCCAGGTACTGTGCCCAGGTCTTATGTGCATTTTTAGAGTTTGGCTTGCCACAAAGATGGATGGAGAGAAGGGGAAAGCTAACCTAGATATAAGTATCTTTGCCCTGAAATCTGAGCGGTTACTATTTTCACGAATGCTGCCTTGAAGTGTATGTCCAGCATTTTCTGGTTCTATTTCTGATTTCCAACATCTGCAGTGTTTGAATTTCAAGGAATCATAGGCTCAGCTACTACATTAACATTTTAGCAGTCTGTCAACCTCCAGAGAAGTTATATCACCACAGAATGAGGATTTTTTTTCATTGTTACTAAAAATCCTTAGTCAGGATTTCTGCACAGCTGCTGGTAATTCAATTACAATTACTTTGTCATTTGTAGATAATGGAAGACAATACCACAGGTGGAGAAATGTTTCATACATAACATAATGATTGACAGTGAATTGGAGGCTTTTTTTTTAATTGAAGTTGTTGTCTCTAAGAATTTCTAAGTGTCATGGAACAGATTTTTCTTTAGAATTTTTAAGCAAATAGATTGATATTAGTTCTACTCCTGCACCTTGTGTCTATTGTCTATTGTCTCTGACGACTGGTGGTACTTTTGGACACAGGCTCCCAACACACATGGTATGAGTGTTCTATGCTGCTTTAAGGTTTGATGCAAAACATTGTGGAGAAATGGTAACTTTGAATGGAATTGCAAAATAATATAATTCAATTAGACGTGTTGCCTCGGGAAACATTTGTCTTTGGTCACTTAGTTTAGTTTAGTGTCACGTGCACCAAGATTCAGTGAGCAGTTTGTTCTGCATGCTATCCATTATACATGAGTACCATGGATCTTCTTTGGAACAACATGCACAGAGTCGTCACATTCTGGCATCATTTTGCAGCTTCCAAGTCTCTGAAATGTCTGATTTTGGCCTGAGTTTAGCTTAGAGATACAGCACAGAAACAGTTCCCACTCTGCCTCCTGCAAAGACTATCCCCTACTCCCACTTCCCCCATCTACGCCGTATTTGCACCTAAGATGTGATGTTCCATGCAAGGACATCTGAGATGTTCACATTCTTTAGGGAACAGGGGTTTCCCTCATAGATGAGGCCCTCACAAGTGTCTCCTCGATAACCCTCAGCTCCACTCTTGCTTCCCCCTCCCCATCCCCCCTGTCACAACAGAGACAGAGTCCACCTCAACCTTTCCTTTCCACCCCACCAGCCATTGCATGCAGCGCAAAATCCTCTGACATTTTTGCCACCTCCAACAGGATCCCACCACTAGCCACATCTTCCCATCTCCAACCGTTTCTCCTTTCCGCAACGACTGGTCCCTCCACAACTCCCTGGTTAACTCGTCCCTTCCCACCCAAACCATCCCCTCCCCAGGTACCTTCCCTTGCAACCGCAGAAGATGCAGCACCTGTCCCTTTACCTCCTCCCTCGACAACATCCAAGGACCCCAACAGCCTTTTCAGGTGCGGCAGAGTTTCACTTGCACCCCCTCCAACCTCATCTACTGTATCCACTGTTCCACATGTGAGCTCCTATGTATCGGCGAGACCAAGCGCAGGCTCTACGATCGTTTCGCTGAACACCTGCGCTCAGACTGCCTCAACCTACCTGATCTCCCAGTTCGAAAAACTTTAACTCCCCCTCTCATTCCCATACCGACCTTTCTGTCCTGGGCCTCCTCCGTTGTCAGAGTGAGGCCCAGCACAAATTGGAGGTACCTCATATTTCGCTTGGACAACTTACACCCCAGCGATATGAATATTGACTTCTCTAACTTCAAGTAGCCCTTGCTCTCCCTCACTCTCCATTCCCCCACCCTTCCTAGTTCTCCAACCAGTCTGACTGTCCCCCTGATTAAATTTTATCTCTGTAGCTTTGTTGCCACCTTCTCCTATCTAACAGTGATATATTCCGTTTTCTTTATGCTTTTTTCCTTTGATTGAGTCTCATTTTCGCACCCACGAGTTTTCAGAACCAAGGAGAACTGACCGGTAATGTTAAATGCCTGCCGAACTTTACAGCTGTGTATCTCTGGCATTATAAGTTGTCTGGCTTCTTAAAAGTGTCTCCACTCCTTCCCCACACCTACTCCCCCTCCCTCCTCTTTTAAAGGATTTACCGTACACGGTGCAAGCCGTCTTAACCTTCCTGTTTATGTCTGTATCACCTTGGCTTTGCACTGGGTGAATTTCAGACAGCGGTCCTCCCACTTTCCCTGGCCTCCGCCTTTGCGATGTGTTTGTGTGTGTGTGTGCGTGTGCTCCACTCTGACAGTCGCATTCCAGTTCACGGTTTTTCAAGCGAGTGTCGCAAACATGACACTCGCCGGCAGTCTGCTCAAAAATCTCCTAAGTGGGACAGGCTCTTAAGATATGCATGCATCTAGGTTTAATCCTTAGCCAATGTTTGGGGTTTTTCAGGATACACCCACAGTTTTGGCCCCATATATATACTCATCATCAATTTTTGCTGGTATTTGAGAGCAGGATTAGAATGTGAAGATACGAGTAGGGACAGACATACAATCTCTCAAACCTCCGGTATGTTTGTGGATGATTTGACCTTTGGCCTCCATTCAATACCTACAAACCTTGATTAACCTGTTGGCTAAGAAGTTTATTCATTATGTTGCAACTCGCGTATCAATAAACTAGTTTAGAATCCTGCAGAACTTCATGCCATTGGCTAATTGACGAAGTTGTTGCTATTGATAGAAATGAGAAACCAATAGCAGTGAAACGTATTTCCCTCTGGAAAATGTAAACAATGCTTGGGAAAAGATTTATCTCAGCATGACTTCTGCACCCTCAAACTTGCATTTAGACCGCTCCCCAGATGAGTCGAAGAAACCCAACAGACAACTTGCACAGTAAATTATAGCTGGTTACCTAAATACATGCTGTGTGCTTCAAGAGATTAGAATACAAACTTAAAGCACACGGTATTGGGGATTCAGTATTGACGTGGCTAGAGAACTGGCTGGCAGACAGGAAGCAAAGGGTAGGAGTAAACGGATTATTTCCAGAATGGCAGGCAGTGACTAGTGGGGTACCGCAAGGCTCAGTGCTGGGACCCCAGCTATTTACAATATATATTAATGATTTGGACGAGGGAATTGAATGCAACATCTCTATGTTTGCGGATGATATGAAGCTTGGGGGGCAGTGTTAGGTGTGAGGAGGATGCTAGGAGGCTGCAAGGTGACTTGGATAGGCTGGGTGAATGGGCAAATGCATGGCAGATGCAGTATAATGTGGATAAATGTGAGGATATGTACTTTGGTGGCAAAAAGAGGAGGGTAGGCTATTATCTGAATCATGGCCGATTAGGAAAAGGGGAGATGCAACGAGACCTGGGTGTCATGGTACACCAGTCATTGAAAGTAGGCATGCAGGTGCAGCAGGCAGTGAAGAAAGTGAATGGTATGTTAGCATTCATAGCAAAAGGATTTGAGTATAGGAGCAGAAAGGTTCTACTGCAGTTGTACAGGGCTTTGGTGAGACCACACCTGGAGTATTGCGTACAGTTTTGATCTCCAAATCTGAGGAAAGACATTCTTGCCATAGAGGGGGCACAGAGAAGATTCACCAGACTGCTTCCTGGGATGTCAGGACTTTCATATGAGGAAAGACTGGATAGACTCGGCTTGTACTCGCTGGAATTTAGAAGATTGAAGGGGGATCTTATAGAAATGTACAAAATTCTTAAGGGGTTGGACAGGCTAGATGCAGGAAGATTGTTCCCGATGTTGGGGAGGTCCAGAACAAGGGGTCTGGATAAAGATAAGGGGGAATTCCTTTAGGACCGAGATGAGGAAAACATTTTTCACGCAGAAAGTGGTGAGTCTCTGGAATTCTCTGCCACAAAAGGTAGTTGAGGCCAGTTGATTAGCTATATTTAAGAGGGATTTAGATTTGGCCTTTGTGGCAAAAGAGATCAGGGGGTATGGAGAGAAGGCAGGTACAGGATACTGAGTTGAATGATCAGTCATGATCATATTAAATGGTGGTGCAGGCTCGAAGGGCTGAATGGCCAACTCCTGCATCTATTTTCTATGTTTCTATGTTTCTAAGATGTGGTCCTTCGCAGGATCTTGTATGAGATTTGAGCAGATTTCCTCTGCAATATTCTTGATGTTTTGATAGCACTGCATTTTTGAGTTTCTGCAGCAGAGATTTTTGCTCTTGTTGAGCACTGATATGATCAGCAGCAGTGAAACATGTCTCTGATTATTGGGACTTGACTTTGACTGCATTCTCTGTGATTAAATGGAACAACGCAAACTGATGAAACAGAAATACCGAGGAACTGTTATCTACTTAAATCAGACGTTGCAAACTGAAGCTGTTGAGGTTAATAGGTATTCTGGAATCCAATTTTGAATGAGATCTTTAACTTTGTTGCTTCTAATCTTGATTTAGCTAAGCGGCTTGTACACTTCAGTGGGATTTCTTAATAACTACCTACATAAAGTAAAATAGAGTCAACTGTGAAGAAACTAGCTGTTTGGCCACAATATCTGGATGCAAACGTCTCCTGCTATCCCTCTGCAACTAATCCAAGACCCAATTCTTGGCTTCTTCTTACACTTCCATATGGTAAAGCTTGCCCTTAAATGTATCTGAAGCTAGTTGCCTCAAAAATGCTCTATCTTTGCTGAATTGTTTTCTGGAGTTTTTAGTTGTCCGTTAATGACCCATTATGCTTTTGGTTCTTAGGTAGCGACAAAGCTCTTCTGCCCTGTCTGTTTTTGACAAAACCATTTAATCGCAAGAACCTTAACTGCATTGATGCACAGAGGGATGGTGGGGGTCCAAGACCACAGCTCCAGGAAAGTGCCAACACAAGTAGATATAATGGTAAAGGAGTCATAGGATATGATTGCCTTTATTTGTTGGGGCATTGAGTATAAGAGATAGATGTGACTAGTGGTGTAATCCCATTAAAGATGTTGCAACTTTTAAAAATGTAGGCCGTATTGTGTGCAGTTTTGATTGCAGGAAGGATGTGGAGGCTTTGGAGAGGGTGCCAAAGAGGTTTATCAGAATGCTGCCAGGATTAAAGGGTTTTATGGGTATTCTTTGTTTTACAAATTTATGATGTGAACCTTTGCTATCATGCTATTGACTCTTTGGGCTAGGTGCCTTCACTTCACATACTTTATTGGGTGTGATAATTAATGCCATTCTTTACCCAAAGGGCAGGCATTACAGAGTTCAGGTCACAGTTATTATAACATTGAGCTTAGGTTCATTATTGCAAACGTCAAGTTAAAATCAGCCTGAAAACCATATGTAGCAAGGGGGAGGTAGACAAAATTGCTGGATAAACTCAGCGGGTGAGGCAGCATCTATGGAGCGAAGGAATAGGTATCGTTTTGGGTCAAGACCCTTCTTCAGACTAAGAAGAAGGGTCTAGCCAAGGGGGAAGCTAACTTCAGCGAATTAGAAAAGCGAGTGAACAGAATAGATTTGACTCGGAAGTTGCTTGGCTAAACTGGAACGGAACATGCAAAGACAAAAGACAAGACGCTTGGATATTGAACAAGTTTTTGGATATTTTTATCAGAGAAATGAAAGTACTTTTTAAAACTGAAGCTTCCTGGAATGCAATGGATGTGACAGTAATCTTTCGTACTGTCTTGTTTGCACAAGAACACTTCTGGTACTAACAATATATCTAAGGAGTTAATGACAACCTCACAACCTCATCTGAAAAGCACAGATCACTGGCTAATATCAAACAACTCCAGACCAGAGATTGGTGACTAACCATAACACAGTTTCCGCATCCTCATGATTGGAGATGGAAACTCCCTTCCTAGATCAAAAATATAAGCATATCTTTCTGCCCTTCTATTTTGTTGTCTCTCCTCAAAATTATCTTTTTGCTATCTGTTACTTTTCCCTCTGGGTTAATTACGTCCATCCGAAGTATTAATCGTAATGTAATTAATTGTACAATTGTAATTGCCCGGATATTTATCTTTATTTTTCTCGCTGTTCCAATTAATTTTCTATTAGTACATCACACGATAATTGTCTCTCTGGGGCTTTATAAGTACAGAGTGAGAAAGGAGCAAAGAACATTGAAGCCCTTCAGCCCACAATGTCTGTGCTGAACATGATGCTATGTTACAGGGAAATCATGGAAGCCATAAGCACTGAACCTAATATCTAGCCTTTACTCTCCTTTCCCACTTCAGTTTATTCTGCGATGTGTAAATTCCACTGCATTAACTATGTTATACTTCTTACATTTCATTGATATGCTTATGTATTCCTGTTTCAAGTACCTCCCTTTATTAGATGGTTGATTAGAATAGTTAATCCCAGTTAATCTTTCATCTCCATACATCTGGATTCTATTCCTCAATTAATGTTGGTTTTGTGATAATTAACAGCCAGCCCTGTTATTTATGAGGCCATGCTTCAGGTATTCCAACCCACGTTAGCACAAGTTATTTTAGATTCTGTGCACATTGTTCAGTGGGAATTTGTTTTTATTGATTATTCCATTAAGTTAATTTTTAACAGTCACTTTATTAAAAGTTCATCTTTCCCCTGTTCTATAACTTTACCTTTACATAGAAACATAGAAAATAGGTGCAGGAGCAGGCCATTCGGCCCTTCGAGCCTGCATCGCCATTCAATGTGATCATGGCTGATCATCCAACTCAGTATCCCATACCTGCCTTCTCTCCATATCCCCTGATCCCTTTAGCCACAAGTGCCACATCTAACGCCCTCTTAAATATAGCCAATGAACTGGCCTCAACTACCTTCTGTGGCAGAGAATTCCAGAGACTCACCACTCTCTGTGTAAAGAATGTTTTCCTCATTTCGGTCCTAAAGGAATTCCCCCTTATCCTTAGACTGTGACCCCTTGTTCTGGACTCCCCCAACATCGGGAACAATCTTCCAGCATCTAGCCTGTCCAACCCCTTAAGAATTTTGTAAGTTTCTATAAGATCCCCCCTCAATCTTCTAAATTCCAGCGAGTACAAGCCGAGTCTATCCAATCTTTCCTCATATGAAAGTCCTGACATCCCAGGAATCAGTCTGGTGATGGTCTGATCAGTCTGACTTTATTCTTTATATTAGTCCAAACTTTTGCCTCGATCTTTCTTAGCCTTGATTATTTTATTTTCAGAAGTTCCTTGCCTCCCCCTTTCCATTGAAGTGGGGTAGGGTGATTAAAACGGTGAATAAATGACAGAATACTGGCTTCACCCTTTTAGTCACCCTCCACCATTAACATATGGTTCAGGGTTCAAGCCTGAGATTTCCAATCACAGTGTCCTTTACTTAAAGAAAAAAACTTTCAAGCTTCTGATATTCTCTCAGCAAAACATACTCCCCAGTTTCTCATCTCTCCATTTTACTGCTTCACTGTGAAATCTTTCAAGATATGCCAACTTTGAAGAAATTCTCCTCTCCAATGAGCATTCTGTGAGACCCTCTCTCACTGCTCCTTCTGTGATTCTTGCTGCTTTCTTTCTCGGTAAACATATTCTGACCTGGACTCGTTACCACAGCCACATTTGTTACCTCAGCACTTGCCACCATCTTGACCCATATAGCTTCCAGCTCTGTTTCCAGGCCTTTCAGTCAGGGCCCAACCATAATCTAAAATGCCTACTCTCCATCCATCGCTTCTCTTGACAGTTCTCCCTCCATGCCCTACGTGCAACACTCTCAGGCCTGCTCCAGTACCTTTTGGTCATTGCACAGTCGCTCCCAGGGCTCTGAGCCTCACCCTCCCACACCGGCCATGGACATTAGCTCCAGTTCCTTCTCCTCTGGGTCCCTGTCTTCGACCAGCACTTCTTCACTTACCTAACCTCCACTAAGGGTCACAAACTCTCTTGCCTCCAGGTTGGGACCCCCACCAACTCTGAACGAGCTAATCGCATTCCCAACCAGCTACAGGCTGGAACCACAATGTTAGACATCTCCAACAATGAACCCGGCCACGTCCATGAGGCATAGCCACTGGAAGAAGCAAATCTCCTAATGCTAACCACACTGGTTGCAGATCCCTTCCCGGCCGCTCCCAACTCCACCGCCGGTCATCACTGTCTCCCCAGCCATTCCCAACACCACTGCGGATCCGCCCCGAATGTTCACAGGCTGGGATCACTCACCTCACCAGCGCTATGGCTCCCACAGCCCCCTCCAGCCCAGCTATGTTGAGGCTGGGACTTTTGACCTTCCCACATCCAATTGCTCCCTTAGCAGCCTCCAGGCTGGGGCTCTTAAACTCTACAGCCCCGCTGCACTTCCACTAATGTTAACCATGCCTCTTCATCCACATTTCACTCTGACACCACCCTGCACACCCCTCCCTCCTCTGAGCCCCCCTCCATGGTATCCCAGAGCTCCTCTCTCCTGCACTGCTCGCATCAAACCTTTATCTGACCACCCTCCTGATCTCCTCCTCTCCAATGCAGAGGCCTCACCTTTGATCCTTTACTACAGTCCCTGGATGTCCACAGGCCAAGACCTTTGATCCAGTGCCAATTTATCTGGTAAGGAATCCTCACCCCCAACTGATGATCACCTTTACCAACTCCAACACTCCTCCTCCTGGACTCCGCCTGTCTGCCTATTTCTACTCTCTTTGGACCTTTTCATTTTCAATCGCTGCGCAATGTAAATTCTCTCAATTCTTCTCTTTACTCATTCTAAGCTCAGCCCCTACTCACCCAGTAACAATCCCAATATTGTCATCAAATCCGCCGTTAAGGGAGGTACCGCTGTAGCTGACCTCCACTGTGCTGAGGCCAGTTGTCAGCTCTCGGACACCTGCTCGTACCTACTCCTTGACTGTGACCCCACATATAAACACCAGGCCATCATCTCCCAGACCGTTAACACTCTGATCACCTCTGGCAGTCTGCCCATCACACCCTTCAATGTTATGGTTCTCCAAACTCCACAAGGAGGACTGCCCTGGCAGAACATTGTTCACACACTTTGTTTCTGCCTGCTCCTGATCCACCAAACTAATCTCTAAATGTCTCATCTCTTATCCCCCTTCTTCCCTCGTCCCGCAGGTGCGAGACGGGGGAAGAAGGGGGATAAAGAAGAAGGGAAGACGATGGAAGAACTGGCTCCAGTTTCACAGTTCATTTTTCAACAATCGCTTGACTCGGGCGATGTACCGCTGGATTGGAGGAAGGCCAACATCACTCCTCTCTTTAATAAAGGTTCAATCACCAACCCAGCGAATTATCGTCCTGTTTCACTAACAAGTACTTGCTGTAAATTGCTGGAGCATATCATTGATAGTCATCTGATGCATCACGTGAGCAAACATAATATTCTTGCCGACAACCAACATGCATTTAGGAGGCATAGATCATGCGAGTCTCAGCTTATCCTGAAAACAAATGACCTGGCCAAGCACCTTAACAGTAACGTCATCATGGATTTAGTTGTACTGGACTTTTCTAAAGCATTTGATGTCATCCCACACCAGAGACTGCTTCGGAAGCTTGACTTCTACGGTATTCGTTCCAACACGAAACGATGGATTTCCAGTTTCCTGACAAAACATCTTCAGCGTGTGTGTGTGAACGGAAAGAGCTCCAATTGGCACCTAGTGTTGAGTGGTACACCCCAGGGCACAGTACTTGGCAGACACCTATTTTTGCTTTACATCAATGACATCCATGAAAAAGTCGCAAGTACGACCAGACTATTCGCTGATGACTGTTTGCTGTACCGTCTAATTAAGTCAGCTGATGATGAAGATGCTCTCCAAAAGGATCTCGATACTATGGTCGAGTGGTCACAACAATGGGGCATGCAGTTCAACCCTTCCAAATGTGAAACCATGCGTGTCACCAGAAAGAGGAATCCAGGCGTCACATCTTACATCATACTTGGTGTCACCCTTGAAGAATCCAAACAAACCAAGAATCTTGGCATCAAATTGCGGAATGATCTACGTTGGAATGGTCAGACTCATCATGTAACAGTGAAAGCAACAGGTGTCCTAAACTTCCTGGGGCGCAACTTCCATTATTGTTCAACGTCTGTCAAGGAAAAGCTGTATTTCACCCTCGTTAGATCTCATCTGGACTACGCAGTTGCAGTTTGGGACCCATACACAGATAAAAACATTTCATCCATCGAACGTGTCCAAAGCTCGATTCGTTACTAACACCTACGAGAGAGAAGCGAGTGTCACCAAACTTCTGAATTCTCTGAGGTGGAACCCTCTCCAAGACAGACGTTAAGCTCACCGTTTGACCTGCTTTTACCAAATGTTAAATGGTCAGCTAGACATAGATCACAAGACCTACACCAACCCCAAACCAATTAGGAGCAGACGACGGCATTCGATCCAATTTGTGGTCCCAGCCACAAAGACAGATGTGTACAGCAATTCGTTCTTTCCACACATTATTAAAGCATGAAATAATCTCCACCAAGCCACGGTTGCCCAGCCAGATGCAACTAAATTTAAAGTGGCACTTTCTTCCCAATAACCCTCTCTGGCTAAACCCCTCCCTTCACCACCTCCAGTTTAAATTCCAGTTGGAATATTTTGGAGGATCAAAAGAAGAACCAAGTGCATTCCATCCATTTCCCTTCCTCTGACTTTACATTTCACGCATTTTCTTTCCTTATCTGACACCCTTTTGGCTCCTTTTCACCTCTAACCTTTGTCACTTACTCCATCCTCTCATCTGTCACTCGCCAGACTTTGTCCTGCCCCACCGCTCCTTCCCAGCTTTCTGCCCTGACTCCTGAAGCCTGAAGAAGGGTTCCAACCTGAAATATTGTCTGTCCACAGATGCTGCCTGACCGGCTGAGTCCCGACAGAGCTTTGTCATCTGCTCCGTACTTTTCCTCCTGTCCTCGGACTCGCCAACGAGCTGAGCAGGATTTTGCCCTTTCCAGTTTTCTGCTGGCATTGCAGAACATGATCCGTTTGTTTTTTCAGGACCTGCATCCCTCATGTATGTGAAGTGAGAGATAGTTCTCAAATTAATAAATTAATATAAAATTAATTAAAGTGCCTTCCCAGCTTTATAGATCAATATAGATTTAAAATATACTTCATTTATCAAAGTCTTCAATCACTAGTGTGCAGTAATTGATTGGAACTTATTGAGATCTTATTCTGTGTAAGCCCCCCCCCCCCCCCCCCCATGGACTGTCTCCCTCGGCCTCGCACTTTAGCCTGTGTTGATGTTACTGGTCAAATGTTCGTTTTTACAAACCTTGTTCTCGGGGGTTGCAAACCGAAATCTCGAAGTTGCAAACCAAATCTCGTTGCACTTATGTGTAATGACAATAAAATATATTATTATTATTAAATGGCAAAGACATTTGCCTATGTAAGTAGTCAATGGAGTTGAAAATCCCCCATCTGTGATCAGCATGAAAATTACAAAAAATGATTTGTAAAGGGATAATTTCACATATTATACAGATTAGGTTAGGTAAGGGGGAGGTATAGCAAAACCTGGGTGTCCTTGTACACCGGTCACTGAAAGTTGGCGTGCAGGTACAGCAGGCAGTGAAGAAAGCTAATGGAATGTTGGCCTTCATAACAAGAGGATTTCAGTACAGGAGTAAAGAGGTTCTTCTGTAGTTGTATAGGGCTCAGGTGAGACCACATCTGGAGTATTGTGTACAGTTTTGGTCTCCTAATTTGAGGAAGGACATCCTTGTGATTGAGGCAGTGCAGCATAGTTTCACGAGATTGATCCCTGGGATGGCGGGACTGTCATATGAGGATCATCATCACAGATTGAAAAGACTAGGCTTGTATTCACTGGAGTTTAGAAGGATGAGGGGGATTCTTATAGAAACATATACAATTATAAAAGGAGTGGACAAGCTAGATGCAGGAAAAATGTTCCCAATGTTGGGTGAGTCCAGAACCAGGGGCCCCAGTCTTAGAATAAAGGGGAGGTCATTTAAGACTAAGAAAAAACTTTTTTACCCAGAGAGTTGTGAATTTATGGAATTCCCTGCCACAGAGGGCAGTGGAGGCCAAATCACTGGATGGATTTAAGAGAGAGTTGGATAGAGCTCTAGGGGCTAGTGGAGTCAAGGGATATGGGGAGAAGGCAGGCACGGGTTATTGATAGCGGACGATCAGCCATGATCACAATGAATGGCGGTGCTCGCTCGAAGGGCCGAATGGCCTCCTCCTGCACCATTTTTCTATGTTTCTATGTTTCTATGTTTCAGGACAGAAAGAAACAGAAAAAGGTTATTTGGCTCAATGTGTCCATTTTAACTAATCCTCTGAACCTGAGCCAATGTCTTGGAGTCATACATTATGCTACCTGTATTGGGTTTTTTTCCCAAGCTTTTACATCTTCTGCCCAACAGGGTAGGGGAGAGTGGTGTGAGTAGTCATTGATTATATTGGATGCTTTCCCGACACAGCATGAAGTGTAGAAGGGAGGTTGGTTTACTGAGCTGCATCCACAATTCTCTTGTCATGGGCAGAGTACTTATTATATCAAGCCATGATGCATTTGGATAACATGTTTTCTGTGGTGCGACTGTAGAAATTGATAAGAGTCAAATTTCCTTATTCTTCTAATGTATTGGAGGAGCGGGTGCACTTTCTTAGAGTCATTGTCATGCAGTGTAGAAACACAGCCTTCAGCCTAATTTGCCCATACCGACCAACGTATCCCATCTACACTGGTCCAACCTGCCTGCATTTGGCCCATATCCCTCTAAACCTGTCCTATCCATGCATCTGTCTAAATGTTTCTTAAACATTGCTCTTCCAGTAGCTTGGTCAACACATCCACCATCCTTTGTGGTGAAAAGGTTACCCTGCCCAGCCCTAATAAATCTTTTCCCCCTTGCCTTAAACTTATGTCCTCTGGTTCTTGATTACCCTACTCTGGGCAACACTCTTGGCCATAATGTTGATGTAGTTGGACCAGAACAAATTGTTGTTGAAATTTATACCAAGGAACTTGAAGCTCTTGACAAGAACTCTTTAAGGGCCTGTCCCACTGTACAAGGTAATTCAAGAGCTCTCCCGAGTTTAAAATAAAATCGAACTTGTGGTAAGCAGGTAGAATGTACGTAGTGGCTACGTCGGAGCTCGGGACGTCTCTTAGCGGCTCGTAACGCTAACGGCAGGTGCTCAGGAAATGCGGTAAGCTCGTGAAGACAACAACATGTTGAAAAATGTCCACAAGAGCCCCGAGTACCTACGAGTGGCTATTACCGTAATTCTCTGAGTTTGAATCAGGGGAAACTCGGGAGAACTCTTGAATTACCTTGTACAGTGTGACAGGTCTTTTACAGCTCCTGGTGCTGTAAATACAGAACCATTGTGCTGACTGGGCTCCATCCTAGTACCTGAAATCGATGACCAGCTCCCTCATTCCACTGACATTGAGGGAAAGGCTGTGGTTTAGAAAACAAACCATTTGGCTCCCAAGAACATGCTAATCAGTCCACGCCTATCTGTACTAATTCCATATTCCGGCACTCGGCCCTCAGTGTTTTATGCCAAAGTGATTTAAATGTTCATCTCGATACTCCTTCAATAAGGACCACCACTCTGCTTCTACCACTCTCACCAGAAGAGCATTCCAGGTACTGATCAATCTCTGGGTGGAAAGGTTCCTTTCCATTCCCCTCTAAATGTCTATGCCCCCTAGATTTTCACAAATCTGCATCGATATTAATGTCATAATTTGGTGAGAAACTCAAGGTGCAAAACAACACGCATTACAAATCTGTATCTTGCTACCCTTGTGTTTCTAGATTTATGCACTTTGTTGCTTTTGTGAGATTCCACCACTGGTCCTGAGGACATTTTGTTCAGCATCCCTTCAGATGCCAGCTTACTTTTTATTGGCCTTCAAGGAATCAAATTGATTAATACCAAAGTCATTTGTTTGGTGTTCCAGCAAAAATCAGTCTTGTCAGAAATATGATCAGTTATAACCCAAGAGAGTCAATTTGATCATTACCAATTGTTTTGTACTATTTTAGATTATCCTCCATCGCCTTGATGTGCTTGTTATTCCAAATCTTACTCCTCCTGTAATTCCACTCTATGATGTGACTTTGGATTCTACGCAAGTAACATGAACTTCACCAGCACTTATAGTTGGGGTTTTGAGAATGACTGTGTTATAAAATGACTGGAAAATAACGAAAGGCTGCCAACAAGGCCTTTAAGGGTAGCACACTAGCACAGTTGATAGAGATGCTACCTCTCATTGCCAGAGACCCGGGTTTCACCCTGACCTCGGTGCTGTCTGTGTGGAGTTCACATGTTCTTCCTGTGACTGCTTTGTTTTTCTCCAGGTGCTCTAGTTTCCTCCCACATCCCAAAGGCATGCGCATTTTTAGGTTAATCAACATCTGTAAATTGCTCCTGGTGTGTTGGGAGTGGACATTTTAGAATTTGTGTGAGCGGGTGATCAATGGCCAGCGTGGACTCGGTGGGTCAAAAGGCCTGTTTCCATGCTGTATCTCTAATTTGAACTAAACTAAATCATTCCTATTCGCAAAAGTTAGAAAAAGTGCCAAATGCTCACATATAGTGCACTCCTGATAGTTTGGCGAGTGAATATGCAACTAAATGTAATATGAAGCATGATTGCTGGTCACACTTATTCAGTAGAGATGGCTGTAAAGCCATTGTACTTCTCAGTGCATTGTGGATAATGGGGAAAGAGGAAAGACCCCAAATTCCTCAGCCTCAGATGCATTCAGATGGATGCAGATTAAAGTTGCTTGCAAGTGGAGAAATTCTGAAAAGTTTGCAACAGATAGATTGCGCAAAAATTGATTTTCAAAATTGAACAAAATGCACCAAAGATATTTTGGTGCAATGTACCTCCACATCAAGAGAGTGGCACATTATTCATATATAGCTCAAAGGCATGCATCTCAACAATTCAATAGTGTATTCATAAGTCAGATGTTCATAAATGGAGCAGTTGCTGTGCAGTAAGTTTGTTAATGATGGAACCAGGCTTTCTGATGTGTTTTCAATGATTAGCACTCACCACCAAGACTCAGTTAGTGCTTGAAGGAAAAATCAAGGAATGATTGACCCCTTTTTGGCTGCCTGGGAACATAAGTTAGTTCTTAAATGGAAGGAGGATAGAGCACTTCAAAGAAAATCAATTATATTTTAATAATGAAGTAAATTAAACAGTGCCTATGTTTTCTCATATTGCAACTATGACTATGGTTCAAACGCACTTCAAAGTTTGCAAAACACTTTGATACAAACTGAGGTCAAGGGAAAAAGGTGCTGTCTGAATTCAAATCTTTCTTTGAAAGTCCCAATAGAATAATCATATATCTCCATGGGATCGACCCTGCCCTTTTGAACATCTCTTATGAAGCTATACAACATACATAATGATTACATAGTTTGCAAGTTGAAGATTTTAGAACAGGAACTTTGTGGAAGACATGGAAACATAGAAAATAGGTGAAGGAGTTGACCATTCGGCCCTTCGAGGCAGCACCGGCATTCAATATGATCATGGCTAGTCATCCAGAATCAGTAACCCATTCCTGCTTTCTCCCCATGTCCCTTGATTCCGTTAGCCCTAAGAGCCCAATCCAAGCCTCTCTTGAATACATCCAGTGAATTGGCCTCCACTGCCTTCTGTGGCAGAGAATTCCACAGATTCACAACTCTCTGAATGAAATTTCTTTTTCCTCATCTCAGTCCTAAATGGCCTATTCTTCAACTGTGACCGCTGGTTCTGGACTCCCCCAACATCGGGAACATTTTACGTGCATCTAGTCTGTCCAATCCATTAAAATTTTTATATGTTTCTATAAGATCGCCTCTCATCCTTCTATAATCCAGTGAATATAAGCCCAGTCGATCTATTCTTTCATCGATCTAGCATATATTGGAAAGCTGCAGGCCCATTATCACCATTGCTCTGCTATGTGCTTGATGTCTGCGCATGAGTGACCAATCATAGGGTTTGCACAGTGGCGCAGTGATAGGGTTGCTGCCTTACTGCGCCAGAGAACCGGGTTCGATCCTGACCATTTACAGAGTTTATACGTTCTCCCTGTGACCGTGTGGGTTTTCCCTGGGTGCTCCGGTTTCCTCCCGCACTCCAAAGATATACAGATTTGTGGGTTAATAGGCTTTGGTAATTTGATCATTGTAAAATTGTCCCTAGTGTGTAGGATAGCTCTAGTGCACGGGGTGATCACTGGTCAGCTCGGACTTTGTGGGACTTAAGTGAAAAGTAAACACAGTACCCTTGAGATTTGCCCCAATGAAGAAACATTCTAACTTTTCATCGAACGCACCCATGCCCCTGTCCCACTTAGGAAACCTGAACGGAAACCTCTGGTGATCTTGCGCCCCACCCAAGGTTTTCATGAGTCGCTAGAGGTTTTGGTCACTCGCCTGGAAAGCCTCTACCGAAGCGTGAGTTGCATCTACTGACCAAAGATCCTACAGGATCTTTGCTACCGACCGCACACGCACACAAACACATCGCAAAGGTAGGGGCCAGGGACAGCGGAGGAGCACTGTCTGCATGATGAAGAGGAAGGTAAACGGCTGCCACAGAGCACAGTAAGTGCTTTAGAGAGCGCGGTGGGAGGGAGAGAAGGACAGAGAAGGGGAGGGGAGAAGGGGAGGGGGAAGAGGAGAAGGGGGGGGGAGAAGGGGGGGAGAAGGAGGGGAGAAGGGGGAGGAGGGGAGAAGGGGAGGGGGGAGAGGGGGGAAGGGGGGGAGAAGGGGAGGGGAGAAGGGAGAGAAGGGGAGAGAGAAGGAGGGGGGAGAAGGAGTGGAGACAATTTTAAGAAGTTTAATAAAGTTAACGGTTATTTTACCTTCCGGCGGATCTTCCGGCGGTCCTGAAAACCAAAGATCCTATAGGACCTTTGCTGAAAACTCCAATGAGCCAATCAAAATGGCCGGTCAGCGAAGGAGATTTTCTTCGACTGCCTGTAAGTAAATAGCAACCCCACTCCACTGGTTTCGACCAAACGGCAACCTATTTTTAGTCGAGGTTTTGAATTTGTTGAAATAATCGCAGGAACATAGAAGCCTCGACTAACCGGAAACCACTTTCCACCATTAGGGAGAGGGACCAAAACCTCCTGGAACTTCCAGAACCCCATGGAAACTTTGTGTGGGGCGCAAGGTCACAAGAGGTTTCCGTTCAGGTTTCCTAAGTGGGACAGGGGCATTACTGTAAGAACATAGAAACATAGAAACATAGAAAATAGGTGCAGGAGTAGGCCATTCGGCCCTTCGAGCTTGCACCGCCATTCAATGTGATCATGGCTGATCCTCCAACTCAGTATCCCGTACCTGCCTTCTCTCCATACCCCCTGATCCCTTTAGCCACAAGTGCCACATCTAACGCCCTCTTAAATATAGCCAATGAACTGGCCTCAACTACCTTCTGTGGCAGAGAATTCCAGAGACTCACCACTCTCTGTGTAAAGAATGTTTTCCTCATTTCGGTCCTAAAGGAATTCCCCCTTATCCTTAGACTGTGACCCCTTGTTCTGGACTCCCCCAACATCGGGAACAATCTTCCAGCATCTAGCTTGTCCAACCCCTTAAGAATTTTGTAAGTTTCTATAAGATCCCCCCTCAATCTTCTAAATTCCAGCGAGTACAAGCCGAGTCTATCCAATCTTTCCTCATATGAAAGTCCTGACATCCCAGGAATCAGTCTGGTGAATCTTCTCTGTACCCCCTCTATGGCAAGGATGTCTTTCCTCAGATTTGGAGATCAAAACTGTACGCAATACTCCAGGTGTGGCCTCACCAAAACCTTGTACAACTGCAGTAGAACCTCCCTGCTCCTATACTCAAATCCTTTCGCTATGAATGCTAACATATCATTTGCTTTCTTCACTGCCTGCTGCACCTGCATGCCTACTTTCAATGACTGGTGTACCATGACACCCAGGTCTCGTTGCATCTCCCCCTTTCCTAATCTGCCACCATTCAGATAATAGTCTACCCTCATGTTTTTGCCACCAAAGTGGATAACCTCACATTTATCCACATTATACTGCATCTGCCATGCATCTGCCCATTCACTCAGCCTATCCAAATCATCCTGCAGCCTCAAAGCATCCTCCTCACACCTAACTATACCCCCCAGCTTGGTATCATCTGCAAATTTGGAGATGTTGCATTGAATTCCCTCGTCCAAATCATTAATATATATTGTAAATAGCTGGGGTCCCAGCACTGAGCCTTGCGGCACCCCACTAGTCACTGCCTGCCATTCTGAAAAGGACCCGTTTACTCCTACCCTTTGCCTCCTGTCTGCTAGCCAGTTCTCTATCCACATCAATACTGAACCCCCAATACCGTGTGCTTTAAGTTTGTATGCTAATCTCTTATGCGGGACCTTATCGAAAGCCTTCTGAAAGTCTAGATATAACACATCCACTGTTTCTCCCTTATCCACTCTACTAGTTACATCCTCGAAAAATTCTATCAGATTTGTCAGACATGATTTACCTTTCGTAAATCCATGCTGACTTTGTCCAATGATTTCACCACTTTCCAAATGCGCTGCTATCCCATCTTTAATAACTGACTCTAGCAGTTTCCCCACTACCGATGTTAGACTAACTGGTCTGTAATTCCCCGCTTTCTCTCTCCCTCCTTTTTTAAAAAGTGGGGTTACATTAGCTACCCTCCAATCCTCAGGAACTACTCCAGAATCTAAGGAATTTTGAAAAATTATCACTAATGCATCCACTATTTCTGTGGCTACCTCCTTGAGTACTCTGGGATGCAGACTATCTGGCCCTGGGGATTTGTCGGCCTTCAATCCGTTCAATTTACCCAACACCACCTCCCGGCTAACCTGGATTTCACTCAGTTCCAGAACATTACTTATAAGTTAGCTTTCAGGTAAGGCATATCAGACCGTGCCAACAGCTGTTCTCCCAGGTTCCTTTGGCAACAATCTTAAAACTATATCCTCTGACTCTCTAGCAGGTGCAAGCAGAAAATTACTAATAGTGCAGTTTGATTTTAGGACCGGTGCAAGACAGCTTGCTGTGAACTGGTAACGTTTTCACCGGCTTTGTGCAATCCCAAGTCTCTTCCAGAAATGATATAGCCTAGAAACCAGACATAAAATGCTGAACTCAATGGGTCAGACAGCCTCTCTGGAGAAAGGGAATAGGTGACGTTTCGAGTCATGACACGTCTTCAGACTGAGAGTCAGGGAGAAGGAAAGTGTCTATAAACCAATTTACAAAGAAACCATATCACATAGCTTTTCCTTATTGGTAGATGGGCCAGCAGGCATAGATAAATGTAAACACAGGAAACTGCAGAAGCCGGAATCTTACATGGAATTCAAAGTACGCCAGCACTTTGCATTCGAGACATAGATGAATGCCTGGGTATCTATATTCTGATCTGCTTGCCGGTGTTTTGGAGGAGGTGCTGTCCCACTGGGCTCTCCCACTACTGGCAATTGAGGCAGTGCAGGTGAGACTCGACGCAGCTGGGCTGCCCAATGCCAAGGAACGCATTATACGTACATTTCACCCATCAGGCCCCTGCTTTTCCAAATACCTGCTTGACCAACCATGTGGAAGAGTGGTTGCGTCATGAAATCATCTCTTGTCATACCACTGATATTGAGATGAAACAATGGCCACTCAACCTTCAGGATAATATTAGAACATAGAAAATAGGTGCAGGAGTAGACCATTTGGCCCTTTGAGCCAGCACCGCCATTCAATATGATCAAAGCTGATCATCCAAAACCGTTCCTGCTTTTTCCCGATAACCCTTGATTCCTTTAGCCCGAAGAGCTAAATATAACTCTCTCTTGAAAACCTCATGATTCTCCAACAGTTTTTGATTGCATCTAGAGGTCTTTCCCAGTTACCAACATTAATAATGGAGTAATATTAAAAAACACAATATTTCAAAATATTTTAATTGCTGTGGTTTGCATTGCGAGGTTCTAATTATTTAAACGGCATTTCATAAATCTTTATTTTTTATTTTTTTAATTTACAATATGCAATATACCTGAACCAGAGTTCCTTTTTTGCATCATCAGGATGGTTAATCCCCTCTGTAATTAACAACTGCCTAACATGTTTGCAGAAATAGGTACCTTTCAAACATGTTTTTGCAGAGTGTAGTTTCATTAGTGACTGAATAATTGTACAGGAAAAAAAATAGCCACCCTGCCAACTTGCATTAGAAGTAATTTCATCCTCTCTCAAACAGTTTAGTCTTTCATTATTTCTAGTATCATGGTTTGCAGGTTTTGTGAGTACATTTGTTTTTGTTTTGCGCTTGTGTGAGTACTGTGGGCAAATGATATGTATGAGGAATGTAAAATGCATGCATTTGTTAGTGGCCTTATCTCTGTCATTCAGTTTCAGCAAATGATAGATTGCTACTTTAGCATGGAAGAATTAATGCACCATTTGGGTCTGTTTTCAGTGTATTAGTGGTTGCTGAAAATAAACGATTATTAGAGGTTGGCACAGCCAAATATAAATTATTATTTGCACCTCTTGTACAAGCTTTGAGGACCTTCTGATTAGTTTGGAGTAGAAAATATATTATTTTCTGAGCAAAAGTTCTAATGGCAAGGCCCAGACTCTAATATAGGTTGTCTTTGTTTTCCCAGTTACGCTATTCAACTCTTCCTGATATGATATTCTTATCGGAACATTTCGGAGGTACTTTTGATGTAAGAATGAAATATAATCCTTCTTCAGACAAGAATAGTACAGCACAGAAATGGGCCCCTTGGCCCACAATTTCCATACCCAACATGATGCCAAGTTAAACTATTCTGCTATTTAGAATGGGACATGATCTATATATCCCCATCATATACAGGGGATAGGGATCTCTATGTGATGAGGTAACATGAGGGTTTTGGCCCGAAACGTTGCCTATCTCCTTCGCTCCTTAGATGTTGCTACACCCGCTGAGTTTCTCCAGCCTTTTGTGTACCCCCTAACATGATCTACATCCTTCCAGTCGATGCATATCCATGTTGCTGGTGTGATGCTGATTATCTCAGCTTGGACAGGTTATGTTCTGTGCAATTTTCTAAATTAGACATAATTTCAGGAAATCACGGAGTGCTGGAGTAACTCAATGGGTCAGGGAGCACCTGTGCTGTGCAGGGAATGGACAGGCGATGTTTTGGGTCAGGTCCCTTTTTCAGACTGATTCAAGTCGGGGAGAGAAAGTTGGAAAAGAGGCGAGGATGGGACAAAGCCTGGAAAGTGATAGACGTGAGGGGAGGGGGGAGGGTGAATGGCAGATGACTGATCAAAGGCTGGAGGTGAAAAGGAGAGAAGAGGGTGTCAAATGAGGAGAGGAATTAAATGCAAAGCTGGAAGGAGGGATATAGGTGGAAGGAGATTGGGGGGGGGGGAGGGGCTGGTTATTGGGCATAGTTAATGTGCAAAGGGATGGGGTGACACAGGAAAGAGGCGGGGGGGGGTGGTACATGAGCTGCTGTCTGAGAGTGTGAGGTCAAATTGATTTATTTTTTTAACAACTTTTATTCATTCAAGAGAGATAGGTTTTACAGGCTGAGCCAACATTTAATTCCCCTTGTGAAGGGGTCTTGAACTGCTCAATTGCTGAGCTGTGCGATATCCACAATGTTGTTAGGGAGGGAGTTCCAGGAGTTTGACCTGCAATGGCCAAGGAACAGCACCATATCTCCAGTCATTGTTGTGTGGTATGGATGGCAGCTTCCAGGGAGAGGCGTCCCCCTGCTTTTGCTGCCCTCGTCCTTCCAGTCGGTGGAGGTTGTTGGAAGCTGCTGCTGGTGAGTTGCAGCAGTGCATGTTGAAGTGACAGCAAAGCTGCTGCTATTGTGCGTCAGCATTGGAGTGAGTGAATGATTGTGGGCAGTGAGCGTAACTCTTCCTCTTCCGGCTCTTTCTCAGACCACTGTCCCATCTACTGGTTCACTGAATGGAGAAGGTTGCATGATTCGCGTTATGTTGAGTTGCAGGTCATGGGTGCACTTCCATCTCTACTGGAAGTCCCTGGATAGAGGTAAAGCAGAGATAGATAGATTCTTGATTTTTGGTTAGTACGGGTGTCAGAGGTTATGCGGAGAAGGCAGGAGAATGGCGATAGGAAGGATAGATCAGCCATGATTGAATGGCGGAGTAGACTTGATGGCCCAAATGGCTTAATTCTACTCCTATCACTTATGACATGTTAACACCTGGCGACAACCTACGACAGCAAAAACTGTCGCCACTGTCGCCGAAAAATCTTCAACATGTTGAAAATGTTGCGGTAGTCGCCCAAAAAATCGCCTAAGTGGGACAGGCCCATAAGTATCAGTGCAACATTGAACCTGAATGTTTAATTCCAGCTGCAGCCTGAAAATTTAGCATCAGCCACCCAAAGACTATGGGAGTTTGTGCAAGTAGGTCTATCCCATGAACCTAGGAACAAAGCTTGATTGATGTCACGTTGGCCTGTGACCAATGAACTAATGTATGAAAGTGGAACAAATGAAGGGCGTGGTATTTGAAAATAGATTGACTGACCTTGATCACACATCTGAGGTAAAGGCCATCTCAGTCTGAAGAAGGGTCTCAACCCAAAATGTTCCTTATTCCTTTTCACCAGGACACTGCCTTGCCCACTGAGTTATTCCAGCATTTTTTTTGCTATCTGAGGAAATTGATTTTTCTTCACAAGGGCGTTAATTTCTCAATCCTTAATTCCTGGTATCATTTCCTGGGCTATCCACTCCTCCACCTCTTCCCTGCTTTCTGAGTGTGTTTTGAGACTTTCCTGGCCTTTGAAATAGGGGAGAATGTCCATTAATGCTTACAGCTCAGCATACAAAATATCAAGTGACCCACTCTCCTGAAGCTGGACCATTATGTACAAGTCGCCTGATTAGCTTATAAGAGCTCGTTGGCCGTTTCCCTTCGGAGGTTCAGGCTAGCTTTAACTGGGGCTTGTGCCCAAGCACAGAAAGGAGGTTAAAACTGGCTGCATATTGCCACCATCACAGTTAGCAAACACAAATGCAATATGCCTGATTCCTGCTTGTGTTAATCCCACACTGTGCACTCTATGCTGCTCCTATGCTATTTTCCTGTATTTGTCATTCAAAGTGTGGCTGTTTGTAATCAGCAAATGCTCAGCAGTGCTCTGATGGTGATTGCCAGTAATATCTTCAAATCTCTTATCACACTTTGCAGATCAGGGGAGTACAGCCACGACTGACATGGAGAATGATTCGGACCAAACACTTCCACCAAATCTTTGCCTGCTCTATCCCTCTCCATTCTTTTTATAATGTTTTTTTTCATATAGTTATTATACAAGTGAAAAATTCTGATCGATAATTGAAATATATTGCACAATATTTAATTTTGCATATCTCATATGCGTTATTTCTTGGTGAAAATGTCGCCATCATCTACTTGAGCAACCCAGATGAAAATAGACACAAAGTTATGGAGTAACTCAGTGGGTCAGGCTGCATCTTTGGGGAAAAGGAATAGGCGACGTTTTGGGTCGGAACCCTTCTTTCTTCCTACACCAGATTAATATATTTACACTGAAAGTTTAGTAAATTGATACGGTCTAAACAAACTGAAAAAAAAGCTTAATGACAATTCTACATTTCTTTGCTGCCTCCCTAACTAATTTCATTTTGTCACACCTCATAGCTGTGCCGCTGTGTTGGATTTATTTTCCATTTTGCATCTGTCCCACAGTCTGTGCCATCTTCCTGCATAAATTGTAATAATATCAGATTGGAAAGATGTGACATCACTACATTATGCTGAGATAAGTGGTGAAACACCAAATCCTGTGGTGTAAAGACATATGTGCCCTGCTGATAATTACAGATTGGAGATGTTGGTGTTCTGAGATTTTGAAAAAGGATTCAAAGATTTCAAAAGTAATTACAAGCAAATGTCATAAGGAATGTCAGAAACCTTTCTTGACAACAGGCTATTGTTTTTTTTTTATTGCTGTCAAACCCTGATTTCACATCACTCTATCCTTAATCTTGCTCCCAAATTATATTCCACTGTTTCTTAAATGCGCTTCACAATATACTTTTTCCCAATTCACTATTCCACACCTCTTATAACGTCCGAGAGACGTCTTATTTTATGTTTTGTAAATGTTAATTGTGATGTTGCTTCAAATACAATTCCATTGTTGTAAACACCTGGGTGTGTGATTCAGACAAGCACCTCCTGAAGGCCCAAGGAAGCATTACAAACCCAACCAAGCATCAGGACCCAATCAAGCATCAGGACCCAACCAAGCATTACAAACCCAACCTAGCAATACAAACCCAACCAACCATCTGCCCATCAAACTCCTTCACCTATACCCACCTATAACTTGCCCACCCCCATTTCACTTCCAGCTTTCTCTCAGATATTATAAACAATCTGAAGAAGAACCCAACCTGAAATGTCACCTATCCATGTCCTCCAGAGATGCTGCCTGACCCACGGAGCTACTCCAGCACTTTGTGTCTGCTATTAGGGTAGCACGGTGACGCAGTGGTAGAGTTGCTGCCTTAAAGCAGGTTCGATCCTGACTCAGGGTACTGGCTGTACGGAGTTCGTACATTCTCTACATGACCGCGTAGTTTTCTCCTGGTGCTCCGGTTTCCTCCCAGACTCCAAGGATGTGCAGGTTTGTAGGTTAATTGGCTTCAGTAAAAATTGTAAGTTGCTAATGTGTAGGGTAGTGGTGTATGAAGATCGCTGGTCAGAGCGGACCCAGTGGGCTGAAAGGCCTGTTTCCACGCTGTATTTCTAAACAAGACTATTACAAACTCAGTCCAATTCATTACAAACTCAGTCCCATTCTATCCTGTCCTATTTCTCCAGAGAGCAGGCAGGCTTTTTTTCTGACTGACTAAACTGTTAAACCAATTAATTAATTCATAGTGTTAGGTTCAGTATCAAGAAAAGGGACATGACAATAGAATGTCCAACTACCTCACCAGACTCTCGAGATGGTTAATTGAACCAGTTACCTGAAATAAATTACTACAGCTACTGGAAATCTGGAAACAAAACAAAAAATGCTGAAACCATTCAGCAAAACAGGCAGCTCCTGTGGGAAGAGAAACAGAGTTAATGTTTCAGGTGGAAGACCCTTCGCCAGAACTGAAATATTAACTCTGTTTCTCTCTCCACAGATGCTGCCTGACCTGCTGAGTATTTTCAGTATTTTCTGTTTTTATTACCAATTGGAAAAGATACTTTGGATACTCCTTACAGAAACAGAGATTAAGGTAATTCTCAAAGACAACCTTTATGCAAGATGTGGCTCTGGCCAAATTCCACTTTGATTGTGTCAAGATTATCTGTCACATAAACAGCACAAAATGGACACCATCCCTGGGTGGGGTTTGAACTGACAGCATCTGGGAAAAAGTAGGGGCATGTTGCCAAGGAGCAGAGTCAGGATTTAGTATCAAGTTAAAGGGCAGGTATGTGCAGATTTCTTATTTATTGGTGTATTGCTTATCGTTGTATTGTAATTAACAATTATTCCATCTTCCTTTAGCTTTCAAATGGTAGATATAAACATAGAAAATAGGTGCAGGAGTAGGCCATTCGGCCCTTCGAACCAGCACCGCCATTGAATATGATCATGGCTGATCATCCAAAATCAATACCCTGATAATGAGGAGACTTTAGAATTTGTTTTGGGGCTGTACATTATGGATAGATGTCATTTATTGCTGCCATTACAATCAAAACTCACCAGGGTGTCAAACAAAGATGGATATAACATAGTTAATTTTTTTAGTTTTGCTTCTTGTCACGCAAACTCTACCGTGGTACAGTAAAAAAACTTGTTGTTATGTGCGATCCAGTCAATGGAATTACTATATACGATTACAATCAAGCCATCCACAGTGTACAAATACAGGACAAAGGGAATATCATCTAGTGCCAGATTAAGTCCAGTAAGGTCTGATTAAAGATAAAGGATCTGTAACGTTCCATAAAATGTTCTACTTAATGCAGACTAAAAAACAATATATTATGTGCAATAATAACAATTCCTAGATTTCTTTGCGATATATAGATTTAACTCTTAAGAGAGTCCCCCTTGCAAACTGAGTTTAGTTCATGCAAATTATGCTATAAATGTTGGATACACAGGTTGCTGTTTTGCAACGTGGAGAACAATCTTGACAGCAGGTGGCCAAGTAAAATTTGTGTTTTATGAACAATGGTTGAATATATATGAATTGTATGAATGGGAATACAATTTTTTTTGTCTAGAAATTGTTCTATGTGATGATGGAGTGATGTTGGTGAAGCATAAGCCGGGTCCAGTGCAGGTATTGTACAAGAGCCTCCTGCTGACATATTTTATTGAGCAAGAAAGCATAAACAGAGGGTTTCTCCCATTAACTCCATGCATCATCTGGTTTCTGATTTGAGAGGTCCAAAGAGAATAGGGAATGAGAGAACTTAATTTGTGGAGTAGAGAAGGCATCAGGGCATCTTGGGTCTGGATAGGCCTTTGGAGGTAGGGACTTGGGGAATGTGCACGTAAGCTGGTGGTTGAAGTATTTTAAGGTTGCGATCAACAACTCTGAGGGTGGAGGAGATTATGTTACAATTGAGTGGAAAGGGGTTCAAAGGAGTTCAACAGTTCTCAATATGTAAAGGGTTTATAGATAATGTAGTTTTAAGTGGTAATCACAAATGAACCTGACTGTAGATGGGTTCATATGATAAACAATAGACAATAGGTGCAGGAGTAGGCCATTTGGCCCTTCGAGGCAACACCGCGATTCAATGTGATCATGGCTGATCATCCCCAATCAGCACCCCGTTCTTGCCTTCTCCCCATATTCCCTGACGCTGCTATTTTTAAGAGCCCTATCTAGCTCTCTCTGGAAAGCATCCAGAGAACCTGCCTCCACTGCCTTCTGAGGCAGAGAATTCCACAGACTCACCACTCTCTGTGAGAAAAAGTGTTTCCTCATCTCTGTTCTAAATGGCTCCTTATTCTTAAACTGTGGCCCCTGGTTCTGGACTCCCCCAACATCGGGAACATGTTTCCTGCCTCAAGTGTGTCCAAGCCCTTAACAATCTTATATGTTTCAATGAGATCTCTTCTCATCCTTCTGAACTCCAGAGTGTACAAGCCCAGCTGCTCCATTCTCTCAGCATATGATAGTCCTGCCATCCCGGGAATTAACCTTGTAAACCTACGCTGCACTCCCTCAATAGCAAAGAATGTCCTTCCTCAAATTAGAGGACCAAAACTGCACACAATACTCCAGGTATGGTCTCACTAGGGTTCTACTGCAGAAGGACCTCTTTGCTCCTATATTCAATTCCTCTTATTATAAAGGCCAACATGTCATTTGCTTGCTTCACTGCCTGCTGTACCTGCAAGCTTACTTTCATAGACTGATGTACAAGGACCCCAAGATCCCGTTGTACTTCCCCTTTTCCCAAATTGACACCATTTAGATAGTAAATTGCCTTCCTGTTTTTGCTACTAAAGTGGATAACCTCACATTTATCTGCATTAAACTTAATCTGCCATGCATCTCCCCACTCCCCCAACCTGTCCAAGTCACCCTGCATTCTCATATCCTCCTCCTCACAGTTCACACTACCACCCAGCTTTGTGTCATCTGCAAATTTGCAAATTTTACTTTGAATCCCTTCTTCCAAATCATTGATGTATATTGTAAATAGCTGCGATCCCAGCACCGAGCCTTGCAGTACCCCACTAGTCACTGCCTGCCATTCTGAAAGGGACCCGTTAATCCCTACTCTTTGTTTCCTGTCTGCCAACCACTTCTCTATCCATGTCAGCACTCTACCCCCAATACCATGATGAGATCCATGGTCTTGCATTTGGTCAGGGAACCCCCTCAAGAGTCAAGAGTGTTTTATTGTCATATGTTTAGTCTATAATTTAGAGCCTATTTGGGGGCTCTTCAGCATGTAACCAAAGGTAGAGACAGAAAGCTGGACTAACTCAGCAAAACATAGAAATTAGGTGCATGAGGAGACCATTCGGCCCTTCCAGCCAGCACCGCCATTCATTATAATCATGGCTGATCGTCCCCTGTCAATAACCTTTGCCTGCCTTCTCCCCATATCCCTTGATTCCATTAGCCCCTAGAGCTCTATCTAACTCTCTCTTAAATTCATCCAGTGATTTGGCCTCCACTGCCCTCTGTGGCAGGGAATTCCATAAATTCACAACTCTCTGGGTGAAAATGTTTTTTCTCACCTCACTTCAGAAACAGGCAGCATCTCTGGAGAGAAGGAATAGGGTGAAGTTTCATGTCGAGACCCTTCTTCAGACTAGATAGGGGAAAGGGAAACGAGAGATATAGACGTTGATGTCGAGAGATAAAGAACAATAAACGAAAGATATGCAAAAAAAGTAATGATTATAAAGGAAACAGGCATTGTTAGCTATTTGTTAGGTGAAAACGAGAAGCTGGTGCGACTTGGGTGGGGGAGGGATAGAGAGAGAGGGAATGCCGGGGTTACTTAGAGTTAGAGAAATCAATATTCATACCACTGGGCTGGAAGCTGCACAAATGAGAAATTAGATATTTTTCCTCCAATTTGCGTTTAGCCTCACTCTGACAATGGAGGAGACATACGACAGAAAGGTCAGTGTGGGAATGGGAAGAAGAATGAAAGCGTTTAGCAACCAGGAGATCAAGTTGGTCCAGGTGGACTGAGCGAAGGTGCTCAGCAAAACGATCACCCAGTCTACTTTTAGTCTTGCCGATGTATAAGAGTCTACATCTTGAACAACAGATAGAGTAGATGAGTTTGGAGGAGGTGCAAGTGAACTTCTGCTTAACCTAAAGGGACTGTCGTGGTCCCTGGACAGTGTCATGGGACGAGGTACAGGGACAGGTGTTGCATCTCCTGTGGTTCCAGGTGAAGGTACCTGGAGGTTTGGGTGGGAGGGGATGAGTTAACCAGGGGGTTGTGGTGGGAATGGTCTCTGTGGAAGATGGAAAGGGGTGGAGATGGGAAGATGTGACTAGTGTTGGGACCCCGTTGGAAGTGGCAAAAATGTTGGAGGGTTATTTATTGTATGCAACAGCTGATGGGGTGAAAGGTAAGGACTAGGTGGACTCTGTCTCTATTGCAACTAGGAGAGGGGGAACGAGGGTGGAGCTGCAGAATACCATGGAGACATGAGTGAGGGCCTCATCTATGATGGAAGATGGGTACCCCCATTCCATAAAGAATGAGGACATCTTGGAAGTCCTGGAATGGAACACCTCATCTTGGGCGCAGATGCGGCGTAGACGGAGGAATTGGGAGTAGGGTATAGAGTCTTTAAAGGAAACAGGTTGGGAAGAAGTGTAGTCGAGATAGTTGTGGGAGTCAGTGGGTTTGTAATAGAGGTCAGTCGATGGTCTATTTCCTGTGGTGGAGACTGTGAGATCAAGAAAGGGGGGGAGGTGTTGAGGATGATCCAAGTGAATTTGAGTGCAGGATGGAAATTGGTGGTGAAGTCACCTCAGAACCTGCAGACCAAAGAAAATTGAACAAGTCAACCTCTAATCGGTGGAGAAGAAGAAGAAGGAAGAGAGAATTAGGAAAAAAAAGAACTTGCACTTAACAATCTCCCATAAACAGCAATATGATAGAGAATTTGCAATCTGTTTATGAGATATTGATTACAGGATAAATCTATCGTTTTCTATATGATATTTTACACCAAAATAACATAGAAGACCTTGTATTATTCCCGAACCTGAACGATATAAATCAGGGTTAATTCAATTCAATTCAATTCAATCTTTAATTGTCATTGTGCAGTGTACAGTACAGAGACAACAAAATGCAGTTAGCATCTCCCCAGAAGAGCGACCTTAGAATAATGAACGGTAAAAATATATATATGTACAAACAGTATCAGTAGTGCAATTATACTGGGGGAAGGAGAGTCCGGGGGGGGGGGGGGGAGAGGGGGGGGTGACTGGCAATCACCGAGGTGCAGAGTTAAGTATTGTAACAGCCGCAGGGAAGAAGCTGTTCCTGAACCTGCTGGTCCAGCAACGGAGGGACCTGTAGCGCCTCCTGGATGGGAGGAGGGTAAACAGTCTGTGGCTGGGGAGAGACCAGCCCTTGTCGATGCTGCACGCCCTTTGCAGACATCGTTTGCTATGGACAGACTCAGTGGAGGGGAGTGAGGAACCGGTGATTCGTTGGGCAGTTTTCACCACCCTCTGCAGTGCTTTCCGGTCAGAGAGAGAGCAGTTGCCATACCATACTGTGATACAGTTAGTAAAGATGCTCTCGATGGTGCAGCGGTAGAAGTTCACCAGAATCTGAGGAGACAGATGGACCTTCTTTAGTCTCCTCAGGAAGAAGAGATGCTGGTGAGCCTTCTTGACCAGTGTAGAGGTATTGTGGGTCCAAGAGAGGTCATCAGAGATGTTGACCCCCAGAAACCTGAAGCTGGAAATACGTTCCACCTCTGGTTAATATGGATGGAGGTGTGCGTGAAGCCCCTGGACCTTCTATAGTCCACAATGAGCTCCTTGGTCTTTTTTGAGTTAAGGGCCAGGTTGTTGTCAGCGCACCATGCTGCTAGGAGCTGAACCTCCTCCCTATAGGCCGTCTCATCGTTGTCGCTGATGAGGCCAATCACCATTGTATCATCTGCATACTTGATGATGGTGTTAGAACCGTGTTCAGGTATGCAGTCGTAGGTGAAGAGGGAGTAGAGGAGGGGGCTCAGTACACAGCCCTGTGGAACGCCGGTGTTCAGGGTGAGGGTTGAAGAGGTGTGGTTGTCCAACCTAACAGACTGTGGTCTGTTAGTCAGGAAGTCCAGTATCCATTTGCAGAGGAAGGGGTTGATGCCCAGGTCGCCGAGCTTGGTGATCAATTTTGAGGGGATAATGGTGTTAAATGCTGAGCTAAAGTCAATGAACAGCATTCTCACATGTCCCTGTTATTGAGGTGGGAGAGGGCGGAGTGGAGTGCCGTTGAGATGGCATTCTCCGTACTCCTATTCTTGCGGTAGGTAAACTGATAGGGGTCCAGTGTGGGAGGTAGGCAGCCTTTGAGGTGTGCCAAGACCAGCCTCTCGAAGCACTTGGTGATGATGGGAGTAAGTGCAACTGGGCGGAGGTCGTTGAGGCTCGCCACAGTGGAGTGTTTTGGCACCGGCACGATGGAGGTGGTTTTAAGGCACGTGGGGACAACTGCTTGGGCAAGTGACAGATTGAAGATGTTAGTCCAGATAATTCCTCATACAGGATTTTAGCGCGCGATTAGACCAGTCATCTAGCCCATGTTTTCCATCGACATCGGTTTGAAGAAGTGTTTTGGCCCAAAACGTTGCCTATTTCCTAACATCAGTCTGAAGAAGGATTTCAGCCCGGAACGTTTCCTTTGCTCCATAGATGCTGCTGCACCCGCTGAGTTTCTCCAGCATGTTTGTCTACCTTCGATTTTCCATTAACAAAGTTTGTAATGAGGGACAGAGCTGCAAAATGATCCTTCCAATTATAACTAAGGATCAATCTTTTAATCAGACGACTGTGGGCTTGAGCCACGCAATGTTTAGTGACCAGTGACTTTTTTCTCGTGGAAAGTTGCCATTGATATCAAACTAATCAGCAGATGAAGAAATATATTTTATTGAAAGAAATCTGTAGTGATTGAAGGAGAAGGGAAAGGAGAATGATACGGGAGAATGTTGAAGGGAAGCTAATTTAGAGGCAGTGACAATGTTTCTTTCTCCCTTTTCTGATTGCAAAGCTGACTTTGTTGAATTCTAATCGAGGGGAGTTGTTTGGTCTGTCTCACAAACAAATAGTTATTTTAACAGCAGCATTTCACAGAGCATGTATTACTTTGGCATTTATGGGGAAATGTTGAGCAGTTTACCCTAATGAGAGGAGCAAAGGCATCAATCACATTTGATTCCAAGCCAGCATTTCACATGATGATCACAGCTTTCCTTGTATTTTCGCATACATTCACAAGAAAGCAATTGATAAGTTACTGAGAAAGCAGGAACAGGAAATGTGAACTTTTAAGTCCAGATTGCCAATCATAAACAGTGCTCTCGGCTTCTTTCCAGTTATATTCAACATTTCAATAGTACCTTTAAACTCCGGGATTGAAATTGAATGTTGAGTGTACATATTAATAAGACCATCCACACACTGAACTGAATATCAGTTTATCAGTGATAAACTGAGGCACAGTACAATGTGTAAATAGCCATCTCTAAAACTAAATGGGAAATGTACTGACTCAATCAAGATATTATTGAGGGCACCAAATTGAACTCCCACGTTCTTCTTCAAATAATAATATGGGATTACAAGATCTTCATGGATGGCTGAAATCTCTCTATCCTTGTCTAAAATGAATATTGTATTTTAAGCCTCCGTTTAATGGCATTTCTAGGATTTGTAGCTCATATTCACTGATATGTGAAGGATTTGTCTGGCTGTGAGGTAAATACACAATACATTTTAGTGAGCAGTTTATCATTTTTATGACATTCAGATGGCAGTATCTTTCAGCTCTCATCGACTATACCCTGGAGAACTGCTTTTATTTCCAAGCTCTCAAATGCATTGGCATTTCTCATCCTTTGCAGGTTTTAATGATGTTTCCGTGTATTATGCTGGGGTAAAGTTGTCTGTCTCCAAATGTACATATGATGATCAAACTCTAAACTTGAAATGTTTTTTAAAGAAACATTTTTAATTGCGTGTATTTATTTTACTTTTATGCTGAAAAATACATTGTGTGCAATAACCATTTGTACCTTCCTATGTCTATCCATTTAAAAAAAATCATTGGATAGTTGCTGTATTAAAAAGTAGTTGAAGCTCTGAAAGACATTAACTTTTCTCCTATTTAAAAAATGAATTTTGTGATGTGAAATGGCGCATTGCAAGGTAAACTGCTATCTCATTGGGAACATCACAGTAAAATGATTGCTATTCCTATTCGGAACAAACTTGTTTTCAATATTGTCATTCAACAGAAGAAAAACATTCAGAATAATACATTTTTCTTTTGGTTTCTTTTAGCTTAATGAAACTAATGGTGATGCTTGGAAAAAATACTGCCTTAAAAATATATATTAAGTTGTAGGTTAAAAATCATGATAAGTAATATTAAACAAATTAACTCATGAAGATATTCTCTTTTTTTTCTTACAGCTATAAATAGATTAGTTATTTCCCGTGGAACAGTAGAATTATGATTTAAAATTAAATTGACTAAAATATGCAATCATTAATTTCATATCTCGTGTTCAAAACTGTTGGTCATTTCTGTATGTTCATATCCATCAATATAGAGATGTGCAAGAGTAGGAAAAATAAACTAGGCGCCTTGCCTCTTTCATTAGGTGGTTTGTTTCATGTGGTTTCAACTCCTGAACATTTTCCAATTGTAAAAATCTGATTTCAATAGACAATAGAAAATAGATAATAGACAATAGACAATAGGCGCAGAAGGAGGCCATTCGGCCCGTCGAGCCAGCACCGCCATTCATTGTGATCATGGCTGATCATCCCCAATCCGTACCCCGTTCCTGCCTTCTCCCCATATCCCCTGACTCCGCTATCTTTAAGAGCCCTATGTAGCTCTCTTGTGAAAGTATACAGAATAGACAATAGGTGCAGGGTCTGTAGTTATATAAAGTATAGTTCCTATACCTGGGCTTCCAGACTTGAACCATACCAACCTCATCTGTTTAATTTCTAGCCTACCATTTTCTTTCCCAGTCAGCTTTCATGATCACAGTAGCAATGACTTCAGCTCTTTTTTTAACTTACCAATGGACTTAACAATCAAATCACAAATTGATCTCCAGTTTTGAAAAGTCAGTCAACTTTCCATAGAAACACAGTGAATCGATTCTCACATCAATTAATCTATTTTCTCCCAAACAATTATTTGTTTTAAAGTTAATAAAACTCCTGTCATTGGGTATGATAAAGTGTACACTGCCTGTAAAATCAGCCTCCAATGTGCAAAGTGAAACTGACCTGGCTTGAGTGTAATGCTATTGATCATGCATAATTGATTGTAATAACTATGTAGCATTGATCAGGCTTTTGATGGATATTATCATCATTGTAGCTTTAACATTCAAGCAATATTTGAATGCATTGATTATAAAATAGAACATAGGAAATCAAGTTATTTCTGAAAGTGGAATCCTTGCAATGAAGTGCAGGTGACATGGTCCTAATGCAGTACAGGACTACATTCTGATTAAATGTTCTACTTGGTTAAAAAATTAAAAATTAATATGTCACAGGCCTTTCATAAATCAGGGATAACCCATTTTTCATGTGTAAAAAAGCACACATTTGATGATGATTAATCTTTTACAGGTACATTGTAAATAGTCAGAATTCGCTACGTATTCAAAGCAAGTGGATAATCTAATTTTAGCTGTTTTTACCAACTATAATTTGAAATGATTAAAAAATACAAAGGGTCTCTGAAATATTCCCAACAGTTTTCAGTCATCTGGAATTCAGGCTTAAGTTTTGGGACAAGTGCATTATCTAGTGTTAAAATTCTTTTCCCAGTGCAAGGCATTTCTGAATGGTACTAATTCTGAGCCCAGTTTGAATGAATCAGCCACTTCCATATACAGTGGCTTGCAAAAGCTTTCATACCCCTTGAACTTTTCCACATTTTGTCACGTTACAACCACAAACGTAAATGTATTTTATTGGGATTTTGTGTGATAGACCAACACAAAGTGGTGCATAATTGTGAAGTTGAAGGAAAATGATACATGGCTTCCAAATTTTATTACAAATAAAAAAACTGAAAAGTGTGGCGTGCAAAAGTATTTAGCCACCCTGAGTCAATCCTTTATAGAACCACCTTTTGCTGCAATTACAGCTGCAAGTCTTTTGAGGTATGTCTCTACCAGCTTTGCACATCTAGAGACTGAAATTTTTGCCCATTCTTCTTTGCAAAACAGCTCATGCTCAGTCAGATTGGATGGTGAGCGTCTGTGAACAGCAACTTTCAAGTCTTGCCAGAGATTCGCAATAGGATTTAGGTCTGGACCTTGATTGGGCCATTCTAACACATGAATATGCTTTGATCTAAACCATTCCATTGTAGCTCTGGCTGTATGTTTAGGGTTGTTGTCCTGCTGGAAGGTGAACCTCCGCCCCAGTCTCAAGTCTTTTGCAGACTCTAACAGGTTTTCTTCCAAGATTGCCCTGAATTTAACTCCATCGATCTTCCAATCAACTCTGACCAGCTTCCCTGTCTCTGCTGAAGAAAAGCATCCCCACAGCATGATGCTGCCACCACCATGTTTCACAGTGGGGATCATGTGTTCGGGGTGATGTGCAGTGTTAGTTTTTCCGCCACACGTAGCATTTTGCATTTAGGCCACAAACTTCCATTTGGGTTTCATCAGACCAGAGCACCTTCCTCCACATGTTTGCTGTGTCCCCCACATGGCTTTTGGCAAACTGCAAATGGGACTTCTTATGGCTTTGTTTCAACAATGGCTTTCTTCTTGCCACTCTTCCATAAAGGCCCGATTTGTGAGGTGCACGACTAATAGTTGTCCTGTGAACAGATTCTCCCACTTGAGCTGTGGATCTCTGCAGCTCCTCCAGAGTTACCATGGGCCTCTTGGCTGCTTCTCTGATCAATGCTCTCCTTGCCCGGCCTGTCAGTTTAGGTGGACGGCCATGTCTTGGTAGGTTTGCAGTTGTGCCATACTCTTTCCATTTTAGCATGATGGATTGAACAGTGCTCCGTGAGATGTTCAAAGCTTGGGATATTTTTTTATAACCTAACCCTGCTTTAAACATCTCCACAGCTTTATCCCTGACTTGTCTGGTGTGTTCCTTGGGCTCCATGATGCTGTTTGTTCACTAATGTTCTCTAACAAACCTCTGCGGATTTCACAGAACAGCTGTATTTATACTGAGATTAGATTACACACAAGTGGACTCTATTTAGTAATTAGGTGACTTCTGAAGGCAATTGGTTGCAATGGATTTTATTTAGGGGTATCAGAGTAAAGGGGGCTGAATACTTTTGCACGCCACACTTTTCAGTTTTATAATTGTTCAAAATGTGGAAAGGTTCAAGGGGTATGAAAACTTTTGCAAGCCACTGTACGTTGCATCACTATAAACTAGATGTCATGATCTTACTCAAGAACAAGTAAGAAGAACGCATTTAGAAGGATGAGGGGAGACCTCATTGAGACCTACCAAATAGTGAAAGGCCTGGATAGAGTGGATGTAGAGAGGATGTTTCCACTAGTGGGAGAGTCCAGGACCAGAGGCAATAGCCTCAGAATAAAGGGACGTACCTTTAGAAAGGAGTTGAGAAGGAATTTCTTCAGTCAGAAGGTGGTGAATCTTTGGAATCCATTGCCACAGAAGGCTGTGAAGGCCAATTCAATGGATACTTTTAAGGCGGAGATTGACAGATTCTTGATTCATAAGGGTGTCGGGGATTATTGGGAGAATGTAGGAGAATGGGGTTGAGAGGGAAAGATAGATGATTGAATGGCCTAATCCTGCTCCTAATTTGTGACCTTATAAACTACAATGACACAGATTGAAAGAGGAATGAGGTCCTACAGAGTGAATTTAAGGAATTGCAGACTCATAGCTATTAGGAATGGAAATAAGCTCTTTGGCCTAACTCGGTTTGAGCTTACCCCATTTGCCCCATTCCTTGAACCTGTCCAAATGGCTTTTAAATGTTGTATTCATGTAGACATTCAGGAACATTTTGTTATTAAGAAGGAGGGATTAGATATTTTGGAATGATGGGCCAGGTGAGATCTCTCCTAGTTTGCAACGGGAAGCAAGGGAGATGTTAGCTGGGGCTCTAACAGATGTTTTTGCATTTTAGTTAACCACAGGTGAAGTGCCTGAAAATTGGAGGATAGCTATGTCCTTCCCTTATTTTAAAAGGACAATGGGGATAAGCCTAGTAACTATATGTTGCTGAGTCATAAAGCACACGTATAAATATTATTGGAGATCGTATCACACTAATTTGATTTGAGGCTTTTGAGATGGTGACTAAGATAATTGATGAAGGCAGAGTGAAGGATGGTTTACATGGTGTTTATGGAGGCCATTAAACAAGGTCCTGTTTGAGAAGTTGGTCCAGAAAGTTAAAGCACACAAGATCGAAGCCAAGCTGGCTTTTATCTTGTGTGTTAGGATCTAGGCAGTACATGAAATCCCAATGTGCTGCTTCAATACTGCAGGCATTGGTGCTAATACATGTATGATACATATTATCAGCCTGGATGAGAATGTAGGAGGTATGATTTGTATAGTGCAGACAGTTAGAATATTTTCTGACTTATCAGTGTTGAAAACAAGTGTCCATCTGGTAGGATATTGATTGCACAGTAAATAAACATAATTGGAAAAACAATGTAAGTTAAACATTGAATCTTTACCTCCAACATTATCACACAAACAATTGATGTGATTCAAAGAGAAACATTTAAATTCATATTTTTCTTTCATTCATTTTAACTATTCAATCCAGGATTTGATTGTTTACTGAACAATGGTGTTTCTGAGTTCTGTTCATTGACATCAACACACAGAATTGCAGCTATGGCATTGGTCACTATTTAAAACACATAGCCAAATAGAAACATGCACAATAGGTCAATCCTCTAACACGGAAGGTTGGTTAAGAAGGTTCAATCTTTGGGTGTTAATGACGGAGTAGCAAGATGGATTCAACAGTGGCTGAATGGGAGATGCCAGAGAGTAATGGTGGATGGCTTTTTGTCAGGGTGGAAGCCGGTGAACAGTGGGGTGCCTCAGGGATCTGTGTTGGGTCCACTGTTGTTTGTCATGTACATCAATGATCTAGATGATGGGGTGGAAAATTGGATAAGTAAGTATGCAGATGATACTAAGATAGGTGGTGCTGTGGATAATGAAGTAGATTTTCAAAGTCTGCAGAGAGATTTGGGCCATTTGGAAGAGTGGGCTGAAAGATGGCAGATGGAGTTCAATGCTGATAAGTGTGAGGTGCTACATCTTGGCAGGACAAATCAAAATAGGACGTACATGGTAAATGGCAGGGAATTGAGGAATGCTGTGGAACAGTGGGATCTAGGAATAACTGTGCATAGTTCCCTGAAGGTGGAATCACATGTAGATAGGGTGGTAAAGAAAGCTTTTGGTGTGCTGGCCTTTATAAATCAGAGCATTGAATATAGGAGATGGGAAGTAATGTTAAAATTGTACAAGGCATTGGTGAGACCAATTCTGGAGTATGGTGTACAATTTTGGTTGCCTAATTATAGGAAGGATGTCAACAAAATAGAGAGAGTACAGAGGAGATTTACTAGAATGTTGCCTGGGTTCCAGCAACTAAGTTACAGAGAAAGGTTGAACAAGTTAGGTCTTTATTCTTTGGAGCGCAGAAGGTTAAGAGGGGACTTGATTGAGGTCTTTAAAATTATGAAAGGGATAGACAGAGTTGACGTGGATAAGCTTTTCCCATTGAGGGTAGGGAAGATTCAAACAAGAGGACATGAGAATTAAGGGACAGAAGTTTAGGGGTAACATGAGGGGGAACTTCTTTACTCAGAGAGTGGTGGCTGTGTGGAATGATCTTCCAGCAGAAGTGGTGGAGGCAGGATCGATTTTAACATTTAAAAGTAAAGTCGATAGGTATGTGGACGGGAAGAGAATGGAGGGGTATGGTCTAGTGCAGGTAGATGGGACTAGGGGAAAAGAAATGGTCGGCACAGACTGGAAGGGCCGAGAAGGCCTGTTTCCGTGCTGTAATTGTTATATGGTTATATGGTTATTAAACCTATATATTTAAGGTTAATTAACCTACATATTTAACCTTAAATATATAGGTTAAACAATATGTATTAACCCATAGTTGGTTTGTGAGCTGCAAAATACAAAGGTAACAAACACAAAATGCCAGTGTTTGCATTCAGAATTTCTTCAGACAAAGCTGCCGAGTTTATATTTCCTTTCAACTAAAAGGAAGCCTGTCTGTTTTTAAAGGCTTGAAGTTTTCATTCAAAATAATATTTTGTTGAGACTTTATGAACAGTAATGATTGAATTGCTTCCGCAGAGATGCTGTCACCATAGTGATTTGTGTGGTGTTAAGCGCCAGATGTTTTACCATATTTGGCCATTGCGTGGAAATTAATGCATTCAGCCCTCTGATTAAAAGATATTATTGGCTAAATGTGATTATCTTTAATAATTTTGCTTCTTTGTTATTTTATAGGTTCCTTTTCAATTGTAACTAACTAGCTTACTGGGGAAAAGAAGAAAGTAGTCCAGTGTGATACCATTCATTGGATCATTTTTATTGATTTATACTACAATATTTACAGTGCTGTTGAAGGAATGACACTGATTCTGTATATCTTCAGAATGAATTATTGAAAATGTTCATATCCACTGTTTTCATGTTTAATTATTCTATTTCCATGCCTTTTGTGATTTGTTTCAGAATCATAGATATAAAACTTGAACTAATTATATATGACATTTTGGATGCCAGATGTAACATCTAAACTGTGACAGGCAATGTGCTGGACAAAATATGCATCGGTTGCAATTTTTTCATAAATATATTTTACACTACATAGATATTGAATCGCTTGGCTTGTTGTAAAGGCGGAAGCATTTTGCATGGAAAATAGAGTGTCTTGGTATAGTTTGCGTAAATGACTCTATGAGGTTTAATGGTTCCCAGCAAAACCCCAAGCTGTCTACCACACTGCATTTACTGCCAATGTTTCTGCTCAGTGAAACCTTGGAGCTATTTGCTCACTCCAAGGGCCCAGAGTGGCAGATTGGGTGTACAATACCATGATTGGATTCCCAATAGGCTTTGGATCGAGCCTATCCAGGGTGGGATCACACATGGTGTGTAGATCTGACCCTTCTGGATGCCAGGAATGGAGATCAGATAATTTCCTGCATAAAGATCCATAACTGTTCTAATATTCCTCTGTCAGGGGTTGGCTTTTGCTGGTGCACTGGCCTGTTCTTGAATGTTCCCCACACGACTCAAAACATTGGAGAAACAAGCGCTTTGTCTTTTTTCAACTTAAAACCTTGCCTGGCAATCAGCCTGCTTCTGGTCAGTATTGGAAGAGTATTTCAGCAGCATGCAGGGAAGCATGAACTGAGTTTCCTCACCGACACCACCTGTCTAAGTTAAATCATCACTCCCCACAAATAAAAGCAACTCATTTCAATCAGTAATTTTCAAAATGGTGTAGTGCATCAGTATAATTGCAGCCTTACAATGCCAGAGACCCAGGTTCAATCCTGACTACAAGTGCTGTATGTATACAATAGTGCTTGTGTACAGGGATCGCTGGTCGGCTCGTTTCCAAATGGCCTGTTTCCACACTGTATCTTTAAACAAAACTAAAAGCATCAGTATTCAGCTTTCTCAATCTCATTGTGAGTGTTAGAAGTTGCCTTTCAACTACTGGATTAAAAATATGTGGTTGTGGAACAGACTGGCGGGATGCCGGATGATGTTAATAAACTGCAAAGTTGATGTACAGTGGCCATAATATGTTTAAATATAATAAGTGTGTGGCGGTACATTTTAATAAGAAGACAGAGCAGGCCAAATACTTTTTGGAAAATAAGCGTCTCAACCCATTAGGGGAACAGAGGGATGTAGCGGCAGGGTTAGACAAATCACAATGAATAGTGACGCAGATTAATGACACTATTAAAAAAAACAGCAAAACCTCAGGGTTATTTTGCTGGAAGAGAACTGAAAAGTAGAAATGTTATGTTAAACATGTGTGGAAATTTGGTTACACCCACTGTGGATTACTGTGAGCCGTCTTTGTACTGAGAAGGATGGATAATCAGTGGATAGTTCACAACAACAATTTGTGGGAATTCTGCTTAGAACTGAGAGGTTGTACATTAAAACATGCTGAGGTTTTATTCACCAGCAAAAGCTAAACTGCGAGTTGAGTACCTTGAAAGTATCGTTTTGCATCAGAAAATTAAGGAAACATAGAAACAGTCAGCATGGAGGAAATCCAATCAGCCAAGTGTTGCCAGAAATGAATAAAGTAGGCCAATTCCTTTTCTAGGCTCTATGTCCTCAGCACAATGAGCTATGGTACTTACAGACCCTGGGTAAACTCTTGAAATGGGGAACGGCTTCTGTTTTGGCCTCTTTTTAAGGTAGTAAGTTCCAAGAGACACCACTCAGGTGAAAATCACCATCCAAGGCAACATATTACTAATATCTTGAGGGAAGTGAAATAAATGTTAAAAACTGCTGTCCTCGCATTGTTTTAGAGAGCTATATAAACTCAGTGCATTCTAAATACTGCCAGTCTCATTCTATTTCATATTAACTCAGATTCAGTTGATTCATTCTCACATCTTTCCAAAAACCTGCACCAACTATACTTTTGCTATCTCTCTCACATTCTGTCTTTCTCACGGGAACTCCTTTGCCCTCTCCCCCTCCCCCTCCCCCTCCCCCTCCCCCTCCCCCTCTCCCTCTCCCCCTCCCTCCCCTCCCCCTCCCCCTCCCCCCCTCTCTCCCTCCTTTAGAGAAACAGGGAATATATACAATTTGGTGCTTTTATGGTAATTATAATAAAACTAAGTGAATGAGAAAGAATGACTTAGACCCTATAGATCAATTTGATGGTGGTTTAAGAAGGAACTGCAGATGCTGGAAATATCAATGGTAGGCAAAAGTGCTGGCGGGTGAGGCAGCATCTATGGACAGAAGGAATAGGTGATGTTTCGGGTCAAGACCATTCTTCAGACTGATGGTGGTGGTCATTGAGACAACAGAATGCTTTGAGGATTCAAAAGGGTAGGTACAGAGAATATTTGTCCCCACCTGAGGAATCTGAAACCAAGAGTCACAGTTCCAATTTAAGACTGATATTAAGAGAACTATCTTCACTCACAGAGAGGTGAACCTTTGGAAATGTACAGATTTGGCCATTAATTTCATTTCAAAATTAGATCAACAGATTATTAAAGGATTCAAAGGGATTATGTGGATAGGTCAGGAAAAGGCAGAAGATTAGCCAAGATCCTGTGGAAAGCTGAAGCAGACTCTAGAGGACAAATGGTCTATTCCTGCTCTGCTCCTATTTCATTGAAAAACAGGTGCAGGAGGAGGTCAATCAGCATCTCAAGCTTGGTCCAGTATCAGCTGATCCAATGTTGGCCTCAACACAAATTTGTCACAAATTTTTCAATAACCTTATATTTTATAAACCTATAATTGAAAGAGGAGAAAATCCTGGTGGCAACTTTGACAGTTTAAGTAGAGTCATTGCAGACCCTTCGGCCCTACTCGACCATGCCCCTACCGAGATGCCCCTCTAAGCTAGTCCCGTTTGCCTGCATTTGGCCCATATCCTCTAAACCTCTCCTCTCCATGTATCTGTCCATGTATTTTTAATGCTGTTATAGTTCCTCCAAGTGTCTTTTAACTGCTATATCTTAACATTTGCATGAATGAACCTGAACCGTGGTTGTTTTCTTTGCCCCACCACCAGGAATGAGATGATGCTGAAATCTCTGGTGTGATCATTGTGTTTCAGCATAGTCTAATAGAGCTTATTTTCCTAAAGATGCTTTCTTTTTGACAGCACACATTCACACATTAAAATAACGGGATAGAGGTTTAAAGGTCTACAAAGTACATCACATTCCATGGTATATCTGTGGAGTGCAGTCTGACATTTATTTCTAACCTTTGCGGGAGAAGGACACCGTTGTGAAACATGACTTAAGTGACCTTTATAGAGAGAGCAATTCTTGGTTAGCCCCTGCCAAGAAAATGAACAATGCGAACCTGTACTTGGACACTATCTTGTCCATGAACTTAAATTGCCATCCCCATTGGTGATTATTGAAGGCTTTGTGGTTTACTCAGGAAAGCTGGCTTTCACATCCATGTGATTGCTGAACTATGTCTTCTGTGATTAATTAAACAATAGTTTACCTGTGAGGGATAATCTTTTCTGACCAAAACGAGGACAAATCACTCAAGCTTAATTCCAGTTACTGACATATTGAAGGCACGTTTTACTTCACTGTGAGCACAAACAATCATTTCCTCTTCTAAATTATTTCGTAAATGGAATAAATGTTTAGAGATAATGTATGAAACCGGCCCTTCAGCCCACAAAGTCCACACTGACCATTGATTACCCATTCACGCACTCCATAGAGTGGGCAATATTACTGTGGCCAACAAACCTATAAACGTATGATGAGTGTATGATGGTTCTGGGCCTGAACTCACTGAAGTTTAGAAGGTTGAGGGGGGATCTCATTGAAACTTACCGAATCGTGAAAGGCCTGGATAAAGTGGATGTGGAGAGGATGTTTCCACTAGTGGGAGCGTCTAGAACCAGAGGGCACAGAATAAAAAGACATACCTTTAGAATGGAGATGAGGAGGAATTTCTTTAGCCAGAGGGTGGTGAAACTGTGGAGACCAAGTCATTGGGTATTTTTAAAGCAGTGATTGACAGGTTCTAGATTAGTAAATATGTCAAAGGTTACAGGAAGAAGGCAGGGGAATGTGGTTGAGAGGGAAAGATAGAGCAGACATGATTGAATGGCAGAGTAGTCTTGATATACATTACCAATGAGACTGAAATAAGCAAATTTAGAGTCAGATCATGTATTGAAAGAGAAATAGAGAAGAAAAATGTTACTAAACAAGAAAAGGAAAACATAATTTGGAAAATGTAAATAAAATAAATGTTATCAAATCAACTAATAGCATCTCTGTGACTTTACGTGCTCAAGGAAGATATTTTTATGTTAGTCAATCTACTTTAGGCTATGTGTAGGAAGGAACTGGAGCTGCTGGTTTATATCAAAGATAGACCCAAAATGCTGGAGTAACTCAGCAGGTCAGGCAGCATCTCTGGAGAAAAAGAATAGGTGATATTTTGGCAGCAAGAGGATGTTGCCTTCCAGAGATGCTGCCTGACTCGCTGAGTTACTCCAGCATGTTGGGTCTATCTACTTCAGGTTATGTCTGACTGCACACAGACTAAACTTGTTTCCACTCTGCTGACAGCTTTGTTAAAGTTATTCAATTAATTCAGTATTTTTATCAAAGACACTTTACAATTAATTGGTTTCTGGGCTGGGATGGCTGATTGATGTTGTAAATATGTCCACCAGTGACTCAGTCACAGCTCCAGGGCACTGTGCAGAGTTTGCCTGTTCTCTCTGTAATAGCATGGATTCCTCCTGGATCCTGTGGCTTTCTCCCACATCCCAATGGCATGCCGGGTAGGTTAATTGTCTACTGTAATTTATCAATTAGCATGAGTTAGTAGGTTCTTCCACTGTTTTAATAGAAGCACTACGTTTCTATGGGAAATTGAATGGAACTAATATGGAAATAGAGCAATTTCTTGAAGCTAATAAGGAGGCTAAAGATAATAACAGTGTGAACTATTAAGCTTGAAGCTAATTCTAAACTGCTGTAATATGAGTAAATTGGAACGTGTATGAGGTGTGTTGTGAATCAGCTGCTGATACTGTGAACTTGTTCTGCATTTTTAATTTTTGAAGTTTGCTTTCTTTTACGGTTGTTGACTTAAATGAATTCTGTATTTTCAAGCAGCAACAGAGTAAACTCACAAATATTCTCATATATTTTCATTCTTACTAGCCATGCATTGGACAAGCAAATTATCCAGACCCAGGCTGTTGATGTGCCAGCTGTTATGGCCATCCCAGACCTGGGATTACATGCTTGATGAAAAATTGTCTTAATTTTTCTGCATATTTTGTAATAGATACAAATTGGCAGTATTGTTGGCAGGTATTCATGCCCTTTACGAAATTCATTTAATTATCCATAAGCATAACACTGTCGATGTTAGAAATGTGAAATAAACCAGAAAATGCTGGGAAGTGTTAGCGAGTCAGGAAACATCTGTGGAGAGACATCAGGTTAAGTTTCAGGAGCTCTATTTCTCTTGCAAAGATGGGGCCCATCCTTAAATTCTTGTTGGTTACACAAAAAGCTGGAGAAACTCAGCGGGTGCAGCAGCATCTAAGGAATGAAGGAGATAGGCGACGTTTCGGGTCGAGACCCTTCTTCAGACTGGATAAAAATAAAAACGCTGTGAGGCGGAGGCGACGGTAGAAGAGCTCCAAGTCGTGGTGGGCACGGAACTCATTGAGGTGGGGACGGAGGGGGACAAAGGTAAGACCTCTGCTGAGGACCGACCTTTCGGTGTCGGAGAGGGGGAGGTCCGGGGGGATGGTGAACACACGGCAGGGATGGGGGTTGTGGCTGGAGGAAGGCAGGTGAGTGGACTGAGGACGGGGTGTAGTGTGGTGGGGGGGTGGAGGGTGGTCAGGGGGTGGGGGGATATGGGGGCTGTGATGTGGGTGTGAAAGAGCAGGGGTTACATGGTAGGAGGGGAATGGGGATTCTTGTTCATCTTTTCATGGAGTCTAACCAATGCTACTTTTGTCTCAATGTTTTTAAACCCTATCCTTTATTTGTGATATGTTTTAGCCAAGTGGCCTCACTCAAAAATATTTGACATCCAAATACTATTGTGTACAACTGTGGTCACCTTGTTTATTAAATGATGCACTTGCTATGGAGAGGCAATGACAAGCTTTCTGTGTGAGGAGAGTGGAAGGTTCAGAGAAAAGGAATGGTGATCTCTTTGAAACTTACAAAATTCTTAAAAGGCAGGAAGAATAAAGTAAAGTGTCCTTTATTGTCATTTAGACCTTTCAGTCTGAACGAAATTTCGTTACCTTGCAGTCATAACATATAATTAAAAACAAAACACACAATAAACACATATTTAACATCCACCACAGTGACTTCACCAGGCACCTCCTCACTATGGTGGAAGGCAAAAGTCTAAAAGTCTTTGTCTTCTTCCCTCCTTGTTCTCCCTCTGCGCTGAGGCGTTCCAGGCCTCCGATGTTATTGTCCACTAGGCCCGCGGCCGAGCCTCTGAAACCGGGTTGCCGCCACCGCCGTCGCCAGAATGCTGGAACACCGCCACAGCTCTGAAGCAGGGTCCGCCGCTGGAACGCTGGAGCATCACAGCTCTGAAGCCGGGTCGCCGCTGGAACGCCACTGGAGCACCACAGCTCTGAAGCCGGGTCGCCGCTGGAGCACCGCAGCTCTGAAGCCGAGCCGCCGCTGGAGCACCGCAGCTCTGAAGCCGGGTCGCCACCGCCGCTGGAACGCTGGAACGCCGCCACAGCTCCGAGGCCGCCAGCTCCGCCATTAGGCCTCAGCACAGACGGAGACGGTGACGGGGACACGACAAGAAAAGTCGCATCCCCCCGAAGGGTGAGACTAAAACTCTGTTTCTCCCACCCTGTTCCCACACACACGCACATGCACAGCCTAATAAACCAAAAATTCTAACTAAAACAGACACAAGAAGACAAAAAGAAAAGAAAAAACAGACGGACTGCAGGTGAGCCGCAGCTGCCAGGCAGCGCCGCCACTTCCGGAATGTTTCCATGATTGAGTTGCGGAAGACTGCCCCCAATGTGCAGGGAGTAGATGCGCTAATGGGAGAACATAGAACTAGTGCGAACGTGCGGGTAATGGTTGGCATGAATTCTATGGACCGAAGGCCTGTTTCCATATTGTATCTATTAACTAAACTAAAGACCAAAGGGACACTGTTTCAGAAATAGAGATAGGTCCTTCAGGACCGAGATGAGGAGAATTTTGTTTTCAACTCAGATGGCCATGAAACTCATGTATTATTTTTCGCATATTTTGTAATATTTTGTAACTGCCTGTGCCACGTGACAGTGAGAGTAGAAATGGAGCAAGGTGGAGGATAAATGCTTGGCTGAAAGACTGGTGCAGAGGGCAGGGATTCAAGTTTCTGGATCATTGGGACTTCTTTTGGGGTAGGTGGGACCTGTACAGAAAGGATGGGTTGTACTTGAACCCGAGGGGGACCAATATCCTGGCGGGGAAATTTGCAAAGGCCACTGGGGAGACTTTAAACTAGAATGGTTGGGGCGAGGGATTCAAATAGCAAAAGCTAGTAGACAGAATGGGAGGCAGGAAGCAGAAAAGGGAAGCACTCGGACACAAGAGGAGAAAGAAAAAAAAGGAAATAAACAGAGAATAAGAGATGGGGGGTTTCTTAAATGTGCATATTTTAATGCTAGGAGCATTGTAAGAAAGGTGGATGAGCTTAGAGTCTGGATAGACACCTGGAAGTATGATGTTGTGGCGATCAGTGAAACATGGTTGCAGGAGGGCTGTGATTGGAAACTAAATATTCCAGGATTTCGTTGCTTCAGGTGTGATAGAATTGGAGGGCCAAGAGGTGGAGGTGTTGCATTGCTAGTCAGGGAAGATATTACAGCAGTGCTTTGGCAGGATAGATTGGAGGACTCATCTAGGGAGCCTATTTGGGTGGAACTTAGAAGTGGGAAAGGTGTAGCAACACTTATAGGGGTATATTATAGACCGCCAAATGGGGAACGAGAATTGGAAGAGCAAATATGTAAAGAGATAGCAGATATTAGTAGTAAGCACAAGGTAGTGATTGTGGGAGATTTCAACTTTCCACACATAGACTGGGAAACACATTCTGTAAATGGGCTGGATGGTTTGGAGTTTGTAAAATGTGTGCAGGATAGTTTTTTGCAGCAATACATAGAGGTGCGTACTAGAGGAGGGGCAGTGCTGGACCTCCTGTTAGGAAATGAGACGGGACAGGTGGCGGAGGTATGCGTAGCGGAGCACTTCGGGTCCAGTGATCACAATACCATTAGTTTCAATATAATTATGGAGAAGGACAGAACTGGGCCTAGGGTTGAGATTTTTGATTGGAGAAAGGCTAACTTTAACGAGATGCGAGATGATTTAAAAGGAATGAACTGGGACATTTTTTTTAATGGGAAAGATGTAGAGGAGAAATGGAGGACATTTAAAGGGGAAATTTTAAGAGTACAAAATCTTTATGTTCCTGTTCGGTTGAAAGGAACCAGTAAAAATTGGAAAGAGCCCTGGTTTTCAAGGGAAATTGGACATTTTGTTCGGAAAAAGAGGGAGATCTACAATAATTATAAGCAGCATGAAGTAAATGAGGTGCTTGAGGAGTATAAGGAATGTAAAAAGAATCTTAAGAAATAAATTAGAAAAGCTAAAAGAAGATATGAGGTTGCTTTGGCAAGTAAGGTGAAAGTAAATCCAAAGGGTTTCTACAGCTATATTAATAGCAAAAGGATAACAAGGTATAAAATTGGTCCATTGGAGAGACCGAGTGGACAGCTATCTGCAGAGCCAAAAGAGATGGGGGAGATATTGAACAATTTCTTTTCTTCGGTATTCACCAAGGAGAAGGATATTGAATTATGTGAGGTAAGGGAAACTAGTAGAGTAGCTATGGATACTATGAGTTTCAAAGTAAAAGAAGTACTGGCATTTTTGAAAAATATAAAAGTGGATAAGTCTCCAGGTCCTGACAGGATATTCCCTAGGACATTGAGGGAAGTTAGTGTAGAAATAGCCGGGGCTATGACAGAAATATTTCAAATGTCATTAGAAACGGGAATAGTCCCCGAGGATTGGCGTACTGCGCATGTTGTTCCATTGTTTAAAAAGGGTTTCTAAAAGTAAACCTAGCAATTATAGACCGGTTAGTTTGACTTCAGTGGTGGGCAAATTAATGGAAAAGATACTTAGAGATAATATATATAAGTATCTGGATAAAGAGGGTCTAATTAGGAACAGTCAACATGGATTTATGCCTGGAAGGTCATGTTCGACTAATCTTCTTGAATTTTTTGAAGAGGTTACTAGGGAAATTGACGAGGGTAAAGCAGTGGATGTTGTCTATATGGACTTCAGTAAGGCCTTTGACAAGGTTCCTCATGGAAGGTTGGTTAAAAAGGTTCAACTGTTGGGTATAAATGCAGGAATAGCAAGATGGATTCAACAGTGGCTGAATGGGAGAAGCCAGAGGGTAATGGTGGATGGCTGTTTGTCGGGTTGGAGGCAGGTGAGTAGTGGGGTGCCTCAGGGATCTGTGTTGGGTCCTTTGTTGTTTGTCATGTACATCAATGATCTGGATGAAGGGGTGGTAAATTGGATTAGTAAGTATGCAGATGATACCAAGATAGGGGATGTTGTGGATAATGAAGAGGATTTCCAAAGTCTACAGAGTGATTTAGGCCAGTTGGAAAAATGGGCTGAAAGATGGCAGATGGAGTTTAATGCTGATAAATGTGAGGTGCTACACCTTGGCAGGACAAATCAAAATAGGACGTACATGGTAAACGGTAGGGAATTGAAGAATACAGTTGAACAGAGGGATCTGGGAATAACCGTGCATAGTTCCTTGAAGGTGGAATCTCATATAGATAGGGTGGTAAAGAAAGCTTTTGGTATGCTAGCCTTTATAAATCAGAGCATTGAGTATAGAAGCTGGGATGTAATGTTAAAATTGTACAAGGCGTTGGTGAGACCAAATCTGGAGTATGGTGTAAAATTTTGGTCGCCCAATTATAGGAAGGATGTCAACAAAATAGAGAGGGTACAGAGGAGATTTACTAGAATGTTGCCTGGGTTTCAACAGCTAAGTTACAGAGATAGGTTAAATAAGTTAGGTCTTTATTCTCTGGAGCGCAGAAGGTTAAGGGGGGACTTGATAGAGGTCTTTAAAATGATGAGAGGGATAGACAGAGTTAATGTGGACAAGCTTTTCCCTTTGAGAATAGGGAGGATTCAAACACGAGGACATGACTTTAGAATTAAGGGACAGAGGTTTAGGGGTAACATGAGGGGGAACTTCTTTACTCAGAGAGTGGTACAGTGTGGAATGAGCTTCCAGTGGAAGTGGTGGCGGCAGGTTCGTTGGTATCATTTAAAAATAAATTGGATAGGCATATGGATGAGAAGGGTATGGAGGGTTATGGTATGAGTGCAGGCAGGTGGGACTAAGGGAAAAAAGTTGTTCGGCACGGACTTGAAGGGCCGAGATGGCCTGTTTCCGTGCTGTAATTGTTATATGGTAACAGATACAAATGGGCAATATTGTTAGGATAGTACTTGGTATTCATGTCCTTTACCAGATTCATTTAATTATCCAAAAGCAAAATTCCATAGATGTTGGAAATTTGAAATAAATCAGAAAATCTTGGGAAGTGTTAACAGGTCAATCTCAGAAGCTCAGTCATTGGATTCATTCAAAACGGAGACTGGTAGATTCCTAGACATTCTGTAAACAAGGGAAATGGGGATCATACTCGACTATGGTGCTGAGGTAGATGATTTGTCATGATTTTGAATGGCTGTGCAGCCTCATGGGGCCAGATGGCACATTCCTCCTTCTGTAGTTTTTACTTTCATCTTGTATTAGCAGAGTCAAAGACCCCTTTCAAACTGCCTTCATTGGTGAGGGTTGAAAGCTTTAAAAGTCAACTATCACAAAATATTGCAATTTGATTTGCGTTGCTTTTGCGATTTTGATGTGTGTTTGGATGACATTCGGTAACATAAAGTTAAATACCATAAATCCTGGAACTCGAAAATATAAACAGAAATAGCTAAGGATTCACAATAGGTCAGGCTGCATCTATGGCAACAGAAACAGTTTTTCATCAGAACTGGCAACGTTTTACTCATATAACAGCTAACAAATAAGTCCAGAACTAGAAATTTTTTTTAAATGTTAATAAATTTTATCTGCGCAGATGATACCACCCTGGTGAATATTTCCTACTTTTCTTCTTTTTGGAAGATATATTTAATATCAAATAACATCTCAAATGAACAATGTTTAAGAAGGAACTGCAGATGCTGGAAAATCAAAGGTAGACAAAAATGCTGGAGACTTAGCGGGTGAGGCAGCATCTATGGAGCGAAGGAAATAGGCAACGTCTCAACCCGTAACATTGCCTATTTCCTTCGCTCCATAGATGCTGCCTCACCCGCTGAGTTTCTCAAATGAACAAGATTGTCAAGTAATTGCGAAGTATCATCCACTATTAGATAGGTGATGTTTTGGGTCGGAACTCTTCTTTAGACACTAGTCACAATTAATTTGAACAATGATAGCTAATGCAATCTAAAGCACTCTTTGACTTGCAGTTACCTTTTAATGTCAGAAAAAATATGAACCAGTTTTGACACCGCAAACTCCCTCAAATATCCATGCAATCATAGTAGACTGTTTTAAATAATGTTACTTGAGGGGTAAATATTGGCCAGATAAATAGATCAAGTGATGGCACAGTAGCGCATCCGGTAGAGCTGGAGTTTGCAGGTTCTCCCTGTGACTACATGGGTTTTCTCCAATGTTCTTGGATCATTGGTCCAAGTCTTTGCATTATAGTCTAATAACCACATGCTTGTTGCTCAGACGTGTAAGCTGGAATAAACAGGTTTGTAATGATTCTGTAGTATGTAATTTTGCTCAGTTTACTAGCTCCTGGTTTTCTTTTACCTTGTCGGTCACTGAAATAGGAAAGATCTGTGATGTAGGCAGTGGATGCTAAAACTGTTGCTTTTGCCAGGTGATTACTTTCCATGCCAATGTGATACTCATGGAGGTGATTTGGTTCATCCATGACTCGGCATGCACCTCATGTTCTAGTTGTCACGGTTAGGATATGTAGACAAAACATTGACAGAGAGGACAACGTCAGGTTTGAACTGAGACATTGACCAGGACCACTATGAACTGTGACCCTGCCCTGGACCACCCTGAACTGTGACCCTGCCCTGGACCATGCTGAACACTGACCCTGACCCTGCCCCAGGCCACCCTGAACTGTGACCCTGCCCTGGACCACCCTGAACTGTGACCCTGCCCTGGACCATCTTGTATTGTGATCTTGCCCTAGACCATATTTGATAATTCATGCTTCAAACTATTTCAATCGGATATTTAGAAAGTGCTGAATTACAAACACATGATTAAAAAGAATCACTTAAAAACAGTCCATTTATTTTAATGCACTTCCAACATATTTTTTATGACAATATCAATTAATCAAGGGCTAGATCTCCTGCCCTTCATTAGATCAGAAATTGCCCCTCAATTCACTGGGAGTCTAGCAGCAGAGCATGTGAGCAGATGTGCTGTCATCTGACCTCTCAGGTGTTATGTACCTGCCTCAACACTGCAGAGTGCAGATACAGTAACATGCTTCATGGAGGTGATTAGATTCATCCGTGACTCGGCATGCAAGTAATGTGCTTCTATGAACAGGCAGATTTGTTTTACGCCAGTTTAGAGATAGAATGCAGAAACATGCTCTTTGGCCCACCGAGTCTACACCAACCAGCGATTCCCATGCACTAACACTATTCTATACACTGGGGACTATTTGTACTGAAGCCAATTAATCTACTGTACAAGTCCACACATCTTTGGAGTGTGGGAGGAAACCTGAGCACCCAGAGACAACCAGCGTGGTCATAAGTAAAGCATACAAACTCTGTACAGGTAGCACCCAAATCAACAGGATCAAACTCAGGTTTCTGGTGCTGCAAGGCAGCAACTCTACCCCTGTAGTTTAGGTTTCCCTACAATCCTCAACACTCAAACCCTGACTCCTGCACCCATTCCGCCTTTCCAGAGATGCTGCCTGTCCCGCTGAGTTACTCCAGCTTTTTGTGTCTACCTAGACTCCACTTAGTTCTGATGCAAGGTCTCGACCTGAAACAGCAGCAGTTTGTTTGTTGCTCCACTGACAGTTTCTGTCCACCGTGCAGACTTTAACCTGGAAATAAAGGTAACCCTAACTTGTGGTCTCTTTGAATGCAAAGCTGCATTTTGATGCAGACCTCAGGAAATTCATCCCATGTTGTTTTTATTCAGTGTTTAACAATTCATTATTTGTTGCTGGCTTCTAAGACTCCCATCTGCAGTGTAGATTTGTATTGTTATTTTTTCAACAACCATTTAAATTGATATTTATTCATTCTCGATTTTACATTTGAGAAGAACATTCAGCATACACGACAAAACTCTTCATTGGGTAAATTAAGCTCCCACCAACAACCAGTGAAACTATCATATCAAAAAATAGAATTAATTAGAAATGTACCTGTTTGATTCAAAACTTACAATGAGAACTTTTGTTAATTTCACATGCCAACTCAGTAGTTATTGTTCAGGTTAAGAGATTAATATGTGTGCTTGTAGTACAAGCATCCAATGTTTTTATGAGCATATAGATTTTTCATTTGAAGGGTCCCTAAATTTATAATCATGTGCAAATCTGAGTAGAATTTGTAGGGGTAAAGTGGTTTACGATATGGAGTAAAACTAATGCACAGTAAAATGTGCCACTGCTTCAAATCTATTCCTGCAGTATATTGTTGATTATTTTCAATTAATAACATTAGCCTGCCAGAGAAAAGATGTACACTTGCTCATTAATCTACATGAGCCTAATCAGTACAAAAAGAGACAATCATGTCTTGTCCAATTATTGTCAATGCAGTCTGACACTGGGTAACTAAGTACAATTGATCATTACTGCTTTCATTTCTGACATTGAGTCAGAAATGTTATGCTTCATCCAAGAACACAAATGGAAGCACCTGAGTCATTATTATTTTTTGAAACCCAGGTGGTAAAACTACAAAAACCTAATTCAAATAATCCCAATGGAAATGTATTTTTAATTACCTGTCCAGGTCCTTATCAATAGCAAATGCTGAATCATTTCATATGTAAACAATATCATCACACAATGAACTGAAATTTGCCATGTTTCCATAAATATACTTATAATATCCTTATGAATCATTCCAGTAATACCTTTCATACCTACAGAACAATATGGTTATTGATTTTAAAATGAGTCCATGTCCTCATTAGATCAATTAGAACACATATCACATTGTTTTTAATCAGGATGAAATAATAGACAATAGACAATAGGTGCAGGAGTAGGCCATTTCGCCCTTCGAGCCAGCACCGCCATTCAATGTGATCATGGCTGATCATCCCCAATCAGTACCCCGTTCCTGCCTTCTCCCAATATCCGCTGACTCCGCTATCTTTAAGATATGTTCTTAAAGTATCCAGAGAACCTGCCTCCACCGCCCTCTAGGCAGAGAATTCCACAGACTCACAACTCTGTGTGAGAAAAAATGTTTCCTCGTCTCCGTTCTAAATGGCTTAGCCCTTATTCTTAAACTGGTTCTGGACTCCCGCAACATCAGGAACATGTTTCCTGCCTCTAGCGTGTCCAAACCCTTAACAATCTTATATGTTTCAATAAGGTCCCCTCTCATCCTTATAAACTCCAGAGTGTACAAGCCCAGCCACTCCATTTTCTCAGCATATGACAGTCCCGCCATCCCAGGGATTCTACGCTGCACTCCCTCAATAGCAAGAATGTCCTTCCTCAAATTAGGGGATTAAAACTGCACACAATACTCAGGTGTGGTCTCACTAGGGCCCTGTGCAACTGCAGAAGGACCTCTTTGCTTCTATACTTGTCTCCTCTTGTTACAAATGCCAACATGCCATTCGTTTTCTTCACTGCCTGCTGTACCAAATAAATGATGATATTAATAAGGCAAGCAAACAGCGCATTGCACATGCATTCTGTGATAATATTCACAAAGGTTGACTTTTGATTGTAAGTTACAGTAAGGAAACAGGCCCTTCGGCCCACCAAGATACTGCAGACCATTACAGTAGTTCTCGGCATCCCACTTTTGCATGAACTCCCTGTATACTAGGGGCTATTTACAGAAACCAATTAGCTGCCAACCCCACATGTCTTTGAGATATGGGAGGAAACCAAAGGAAGTCCATGTGGTTACAGGGAGAGTGTCCAAATCCCAGTACCTGAGGTCAGGATGGAGCCCAGGTCTCTGACACTGCGAGACAGCAGCTGTGCCACTGTGCTATACAAAAATTCTCAAATAGGAGTTTTGGGCACAGTGATGCATGGAATCGCAAGTTGACCAACACCGTCCCTGAAGCTTTGGAGCACATCTGTTCTTATCATAGTTACCTCCATCTGGAGTGTCATCAAAAGCTGAATAGATAATTTAGGGTGGCATAGTGGTGCAGCGGTAGAGTTGCTGCCTTACATTGCCAGAGACCCAGGTTCCTGGCTATGGCTTCTGTCTGTATGGAGTTCTCCCTGCGACCACATGTGTTTTCCTCAAGTGCTCCAGTTTCTTCCCACACAGTAAAGGCATACAGGTTTGTCGGTTAATTGGCTTCGGTAAAATTATAAATTGTCCCTAGTGTGTAGGATAGTGTTGGTGTAAAGGGGGATCGCTGGTTGGTGTGGACTCAGTGGGTTTGAGGGCCTGTTTCTGTATCCCAAAAGTCTAAAAATTAAGCTTCAGTGGATTATGTATTTCAATTGGAAGCTTTAATTTACATTTAACATTCTGCATGCTATATGCATGAGTTGACAAATATTTGTGTCCAAAATTTCTACTGTGTAACACTATTTATTTCAAATATATGAGATTGTGAAATGGCTTTCGGGAGATGAAGTGCAACACCATTTGCAGGATGCTTTGCATCGCTCTGGAAACCTGGCATGGAACGTAATAACATGACTTATGGTTGCATCATTTATGTATCAGGCACACACATAAGACAATTCCATTTGCTGTGTTACTGTTCAATTTGGAGTGCTGACAGAGAAATTATTCCACATTGTAGGATCACTGATCAAGGCAACACTCAAAATGCCAAGATTTTCGTAGTGCTGCACACTGGTCATTTTTCCATTTCCCCTTATCCCGTCAGGCAGAAGATACGAAAGTTTGAAAGCATATACCACTGGGTCTAAGAACAGTTTCTTCCACGCTGTTGCAGGGATCTCTCATCTGCTAAGGATGAAGTTTCGATGTTCCATTTATTCCATTGTGACCCTTACAATTTCTCTATGGCAGTAACTATATTCTGCACTCTGTTTATTTACACTTTTGCACCGCGTGATGTACTCATATAGATATAATATGCATTAATAGCACGCAAACCAGAGGTTTATACTGAATCTCAGCACACGTGGCAATAATAAACCTATAATCAAGTTTTAAAAAAAATAAAATTAGCAAACCTAACCCATATGATAGAAGCAATTTTTCCGGCAAGATATCACTTCCAAGAATGTTGTTGCTCCGACAGAAAGGGCTGAACTTGTCTGCTCATCTACTGTCAAGTTGATTCAGCTTCACTCGCCTGCCGTCATCCAAAAATGTGTATCCCTGCACCCTGCTCACACTCTGCCGTATCCCTGCTCACACGCCCCTGTATCCTGCTCACACTCTTCCCTGCACTCTGCTCCCAGTGTCCCCTGTCCCTGCTCACACTCTTCCCTGCACTCTGCTCCCACTCTCCCCTGTCCTTGCTCACACTCTCCACTGCTCACACTCTCTGCTGCTCACACTCTCTGCTGCTCACACTCTCTGCTGCTCACACTCTCCCCTGCTCACACTCTCCCCTGCTCACACTCTCCCCTGCTCACACTCTCCCCTGCTCACACTCTCCCCTGCTCACACTCTCTCCTGCTCACACTCTCCCCTGCTCCCTGCTCACACTCTCCCCTGCTCACACTCTACCGTACTCCCTGCTCACACTCCCCTGCTCACACTGATGCTACTGAACCCAAGGGGAAACCTTGAAACTCCACACAGACAGCACCTAGCTTTGGGATACAGTTCAGCCTTGGCCACTAGTAAAGTAGCCAAGGATCTCATCATGAAAATGTATTTTAAGAATTTTCCATGGAGTTTTAAGATGTGACCTGTGACCTGCCTGATTAAATGATGAATTCTCCAATTTTACATGACCTTCACCAACCTCTCCGATCTCTCCCTACACTTTCTCCCGCACACCTGCCCTTTCTTCAATCTGAAGAAGGTTCGACCCGAAACGTCACCTGTTCACATTCTCCACTGATGTAGCCTGACTCTCTGAATTACTCCAGCTCTTTGTGTCCTTTTTTGTAGGCCACATCTGCAGTTCCTTATTTCTACATCAGCAGAAGGTTGCTAGCTGACTGTACTTTATTATGAGCTACCACCTCCCTGAATGCTCAATATTCCCCTTTCCTTTCCTACCCTGAGGGACAATAATTCATCTTTGGATATTTTCCCCAGGGAAATACGATGCTACTTTACCTCATTGTAGATGCCAAATTGCTGGGCCTTGTCAAGTGCCATAATCCTATATCCCTTCAAATATGAATTAAAAAGAGAGACACATATTTCCATTCAATGGGCCTATGAAAGAGGTATTAAAATGGTTCTAGATCTGATAAATGGCACAGATGTGTTACAGTGTCTACTACCACAGGTGTGACTGCACATTATGCTCGCCTGAGCTTTCCTTTGGATTATTTACGACAGTCACAAGAGATTGGTGAACCAAGTGGGGATGCATTTGTAATAATTAAGTTTCTGTGGTGCTTGTGGTAGCTCTGAAAAACATCAGCCTTGGCAGCAATGTTGAGCCTAAAACTGATTTCTAGCAGTTCATTTATTGTAGCGACATTGCCAAAGGGATAATGGGTATCTCCTAAGAGTTTGAAGTAAAAAGCAATGCAGACTAGCATCTTATCAAATAATGTATATCATTTTAGGGCAGGACCTTTCTTCAGACTGATTGTGATGGGATGGAGGGGGTGGATAAAGCTGGGAGGCAGGACAAAGTATGGTAAGTGATAGGTGGATACAGATGACTGGGGAGGGTTGATTGTCAGATGGTTGGGCAAAGGCGAGAAATGAAAAGACAAAAGTAAGAGGTAAGGATAAAAGAGGTGTTAATTGTATGGCATGCGTGTTTCCTCAGCACTGGCCTGCGTATAGGTTCTCCTCTCTCCGTTGGAAGTTCTGTGAGACCCTCTCTCACTGCCCCCCCCTTCCCCCTCCCTCCCTCTGATTCCTGTTGTACTCTTGCTTATTAACCATGTTCTGACCCGGACTCGCTACCACTACAGCATGTCTTCCCTCAGCACCTACCTGCATTGATAATTTGTGCCTTATCCTCTATCCTTATTTCCTTCTCTCACACTTTTTGTCTTTTCATCTCTGGTCTTTGTCTAACCATCTGTCAATTCACCGCCTCACCTATATCCACTTATCACTTGCCAGATGTTGCTTTGTCCCCGCCTCTCTTCCAGCGCTCTCCCCCACCCCCACCATAATCAAGCTGAGGAGGGGTCTCGACTCGAAATCTCAGTTATCCATGTTCTCCAATGATACTCCCTGAGCCACTGAGTCACTCCAGCACATTGTTCTTTTTTTTTTGTAAACCAGCATCTGTAGTTCCTTGTGTCTCCAATGTTCAGAATTTCCTGGAAGCTGCAAAGTTTGGCACAGCTACATTAATTCTGCTTTAGATTTCGGATAGTTAAAACCTCTCATTATTTAAATCCAATGAGCTACGTCATGTGGTCTTGGTTATGATTATTAGATTGGAAGAGCTTCAAATCAGATGTGAAATCATAAGGGTGTCATAAATGATTTGTTAATAAGTCGCAATCTAAAAGTTTCTGTAACAGACAACCTCATTTGTCTGGTCAGTGAATCCCACTATTCCTTGCTCTCTAGCTCAGAGATGTCCTCCGCATCTTGGCATTGCATTTTACTCCAAAGTACTCTGAGTTTACACATATTTTGCAGTAATGGCTTTTTTGCAGTGTTTTTGATTTCACTGTCTTGTAGAATTTATGTGCAACTTATGTGTAGTTTATCTTTTATGTTTTGTCTGAATCTTCATGCTTGTGATGCTGTTGAAAGCAAGTTATTCATAACAGCTGCACCCCACCGTAATTGTGCATTTGACAATTTGACATCGCTTGAGACCACTTTAGACTTTAGAGATACAGTGCAGAAACAGGCCCTTCTATTGAGTCTGTGCCAACCAGCGATCACCCGTACATTTGCACTGACCTACACAGTGAGAACAATTGTAAATTTTACCAAAGCCAATTAACCTACAAACCTGTATGTCTTTGGAGAGTAGGAGGCACCCAGAGAAAGCCCACGTGGTCACAAGGAGAGCGTACAAATTCTGTACAGACAAAACCGGTAGTCAGGGTCGATCCCGCTTTCTGGCGCTGTAAGGAAGCAATTTTACCGCTACAACTTTGTGCTGCCCTAGGCTTGGAACTATTTGATCTGGGGTAAAATTCCTGCTAGGTCAGAGTTCTAACCAAATTCCTTCACCTGTTTCAGCACCAATCGATGTTGTGGATCAAGGTGATTCCAAGTGACATCTCCTGATGGAAATGACAACGTCAAGTTGTAGGCCACCAAATTAAAAGCAACTATTCCCCACAGTGCAGAAGCATCATTGCTGTTCTGGTGTCAGCAAGACTATGAATGTCATTAAGCAAGAAAGAGTCCAAACATCCAGCCAGAGGACCAGGGAAGGATTAAGAGCACAATTTGAGCGAGTGATGATCCAAGTCATTGCAGTTGCCGAAATCTGGAGCAGTAAAAAAAAAACTATTGGAAGAACTCAGTGGGTCAAGTGTGCTGATGTGTGATTTCACCAGAAACATCAACTATACCTTTGCCTCCACAGATGCTGCTCGACCCGCTGAGTTCTTCCCGCAGTTTATTTTTGCTCTAGCGAGTCTGTGTTTGGGTGTAATAAAGTAAGGGAATCCTATAGATTGCCTATCCCACTATTATTAATGGAGTTCTTCCAGCAGATTATCTTTATAGCTTTCCTAATAATAGGGTTTCAAAGTTAGGTGATTTTTATGATCCCGATTCTTGACTGCATCTGCCATGTTGCCAAAGCATTAAATGGGGCAACATTCATAAAATGTATCCAGCGCAATTATCTCAAGGAATATGTAGATGGCCCATATAGAAAGGGGGCAGCACTCAAATTCTCTTGGGAAATAAGGCTGGGCAAGTGGCTGATGTGTATGGGACCAAGTGTCAGTGTATATGGGACCAGTGACCATAATTCCAAAGTCGTTACGGAGAAAGGTAGGACTGGCACTCAAGTTAAAGTCCTAAAGTGGGGCAAGGCTAATTTTGATAGCAATAGACAGTAACTTGCAGATGTTGATTGGGAGAGGCTGTTTGCAGAAAAAGGGATGGTTGCTCTTGGGAGGTTTTTAAAAATGAGCTAGGGAGATTCTGGGCTCCAGGTGTTCCTGTTGGCACAAAGAGCTCAACTGGCAGGATTAGGGAGCCCTAGTTGAAAACCATAGAGTGATATTGAAACCCTGGTCATGAAAAAGAAAAAAGGCATATGTCATGTTTAGGCAGCCAGAATCAAAAGAGTCCTTTGAAGAGTATATAGGATGCAGGAATACACAGGGAGGAAAGAAGATAAGAGTTTATTGCCTTCCATCACAGTGGGGAATGTGGAGGAGCCACTGTGGTGGATGTTTATATCAAATTTTATGGTGTTGTTTGTCTTGTTGCTTTTTGGTATGACTATGGCAAATTAAATTCCTCGTATGTTGCAAAACATACTTGGCTAATAAATTATGATTATGATTATGAAGAAAATAAATCAGGCGCGCAAAAAAAGACTAAGTTGTGGACCAGATCATATCTATTTTCAGAACTATGTTAAAACTAATAGAGTTGTGGTCAGTGGCCATGCAGTGCTCCCCACAGCCACTTTTCCAACCTTATTTTCCCAACAGGAGGTTGTGTATTCCCCTCTACATATGTCGGGCCGTGTAGATATTGCTTGAGAAAACCTTCCTGCACACAATTAACAAATGCAGCCCCATCTAATCCCTTGGCACTGTTGCAGTCTCAATCAATATTAGGGAACATAAAATCAGTTACTATTACAATCCTATTATTTCACCTAGCTTTGATTTCCTTAAATATTTGCTCGGTCGGCTTAGGCCAAGGAATGATTATTGATAGGCAGCATGGCCTTGTGCATGGAAAATCACGTTTCACAGATTCAATGTTTTTTTTAACTTTAGCAAGCCCTTTGATAAGATCCGCATGGTAGCCTGGTCTGGAAATTTAAATCATATGAGATTGTGGGTCAGCCAGCCAATTAAATACAAAAATTAGGCTCAAAGGAGTTTAGTTTAGTTCAGTTTAGAACTAAACTGTGTGGAAACAGGCCCTTTGGCCCTCTGAGTCCACGCTGACCAGCAATCCCTGTACACTAGCACTATCCTACACACATTGAGGACAATTTACAATTATACCAAGCCAATTAGCCAACAAACCTGTATGTCTTTGGAATGTGGGAGGAAGCCGGAGCACCTAGAGAAAACCCAAGCAGGTCATGGGGAGAACGTGCAAACCATACAGACAGCACCTGTTGTCAGGATTGAACCTAGATCTCTGGCGCTGTAAGGCAGCAACTCTGCCGCTGCACTACCATGCTGCCAAGTTTGAACGTTGATGGAAGGAGTCAGAGAGTGGTAATGCAGAGTTGTTATTCAGATTGGACATCTGTGAGTGGTGGTATGCCACAGGGTCCAGTGCTTGGCCCTATGGTCTATCTTAATGATCAGCATGAGAGATGCAGATGGCATTATTAATAGGTTTGCAGATGACAGGAATTATTTCAGAAGGAATATTACAGTTATGAAGAGAGCAGATGATCTTGGAATGTTTTCCTTGAAGGAGAGGATGATGGTGAGGCATACAAAATTATGAAGGCATAAGTAGACCGACTAGTGAGAAACATTTCCCCATGTCGGAGACATCTAAAACCAGAGGGTGTAGATTTAAGGTGAGGAGTAAGAAGACCAGACAGGATTTGAGAAAATGGTTGCACTGTAATGCACTGCTTGATGAAATGGTGGGAACAGGTACAATTGCAACAGTCAAAAATATCTAAATGAGCAATAGAATCATCAAGGTACAAAGAGATATGGACTAAGGGCTTCTAGATGGCACTTATGTGAATGGATATTTGATGGTTAGCATGCACATGTTTTCAATAGCTATGTTTCCATGCGACTCCATAACTGCAGGCAGAAGACCATATATAAGTCGTTAAAGAAGGAACTGCAGATGCTGGAGAATCGAGGGTTACACAAAAAGCTGGAGAAACTCAGCGGGTGCAGCAGCATCTAAAGAGCGAAGGAGATAGGCGACGTTTCGGGTCGAGACGTCTGAAGAAGGGTCTCGACCCGAAACGTCGCCTATCTCCTTCGCTCTTTAGATGCTGCTGCACCCGCTGAGTTTCTCCAGCTTTTTGTGTAACCATATATAAGTCACAAGCTAAGTTAACCTGCACACAAATCTGGTCCCTTATATGACAAGAATGATGCAGAAGTACTGCAGAGGGCATAAACAAGATTTACAAACCTGGTAGAGGCAAGGAATGAGAGTGTTAGTTGTGAGTAAAGGCATTGAAAAATCTGAGAAAAGACATCTTCAAAGTGTATAAAATTCTGAATCGTCTAGATTGTGTGATTAGGTGGAACCTATTTCCCGTGGCAGAGATTGAAGCTAACTAATTTAAAAATTAGAACTGACTTGAGGAAAAATTAAATTCATTGCAGGAGTAATGGGAGTCTGGAATTCACTGTCGATCAGGGTAGACGGAGGTAAAAAACGTTCATGCATTTGATAGTCTCTCAGATAGTTGCACCTGAAAGGCTGCATCCCCTGGATGGGGAACAAAATTCATCTGAACAGTCTTTTGTCAGTCAGAATGACCACAGTGAACCCAAGAGCCAGTTGCTGACCAAAGGTGTCTATGATTGTTTGTCTGGTTTAGTTTAGTCAGAACAACTACTATCTGCAAATTATGTAAAGTGTCTTTGGATAATTTTCTGTAATATTTAAGGGTGGCGCAGTGGTAGAGTAGCTGCCTTAGAGTGCCAGAGACCCAGGTTTGATCTTGACTATGGGTTCTGTCTATGTGGAGTATGTACATTCTTTTTGTGAGTTTTTCCCGGGTGCTCTGGTTTCCTCCCACACTCCAAAGATGGACAGGTTTGTAGGTTAATTAGCTTTGTTAAAAATTGTAAATTGTTGTTAGTGGGTAGAGTAATGCAAGTGTACAGGGATCACTTGGTGGGCCGAAGGGCCTGTTTTTGCACTGAATCTCTAAGCTAAACTAAACTAAATTAACACAAAAACTACAACAACACAAAACATGAGCTACTAATTTGGATCAAGCCCAGCATGTGAGACAGTAACATGGTGAGGTCTACCACCATGCAAGACCTTCATACATCAGGCAATAACCCGAATGAAGAATGGCAGGGGGAAGATCCTCAAGGATCTTTTAAAATGCAGTACAGTCAATCATAATCAGCATATTACAATTTTTAATTTTTTTCCAACTTCTCGTCTTGCTCATTCATATTTCATTTGACAAACATTAGGAAAAACCAGAGTTCCAATCTTCCAATCTTGATTAGATTTTGATATGGTTGCTGTCAGTTAAAGATGTCTGGGGAATAAATAACAGGCTGCAGAGGTTTAAAGAAAGCTTGAGTGGGATAAAATTATGTTACTGAAAGATAGAATGCCCCTGACTTGTTTTATCTTAGCCGTGCTAAACAAATCTTGTATACATTCACATTAAGAAGGCTTTGGATGAAGAGCTTATTACTGCCAATGGTGTAATTCAATAGACATTAGGTAATAGGTGCAGGAGTAGGCCATTCGGCCCTGCAAGCCGGCACCGCCATTCACTTTGATCATGGCTGATCATCCATAATCAGTACCCCGTTCCTGCCTTCCCCCCATATCCCTTGACTCCGTTACCTTATAATAACCACACACAACTGTTTCAGATAGACCAATAATTCCATGGAGCCATTCAGTCTGTGTCTATCTGAGTGAAGCAGCTTAAACCCTGGGCTTAATGCCATTGTTTGCCTTGATGGTAATTAAGGAAAATCACGTGATATTTTGTGAAAAGTGTATGATTATTTTATGTCAACTTCATCATAATCTTTCAACTATTGGGAGAAAAGGGGAGAGCAAACATCAAGCAGAATAACAGATGGGCAGCACTATGGCACAGCTGGGAGAGCTGCTCCCTCACAGTGCCTGAGACCTGGGTTCAACCCTGATCACGGGTGCTGTCTTGGTGAAGTTTGTACGTTCTCCCCATGACTACTTGGGTTTCTGAATTCCATTCTATTGAAATAGACACTACGAATCCCAGCTGTGGAGACACTGGTATAGTTGTCTCATTGTATGACATTGATCATCTTTTACTCTGGATTTTTAACTTATAAAATATATAAATGATGATGTTTTTATGTGATTTACCATGATTTTATATAGTATTTATGATATTTGATATGCAATGCATTTTGAATGTAATGTTACCCCTTGTCTGGACCCTGAGTCCGTAATAAAGTTATTATAATATCAATGAAAGGGTGAGACCAAGTCAAAAGAGTTGCAGATGATGCTTCTTTGCCTGTGTTATGAGTCACTAATAATTAGACAATGGGACATGCCAAACAGATCAGAATGTAGTAATGGAGAAAGGAAAACTACCAGACTCATAGAGGGATGGCTGGTAAAATTTGCCAGTTCCCATACAACGGAAAGAGTGAGTTAGCTCAAGGTATAGAATTTCATATTGAGACCAGAGGCCTGCAAGGTGCCCAGGTGGAAAATGAATAGTTGTTTCACAAGCCTGCATTGTAATATCATGGAAGGCCACAAACATAAAGGTTGCAGTAGGATGGAGAATTAAAGTGATGGGCAAACAGTAATTCAGGATTGTTCGTACAGAATGAATCCCAGCATTTCACAAAGTGGTCACTCAGTCTGTGTTGGTTCTCCAATGCAGCGGAGACCACATTGTGGACCACAAGGAATCAGTGCACTAGACTGGCGGAAATGCGGGTGAATCACTGCCTTATCTGGAAAGATCGCTTGGGTCCCAATATGATGGGAACCGAAGACACATATGCACAAGTGTTACATTTGACCAGGAGTGTGCCTGGGCTGTGCAGGACTGCTCCAGTGCTTTGTACCTCTGAGATCCAATGGTTTACCGAACATAAAGTGACTCCAAAACCTCAAGGCAAATTTTAACCTTGCACACTTAACTTTTCTATTATACTTTCTAGTTATTTAAATAGCAGCCTGCTTCAAATATGACAACAAAAATGATTTCAAATCCATTTCTTTATCATTGAAGGTAGATAATGTGGAAAATAATGTCCAAGATTATTATGAGCAACATTTAATTTTTAAATGTTCATCCTGTGGTAACATTATATGACCTCACAGCTAATATCATCTTATAATGTGCAAGGCCACATATAAAAAATAAATGAAATATTTTCTTATCCAATTAAGTCAACTACATTTATATAACTGCCCCCTGGTTACAATGTCATTGGTCACTAATGAAAACAATGGTATGAGTAATATTAATACAAAGAGTTATTAGGTTTTGAAATTGTTATTTAAAGATGGTCATTTTCAATTAGACCAATGGAACATGATCAGCTGGATATAGAATGAAATATAGTATTGGAACAGAAAAGAACCCAAGCTGTCATTTTTAATTGAATTCATTTTCCATGACCTACCCACTTTCTTGCAAATTCTATTTTTTAAAGAATTGGATGGAATTTATGTTCCTACCTTTTGTACACATGTGAGGTTTATTAGCCGCCACATCTCTTTCACCACAAATAACGCTAATTAGATTTGCTCTATAGCTTATTCCAATGGGTTAATGAGTGAAGGTATTATCTGACAGTTTACCAAGTGTCACAAAGACCCTGGATTTAATCACTCTGAAGGGTCCCGACACAAGTGGTCACCCGTCTATTCCCTCTAAAGATGCTGCCTGATGCTAAAGATGCTGCAACGTTTCTCCAGCACTGTATTTGCTCTAGATTCTAGCACCTGCAGTTCTTTGTCTCACCCTAGATTTAATCTTTTGTAATCTTAACAGTGATGGTCAAAGCACCCAGATAAAAGGGGAATGATCTTTCCTAATGCCTATAACAGATCATGATCTTGTGATCCCACTGTGTTAAATGAATTCTGTGTGAGCATGGCATTAACTGAGGAAGGCATCTTCAGATAGCCATCCAAAAATGAGTTATAAAGAGTGAAGAACAGAGGACTGCCCGTGTTTGTGCTGTTATCCAAACAAGTCCATGTATCCAGGAGGGAGCAGAAAAAAGTTAGGAAATTTGTGAATCAAAACCATTGGAATGAACATGGGTCATGCCAGTGAAACTATAGATTAATCATGGAGTAAGTTATATTTTACAGAGAAAAATATTTTTTGTCTTGCAGACTAAGACTGGCATCGCACGTCTTTTTGATGAGGAGTCTGAGAATGCCTATGACATCCGACTAAAGCTATCAAAAGATGTCCTAACAATTCAAAAGCAAGATGTTGTTTGCGTCAATGGAAGTGATTCTGATTCAAATGTAAGTAACCTTTTTTTAAAAAGAAAAATACAAGTAATTTATGATTCTCCTCAAATCGCCAAAATATGGCAATAGGTGGTCCAATTTCTTCGGTGTCAGCCATTTCATGATCATAATTTAAATCAGGACTTAAAGCCAAGACTGATGGAATGTATCTGGATTATCAGCTGCCTGCATACAAAATGAGCTAAGTCAGTACTTAACCATTGGTGTGAAACCATTGCATTCACAGGAGGCACAAGATGTCGAGGCTGCTGGACATTCAGTGACACTCCTCTGCCATGATTGAATTGTACAAACGTTGTGTGCACAGAAAATTGTATGCTCAAAGCACCAAGCAGTAAGATAGAGGTACAGAAAAACAATTATCTAGATAAAAATCTAACTGCTAGAGGAGCTCAGTGGGTCAACCAACATCAATGAAGTCCAACTGATGGTTTGGTTGGAGACCAGCAGCAGTAGAGCTGCTGCCTCACAGTGCCATAGACTTGGGTTTGTTCCTGACTACAGTTGCTGTCTGTGCAGAGTTTGTACATTCTCCCTGTGACTGTATGGGTTTTCTCCAGGTGCTCTGGTTTCCTCCAAGACTCCAAAGACGTGTGAGTTTGTAGGTTAATTGGCTTCTGTAAATTGCCGAGTGTATAGGACATAGAAGTAGTATATGGGTGATCGTTGGTTGATGGGGACTTAGTGGGCCAAAGGGCCTGTTTCCACACTGTACCTCTAAACTTTAAACTCTAAATCTTGATTCATGGTCTTGACCTAAAATGTTGGCCATCTTTTTGCCCCCACAGATGCTGCCTGACCCATTTCTTTCATCCAGTTGTTTTTTTGGGGGGGCCGGGTACCAGCATCTGCAGTCTCAAGTAAACCTTTCACATTCCTGCATCCTATTGGTAGATTTGGGAGTTCCAGAGTCATTTCTCAGCTATATTCTCTCTCGAGGTAGGAGAAGAGCATGAGGCCACCAAGAGGAGATGGCTGGGGAGCATCACCATGAGGTTCCATGTCCATCACATGGAGACAAAAGGTCCTCAGTGCGCACGTGGATTGGTCACATGACCATTCTTGCAGATAGACACATAATGCTGGGGTAACTCAACGGGTCAGGCTCTGGAGAAAAGGAATAGGTGACGTTTCAGGTTGTGACCATTCTTCAAACTGAGAGTCAGGGCGAAGGGAAATGAGAGGTATAGATGGTGACATAGAAAGATATAGAACAAATGAATGAAAGATTTGTGAAAAGGAAAAATGATCAAGGGAAGGTGGAGCCTACCATGGTCCATTGTTGACTGTGGGGTTGGTAATAATGAGTTATACACACAGGTACACAAAATTGCTGGAGGAACTCAGCGGGTGCAGCAGCATCTATGGAGCGAAGGAAATAGGCAACGTTCCGGGCAGAAACCCTTCTTCAGACTGATAGGGGGTGGGGAGAGGCAGGGAGAACTAAGGAAAAATAAGGAGGAGGAGCCCGAGGGCTGAGGGAGAGGTAGGAAGGGGAGTACAGCAAGGGTTAACAGAATTGTGAGAAATCGATGTTCATGCCACCAGGATGCAAACTCCCCAAGAGTATGAGGTGCTGTTCCTCCAATTTCCACTGTTGCTCACTCTGGTCGTGGAGGAGGCCCAGGACAGAGAGGTTGGATACGGAATGGGAGGGGGAGTTGAAGTGCTGAGCCACCGGGAGGTCAGGTTGGTTATTGCGGACCGAGCGGAGGTGTTCGGCGAAACGATTGCCAAGCCTACGCTTGGTCTCACCGATATAGATCAGCTGACATCTAGAGCAACGGATGCAATAGATGAGGTTGGAGGAGGTGCAGGTGAACCTCTGTCGCACCTGGAACGACTGCTTGGGTCCTTGAATGGAGTCAAGGGGGGAGGTAAAGCGACAAGTGTAGCATCTCTTGCGGTTGCAAGGGAAAGTGCCCGGGGAAGGGGTGGAGCGGGAGGGAAGGGAAGAATTGACAATAAGTTACGGAGGGAGCGGTCTTTGTGGAAGGCAGACTGGGGGGAGATGGGAAGATGTGGCGAGTGGCGGGGTCACGTTGGAGGTGGCAAATCTGACGGAGGACTATTTGTTGTATGTGCCGGCTAGTGGGGTGAAAGGTGAGGACCAGGGGAACTCTGCCCTTGTTGCGAGTGGGGGGATGGGGAGAGACGGCAGTGTTGTGGGGTACGGAGGAGACCCTGGTGCAAGCCTCATCTATAGTAGGGGAGGGGAACACCCGTTCCATGAAGAATGAGGACATTTGCGATGCCCTGGTGTGGAACAACTCATCCTGGAAGCAGATGCGGCGTAGACGGAGGAATTGGGAATAGGGGATGGAGTCCTTACAGGAAGCAGGGTGGGAGGAAAATTAGTCAAGATAGCCGTGGGAGTCAGTGGGTTTATAATGGATGTCGGTTATCTATCACCTGCGATGGAGATAGTGAGGTCAAGGAATGGTAGGGAAGTGTTGGAAATGGTCCAGGTGTATTTGAGTGCCAGATGGAAGTTGGTTGTGAAGCAGATGAAGTCAGTCGTGTGTGGGTGCAGGAGGTGACACTAAAGCAGTTGTCAATGTAACGGAGGTAGAGGTCGGGGATGGGGCCCTCGTACGCCGCAAATAAGGATTGTTCGACGTACCCGACAAAGTGGCAGGCGTAGCTGGGGCCCATGTGCGTGCCCATAGCTATGCCTTGTATTTGGAGGAAATGGGTGGAGTCAAATGAGAAGTTATTGAGGGTAAGGACCAACTCCGCTAGGCGGAGGAGAGTATCGGTAGACGGGTATAGGTTGCTCCTCCGATCGAGGAAGAACCGGAAGGCTTTGAGACCATCCTGGTGGGGGATGGAGGTGTAGAGTGACTGGACGTTCATGGTGAAGATGAGGGGGTGGGGACCTAGAAAATGGAATGCACGGAGACGACGGAGAGTGTCTGAGGTGTCTTGAACATAGGTGGGGAGGGATTTAACCAAGGGGGATAAGATGGAGTCAAGGTATGTGGAAATGAGTTCGGTAGGGCACGAACAGGCAGAGACAATGGGTCTGCCGGGGCAGTCGGGTTTGTGGATTTTGGGGAGAAGGTAAAATCGGGCCATGCGGGGCTGGGGAATGAGGTTGGAGGCTCGGGGGAGCAGGGAGCCGGAGTTGATGAAGTTGGTGATGGTGCTAGAGATAGTGGCCTGGTGCTCGTCAGTGGGGTCATGGTCAAGGGGTAAGTAGGAGGAGGTGTCCGAGAGTTGGCGCGTGGCCTCAGTTTTGTAGAGATCGATGCGCCAGACTACCATGGCACCTCCCTGGTCAGCGGGTTTGATAACCAGGTCTGGGTTGTGAGTCGATGACAGTACATTCGGGGGGGTGAGATTGGAGTGAGACGGGGAGTGGAGACTTTGAGGAGGTTGATGTTGCGATGGCAGTTTTGGATGAAATGTTCTAAAGCTGGAGGGCCACGAGGGGGGGTCCACGAGGAAGGGGTACGTTCGAGACGGGAAAAGGGATCATCAATGGGGGGGGCGAGGACTCCTTCCCGTGGTAGAACGCTGTGAGGCAGAGGTGACGGTAGTAGTGCTCCAAGTCGTGGTGGGCGCGGAACTCATTGAGGTGGGGACGGAGGGGGACAAAGGTGAGACCTCTGCTGAGGACCGACCGTTCAGTGTCAGAGAGGGGGAGGTCGGGGGGGATGGTGAACACACGGCAGGGATGGGGGTTGGGGCCGGAGGAAGGCAGGTGAGTGGAATGAGGACGAGGCGATGTCTGGTGGGGGGGTAGGGGGTGGTCAGGGGATGGGGGGGTATGGGGGCTGTGGTGTGGGTAGGGAAGAGCAGGGGTCACATAGTTGGAGGGGGATGGGGAAAACCCAGAGGAACAGCCACTGAGGTTACCAGGGTTGGGGAGACTGGCACTAGGACCCAATGCAGTCAAACCCAGAGGAGTGGGAGTTAGCAGCATGGAGGCTTCAGGCCTGGTGCTGGGTCCAGGATCCAGGTAAGGTGACGGCTGCGGGCAGCTGGAGGGCGGTGGAGTGGCGAGCAGTAGAGTCGGGGTTGGCGGGCGATGCGTGGGAGGTCCCGGTAGGCGGATGGTCGGTGGGGCAGCACAGTTCAGCCAGCCCGGTGAGGCGACGAGGTGAGTAGGGCGCGGTGCGGCGGCCATGTTCGGGGAGCCCCGGTCCGGCGGCTCTGTTAGGTGGGCTCGGTGCGACGGCGATATTCGGCGGGCCCAGTGCGGGCCCAGAAACTCAACGGGATGACAGTGAAAATAGTATGATGACTAGTGTGGGGGAAGGACGGAGAGAAACAATAGACAATAGGTGCAGGAGTAGGTCATTTGGCCCTTCGAACCAGCAGTGCCATTCAATGTGATCATGGCTGATCATCCACAATCTGTACCTCATTCCTGCCTTCTCACCATATCCCTTGACTCCGCTATCTTTAAGAGCTCTATCTATCTGGGATGCAAGGGTTACTTAGCAGTTGCATAAATAGTAAGATTAAATGAGAACTTACCAGTTTGAAGTTTGATCTTTATTTTATGAGGAGTTACGATGAGGGATTACGTGAAGACCCCGCCAGTACGCATGCGCGACATTCTTCAAAGCAGTGGTGTGAAATCACAGATAGCAACGTAGACTAATATAGTAAGATAAGAGAGAACTTCCATACCAGTTGAACTTTATAATAGAGGGTTCTGGGAGCGGAGGGCACGTAATCCCTCATCGTAACTCCTCATAAAATTAAGATCAAACTTCAAACTGGTAAGTTCTCATTTAATCTTACTATTTTACTTCGGAGTCACGTGAGTGACTACGTGAAGATTTCAAAGCTCTGTGATTTCATGCCCTGGAACGAGTCCATGGTCACACACTGCCATGCTAGTGATGGAGGATGAACGTATTTCAGACATGATACTGTGCTGAAAAACAAAGAAGGTATTTAATCATACCTAAAATGATATGCCCCACATTGGGTAAATCATGTAACAGAAACTTAACATTTTCCCCTGCAAACGTTTCAGGAGCGGCCACGGGTTTATAATAGAAGTGCTGAAAAGTCCGTTCACTGCTCCAACCCGCTGTAGCAAGGATGTGGTCCATAGGAACTCCCATCATCCTAGCCGCCGACGTGGATGCAGCCCTGGTGGAGTGAGATTTAAATCATCAGTGTCCATCTCCGCTGCACCCAATACCACCCTAACCAACTCGAAGTGGCTTGCACTGTGACCTTATGATGAGGGCGTTTGTGGCTTATGGGTAAAGTCCTCTCCGTGCCCCTAGATTCTTGGTTCCTTCTATATCGTAAAATATATGTCACAATGCAGAGACGACTATCTGCAGGGTAGGCCAGAATGATAATTTTAGGCCAGAGGAACTGGGTCGATATAGTTGGAGTACCCCTGTATCAGAAAGGTTATCTACCATAGGTAAACACATGGCATACATACTTAGCTTTATAAAGACTGGACCCGTTGTGCTGTTACAAGTGCCATAAACATAACCATATTATATGTAGTTATCCAGAGTGAGCCCCGATATTGGTGTCCATCCTCGAAGCATAGTAAATTCTATGCCTAAGTCCAATGTATGGGTGTATCTGGCCCTGGGGGAATAGAATTAATACCCCTCATCAGTTTGATACCAGTGGGTGTGATCCTATAGGCAGGTGATCACTCCCTCGGTCCAGGTTAGTAGGTAGGGCACTCCTTGCAAATTTAATGGCACTGTAGCTCAAACCTTCATGGAATGAAGGGTGGCCAGAACTCCAGCACTGCAGTGATGGTGGCCGAGTCATATGAAGTGTTTGTTCTAAAGCAGAACACTCCCATCTTCTGACATATGTCAGTGCTGTCCCTGGTGGACTCCCTGCACGACGATGTGATGACATTGATCGTCCTGTCGGAGAGTCCGAAGTCCAGAAATGGCCTGTTCAGAATCAGCATCAATAGGTTCATGCGATCATGGCACGGATGACTTACCCGTCCCAGGGTGTGCCAACAGGCCCGGCCGTTTGAGGATCCGAAAGCAGTGTTCTGCGGCCATCTTAGTACTGCTGGGGACCATGGTTGGGTAGGCCAGTCGGGTACCCCGAAATACCCGTTACGGAGTCTATTAAATTTTGTAAGACCCGACTGATGAGGCAGAAGGGGGGAATGCATAGCAAACAATCCCCCCCAATGCAGCGAGAAACATCCATCGCTGCTGGCCCCGGGTCCCGATCCAACATCCATTCAATGTTGTCTTTGAATTGCGTGACCTGGTGTTCGCCACCGTATTTAGTTTACCTGAAAGGTAAGTGGCTGAGATCCAAATCTCTCTATCCAGACACCAGTGCCAGATGTAATTAGGCAATTCATCACATGATATCGATTTTATTCCACACATATGATTAATATAGGCCACCACTGTGGTATTATTAATTTGTAACCGTACATGCAACTGGTGCATATCTAAGCAGTAGGCCCGGAGTCCATGAAATGCTCCCAGCATTTCTAGATAATTAATCCCTAGTGCTCCCAACAGGGTTAAATCTTGTGCACTCCATCTGCCACCACAACTAGTGGTGGTATAAGCTGCTCCCCACCTTTAACACTGGCATCAGTCTGTAATGTAATCGAGGGATTCATGATAGTGATGGGTTTGGAACAGAATTGAGCATTTTCCATCCACCAATTCAATTCAACTCTTGCCTTTTCTGATAACTTCATAGGCCTGTCGAAATGGCATGCATGACTTTTGAGAGCTATAATTTTAGCTCTTTGTAGGTTTTGATAATGTAGTGGTCCGAATTGCGCTGCGGGAAAGCAGCCACTATCTTCCCAATTACCATGGCCACCTGCCGTATGGATGGATCCCTGATGCCAGTAAGGCTTCTGCAAGCTTCTATCAAGTCCACCACCTTGTTCGGTGGTAAGGTGGTAGACATTTGCACCGAGTCAATGGTGAACCCCAAGTAATCCATGGTAGTAGAGGATTCCAACTTTGATTTATCTGGATGTATGATGAACCCCAGCTTTTGAAAGAGATGTTTTGTGGCTAGAACTGCCAATGTAGCCGTTTCCAAATTCTCCCCGACAATGAGGATATCATCAAAGTAGGCCATAACGGTATGATTTTGTTTCCTTAAATAGGCCAAAGCTGGTTTCAATAATTTGGTGAACAGCCTGGGTGCTGATGATAACCCATTGGGTAAGGCTTTATATTGCCATAATTGTCCCATCCAGATAAATTTAAGGTATTTCCTATGATCCTTGTGTATTGGTACTGAATAGTATGCATCTTTGAGGTCAATGCATGCCATGTATTACCCATTAGCTATTAGCTGTCTGGCTGTGTCGAAAGTGTCCATTTTGAAATGAACATACTGAACAGAAGTATTCAGTTCGGTCAGGTCTATGATTATGCGGCATCCGCCATCTTTTTATTTTTGGTAAATATATTAGATACGAACTCCTGTGATTCTCTGGTGGTTCTCTCAATTACCCCTTTGCTAATTAGTCTTAATAGTTCAGCATGGCCCGCCGTTCTTTCTTTTTGTGAAAGTATAAACTTTCGGCTAGGCGAATGCTGGACCGGGGTAGGGAGTTCGTAAATGAATTCAATTTTATAGCCCTGAATACTTCCGAGTATGTAAGGATCAGAGGTAAAAGTGCGCCATACTTCATAAAACAAGTGCAACCGGCCTCCCACATAAGATGAATTTAGACAAACGATGTTCCTGGGGGAGGCAGACCCACCTACCTCCAAGGTTATTGCCGGTGTTTCATCTGTTGAGTTGCTGCGTTGTAGGGGTGGCGCATTTTCCAAGAAGGCCGGGCTGGGCCATGGCCTAAAAAAGGCTGTTGTGCAGGTGGGCCGGCCTTCGAGCTTTCACCACCGGACGATCTGTTGTGATATCGCTGTCCGGTGGGTGTGTAGGGGTGCTGTCGCTGTTGGTAGTGCGGGCCTTGGCCTCTTCGTCCAGGTCTTTCACCTGTTTGGGGAGGTTATCTCCGAACAGCAGATTTGGTGGTTGAGCGTTACCTGGTTTGCATAACCCCGCAAATTTGGGGTTGAGTGCCGGTTTGATAATGCTCTTCCTGTAGTTTTTTATCTCAAACTGTGTGTTACACAGTAAGGCCAGAGCATCCTGTAATTCTTCCGGTAGCTCTATTCCCACCGCAGTTCTGGCCACTGCCGTAATTCCGGCGGTCAAAAGCTTCAGGATCCTCTGAAGTTTGACTTCTTGCCCTCTAATCGTAGGGCTCATGTTCCCCCAAATAGGGTTATTCACCGTGGGAACAATCAGCGAGTTACAATTTTCAGGAGCAAGATACTTATCAGCTGTAGCATTGATGGCTTGCTCCTGAAGCTGGTTTGTAGTCATATAATTGATACTAGCTGCCAGCTTAGGTCACACTGGAGCAATTGCTCCACCATCCGCTCCATGCGGGCAAGCCGACCTCCGTCGCTATCAGGGTGGATAGATAGACCTTTTTGAGAAGGAACTGCATTTTTGCTTACCATATCCAGTAACTCTTCTTGCACCCCTGACACTGTTGGTTGTTCAGCCAACTCCCCCTCTTCAGGGTCAGCCCAGTTCTGACCCCCAATGCTCCCCTGCGAAGAGGGTGAGACATTAGGCAGTCCATAATAGGATCCTGCCGTGGGTCTGCGAAGAGGCCCACCGTGACCCTGCCCCTGCAAAAGCAGGTCACACTGGAGCAATTGCTCCACCATCCGCTCCATGTGGGCAAGCCGACCTCCGTCGCTATCAGCAAGCGGGGTGTCCTCAGGACTGGACCCAGCTGAGTCGGCAGTCCCGACCGGCTTCCGGGTGGATTTACCGCCTGTCCGTGGCGAACCAGCGGCCCTTCCGGGCGAGAAGTCGGGAGCTGCAGGTAGCACCTGCAGCTCAGGAGAAGCGGCACGCTGCTGGCTGCTCTCCATGGCAGCAGCTCTTGCCGCTGCTCCTCGCGATTCCATCCTGAAACGCCACGCTCACCACTCCGGTGAGTCTTACCTTTCGTAAGTTTTTTAAAACTTACGCTGGAGGAGCCCCGCTCCTCCCGACTGTCGCTTCCGCATGCGAACGACGATATGTCGCGCATGCGTGCTGGCGGGGTCTTCACGTAGTCACTCACGTGACTCCGAAGTAAAATCAATATTCATGCTGCTGTGTTGTAAGCTGCCCAAGCGAAATATGAGGTGCTGTTCCTCCAATTTGCAATTGGCCTTACTTTGACGATGGAGGAGGCCGAAGACAGAAAGGTCAGTGTGGGAATGGAAAGGGAAGTTAAAGTGTTTGGCGTCCAGGATATCACGTAGGCCAAGGCGGACTGAACAAAGCTGCATATTGATGATTGAAGGCTGACATGGTAGGCACCATTGGGTCACTCTCAGTGGGAGAGTACAGCAGGTTTGCAAAATGTGCAAGGATGGTTGTGGATGGATATTCCTATGAATCATGTGGCACAATAAACTTAGGGCCAAACAATCCTATGCTTTCAGAATGCACATATTCCATATACTTTAGCATTTTTAAAGCTTCAATAAATTTACTCAATGGGATCAAAGGACTAGATCGGTATAACATGAATAATGTTGAATAAAGACAGCCAGAGCCAAAAACCCAATTAATATAATGCCATATGAACAAGGTACCTTGAAATGAATGGCATTTTAAAATTGAATAATTCAGTAAATACTGATTGTGATCAACGGGTAATCAGCATGTTATATTGTGGCATGCATACACTGTTCATTACATGAAACAAAATTGTAAGCATAATTATGAAAAGTATATTTACAACTTCACAACAAGTGGTGACATATAGAGTCTGTCCTGTAAGGAGCATAATTACAGCAAGTACCATTATTTTTGTTTTATTTGACGGCTACTTCTGGGAAACACAAGTCGTGTACTTAACATCCTGATAATGCAGCATTGCTTTACAAATAATAAATTATATGCTTCCTGACTACATAAACACCTGGAACAAACACGACAAACAAACTTTTCACAATTCACTTTTGAACACTGAATGGGTGGTGTAGCAGTAGTGTTGCTGCCTTTCAGCACCAGAGACCCTGGTTCGATCCTGACTACGGGTGCTGTCTGGCTGTATGCAGTTTGTACATTCTCCCCATGACCTGCTTGAGTTTTCTCCAGGTGCTCCTGTTTCCTTCCATACTCCAAAGAGGTACAGGTTTGTAGGCTAATTGGCTTGTTAAAAATTATAAATTGTCCCTAGTGTGTGTAGCATATTGTTACTGTGTCGGTGAAGATTAATAAATTGGAATACTGGTTTTGAATCCAAAACTATTTGTTTGAAGTGCTGTGGAAAGTGGCAGAAATTTTAAAAAATTCAGTGAATCTGCCAACATTTTGTGATTTCGTTAATGATCAGAACTGTATTAGCGAGGGAAGGTTGACATGCTCCTCCTCCCAGAACAAAATGAGGAAGAATAAAAAGAGAGGTTAAAATATGGGCACTGCTTTACCTGGTAAATTTGGTTCACTTTGTGTTTAATGCCCAGAGATTGAACCACAAAGACTTAGTAGTGGTTTTCAAGCCAGTGTTTATTAGGGAGCTTTTTCTGCCATGGAAAGTGATGGCTGGATGGCTGAGGTTGGGAACAAGGTAATACAAGCAAACCTATTTTTTGCCTCAGTTAACATCTGGAAGTATCAGATGCCGAGAACAAAGAGAGTGAAATGTCTTCATTATATTTCTGTTTTAGCACCCTTGCCTAAGAGACTCCTCGCAGCATTTTCTGTTAAATGTTAATTACATTGTTGTTAAGAATGTTTCTGCTGATATTTGACTGTTTAGCTAAAATCATATAGATTTCACATCCATGGAGGTTTTGAAAGACAAAGTTTTTATATCTCACGATAATCTGTAAATTCAAAGTAACAGGAAAGTTGCAAGATTTACAGCCAAGCACCCAACAAGATGAGCAATTTAGGATATATTAAGCCAATGCAATTTATCTAACTTCATTAACTGTGGCATTGTTAGATTTTTTTAAAGCATTAGCTTAATGAAAAAGCATTGCCATCAAAACAAAGTACAGTAATCTTTGGGTTTTTTCGGAGAAAAGTTGACATGTATATCATGCTCCTTAAATTCAATCTCTTTAAATTGTTTTATGTAAAGAAGGACATGAGTCATGAAATGATTGTTAAATTCACAGCAGGCATGGCATTCTTCATTTCTAATAAAAATTAGGCTTTATAAAACTCTCATCAAACCATGAGAAGATGTTGACCATCTATAAAACGGATGGATGGACCCGATAAACTGTTTGTTCTTGCTTCAATTCCTCGTGACTTAATGTTTGAGATTAGAATTTAGGTTTCCTTTCTTTGTCTAATTTAAGGAGCAAAGAGATTTTTTGTAGCATGGGGCCAGATTCAGTTACGCACACCCTTCTTTCCAACTCATAATTTTCCGCCAACCTCCCTTTTGTATGGTTCTGAATAGCTGGGGAACTAAAGCCAGTTCCCCAGCTATTCAGACAGCAAACTAAGGTTGTTTATTTAATATGGACTCTCTAGAAAGACCCTCACATAATGCTCATCCTTCATTGCCACGAGGAGACAGTCTGGACCCCTGGACTACCAAAGTAGTGTAGCCAAAGAGTGAATTAAAAAAAGAACGAAGAGATGAAAATTAAAAAAATAAAAGGACAAAAAGAAAAAGAGAAAAATAAGTGATGGTATACCTGCCTCTCATCCCTCCCCACCCAACTCACCCAACCCATAGTTAGATTTAAATCCAAAATTGTGTTGCTTGACCTCCTCATTTCAATCTGCATGTGATGAGTGATTTAGTATCTTGATAGGTTAAATTACAAGGTCAATGCATCCAATAGATTGGTGTGAAGCTGGAGTTGCGGGTGACCCCTACTAGTGAAGGACAGTGCATTCCCTATATTATAGAACATAGATCAGTACGACACGGGATCAGGCCATTCAACACACAATGTCTGCGCTGAACATGATGCCAAGACCAACTCTTATCTGCCTGCACATAGTCCATATCTCTCCATTCCCTGCATATCAATGTCCACATCCAGAAGTCTCTTAAATGCCATTATTGTATCTGCCTCTACCACCAACCCCAGTGAGTGTGTCCCAGGCACTCACTACATTCTGTGTACAAAATAACGTATCCCATCCATCCATCCATCCATCCATCCATCCATCCATCCATCCATCCATCCATCCATCCATCCATTCATCCATTTATCTGTCTATCTGTCTCTAAAACTCTCATCTTGTTTCTATATTTCTATATGTGTACGTACTTATTTGCGCAAAAATGGTACAGGATTGCGCTACAATTTTTGCACCACCTTACACACCATTGTCCTATGATATCAATTAAACAAGTTTTGTTCACATTGATGGTATATTTTACAAGTTATTGACATTTTAAACTTTACAATAAACACTTTATTTTCCACTTGCCCTACTGCCAGCAGTGTTCCACCCCACAATGATATCACAATGGGATCTCATTTACATAAAAAGCCCGTCAGCAGTGTTCCACCCCACAATAACATCACAATAGGATCTCAAAACTCAGTTTTAAAAAACACAGCAGCGTTCCACCTCACAATGAAGTCAAGGGGGTTAGGGAGGGGAGGGGAGTTATGGAGGGAGGTAGGGAGTGACTGAGGGTAGGGGAAAGGAGATAGATGGAGGGAGTGCTGGGGGATGAGGGGGTATGGAGGAGGATAGGGGTAGGAAGAGGGATGGCAAGGCACAGTTGGGGAGGGTTGTCATGACTCGCATCACAATGGGAATCTGGCGTCACAATGGGAACCCGTCAGCCGCGCCTGCGCAGTTGGGGCTATGGGTGAGTGGTGGAATATTGCATTGGGGGACCAGGCCTCTTGTGTGACAGGGACACAACGGGTCCCACTTGGTCCAGTCTCCTTTAAAATTTGCCCCTCTTCTTTAAAGCTATGCTCTCTAATATTTGAAAGTTCCCTTCTGGTAAGAAAGTCATGACAGTCTAATCCATCTATGCCTCGCATAATTTTATGTGCTTCTATCAGGACTCTTGCTGTGGCAGAATTTGAACTCGCCTCCTCTGTGTCATTTGTCCAGTAACATAACTTTTGCAAGAATTGAATCCGTATTTAGAATTCATGATGAAGTTCACAATTAAATCTATGTCCAAGCTTTTTACATTGCTGAAAGATAGTAAGTTTGAGTTTAGCTTATTGGCAAGTGTACTGAGGTACAGTGATAATCTTTTGTTGCGTGCTAACCAGTCAGCAGAAAGACAATACATGATTACAATCGAGCCATCCACAGTGTACAGACACATGATAAAAGGAATAACTTGAATAACGTTTAGTATATTAAAGTCCTATCAAAGAGTTAAGGGCCTGTCCCACCAGCATGCAACTCTATGCGATTAGCGCGACCTAACGTGGTCGCTTGAGCCGTCCGGCGTCGCGGGGCCGGTCCCACTTCGATCGCCGGAATTGTGCGGAGTTCGTCCCGACACCGCGCGGGGCTCCGAAAAACCGACTATGTCCAAAAATCCCTCGCGGCAACGGCTTGTCGGCTCGCAGTCGCCTCGACATTTACACACCGCCCGGACATCGTGCCTCCGTGAACCTATTTGTAAGTGCCTCCGTGACCCTCTATGTGTGTGGCTTCGTGGCCCTGTATGTGTGTGTGTCTCGGTGCCCCTCTCTGTGTGCCCCTCTAAGTCCTGGCGAACTTACCTTGGACTTGCTTCAAATTCGCCTCGCTTTGCGCCGCGTTGCGCCACTCACCCAACCTCCGCGCGGCCCTCGCTGCCGGTTTAGTTGCGCATGCCGCATGCAGGCACATGCTGGTGGAAACGGCCCTGTACAGGGGATCATCCGACCTCCGTGCGGCCCCCGTTGCCGGTTTGATCGCGTTCATCGCAAAGAGTTGCATGCTGGTGGGACAGGCCCTTTAGAGTAGCTCAGGACTGCTCTATAGTTGTCTGCGCCGGACATGGTGCCAAGACCAACTGTCTGCACATAATCCACATCTCTCCATTCCCTGAATATCCAAACGTCTCTTAAAAGCCAGACAGTACTTTCACAGCATATTTTATCTGCAGGCAACCCCACAGGTTTAAGTATGTACTGTGGGTTAATAATTCAGTGTAGGGTTTAGGCAGCGTTAGAAGCATATCATCTTTTAAATTAGGCATTAGGGTGTGCTCACACCAGATTATTGAGCTGTACATAACATATCCCATTTTGTTATTGGAAGAAGAGCAAGTGCCTCTCAAACAACATGCCAAGAAATGATCGCGTATTTTGAGTTGTTTGTAAAGGCAAGTTTGTTTGCAAAGTACTGTATGTAGCAATAACAGGGAAAGGGTACTCATATCTGCTAATTGTGAGGACGTTTTCACTATAGTGGCATTCGAAACAGCTTCAAGAGTTAGCTCCTTCAGACATTGTAATCTTTTGAATGATTTGTGTTTTGCAATCATTTACTTAATTGAAGTGAGTGACATTACCAACTTCCATGGACCTCAGACCAAATTATTTATTTAACATCAGCCCCCCAAATATTACCACAGCTATAGAGTCATACAGCACCGAAACAAGCCCTTCAGCCCAACTTGTTCATACCGACCAAGATGCCCCATCTCAGCTTGTCCATTTTTCCCATATTTGTCCATATCTCTCTACACCTTCCCTCTCCATGTACCCATCCAAGTATCTTATTATTGTTATTGTACCTGTGTCAATTACCACCTCTGGCAGCTCATTCCATACACCCACCACCCTATCTGAGTGAAAATGTTGCCCCTCAGGTTCCTATTAAATTCTCCCCCACCCCCCACCTTAAACCTATGTCTTCCGGATCTTGATTCCCCTACTCTGAGTAAAATACTTGGTGCATTCATCCCATCAATTCCCCTCATGATTTTATACACCTCTATAATATCACCCCTTATCCTTCTGCGCTCCAAGGAATAATGTCCTAACTTCTTCAATCTCTCCCTATAACTCAACCCTCTAGTGCTAGCAACATCCTTGTAAATCTACTCAACCCTCTTTCCAGCTTAATGACATATAATACCTCTAGCAGGGAGACCAAAGCTGGACATGATAATCCAAATGCTGCCTCACAAATGTCTTATTCAACAGCAACAGAATGTCCCTTCTATACTTAATACCCTGACTGATGAAGGTCAATGTACCAAAAGCCTTCTTTACCACGTAGTCTACCGGTGATGCCACTTTCATGGAACTATGCAACTGTATTCCTAGATTCCTCTACTGTACAACAATCTCCAGGGTTTTACCATTCGCTGTGAAGATCCTGCCCTGGTTTGACTTTGCAAAATGCAACACCTCAGTCTTACCTGCATTGGACTCCATTAGCCATTCTTCAGACTGGATGTATTGAAAAGAGAGTTAGATATAGCTCTTAGGGTTAACAGAATCAGGAAATATGGGGAGAAGGCAGGAACAGGGTACTGATTCTGGATGATCAGCCATGATCATATTGAATTGTAGTGCTGGCTCGAAGGGCCGAATGGCCTACTCCCGCAGCTGTTTTCTATTTTTCTAGAAGACATGCCCTGATGAGATCCTGCTGTAATTTTTGGTAAGGATCTTCACTGTCTATGATACCAACTGCTCTTGTGTTATCTGCAACCTTATTAATCATGCTTGCACATTCTCATCTAAATCATTGATATAAATGACGAACCGCAATAGGCTCAGCACCAATCCCTGGGGCTCACCACAAGTCACAGTCCTCCAGTCTGAAAAACAACATTTCCACCACCAACCTCTGCTTCCTTGCATGAAACCAATTTTGTTTCCGAGCAAATGTATCTTCTTTGATACATTTATATTGCAGCACTGCCTCCATTTGTCCAGAGTGCAAAAATTGCATGCTTTGCATTTATCAACATTACTTAATAGTGTGAAGAGCCTTGCCTGATTAAAAAAAAAAAATTGGGTAGATGTAAATTAGAGAACATTATAAAAAGGCTGGAAAGGGGAGAAGATGCAAAAGTAGTCAAACGGATGTAACCTGCGTGATGTTTGGAAATAAGAAGTGCAAAGTGATGTAAGTGAACAATATTGCAATATATGTATCTATCAGTATATCTAGATTACTCTTACTACAAAATTGGATTTTAGGTTTTAAAGAAATAAAGGACGAAGGGGAAATTGGCGACGCTGATGAATAACTCTATCAGTAAGGCAGATATTAAATTGCATATCTTATTGTATCAATTTGATAATGGAAAAAGTTATGTCATTATCAAATATGATACAATTTTTAAAAACATTAATGTAATACTTACCATAATGTGAATCATTGCCAACGGTCTCATAGCATAATCAGATTTATACTTATTCAATACTCCTTCTGCATTTTCCCTACTCATTACAATGCCTTTCACAGCTGAAGAAGGAAGACAATGTACCAGAGAATTGCTTCAGCTCTAATGTTCTTTTGAGCACGTTTCAAGGATTTATAGCTTAATGAAATGAAATAACCAAATTAAAACTCTAAAACAGCCTAAAGATATGATATTTTTCAGGATGATTTCAACTACCGTGCCATGGTCATTTTGTCAAAAATATATTGGGGTACAGAGTTTGGTACTCATCGTTTGAATGGCCTGGTGTAAAATTGGTATATAATACAGGCATAGACATGGCTTCTACTGGCAGCCATATTAATAAGGGCATTCTGACATGCATTGCTAATTATCACTTTCGGCAGCCATTTTGATAAGCCCATTTTAGAGTCATAGTAAATGAGTCACAAAATTGTAAGTCGCAGAATATAAGCCCTTCAACATGCAAAGGTGATATTGACTGGGATTGCCTTAGATGGCGTACAATTTGTTAAGTGTGTCCATGATAGTTTTCTGAGATAATATGTAAATGGTTCAGTCAGAGAAGAGGTTGTACTTGACCTTATGTTGCCCCTATACTTGCTTGTGTCAATTGTACAGTCGTTGTTATCTGTACACTCATATGTATTGTCTGTACTCTCACCATTGTTACCACAGAGATATTAATCTATAGAGTCAGTAATATCTGCTTTGCCAGGAGTGTTATCTCTGTACTCACTTGTGTTATCTGCACAGCTATTGTTATTTCTACAGTTATAGCTGTTATCCATACAGTCACTTGTATTATCTGTTCAGTTAGTTATCTGTGCAATTGCTAGGATTACGTGAACACATACGAACACATAAGCAAATATTCAAATCAAAAACAGGCAACCCATTCATTCCAATTATTAGCCCAGTTTTAACTATATAGCTGGTGTAGCTAATGCAACATAGCTGATATTATCTGTACAAATGTGTTATCTGTACATTTGCTGTTACCTTTATCCAACCACTGCTGAAGAGCATAGCCCCACAGGTATGTGCATGGATATTAGAATCCAAAGAAAGTTAATAAAACCACAAATTAATAAAGAATGCCGGTACGCTCAGCAAGTCCAGTGGCATGATTATTTATCTGCACTGTAGATTTAAAGACGGGCTTTTGACATAAGGCCATTAAGATGATTTGACTTAAGGTTATAGAGAGATGGCAGAAGAATGTGGTTGAGAGGGAAAAAATAGATCAGCCATGATTGGAGTAGACTCATTAGGCCAAATGCATAATTCTGCTTCTATGTCTTATGGAAACATTAATACTGTTTCTCTTTCTACAAATGTTGCCTGATCTACTGAGTGTTTCCAGCATTTTCTGTTTTTATTTTGAATCAGAATCATTTAAAACTTGAAATGGTATGTACAGTATGCCCTCAAACATTTTGAGCCTTTTGGCACACGATTAATTACAACCTGAAGGTGGACAAAAAATGCTGGAGAAAGTCAGCGGGTGAGGCAGCATCTATGGAGCGAAGGAATAGGTGATGTTTCATGTCGAGAACCTTCTTTAGAATTAAAACCCGAATATCTGTTTATGAATATGGATTTCCTCAAACATTTCTTTTATTGGTTTATCTGTTCCTGAAAGTCCTGTTAATTATATTTCAACTACTGGTGAACTCATCTCCATTAATGTTCGACTCATTTATATTATTCACCTGTACATCCATATTTGTTTTCCACTGTATTATTCTATTAATGATGATATTCAGAAATTGCCTTCACATATCCTAAACCAAAATCCTAACATTAAATTTTAAGCAAAGGAATGGGAGACGTTTCGGGTCGAAGCTCTTCTTCAGTCTGAAGAAGGGTCTCGACCCGAAACATCACTTATTCCTTCTCTCCAGAGATGCTGCCTGTCCCACTGAGTTACTCCAGCATTGGGTGTCTACCTTCGATTTAAATCAGCATCTGTAGTTCTTTCCTACACATTAAATTTTAAGCAGTGGCTTTAGTTCCACTCTGTGAACTTGAATTAAACTGTTCTTTGATTTGCAACAATTTATATGGCTTACTTTGCCTCGTTCCCACACTGTGCTGTGCTCCAAATAACTTCAAGCATCCTTTCCTTTGAAATAACTGTGCTTTCAAGAATCCGATCATGAATTTCTCATTAACTTGTTTCCATTGCACTTTTTGAAGATGTTGATGTCTAACTTGTTCCAATTTCTTTAATACAAAGTTCCTCTCCCTGTAGTTTCATGTATTTTAATGATTTTTAATACCTTTTACTTCTGCATCCAATATTAAATCTTCATCCAAATGCATCTTTTCCCAGAGATATTACAGTTGTCATCTTTTCTTTTACCAATTTTGTTGTTTCATCCAACTCGTTTATCTCAGTGCCTCCTAAAGTCCATATATTTTCTATTTCCAGGCTCATTCATTATATTTTTCATTAGACAGCCCTATATCCAAACTTATTTATATTAGATTCAGCACTAGATTCTTGTCAGGATTCTAGTTTCAAAGTTACTGCCATTATAAATATTTAGTATTTCCCATTGCAATAACATGTCAAAAATTGAATCTTTCAATGCTCACAATTTTCCTCTGGTCCTGGATCTGTCAGAATAGAATTGAACACGTCATTCAAACCATTCCCTTTTTCTGAAGAATGTCCAAACACTTGAAAGCTAATTGGATGCTGCAACATTCCCATTTTATTATCTTTCCTTTACTTCACAAAGCCAACCCGTGATTGCTTTGCACTCTCCCATTTTCAACACTTGCAGACCAAAAAGCTGCAGATGCTGGATATCTGTAATAATCACAGAAAATGTTGGAAAATTTAAAACAAATCTGGCAGCATTAGTGGAGAAATTAACATGGAGGGAATGGATAACCAATATTTTAGAGTGGGAGCCTTCTCCTGAACTAAAATATTGCCTGTCAGTCTGAATTAGGGTTGCTATCCAAAATATTGTCTATCCATTCCTCCACAGATGCTGCCTGACCCGCAGTTACTCCAACACTTTGTGTTTTGCTCAGGTTTCCAGCACCTGCAGTTCTTTGTGTTTCCAAAATAATAAATGTTTCAGGATGATGATCCTTTATCCGAAATGAAAAATAAAGGAAAAACAGATGTAATTTAAGTGCAGTGATTGGGAGCGATAGCGGGATAAGAGGAGTGGAGAGAACAGATAAATGTCAGTGAAAGGGTACAGTAAACTTATCTGGATTCCACAATTGCTTTTGGTGCCACTTAAGGGAGAGAGACACAGAGTCATTGAGTCGTATAGTGCAAAATCAGCCTCATTGGTCTACTACATTAATGCCACCATTGCTGCATCTACACTCATCCCATTTACCTACATCAGATCCTTCTGTGCCTTGGTAAATCAAGTGTGTGGCAGAATGCTTCTTAAATATCACAAGAATGTCTGCCTCCACCTTTGTTCAGGTAGTTAATTCCAGACCCCAACCCTCTGTGTGTGTAAATCCCCCCCCCCCCCCCCCCCCCCCCCCACCTTGGATCTCCTCTAAACCTCCTACCTCTCACCTTAAACAAATGTTCTCTCGTCTTTGGCACCTTTACCGTGGGTTCTGAGAAGAGAAAAGGTTTGTTGCATCTCCTGCAGTGAATAGGGAAATATTCAAGATACATTTAGACAGGTACGTGGATAGGATAGGTTTAGAGGGATATATGGGCCAAATACAGGCAGGTGGGACTAAAGTAGATGGGACATATTGTTCAGTGTGGGGTAGTTGGACCTATGGGCCTGCTTTCATGCAGTATGACTCAATGTAATACCATTTCACGATTCATCCTCCATATCATGTAATTTTCCCTTTTTTTAAACCAATAATGAGCGTACTGCTTTTATTGTTCATAATAATAATTGATTGTGTTAGAGATAGAACAAAACTAAAAGAAAAGATGTATAACACAGCAAAGAGTAGCCTGAAGCTAGAGGATTGGGAAACTTTCATAGGACAACAGAAGGAAACAAAACGGGCAATACGGGCTGAAAATATGAAGTACGAAGGGAAGCTGGCCAGGAATATAAAGGACAGTAAAAGCTTCTTTAGATATGTTAAGGGAAAAAGAGTAGCAAAGTCAAATGTGGGTCCCTTGAAGGCAGACATAGGTGAAATTATTATGGGGAACAAGGAAAAAGCAGAAGAGTTGAACAGGTACTTCGGATCTGTCTTTACTAAGGAAGACACAAACAATCTCCCAGAAGTACTGGAGGACAGAGGATCTAAGGGGGTAGAGGAATTGAAAGAAATTGAGACCGGGATCCGGACCAGAGCTTCGGCGGCAGCGGCACGGCACTGGATTCACCGTGGAGCGGGCGATACCTACCTGTATCACAGTTTGGAGCTCTGGAGCATTGAGCTCGCTGCTCCAATATCGCTGAGCTGTGGTTCGAGGAGCTCCCAATGCGGGCGGCACTGACTCCAACATCTTGGACCCCTGGGGCCCTTTGCCGAGGGCCGCCAGCGTGAATCTCTGCGCGCCGTGGCCTGGGGACTTCGGGAGTCATGGACTCCGGTGGGAAGCGGCCAATTCGGAGGACGAAGCCGCTGAGGATGTCCTTGAGTCCCGACGTCGGAGTTCCAACATCCCGGTGAGTGGGCCTGAGAGGCGGGCCGCCCGTAGCGGCGACTGCGGAGGGCTCCGGAGGCCCCGACCACGGGTGAACATCAGGAACATTAGAGGAAGATGACTGACTTTGGTGCCGTCCCTCACAGTGGGAAACCTTTCGACTCTGCTGTGTGGGGATGTTTTATGTTGGATTCTATTGTGTGTTGTGTTCTTTATTTTAGCATATGGCTGTAGGCAAAAACAAATTTCAGACCTCTGTCTGACAATAGAGTGCCATCATATCATATTGTATAAAGAGGTAATAATGGGGCATTTGGATAGCAATAAAAGGATTAGTTCAAGTCAGCATGGATGTATGAAAGGAAAATCATGCTTGACTAATCTTCTGGAATTTTTTGAGAATGTGACAAGTAAAATGGATGAAGGGGAGCCAGTGGATGTAGTGTATCTAGACTTTCAGAAATCATTTGATAAGGTCCCGCATGGGAGACTGATGACTAAAGTTAGAGCACATGGTATTGGGGGTAGGGTGTTGACGTGGATAGAAAATTGGTTGGCAGACAGGAAGCTAAATAGTAGGAATGGATGGGTCCTTTTCAGAAAGGCAGGCAGTGGCGAGTGGAGTGCCGCAAGGCTCGGTGTGGGGGCCGCAACTGTTTACCACATATATATTAATGATATGGAAGTGGGAATTCCAAATTTGCTAGCAAGTTTGTGGATGGCACAAAGATGGGTGGCAGTGTGAACTGTGAAGAGGATGTTAGGAGGCTGCAGGGTGACCTGGACAGGTTGAGTGCATGGGCAGATGCAGTATAATATAGATAAATGTGAGGTTATTCTCTTTGGTGGCAAAAACAAGGGGGAAGATTATTATCTCAATGGGGTTAAGTTAGGTAAGGGGGAGGTACAGTGAGACCTGGGTGTCCTTGTACACCGGTCACTGAAAGTTGGCGTGCAGGTGCAGCAGGCCGTGAAGAAAAGTAATGGAATGTGGGCCTTCAAAACAAGAGGATTTCAGTATAGGAGTAGAGAGGTTCTTTTGCAGTTGTATAGGGCTTTGGTAGGACCATATCTGGAGTATTGCGTACAGTTTTGGTCTCCTAATTTGAGGAAGGACATCCTTGTGATTGAGGCAGTGCAACGTAGGTTCACATAATTGATTGCTGGGATGGCACGACTGTGATACGAGGAAAGATTGAAAAGACTAGGCTTGTTTTCACTGGAGTTTAGAGGGAAGAGGGGGGATCTTATGGAAACATATAAAATTATAAAAAGACTGCACAAGCTAGACGCAGGAAAAATGTCCCCAATTTTGGGCGAGTCCAGAACCAGGGGCCACAGTCTTAGAATAAAGGGCAGGCCATTTAAGACTGAGGTGAGGAAAAACCTTTTCACCCAGAGAGTTGTGAATTTATGGAATTCCCTGCCACAGAGGGCAGTGGAGGCCAAATCACTGGATGGATTTAAGAGAGTTAGATAGAGCTCTGGGAGCTAGTGGAATCGAAGGACATGGGGAGAAGGCAGGCACTGTTTATTGATTGGGGACGATCACAATGAATGGCGGTGCTGGCTCGAGGGCCAAATAGCCTCCTCCTGCACCTATTTTCTATGTTTCTATGTAACAACAATAAATTGACAGAACATTCCCTCTTGCCACTACATGTTAGTATGGTGCCAGACTAAAGAAACCTAAAGAACTGCATATAAAACCAGATTAATTTCATTTTATTCTTAATTCAAAAAAATACAAATTAAAATGTAGAGACCTTCCAGAGAGATTCATCACTGTGAACTTTGAAGTGGAGATGCTGAGGATCAGAGTAGTTAATGTAAGGTAGCAATCATAGCTTAATGAGTTATGATACATGACTGCGTTTGGACAACTGAATCTTTATCAGCTGAATAATCAAAATAAGTGTCACAAAGGCATAGGTGACAGTCTGACAGGAATAAAATTACACTGCGGATGTGGAGTAGGTACTCTACATATTGCAGATGGCATAGTTTGGGAAATTTAATTAAAAACAGTAACATGGTTGGACACAAACTAATTTGAGGTTTTCAAAGGTATTTTATTGTCACGTGTGCCAATTAAGGTACAACAATATTCGTATTACCATACAGCCATACTAAAAAAAAACACCAAGACACACAACTGCATAAAAGTTAACATAAACTTCCACCCCAGTGGATTCCCCACATTCCTCACTGTGATGGAAGGCAATAAAATCTAATCTTCGCTCATTTTTCTCCCGCGGATGGGCCAGTCGAACCATCTGCAATTGGGGAGATCAAATCCCCCGTGTTGGGGCGATTAAAACCCCCGCGTCGGGGCAGTCTAAGCTCCTGCGGCTTGGGGCTCCCAAAGTTGGTCTCTAAGGGAACTTCCGCAGGAGCTCCAAGGTCGATCCCTGGCAAAGGGATTGAGAGCTTCGCAATGGTAATTCCAGCAGGCTACCGCGGTTGAATAAAGTATTCAATACAATTCAATTCAATATTAATCAGCATGGATTTACAAAAGGTAAATCATGTCTGACGACTCTTATAGAATTTTTCGAGGATGTAACTAGTAGAGTGGATAAGGGAGAACCAGTGGATCTGTTATATCTGGACTTTCAGAAGGCTTTCGACAAGGTCCAACATAAAAGATTAGTATGCAAACTAAAAGCACACGGTATTGGGGGTTCAGTATTGATGTGGATAGAGAACTGGCTGGCAGACAGGAAGCAAAGAGTAGGAGTAAATGGGTCCTTTTCAGGATGGCAGGCAGTGACTAGTGGGGTACCGCAAGGCTCGGTGCTGGGACCCCAGCTATTTACAATATATATTAATGATTTGGAAAAGGGAATTGAATGCAACATCTCCAAGTTTGCAGATGACACGAAGCTGGGGGGCAGTGTTAGCTGTGAGGAGGATGCTAGGAGGCTGCAAGGTGACTTGGATAGGTTGGGTGAGTGGGCAAATGCACGGCAGATGCAGTATAATGTGGATAAATGTGAGGTTATCCACTTTGGTGGCAAAAACAGGAAGGTAGACTATTATTTGAATAGTGGCCGATTACGAAAAGGGGAGATGCAACAAGACCTGGGTGTCATGGTACATCAGTCATTGAAAGTAGGCATGCAGGTGCAGCAGGCTGTGAAGAAAGCGAATGGTATGTTAGCATTTATAGCAAAAGGGCTTGAGTATAGGAGCACGGAGTATTGCGTACAGTTTTGGACTGCTAATCTGCGGAAAGATATTCTTGTCATAGAGGGAGTACAGAGAAGATTCACTAGACTGATTCCTGGGATGACAGGACTTTCATATGAAGAAAGACTGGATAGACATGGCTTGTATGCGCTAGAATTTAGAAGATTGAGGGGGGATCTTATAGAAACTTACAAAATTCTTAAGGGGTTGGACAGGCTAGATGCAGGAAGATTATTCCCGATGTTGGGGAAGTCCAGAACAAGGGGTCACAGTCTAAGGATAAGGGGGAAGTCTTTTAGGACCGAGATGAGAAAAACATTTTTCACACACAGAGTGGTGAATCTTGTAGTTGAGGCCAGTTCATTGGCTATATTTAAGAAGGAGTTAGATGTGGCCCTTGTGGCTAAGGGGATCAGAGGGTATGGTGAGAAGGCAGGTACGGGATAATGAGTTGGATGATCAGCCATGATCATATTGAATGGCGGTGCAGGCTCAAAGGGCCGAATGGCCTACTCCTGCACCTATTTTCTATGTTTCAATACCTCATGGCCTTTTGTGCCTGTCCCATTATTCATGAAGATTATGCTTGGTCTTGACTCCACCTTCCTGCCCATCTTACAAATTCCTTCACAGACCCATATGTTCTCTGTCTCGGAATGAATGCATATTATGGCACGACTTTTGCAGGTCATTGGAGCAGATAATTTCAAAGATTCAGAACCTTTCGAAGGTATTCCTTTTGATTTTAGTCTTATATAGCTTACACCTTATCTTAGAAGTATAGTTCCCAATTCTAAACTCCCCCAACAGGGCAACAATCATCTATTTAAATCAAATAATCTCCAACCCTTCTAAACACCATATGCCAATAAACCTTATTTGCTGAATAAACCTACCTTGCCAGAAATCATTCTAATGAATCTACACTGCACCTTCTCCAAGGACATGATGTTCATTTTTAAAGGGCTCCAATTCCTCCTCTCAAGTCCTGCAGTGGTTCCAAGACTTGGCATAGAATGACAGAACTGGTAGAGCTGCTGCCTCACATCGGCAGAGACCCAGATTTGATCCTGACCTCAGGTACTATGTGTGTGGAGTCTCCCTGTGACTGTGGGTTTCCTTTGAGTGCTCCGATTTCCACACACATCTCAAAAACGTGCATGTTTGTAGGTTAATTGGTTACAGTAACTTTCCCCTGGTGGATAAGTAGGATAACCTAGAACGAGTAGAACGGTTGATCGATGTTCGGCATGGACTCTGAGGGCCGACGGACCTGTTTCCGTACTAAAGACTTCCTTCCTTTCATTCGCAATCCTGGTTTTAATAAATTGAACCATTCCATTTGTTCCCTTAATTATTTGTTAGCCTGCAGGTTCGATTTCTGCGTTTCTTGAGATCTCCCAACCTTCACAGTGATACCACATTTCACAAATTAATTGCTTTCAACCTCTCGATACCTATTAGTCGAGACTAGATCATTTGTCCCTCAGAGTCTTTATTTGTCAATGGAATGTGGCTACATTGAGAGACTCATATATTAAACTTCTGCTGCTGCTTATGCCCTAATCAACTTGCCTTGCTTATCTTTGAAATTTACTTTAATTAACTTTAAGACTTTGGTCTTGGACTGAAATTTGTCACCATCAATGTGAAATTCTATTGTATTTTGAACACACTTCTGCAGGGAATATAATACTAGTAGATTATTAATTTCACTAATTATACATGGCCTGCTTCCTGGATCCAGAACAAGTTGTTCTGGGATGAGTGTTGAACGTGCACCTTCAGAGTTTGTCCCACTTGAAACCTGAAATAACTAAATATTAGTGTGTGAGAAAGAACTGCAGATGCTGGTAAAATTGAAGGTAGACACAAAATGCTGGAGTAACTCAGCAGGTGAGGCAGCATCTCAGGAGAGAAGGAATGGGTGATGTTTGGGTCTCGTTAACAACCACAACCTCTCCGTAGCCCATTCCTGTTTCCATGTCCACCCTTGGAAATGATTCGAGTCTGCATCCTCACCCTACCATTACCCTCTTTGACAACTGTCAGATCACTCCAGAACAAGGGTGCAGCAAAGTTAGTACAGCCCACAGAAAAATACCCCAAATGTTACCTAAGTAAAATTTTGGATCAGGATCCTTCTTCAGACTTCATTGGACCATAACTGCAGTTCAGTGTGGTTGCAAGTGTTGAGGTCATGAATAGGCCAAAACTCAATGGTGTGGTTTTGTTTAGTTAAGTTAATTATTGTCATGTGTACCAAAGTACAGCGAAAAGCTTTTTTGTTGGGTGCTATTCAAAATACTATTCATGATAACAATCAAGCTGTCCTCAGTGTATAGATACAGAATAAAAGGAATAATGTTTAGTGCAACATCAAGTCCAGGAAAATCCGATGAATGATAGTCCGAGGGTCTCCAATGAGGTAGATGGTAGGTCAGGACCACTCCATAGTTGATGATAGGATGATTCAGTTGCCTGTTAATAGCTGGGAAGAAACTCTCCCTGAATCTGGATGTATACATTTTCACACTTCTGTACCTCAAAGGAAAAATGGAGAAGAGTCATCCTTAATTATGCTAGTGGCCTCGCCAAGGCAGCGAGAAGTGTAGATGGAGTCAATAGAAGGGAGGTTGTTTTTTTTGCATGATGGTATGGGCTTCGTCCAAATTTATCTGTAATTTATTGCAGTCTTGGAAGGAGCTGTTCTCGAACCATGCAGTGATGTTTCCTGATAGAATGCTTTCTACAGCGTACTTGTAGAATATGGTGAGAATTGTTGGGGACATTTCAAACTTCCTATGCGTTCTAAGGAAGTTGAGGCAATGGTGTGCTAATTTGGCCATTGCTGTGATATGCCTAGTCCAGGATAAGTTGCTGGTGATTCTCCTAACTTGAAGCTTTCAACCATCTCTACATCTCTACTTTGGCACCGTCAATGTATACTGGGATCACTTATCCTCACTAGTTATAGTCTGTTGATCAGGAAGTCGAGTATCCAGTTGAGTGCTGACCCCAGATACCACGAGTTTGCAGACTATGTCGGGCCAGATAGAAGGCATCAGCTATGTTGTGGCAGTAGACAAATTGCAGTGGATCAAGGTTGTTTAGTAGGCTGGATTTAATGCGTTCCATAACTAGCCTCTCAAAGCACTTTATGGTGGTGGATGTCAAGGCTACTGGACAGGAGTCATTAAGGCATGACATTTTGCGTTTCTTTGGGACCGTATGATAGTGGTCTTCTTGAAGCAGGCGAGTAGTTCAGAACGGAGTAGGGAATGATTAAAGTTGCCTGTAAACACTCCCGCTAGTTGGTCCATACAGTTCCTTTAGACATGACCAGGGACTCCATCTGAGCCAGTTGTTTTCCATCGGATCACCCTCAGGAAGGCCGATCTAACTTCTGCAACAGTGACCCTGGGAAAGGGCTTCCTCGAGTCTGACTGGACAGAGTCAAAGCGAACATAGAATGCATTAAGTTCATCAGATAACTTAACTTTTGTAGCCAGTGTAATATTCTGGCCTTGCCACAGTCTGCATATGTCCAAAAGATTATACTGGGACTTAAGTTTGTCCTGGTATTGTTTCTTTGCATCCTTGATGGCTTTGCAAAGATCATAGCGAGCTTTCTTGTACCGCTCGGGATCATTTACCTTGTGTGCAGTGGCCTTGGCCTTCACCAGCGAATACACCTCACGTTTCATCCATTGTGTCCGGTTGAGGAACATTCGGATTGTCTTCTTTGTCGTGCATTCCTCTATGCACTTGCTGATGATGTCAGTCACGACTGTGGCATAGTCTGCACCCAACCTGGGGCATTAGAATAGAGAACATGGAAAAGCAGAGTAATATGCCTTTCAGCCAACATCTGTGCCGAACATGATGCCAAGCAAAAATAATCTAATCGGCCTGCACATGATCCATACTTATGTACTCCCTGCATTTGAAATCTAAAAGTCTCTTACATATTACTCATGTGTAAGTTACAGATAATATATGTATGATTTATGTTTTTGTGTCTAGTTTCTACTTTTGTTCATTCGTTCTCTCGGCACTCTGCCAGAGGTTGCTAATGAGCTGATCTGCCTGATGCTGCTATGGGGTTTAGTTTTAGTTTTAGAGATACAGCACCGAACCCTTCGGCCATAGAGTGCACACCGACCACCCAACCTGCACCCAACTCCGGATTTGGAAGGATGAGAGGGGATCTTATTGAAACAATAAGATTATTAAGGGTTTGGACACGCTAGAGGCAGGAAACATGTTCCCAATGTTGGGGGAGTCCAGAGCCAGGGACCACTGTTTCAGAATAAGGGGTAAGCCATTTGGAGCGGAGATGAGGAAACACTTTATCGCACAGAGAGTTGTGAGTGTGGAATTCTCTGCCTCAGAGGGCGGTGGAGACCAGTTCTCTGGATATTTTCAAAAGAGAGCTAGATAGGGCTCTTAAAGATAGCAGAGTCAGACATATGGGGAGAAGGCAGGAACGGGGTACTGATTGGGGATGATCAGCCATGATCACATTGAATGGCGGTGCAGGCTTGAAGGGCCGAAGGGCCTACTCATGCACCTATTGTGCATTGTCTATTGTCTATTGGATCCTTTGAAAGAGACCTGCAGCAAGATTAGTCGTTAACTTCTGTATCTTCACATGTTATTAAGTGTTATTAAGGTCCATGGTTTGGACCTAATGAGAATGGCCACTGTCACTGACTAGGCATCATATTACATCTCAATCACTGCTTCTGCCTGACAGACCCACTTCATTCACAGGCCATATATGTAAAATGCTAATATTCCAGTTACCACTGGAATTTGGGGGGGGGGAATGCTCGTCTCATTATTAGTAGCAATTAAATTACCAGACGTAAAATTACATCCATTTCTCCAAAGCTCCTGAGGGACAGAAAGCTAAAATTATTTCCTGCTCTGGCCAATGTGTTTCTCCAAGCTTGTGAATCTGTGCAGTACTTAACTCACTTAAGAGACAATTAGGCAAGAGATCATTTTAGGCAATCCCCAGCAATGTGCACAATCTGTGAATGAAGTGATATCCAAGTTTGTATCTCCTCCAACCTCATCTATTGTATTCCATGCTCCTGACGTGGCCTCCTCAACATCGACGAGACAAAAGTGCACACTAGGTGATCCGTATGCACGCATGCCACCTGCACTATGTCTGCAATAGCCACCCCAGGCTCCCAGTTAAATGCCATTTCAATTCCCCAGTCCTACACTGACCAGTCCATCCTCAGCTTTCTCCACTGCCAAGGTGAGGCCAATGCAAACCATCGTAACAACACCTCATATTCTGCTTGGGTAGTCCATGACCCGCTCATATTTTCCAATTTTAGATTAACCCACCCCTCTAGTCTGTGGTAGCCCTCTCGCCCTATCCTTCTGGTCTTCCCCTGTCCTCCCACTTTTGTTCCCTTTCCCTTACCTACTCCTTCTCCCCTCATTGCACATTTTTTGTCCTCCTCCCCCTCCCATTTCCATCCACCAACTACACACTCTTTTCATCTGCAGGTCTCCCCTTTGACCCCGCTACCATCCGGTTAAGGTTCCATCTGCATTCACAACTTTCCTATTGGTTCCCATTATTACCTTCCTTACTTATCAGATTCCGCCAATAGCAGTCTTTGTATTCCTGTTCAGCATCTTGCAGCAGCTATCTCCACCTTTACCCTTCCCTCTCCTTACCTGGCTCCTGTTTTTTTGTTTTTGTTTTTTGCTACTTTTCTTCATTTATCTTCCATCTACCAGACACTCAACTCCACCCTCCCCATCCCCGACCTTGCTCCACATGCCCAACATCCATCGCCTCTTCCCACTCCGTTAATTGCCTCTCACTTCTGTCACAGCAGTCCCCGCTGCAGGGTTTTGATCCAAAATATCAACATTCCTTTTTATTCACAGATGTTGCTTGACCTGCTGAATTCCTCCAGCAGATTGCTTGTTGCTCCAAGCATGTGTTGTTTGCCAGTGCACACTGTTGTTTGTATGTGCGTGCTGCCCTGCATTCAATGTGTTTAATGTGCAGACGCCATGGAAACAATCTGGTATTTTTGATGAACTGTTATACAAAACATTTTTGATTAATAAATGTTATTGCAATATTTATGTCCATTATTTATTAAAGCATCTTGTTTATTCTCATGCTCTCCATATATTTCAGGACTATCCTTTACAAAATTTATGGTTAAGTTGGCTTTGGAAGTAAATAATAATTTCAATAGAATTCTATTCATTCTCTTCATTTATCTTCCATCTTCGGTCTGGTACAACAGACTTACTCTAGTCTGTTGTACCATAATAAAAGCAAAGCAATGATTGTGGGATACAAATTTTAAATGACCAAAAATAATCCAAATCCCTGTTTCACTCACAGACCATCCTCCTGAACAAAGTTATAGATTCCAAACTGGACATTTAAAAAAAATGTTGTTCTCCCAAAAGTAAATTAGTTCTCAATGAAGATTGCATACAGCTGACTTGCCCCCAGCCCCACCCTTCATCATTATCTCCTAGTTAAGGGAGAGATAGCTTGCATGTATTCTGGTATGATTGATCAGTAAACAGGTGTCCTGATGCGACTGAATTATAAAACTGTTGACTGGAACAGTGTGGCAGCGGCAAGTGCTGTCTGATAATGAATGCCTTGTCTACCAGTGTCATCCAGGTGTGAGTATGAATAAAAGATCGGTGTGTTTGATTAATGCATTGTTACAACATGCCTGTTTAATGCAGCTGATATCACCCTTTCAATTTGCACCTTTCTTTTGCATGAGTCAGTTGGATCATGTTGAATACCTGTCATTCTTCCACTGTTTTGGAACTGATTATCCCTTGCTGCAAAAATTAATTTGCTAATGATTCTGTGTCCAAATCAGCCAAAGGACAGCATGTAGATGTAGTTCAAATTAAATAATGCCTGGATCAAAGATTCATCAACAATAATCTGATATTATTTTTTTGCTTTGGGTATTTTATTTTCCAAGCCTATCATTACCCTTTATTCCTTGTGCAAAACAATTACAGAGCATAAAGATAATTGTTTATGACATAAACTTGTTTTGATTAGTCATCCATCTCCAGCATTGTGTGCATGTGTTAGAATAGAGAATGATTTATGTTTTAGTGTCTTGCTTCTACTTTTGTTCATTTGTTCTCTCTGCACTCTGCCAGAGGTTGCTAATGAGTTGATCTGCCTGATGCTGCTATAGGGTTTAGCTTTAGTTCTAGAGATACAGCACAGAACTAGGCCCTTCAGCCCATCGATCCCCACACATTAACATTATCTGAAATTGGGGATAATTTTTACATTTACACCAAGCCAATTAACCTACAAACCTGTATTTCTTTGGAGTGTGGGAGGAAACCGAAGTTCTCGGAGAAAATCCACGCAGGACACTGGGAGAAGGCACAAACTCCATACAGACAGCACCTGAGCCAGGATCGAACCCAGGTGTCTGGCACTGAGCGCTGTAGGGCAGCAACTGTACAGCTGTGCCACCGCGCCGGTTGTCACTGGATTTCCCCTGTTATCCGCATATCATACCTTTGTGGTGGTTGTTTTTATTTATTGGCCCTCTGACTGCTCATCAGTGCTGGCTCAGTAGATCAACTCAATCAATGGGCCAAGAATTAGAGGTGCTGCTGGTAGTTGTTAGCATCAAATAAGCTTCCTGGTTATAGCTCATGGCCTTGTAGGGAGGAGCAAGTTGGTGACAAGTAACAGCCATCATGTACGAGTGTTGTCAAAGACTCAAAAAAGGCAGAGCAATCACATATACATTAAATCTTTGCACCTTGAGGTAATTTGACCAATTGCTGTTGATGTATCATGTATCGGAGCGAGTCAAGGAGTTAAGCTAGAAATTAAAATACTGCGGTAATAATTTTCAGATTATTAACAGAACATAAAGGACCACCCTAATTGTGTTTTGCATGATGTTTTATTGCACATTGGTTTAATCAGAATTTATGCAATATATGTATACTTTGTGAATGTTATATTTTTGTGTGTTTGTCAAATTCTATTTGCCTGTGATGCTGCTGCAAGCACGATTTTCATTGTCCTTGTACCTCACCACACTTGTGCTTAGAACAATAAACTTGACTTGATGTTTAGATTGTTCTTCTGAACTGTGTACAGATTTGCATAACATTCAAATAGACATTTTGATTGTGGAATAATGAAATCCCTTGGTTACCGATTAGCTTGGATTTGGTTAATTTTGAGGACAGAAGGATGTGACTGAGTCGGGCAGGATGCAAAAATGTGTTGGAAGGAACTGCAGATGCTGGTTTAAACCAAAGATAGGCACAAAAAGCTTGAGTCGGCGGGACAGGCAGCGTCTCTGAAGAGAAGGAAATGGGTGACTATTCGGCTCGACCCTTCTTCAGACAACAGAAGCAAGAACCTAATGGGCCTGTCCCACTTGAGCGACTTTGTAGGAGATTGCAGGAGACTATGCAGTTGCCGCATGTTCATGGGTGGTTGCCGGGGAGTAGCCTTCATGGTCGTGAGGAGTTCGCGCATTCTGGGAACTAGATGCAGCCTCATTATGTTCGCTGCAAATTGTTCAACATGAGATTTCTTGTGTCGTAGGTGGATCGGCAGGAGGTCCTAGTGGGTTGCCAGAAGGTTGAAGGTGCTCGTAGGTTGTAGCCGGTGCTGGCCGGTGAATTTAATTGGCTCATTAGGGAAACTTAAGCAATAGTTTTCAGACCACTGATAACCGGCTGATAATGTTAAATGTCCGCCGAGCTTCACAGGCGTGTATCACTGGCTTCCTAAAAGTTGTCCCCACTCCTTCTCACCCCCCTTCTCCCACATCTCCCTCCCCTCCTCTTTTAAAGGAGGTGCTTTAGCCATCTTAACTACAGTGCTAACCATCCTGTTCATCGCGGTGTGTGTCTGCATCACATTGGCTTTGCACAGTGTGAATTTCACTCGGACAGCGTCCCCCCGCTTGCCCTGTCCCCCGCCTGCATAACTGATGGAAAAGGAAACTCTGTGTGTTCCACTCTTGCAGTTGCTGCTCCAGTTGCCAGTTTTTCAGGCGATTGCCGGCAACTTGACAGTCGCCGGTAATCGCATTAAAAATCGCCTAATTGGGACAGGCCCATTAGGCTTTCATGCTGCATGTGCAGCTGAGAAAAAATATCAGTGGAAAAGGTGGATAGCGTGACAATGGCATTATGCTGCAAATCCGGTGGGAAAAGTGGAAAGGAATGTAATAGTGGTGGTTGCCTGCATTGTCTGGTGCTATTCTCTGGTTTTGTTGCTTGATACACTTTCTTGACTTGAAAGGAAGTTGAAACCAGAGACCAAGGATCTAATTGCTGCACCACGAGTGGAAATCAATAATAAACATAGAACTGGAAATGATTTTGATGAAAAGCCATTCAATGAACTGAAAGTGAAGCTCAAAGACTGATGAGAAATATGCTGGAAAAGACATTCGGGGAAAGAGGAGGCGTGCCTTTGCAATTGGTTCATCTTAATATGGGCAGGTGTTGTGGTCTTGATGAATGGGATCATTCGGATTGAAAAGCTTAAGAAAAGATGGGAATGGGTGTTGGTGGACGATACAGATTCATTTCTAAACTTAAAGAGAAAATCAAGGCCGCAGAACTAATTGGAGGTCTGTATAATATTAAGCAGAATATGACACACATGGCTAGTCTCATTAACAAAAACTGTACATCAGCCGGTAAGATCAAATCGAAGAAAATGACAAAATGATCTAATTTATGTGCTCAATTGTAAATCATAAAGCATTTATTACAACCTGAGTAGATAAAATAGTTCAATCTTACCGAGACATGATTGCACGGCGATGAAAGGGAAACTAACTATTCCGGGACAGGTGACAGTTGGACAAAGCAGGAGATGATGGGCAGACTTGGAAATTAAGGCTGATGTATTAGCATTCGTGAGCAATGATTTTGGCTTGGAGAAAACAAGTAGAATCGATATAGGTGTAATAAGAGAAAATAAGGGTTAAAATAAACCCTTAAGAGAGCACATTATAGGCCTCCTAACAGCTTCTACACTGCAGGAACTGCTTTTAATCATGAAATTAGACAAGTTCCTTACCCTAGAGGCTCATGAATTCTTGATTGTTGAATTCGTTCAAGGTTGAAGTAGGTTTTCAGACTGCAAGGAGATCAAGAGATATGGAGGCCTAGCAGACATAGATGAGGTGGAGGATCAGTCATGATCTCTGTGAACGGCAAGGCAATCATGCGGACCATTCTTATTTTACTATAATGGTATCAAGATTTTGATCAAAGATTGATAATGGGGGGAGTCTGAGGTTGCGGGTGACTGGATTCTTTGTGCATTTTTTTCTACTTCCACAATAACAGAAGAAAGAGGGACCCGCCGTGGTGGGGTGGGGGCCGCCGAGAACGAAGAGGGATCATCTGGACAATAATGAGTACTTTGTAACGTTGGCGGTGCCAGATACGTTACAACTCTCTATGTACTTTGTGCAGTGTACGCAAAAACAAAAATGTCACTGTACATGTGACAACAAAGTATCAATGAATAAATCTACCAGTTGATTACAGTCTCCGGGAAAATAAACAGCAAGCAGAATGAAAATAATGTAATTAGTGTATTAATGGAGGCAACGAGCAAACTAGTTGTCTCCCAATGGTAAACAGCTTTCAGGATAATTGTGATAGATCAGGACAGAGACTAGGGTGATAATTCCTAATTCTCCCACCCCCAGGATTTTAACCAGCCAATCCTAGATTGAGCCCCCAAGCTGTGAGGGCATGGGGCACACTTATAACAACCTGAGTAGATAAAATAGTGCAATCTTACAGAGACATGTTTGCACAGTGATGAAAGGGAAACTAGGTATTCCAGGTCAGGTGATACATATACAAAACAGGAGATGATGGGCAGCCTTGGCAATGTAGGCTGATGTGATAGCAATAGTGAGCAATGATTTTGGCTTGGAGAAAACAAGAAAATAAGCGAGCCCACGTGCACCAGCATTTTAGTTGCAGCTCCGCAAACTGCCAAACTTAAGGAAATAGGTGAGGGAGGATCACAAACGCTTTAAAGAATCTAGAAAGACACCTGCTACGTGGAAATCGCGGTGACCTTGACATCATCATTACCTATTTTTGTGTTTTTAATTTACATTTTTGAACTGGAAAGATTCAGCTGTTGAGTTCGCCAAATTATTTAAAATGATGTTAATTATTGTGCAGATCCCAACATTTGACTATAGTAAAGAGTAACAAGCAGAATATGCATATTGTCTTGTCAATATATACACTGTTTTCTTGTAATGCTACTAAATTTAGTGTTTGTACGATTTTTTAAAGCACAGAACTGTTACACTTCGCAGACAGCCTGTTGGTGGAATGGGTCTAAGTATTAAGGTAAGTGTCATTCTCTCTGCCTTTCTATTTACATTATTAACATTCTGTGCTAATGTGCATAATGGTTTCTCACTGTTTTATCTTTGTTCTTCAGGGAGGTGCTGAACATAGTGTACCAGTCGTCATATCGAAAATCTTCAAAGATCAAGCAGGTAAATTTATTTTAAAATAACATTTTCTTCCTGTGCCTTTTGGAAAAAAATAAACATATTCTGTTCGTTTGTTGGTGTCGGAGCAAAAGGGAAAAAGTGTGCTAAAATGGCGTCGGGTTTGAGTGATTGAAGGATACTTCACTCAAGAGTCATAGAGGCAGTGGCCCCACTCATCCATGCTGACCAAGATGTCCCATCCAAGCTAGTCCCATTTGACTGTGCCTGGCCCATAACTCTCTTAATCTATCCTCTCCATGTACAGTGGCTTGCAAAAGTTTTCATACCCCTTGAACTTTTCCACATTTTGTCACGTTACAACCACAAACGTAAATGTATTTTATTGGGATTTTATGTGATAGACCAACACAAAGTGGTGCATAATTGTGAAGTGGAAGGAAAATGATACATGGTTTCCAAATGTTATTACAAATAAAAAAAACTGGAAAGTGTGGCGTGCAAAAGCATTCAGCCCCCCTGAGTAGTACCACCTTTCGCTGCAATTAAAGCTGTGTCTTTTGGGGTATGTCTCTACCAGCTTTGCACATCTAGAGACTGAAATTTTTGCCCATTCTTCTTTGCAAAATAGCTCAAGCTTAGACTGGATAGAAAGTGTCTGTGAACAGCAATTTTCAAGTCTTGCCAGAGATTCTCAATTGGATTTAGGTCTGGATTTGACTGGGCCATTCTAACACATGAATATGCTTTGATCTAAACCATTCCATTGTAGCTCTGGCTGTACATTTAGGGTCGTTGTCCTGCTGGAAGGTGAACCTCCACCCCAGTCTCAAGACATTTGCAGACTCTAACAGGTTTTCTTCCAAGATTGCCCTGTATTTGGCTCCATCCATCTTCCCATCAACTCTGACCAGCTTCCCTGTCCCTGCTGAAGAAAAGCATCCCCACAGCATGATGCTGCCACCACCATGTTTCACAGTGGGGATGGTGTGTTCAGGGTGATGTGCAGTGTTAGTTTTCTGCCACACACAGCATTTTGCATTTAGGCCAAAAACTTCAATTTTGGTCTCATCAGACCAGAGCACCTTCCTCCACATGTTTGCTGTGTCCCCCACATGGCTTGTGTCAAACTGCAAATGGGACTTCTTTTGGCTTTGTTTCAACAATGCCTTTCTTCTTGCCACTCTCCCATAAAGGCCCGATTTGTGGAGTTCACGACTAATAGTTGGCCTGTGGACAGATTCTCCCATCTGAGCTGTGGATCTCTGTAGCTCCTCCAGAGTTACCATGGGCCTCTTGGTTGCTTCTCTGATCAATGCTCTCCTTGCCCAGCCTGTCAGTTTAGGTGGATGGCCATGTCTTAGTAGGTTTGCAGATGTGCCATACTCTTTCTATTTTCGGATGATGAATTGAACAGTGCTCCGTGAGATGCTCAAAGCTTGGGTTATTTTTTTTATAACCTAACCCTGCTTGAAACTTCTCCACAACTTTATCCCTGACCTGTCTGGTGTGTTCCTTGGGCTTCATGATGCTGTTTGTTCACTAATGTTCTCTAACAAACCGCTGAGGCCTTCACAGAACAGCTGTATTTATACTGAGATTAGATTACACACTAGTGGACTCTATTGACTAATTAGGTGACTTCTGAAGGCAATTGGTTGCACTGGATGTTATTTAGGGGTATCAGAATAAAGGGGGCTGAATACTTTTGCACGCCACACTTTTCAGTTTTTTATTTGTAAAAAAATCATTTTCCTTCCACTTGGTCTATCACATAAAATCCCAATAAAATACATTTATGTTTGTGGCTGTAATGTGACAAAATGTGGAAAAGTTCAAGGGGTATGAAAACTTTTGCTAGCCACTGTATCTGTAAAAATGTCCTTTAAATGTTGATATTTTACCTGCTCTAGCAGCTTGTTCCATATACCCACCACCCTCAATCTATATATGTTGCCCCTCAAGTTCATGATAATATTTTATCCTCCTACCTTAAAACTAGGCTCTCTGGTTCTTGATTCTCCTACCCTAGGAAAAAGACTATACATTCACCCTGTCCTTCACCATTATAATTTTATGCACCTCTATAAGATCAATTCTTAGCCTCTTGGACTCCAACGAATAGAGTCCTAGTCTACTCAACTTTTTTTCTATTGCTCAGACCCTTAAGATCTGGCATCATCCTATAAACTTCTACTGTAATTGATGCATTGAGTTCCCATCTCCCACCTGCCTCACTACTGCATTGGATCCCATCCCCTTGCCAATCTAGTTTAACCCATTCCAGGTAGCATTTGCAAACCTGCCCATCAGGATATTAGTCCCTCTGTAATTCTGTTGCAACAAGCACTTCCTTACAGGTCACCCCTGCCCCAGAAGATATCTTAAAGATTCCAAATATCTGAACCCCTGCCCCATGCATCAACTCCCCAGCTACATATTCACCTGGCCTGTATTGCTCTTCCTACCCTCACTAGCCTGTGACATTGGGATTAATCCGGCGATTACCACCCTTGAGCTCCTGCTTTTTAACCTTTTACCTAATTCCCATTATTCACCCCACAACCCTTCGTTCCCCTGCCTGCCTAAATGATTTGAGTCTCGGGATTCAAAGCACTACTCCAATAGTGAGGACTAATTTTCACCATGGTTCATGAAATCCACCATTGACTTTAAATTCCATTGACTAACCAATATATAGGCTTATAGCGATAACACATGGAAACAGGCCCTTCAGGCCACCTCATCCATGCCAATCAAGATGTCCAATCCAAACTAGTTCCATTTGCCCAGGTTGGACAGTTACATTTTGTTCAAGTCTTCTTTTCCGATAATAGAAATTCCATGGAAACCTTTAGCCATTTGCTCTTAATCCCTTTGGCATGGTGCCATGCAAACCAAATTTTAATCTTTCCCAAAGCAGTAAAGAAATCCCATTTCATGATCAGCTTGGATGGCACTCAAATATCCGTGGAGCTATGTGTTTTTCTTTCTCATCTATTAATTTTGCATATGCAATCGACAATTAGTTATTTCAACAGTAGTGATTGAAACCTTGAGACAGTTGCAACAGAAGAAGTTCCAATCAAAACTGATTTTTGAAATGACTTTTGAGAGTGTTTTCGCAAAAAAATCAGAATTCTGCCATATATTAGAGAGATTCATCAGAACCATGAAGAAAGTTTACTCCACTAAAGCATGCATGTTTAGCAGTGCTTGTGTTACGTAAAAATCAGTTCACCACCTGCCAGATATTTTGAAAGACAAATCCACATATTGGTCTGCACATCATGCCAGTTTAATACCTCATTAATCACCACTGATTCAAGTATATCATCATCAGTAATATATTCAGACTGCTGCACTGAAAAAAGAACTGCAGTGCCAAGTTCCTTGTTGGCACATAGCCAAATCCAGCCTAAATGTATTCATCAGACATAATGAAGTTAGGCCCACTTTAACTGGTCATTACGAAGAAAGGTAAAATGTCTTCTTAAATTATTCTGAAAGCTGTGAAAGGCCCATGAGATATTGTGGAGGAGTATTCAATTTGTTCTTGAGCATCAGCATCCAGATGCTTTGTAAATGGTGATTTAAATGTGGTTACTCTTCAGAAAGAGCAACGAGGAGCTGTTCAAAAGTTTAAAAATCACCTCTTTCCCACATTTCCAGAAGCAGTTTTATTGTTAGTTCAGGGATACAGCACGGAAACAGGACCTTCGGCCCAACAGGTCTGCCCCCCCTTGCGCAGGCTAGGGACAATTTAGATCTGACAGACTAGGGACAATTTACAATCTTTACCAAAGCCAATTAAACTACAAACATGTATGTATTTAGTGTGGGAGGAAATCGGAGCACCTGGTGAAAAGCCACACAGTCATGAGCAGAATGTACAAACTCCGTACAGACGGCACCCGTAGTCTGGATCTAACCTGGGTCTCAGGTGCTGTAAGGCAGCAACTCTACCACAGTGCCACTGTGCTGACATAGCTTCAAAACATTCTCGAGGGGGAAGGGGAGCAGCCAGAAGTCATTATGAACATTGGCACAAATTACGTACTTAGGAAAAGGGATGCGCTCCTGCAAGGTGATAAAGGGAGGTAAGCAAAAGGTTAAAAAGCAGGATCACACGGGTAGAAATTTCTGGATTACCCCTAGTGCTACGACATATCTCACAAAAACACAGGCATAATTTGAGCCCAGAGGAGAGCAAATAACCACACCTTCGATTATGTTTTTTGAATAAATAACCAAGAAGGTTTTCCTAGGGCAGATTTGTGAATAGATGGTAATTATAATTGAGCATGGCAGAGCTCAGAGTTAAGACATAAAGTAGCCTGCAGCAGGATTATCTGTCATACATTTTTTATTATATTTTGAATAGATCAGAAATGTCAGTGTAAAATCAAAAAGTCTGTTACAGATCATGGATACCTTGCGCGATTGGGCAAATGATTAGACAACTCTCTTACCTAACCGATCTTGAAATTAACTGAAGCTTGTTCCCATGGTCACCCCCCCTATCAGACATCCCCCTTCCTCGCACTCCATACAATTTAACAGGCTTTTCTTTGTTTCCCTCCCAGTTATCAGGAAGGATCTTCAACCTCAAATATGTTAGACATGTCCTGCAGAGTATTTCCAGTATTTTCAATTTTAATTTTAGATATCCTGCAACTGCAGTTTTTTTTCATTTCATAGGCAGTCCTCTTGCTCTGACCAACACCTCATTATTAATGGTTTTAAGTGCCTTTTGCAGCAGGAAATATATTACCTGCCAGCCCTCAGTAGCAAGAAGAGTAGTATTCTTTGTGATTTTGAACTTTTAATTGTTTCTTCCTGAATCCAAAACAGTGATGAAGAGTGCTATTTAAAACTGATAGCAAGATGTTCCACTATTTATTTTGGAGCAGTTAAAAATAGCATTAAGGAGGTTGTTAATTACATTTTAACACTGGAAAATGGCATTGATGAACATCTAACTCCTAGTATTGGGAACGGTGAGAATAAACTATCAATTAGAGTCATACAGCGTGGAAACAGGCCCTTCGGCCCAACTTGCCCATTTTGGCCAACATGTCCCAGCTATACTAGTCCCACCTGCCTGCGTTTGGCTCATATTTCTCTAAACCTGTCCTATCCATGTACCTGTCTAATTGTTTCTTAAACAATTATTTCTTAAACTAATTGTTCTAAAAATCTATTTAGCTGATTAAGGTCTGTTCTCATTTCCCAGTGTGAAGCATATGTATCTCAAACATTAGGTTAACTCCTAACTGCCCTCTGTAATACCTGGCGATGGACATCAAACGGCGGCCCTGCCACCAGGGTGAATACACTGTAAACGCATAAATCAAACAAATTCACATTGTTCTCTTCACAATTAGGTTTTCCAATGAAATGCAATGGTAACTTGGAAATTGTTTTGCATACTTCTATTCAGCACTTTACAACCTTCCAGAATCAACAATGAGATTAACAATTTCAAATAATAATCCTGGTTCTCACTTTTCTTGACAGTTGTTGTGGTGATGGATTTGCAGTTGCTATTTTCAACTGCTCTAGGCACATCCTTTGCTCATGTACTTGTCCTATTGCCATTTTTTTGTGCTCTTATCCATTCACCAGTTCATTTCCCTTCCGTCCTATTAAAGACCTTTATTTTTGATCTTTCCCTCGACCCCTCTCCCTGATTTAGTATTATTAATTATCTTGGAAGCACAAGTGACTACAGTGTCTTGGATGTTAAATAACTTGGAGATATCTCAGTGTTTCCTGTTCTAATGGATGTAGGTCATCTTCCAGTCCCCAACTCTTTCTTTTTTGTTAATCCCCCTCTTCAAATTTTCCATTTCTTGTTTTGTTTCTTTCAAATGGAAAGTAACCATATAACCATATAACACCATATAACAATTATAGCACGGAAACAGGCCATCTCGGCCCTTCAAGTCCGTGCCGAACAACTTTTTTCTCTTAGTCCCACCTGCCTGCACTCATACCATAACCCTCCATACCCTTCTCATCCATATGCCTATCCAATTTATTTTTAAATGATACCAACGAACCAATTTATTTTTAAATGATACCGCCACCACTACCACTGGAAGCTCATTCCACACCGCTACCACTCTCTGAGTAAAGAAGTTCCCCCTCATGTTACCCCTAAACCTCTGTCCCTTAATTCTAAAGTCATGTCCTCGTGTTTGAATCTTCCCTATTCTCAAAGGGAAAAGCTTGTCCAAATTAACTCTGTCTATCCCTCTCATCATTTTAAAGACCTCTATCAAGTCCCCCCTTAACCTTCTGCGCTCCAGAGAATAGAGACCTAACTTATTTAACCTATCTCTGTAACTTAGCTGTTGAAACCCAGGCAACATTCTAGTAAATCTCCTCTGTACCCTCTCTATTTTGTTGACATCCTTCCTATAATTGGGCGACCAAAATTGTACACCATACTCCAGATTTGGTCTCACCAACGCCTTGTACAATTTTAACATTACATCCCAGCTTCTATACTCAATGCTCTGATTTATAAAGGCTAGCATACCAAAAGCTTTCTTTACCACCCTATCTATATGAGATTCCACCTTCAAGGAACTATGCACGGTTATTCCCAGATCCCTCTGTTCAACTGTATTCTTCAATTCCCTACCGTTTACCATGTACGTCCTATTTTGATTTGTCCTGCCAAGGTGTAGCACCTCACATTTATCAGCATTAAACTCCATCTGCCATCTTTCAGCCCATTTTTCCAACTGGCCTAAATCACTCTGTAGACTTTGGAAATCCTCTTCATTATCCACAACACCCCCTATCTTGGTATCATCTGCATACTTACTACTCCAATTTACCACCCCTTCATCCAGATCATTGATGTACATGACAAACAACAAAGGACCCAACACAGATCCCTGAGGCACCCCACTAGTCACCTGCCTCCAACCCGACAAACAGCCATCCACCATTACTCTCTGGCTTCTCCCATTCAGCCACTGTTGAATCCATCTTGCTATTCCTGCATTTATACCCAACAGTTGAACCTTCTTAACCAACCTTCCATGAGGAACCTTGTCAAAGGCCTTACTGAAGTCCATATAGACAACATCCACTGCTTTACCCTCGTCAATTTCCCTAGTAACCTCTTCAAAAAATTCAAGAAGATTAGTCAAACATGACCTTCCAGGCATAAATCCATGTTGACTGTTCCTAATTAGACCCTCTTTATCCAGATACTTATATATATTATCTCTAAGTATCTTTTCCATTAATTTACCCACCACTGAAGTCAAACTAACCGGTCTATAATTGCTAGGTTTACTTTTAGAGCCCTTTTTAAACAATGGAACAACATGCGCAGTACGCCAATCCTCGGGGACTATTCCCGTTTCTAATGACATTTGAAATATTTCTGTCATAGCCCCGGCTATTTCTACACTAACTTCCCTCAATGTCCTAGGGAATATCCTGTCAGGACCTGGAGACTTATCCACTTTTATATTTTTCAAAAGTGCCAGTACTTCTTTTACTTTGAAACTCATAGTATCCATAGCTACTCTACTAGTTTCCCTTACCTCACATAATTCAATATCCTTCTCCTTGGTGAATACCGAAGAAAATAAATTGTTCAATATCTCCCCCATCTCTTTTGGCTCTGCAGATAGCTGTCCACTCGGTCTCTCCAATGGACCAATTTTATCCCTTGTTATCCTTTTGCTATTAATATAGCTGTAGAAACCCTTTGGAAAGTGTGACGTGTTTGTCAAAGAAGGGGACAATTGAGGGTTGTGGAAGATTTTAACTAACCATCTTCACATTCTCTTTCCCTTCCATATTTCCATTTCTTCCACTCCAAACTATATTTTCAACCCTGCTATCAAATATTTTACCATTATCCCTCCATCCTGTCTCTTTTAACTTGTTCTCAGAAGTACAAGTGGATACAACGGTCCAACCAGCACCTCCTCACACATTAACCAGCCTCGACAACCTCCCTTCCTGTTGTTTCATTTCACATTGAAACCTAGAATGTAGGAGCAGAAATAGGCTCACTCTGTCCTTCCTCTTCCATATCTCAACTATATTCCCAATCTATCGCCCTGATATGTCCAGAATCCAATCTTCTTGTTTGTTAAAAGAAAATTAAATTGAAAAATTTACATTTGTTATGAGCTATCAGGATAGAAATTTGTTCATTCCAAGAAATGGAAAATAGGATTAGGTTAGATCGAAGAAAGGTTTGAGTGGATAAAATATTTTTTTTCAGCACAATGAAAATAATGAAGCAGTAGACTTTGTAAAGTATTCCATCATTAATGTCAATTGAAGTTGAAACGGGGCAAGGTGTTGGCAAAGGTGATCAAACTACTAGATTTTGTGACACTGTTGAAGTTGAATTTTAACTTATCTTTTTGAAGGACCTGTCCCACTGCGGCGACTTAATTCGCGCACTCGAGCTAGGTCGCGGCGCTTTTTTCAACATGCTGAAAAATGCCCACGAGTATAAAAAAAATGTCGCCATGGAAAAAATCGATATTTTTTTTACCCGTAGGTTTAGTCGAGGTAGGTCACAGTAGGCCATAATGCTATTGTAGGTAATAGAAGACAATCGAAGATAGTCAAAGGTAAAGCTCATTGAGGAAAAAAAAGGTAAGTAAACCGACTGGTAATGTTAAATGACCCCTAAACTTTATCTAAATGTTGCGTGGCTTCTTAAGTGTCCCCCTCGCTCCCCCCTCTCTTCCCCCGCGCTCTCTAAAGGACACCGTAACAGTGCCAGCCGTCTTTTACATTCCTGTTCATCGTGGGTGTGAATTTCAGGCAGTGCTCCTCCGCTTTCCCTGGCCCCCGGTTTTGCGGTGTGTGTGTGCGCAGACGGTCGATCCAGCGCGCGGTTTCATCACTGACGGTCGATCCAGCTCGAGGTTTTTCAGGCGAGTGCCCTCGAGCTTGAAGGTCGAAGACAGTCGTTCAAAAGTTGCATTAGTGGGACAGGCCCTTGAATCTTCTTCTCAATCTTTTTCATTTTCTGCTATCTTTCTCTTTCTACTACCAACATGTAAAGTCTAAATATTTCCCTGTCATTAATCCCCACGTTCCTCTTACCAACAATCGCTTTCTGTCTTTTTATTTCCTTTCATTCTTTCCCATTCATGCTTGGGTCTTTTCAAAACAAGCACTCTCCTTGAGAAGAGAGCTTTGAGATTTGTCTGCATTTTTTCAAGTATTTTTGATAAAACTACACGGCAGAGGTTTCCAAAAAATGAAGGAAATGTTCAGTACAACTTAATGAACTGTACTCAAGAAGGTAGGAAAAATATTGCACATTGAGCATGCATTAAACATTTAATTCACAGCCCTGGGCAAAAGTATCGTCCATCTAAACTTTGTTTAGAACTTCCAAAACTAAAGGCGAGTCAAAATAATTTGAATAGTCTTATTTTATCTTGTGTCTCAGACCAAGTTCTTAAGAAGCCACCAATGCCCATGTGTACTATAGCAATGTGGCAATTTCACTTAAACTGCTATCCTTATGAAAAATAATCTTAATAGGAATTTTTACTTTCATTAGCAATGAAATGTAACCATATTGCAATGAAGATTGGTTGTACAATGTTTAGAGTACTTGCAAGGAAATGTATAAACTCAAAGATCTTGATGGTCTTAAATGTGATCCATCCTTAAAAAGCATCTTATTTCCATCAGAGACTGATAAGACTGTGCAGAACCTTATTATTTGGTACACCAAATGCTACTGTAGTAATCTACTCTGCTCGCATCCCATCTCTGTAATATTCTTTTTGCTCAGAAAGCTTTCTAATTTGCATTTTAAAGGATATCCAAATTACTATTCAACCAAGGTTTTTGTCAGTGCCATTCACTGCTTCTTTAATAATCTCCACAAAACTGTGCCTAAAACCCCATGTTATTTCTTGTACAAGCTCAGCGTGCCATCTTATTCTCTCTGAGCTTCTACATGATCAGGACAATTTTTAGTATCTTGACCAATTATTCCACCATGATCCACGTCCTGTGGGCAGCTCCCTAGCTCCAGGGTGTCTTCTGCCATCTGAGTTTATTCTGCCATGTCTTTCAGCAGTTTCATAATTCTTACCTCAATCATATGTTGGCAGCTGTGTGGGGAAATAACCAAATTACAGGCAGTAGACCTTTATACAGTGACTGCAGGTCCACTTGCAAGATTGGGACCGAATAACTCTTTGTCTCCAGATTTGCCTGCGGGAGTCTGGTCATCGTGGGTGACCATGGAGGAGAATTCCATAGGCCAAGCTCGTCCAACATGAGTGTTTGGGAATATGGTTCTTCCAGTTTATTCTTCATTAGGAAAGAGCAGTCCTGACATAAACTGCTGCTGCAAAATCTACTCTCTTATTTTATCCACGACCCTTTCCTTTCCATCTCAGAAATGCCACTTCATCCATTTGACCACATATCCATTATTTTCATCTGCAATTGCTTTGCATACTTGATGTCACTGTCTCCATCACAGGAAATAGACTAATGACTGATCTCTATTACAAATCCACTGACTCCCGCAACTATCTCGACTACACTTCTTCTACCCTTCTTGCAAAGACTCTATCCCCTACTCCCAATTCTTCCGTCCACACGGCATCTGCACCCAAGATAAAGTGTTCCATACTAGGACATCCGTGATGTCCTCATTCTTTAGGGAACGGGGGTTCCCCTCTCCCATCACAGATGAGGCCCTCACTTGTGTCTCCTCTGTACCCCGCAGCTCCGCCCTTGCTCACCCTCCCCCTAGTTGCAACAGAGACAGAGTCCCCCTAGTCCTTACCTTCCACCCCAGCAGCCTTTGCATACAACACATAATCCTCTGACATTTCCGCCATCTCCAACGGGATCTCACCACTAGCCACATTTTCCCAACTCCACACCTTTCCGCCTTTCGCAGAGACCGTTCCCTCCCCAACTCCCTAGATAACTCATCCCTTCCCACCCAAACCACCCCCTCCCAGGTACCTTCCCCTGCAACCACAGATAATACAACAGCTATCACTATACCTCCTCCCTTGACTCTGTCCAGAGACTCCAACAGTCCTTTCAGGGTAGGCAGAGGTTCACTTGCTCCTCCTCCAACATCATCTACTGTACCTGTTGTTCAAGATGTGGATTCGTATAGATCGGAGAGACCAAACGCAGACTGGGCGATCGTTTCGCAGAGCACCTTCGCTGCCTGAACCTACCTGATCTCCCGGTTGCTGGACACTTTAATTCTCCTTCCCATTCTTACACAGACCTTTTTGTCCTCTGTCTCCTCCGTTGTCAGAGTGAGGCTAAGTGCAAATTGGATGAACAGCATCTTATATTTCGCTTGGGCATTTTACAGCCCAGTGGTATGAATATTGATTTATTTCACTTCAGGTAGCCCCGGCATTCTCGCTCTCTATCCCTCCCCCACCCAAATCGCACTAACTTCTCATTTTCACCCTGCAATCTGCTAATAAAGGCCTGTTTCCTTTAGCATATTACTTTTTTACATATCGTTCATTCATTGATCTTTATCTCTCCACAACACCCCCTATATCTATAGTCCAGGTGTCAGAAATGATGGGAAGAAGGCAGGAGAATGGGGTTAGGAGGGAGAGATGGATGAGCCATGATTGAATGGTGGAGTAAACTTGATGGGCCAAATGGCCTAATTGTACCATTCCTTATGACCTTATCAACATCATAATTGGTGGTTCGATTCATTTATTTTCTATGTTTCTTCTTAAAATTTGAGGCATTCAATTTATTTAACAAATCCTGCATTCTCCTCCATAGTTTAGTTGGTTGCCGCTCCCCTAGTTTGTCAATCTTCTTATCAGTAATGTGCCTGTTCAAAGATCCTTCTCATGTTGTTCTTGTTTCCTTCATTCCTTTCAATCTCTCTGAATTAATCATATTTATTTTGGAGTTTGTTTGGTTCATAGTTTTTATTATTATGTTTAAATGTAGTCCTTTATATCACTGATCTAAACAGATGGTAATTTTTAATAATTGTATATTTCACTGAGGCATGCAAGTTTAAAAATTCCTCCTTTAAAGCATCAAAATCAATTTAACTCTAGATATGTATAATAGGAAGATTAAATGAGAACTTACCAGTTTGAAGTTTGATATTTATTTTATGAGGAGTTGCGATGAGGGATTACGTGAAGAAGCCCGCCAGCCCGCATGCGCGTCAACCTTCAAAGCAGCGGTGTGAAATCACAGAAACCCAGTTGATGAACTGATTATAGGACGATTCGAGAAAACTAGAACTACCAGCTGACTTTATGAGAAGGCTTAGGAGCGGAGGTCACATAATCCCTCATCGTAACTCCTCCTAAAATAAATATCAAACTTCAAACTGGTAAGTTCTCATTTAATCTTCCTAATTTACTTCGGAGTCACGTGAATGACTACGTGAAGATTTCAAAGCACTGTGATTTCATGCAGTGAACATGAGTCCATGCCACACATGGCATTAGTTGACCAGAAATGATTGAAAAGATAACAAATTCAGACATGACATAGATTTAAAATGTGCTGATGCAAATGATAATAATAATAGCGATCCCTACATCCGGGAAAGAACTTAAAATTGAGTTGCCAAACGAACCAGGCCTGGCAATCTGTTTCTTATAAAAGGTTTGGAAAGCTCACTCATTCGACCATCTTGCTGTCGCTAGGATGCGGTCCAGCGGAACCCCCATGAACCTCACTGCTGATGTTGCAGCCCTGATGGAGTGAGATTTAAAATATCAGTTCACTCCTGCACAAGTCAATACATGTCTTAACCATCTGGAGATGATCCGCACTGAAACCCTCTTGTGTGGTTTTGTGTGGCTAATGAACATTGCCAGCTCAGTGCCTCTAAGTTTCTTTGTAGCCTTAAAATATTGATGAATATGTGTGACAACACACAATCTATGGTCCATAGGATATGCCAGAACAACCCCGGTCTGCTATCTTTAATTAGCTCATTGCATGGAACGTTATTTTGTAGTTAGATATAACCATTCTGTCCAGCTGTAGTTTATGCAGTGACTGGACGCGTTGCGCCGAAACTAGCGCCTTGAGCATAACTACCTTACACGTGAACCAGACCAATGATAAGGATGTAGCTGGAGCGCACTGGCGAAGTTGTGTTAACACAATGTTAACATCCCATACTTCTGTGTACCTGGGCCTGGGAAGGTTTGTATTAAAGATCCCCTCCATGAATCTGGATATCAGAGGGTGAGACCCGATAAAGTGGTGCCCTGATCCCAGCAGCAAATATGCTGACAAGGCACTTTTGGCACAGTCAATGGCACTATAACTTAATCTTTGTCAAAGAATAATTTTGGAAGAAATACCAAAACGTCAGTTATCCATGTCGTATTATATGTTATATTTGAATTTAAACAAAACACTTCCCATCTCCTGATGTAGGAAATGTACTGTTTCTTGGTGCTATCTCCACAAGCTGCAGTGATCACATCCATGGTTCGGTCTGACAACCCGAGCCTCAGGACAGGTGTTTTTAGAGTCTGCAAATCAATAAATTGATTCCATATACAGAGGGTGGGCTTTCCGAGTCATGGGATGAACCAGCAAATGTCTTTGTTTTAGAAATAACCATATAAGGTTCTATTATCATTCAAAACATCAGTGGGAACCATGGCTGCGTAGGCCAATCAGGCACTATCAAAATGCCTGAAGCGGAATCTTGCTGGATTTTTTGGAAGACCTGACTGATGAGGCAAATTGGAGGAAAGGCATAAAAGCACATTCCTCCCCAGTGTAGCAAGAATGCATCCATCGCCACTGCCTCTCCGGTGTTCCATACTGAGCAACAATGTCGTTAAATACTTTATGGTCCAACATCCATTCTGTGTTGTCATTGAGTTTGTGTGACCTGGTGTCCACCATCATGTTAAACCTGCCCACGATACACCAGTGCCAAATAAGGTTAGCTAAATTATCACAGGATACTGACTTGATTCCACCCATGTGATTAATATATGCCACAGCTGTAGTGTTGTCGATCTGTAGTTAAAACATGCAGAGTATGCATATTCCCACGATAAGATTTTAACTCATAAAATGCCCCCAGCATCTCCAGGTAGTTGATACCATGTAACTGAAGAATTTGATAACTCATGCCACCGCAACTAGGGATGGTATAAGTAGCTGTTCATCCTTGAGCACTAGCATCAGTTTGTAATATAACTGGAGTTTTACTGACCAAAATGTTACTGCCGAATATTGGTCGTCCACCATTGTAATTCACCTATAGCTTCAGCTGGTAACAGCATTGGTCTGTTAAAATGACCTAAATGATATTTGAGTGCTTGCACCTTTGCACATTGTAAATTCTGATAATGCAAAGGACCAAATTGTGCAGCTGGAAAAACAGCCACTAATTTGCCAATTACATTAGTCACCTGTAGAATAGATGGCTGTTTCATAACAACAAGGTTGTTACAGGCTTCTGTTGATTCTAATCTCTTGCCCCAGGCAGAGTCACAGACATATTAATAGAGTTAATGGTAAACCACAAATAATTAATAACTCTAGTTGGTATTAACTTGGATTGAACTGGATGGATGAGAAACCCCAACTTCTTAAATATGAGTTTTGTGGCTGAAAGTAACTACTTTAGGCGATTTCAGCATTTTTCCTATGATGAGAAAATCATCCAACTATGTCATAACATTGTGTTTTTGAGCTCTAAGCAGCCCAAGCACCAGCTTTAATAATTTGGTAAATAACCTGGCCTGAAGTTGACCATTAGGCAACGCTTTAATCTATCACAGGTGCCCCATCCAGCTAAATTTCAAATATATCCGGTTATCCATGTGAATGGGTACCGAATAGTATGCATCTTTGAGATCAATGCATGCCATAAAGCATCCTTTGGTAAACAGTTGTTTGGCAATAACGAAGTTTTCCATTTTGAAACGTCTATACTGCCCATAAGAGTTAGTTGTGTTAAATCAAGGATGATCCGACATCCTCCATCTTTCTTTTTTGGAGGTGCAGGGTGTCGTCGCCGGTGAAGCTTTGCTCGTCGTGGGTGCTTTAATTAACCCGACAGGTTTTGCTTCCTCATCCAGATCTTTTACGTGTTTGGATATCTGCTTGTATATCCAGACCTTTTTGTTTGGAAAATTCAACTTGGAACCCTTGTATACTGTGCAGTATAAACTGATCTGATGTTATCTATTTCCATTCGTGCAAAAACCAAGTGTAATCTGTCACCAACTTGTAACTGGTCCACACACCCCATGTTTCGGAAAGAACCAGACCCACCTACCTCCATGGTTACCGGTGGTCTTATGGTAAGCCCAAAGGCCCCTGATGCGGGTTCTATTTCCAGCCTCAAAGTTTGGAGGGTAGGACTGCTGGGGTGCGTGGATTGCGCATTTTCCCTGAAGGCCGGCTTGGGCCTTGGCCTAAAAGACCTCTGCCCAGAGAATCAGCTTTTGTGCTGCCGCCAGCTTCAGTGAACCGCTTACTGCCGATGGAGGTGTAGGGGTGTTGTCGCCGAAACGGTGAAGCTTTGCTCGTCGTTGCTAACTTGATTAGTCCGACAGCTTTTGCTTCCTCATCCAGGTCTTTTACCTGTTTGGGTAGGTCTTCCCCGAAGAGAAGATTCGGCGGCTGGACATTGCAGGCGTTGCATAAGTCTGCAAATGTGGGATTTAAGGCAGGTCTGATGACATTCTTCTGAAAGCAGTTCATTTCAAAGTGTGCATCGCACATCAACGCCAGGGCATCCTGCTGGATGTCCGATAAGGGCCCGCCATTCACAGATCTGGCAAATGCCGTGATGCCTGACACCAGTAATTTTTTTTATTTGTTGGAGTTTCACTTCCTGGGTTTGACGCCCCCTCCAATATCTCCCCAGATAGCGCTGTTCACTGCCGGCACTTTCAGGAATGCACAATTTACAGGTGTATGGTATTCTGCAGCCATCACCTGTTCCTGTAATGATGTGACATGAGGTAGTTGATGCTGGAAGCCAACTCTGGTTGCAGCAGCTCTTTTGTTTGCGAGGGTATCGCAAACCTTGATGTCATGACAGACAATTCTTGAACCTCACGCATGTATTCCAATATGTTCCACGGACATACTTCCAAATTCGGAGTCAGTCATACACTGACCCCTGGCACTCCCCTCCATAGAGAGGGTGATTTTTAAGCAGCCCTGAAATAGGCGCTGCCGCAGGCCCTCGAGGAGACCTGCTCTGATGTGGCACCGTTTCACAGAGCATATCATGATGGAGCATCCTCTGTGGGATGAACACCCGAGAACACTATCCATGCTCCATCTGGGATCAACGCCCGAGGACACTAACCATGTTTGTCGGAGGGGAACCCTCCTGGCCTGACTCGTCCGAGTCCACAGGCCTCTCAGACTCTGTTTGACTGTACACCCTTTTGGGGTTGCCAAAGCATTGTCAGCGACTCGGGTAGCAAACCTGACGGCCGCCGGCTACCTGCACTCCTGCTGTCCTCCGTAGCCGGTGTCCCTGCAGCCCGTCTGGATTTCGCCCCGGATATCCTTATCCGCAGAAAACTCTGTAAATGAGATTTTCCCCCAACCAAAAATACAACCTGAGAATAAGTTTAAAACCTACCCACAGGCTTTGGAAACTTACCGCTGGCGGAGCGACGCTCCTCCCAGCCTGTCGTAGTGCCATGCGTAGACGTGCTGGCGGGCTTCTTCACGTAGTCACTCATGTAACTTCGAAGTAAAATCAGAGGTTAAGTTGCTGTCTTAACAACCAGAATTCTGGACCATGGATCCAGAGTCATGAGTTCAGCTGGGGAACTTAATTTCAGGTAACTAACTAAATCTGAAAAGTTAATAAAAAAAATAAACACTGTAATGGTAATAAGGAGACCACTTAATTGTTGTGTAAATTCTCAAAAACTGAGCAAAACACGAAGTGTCCAGGAAGCATCTGTGGACGGTGCCTGACTCACTGAGTTACTCCAGCACTTTGTGTTTAGCTCAAGATTTCAATACCAGCATTTTCTTGTGCATCCATTCTTAAAAAAATGTTTGTGTTGTTGTTATTAGACAAGGGTAGTCTTAAGATACAGGATAATATTGATGTTGCTGGAATGGGCAGAGCAACGACAGGTAAGGTTTAATCCTTAGAAGTTTTGATGTGAATCATTTTGGGAAGCCTAATAAGGGTCATACTTACATAGTGAATGGCATTGTAAACTTGGCTTACAAATCCAGGGATACCTGAAAGTGGCAGCACGTAGACAAGGTTTTGAAAAAGGCATATGGGATACTTGCCTTCACTATTTGGGTCTAAAGAAGGGCCCTGACCCGAAACATCACTGGTGCATGTTCTCCTGAGATGCTGCCTGATTCACTGCTTACTCCAGCACTTTGTGTTCCATGCAAGATTCCAGCATCTGCAGTTCCTCGTGTCTATATAAAACATGAATTGGAGCACGAGTGAAGAACAGTCTTATTTCTGTGTTATCCTGAAACTCATTCTCATACTCACCTAGCCATCAACTCTCTTATTATTCTTTCTCTCATTAAGTTAGACTAATGTAATAGTTAACTGACGAGCATGTCATTGGGATGTGGAAAGCCATTTGGTTATGGGGAGACTATTCGAAGTCCTCAGAAATTAATCTGTCCATAGACCTGTCCATGGACCTGTGGTACATCAGCACAAAACCTCCGCACCACAGTGCCTCCTTGAATTATGTGCAAAGACTTTACTTATGTTAACCATGTGGTAGTATTGATTGAGTCCTTAAGCACTCATCATGGTATTCCAGTGAAGCAGCATTGGAGGCTGCTATGGAGATGAGGGAAAACAAAGGTCCCCCGTGTGCAAGTACCGGCCCATAGGAAAGCCTAATGTGATTCACCCCAAGTGAATTGCTGTGGTAGCCATAACCTACCACAAAGTACTCGGCTAGATTCGTGCACTAAAGTGTATCCTAAAGCATATAGCAAAGGAACACTTCCACCAGCCCACTAGATCTGCATCGACGATCTAAACCCATTTACATTAGTCTTATTCTATTCTCCCCTGTCACTTTCCTCCAAATATGCTACTCACGTAGATACTAGGGGCTAATTTGCAGTGGCAAATTAATCTACAAACCAGCAAGTCTTTGGAATTCAGTAGGAAGTTGAAGCATGCAGAGGGAAGAGCACGTGGTCACAGGGAGAATGCAGAGAATGTGTAAACTCTATATGGACAGCACCGGTGGTTAGGATGGAACCAAATCGCTGGACATGTGTGGCAGCAACTCCACCAGCTGCCCTACTAGGACAGCACCAAACTGCTCTAGCCAGTTTAACATCTTTCATTGATCCAATAACTTTGTATGTTCTTCATTTCTTTCTGGATATAGACCTTGCATCTGCTAAAGACTTCCATTTTGGCTGATTTACTGAGAGTTGTCAACTCTAGAATTGTACCACTAGCTCATTGGACTGGATTTTCTTTAACGAACTCCACTGTTTACACTTAAGGGCCTGTCCCACCAGCATGCAACTCTATGCGATGAACGCGATCAAACTAGAAGCGGGGGCCGCGCAGAGGTCGGGTGATACCTTGTACAGGGCCGTTCCCACCAGCAAAAAAATAAACACTGTAATGGTAATAAGGAGACCACTTAATTGTTGTGTAAATTCTCAAAAACTGAGCAAAACACGAAGTGTCCAGGAAGCATCTGTGGACGGTGCCTGACTCACTGAGTTACTCCAGCACTTTGTGTTTAGCTCAAGATTTCAATACCAGCATTTTCTTGTGCATCCATTCTTAAAAAAATGTTTGTGCAAGCGCAACCAAACCGGCAGTAGGGGCTGCGCGGAGGTCGGGTGAGTGGCGCAACGCAGCGCTAAGTGAGGCGAACTTGGAGGTAAGTTCGCCAGGACAGAGAGGGGCACACAGAGAGGGGCACCGAGGCGCGCACACACACACACACACACACACACACACACACACACACACACACACACACACACACACACAGGGCCACGGAACCACACACATAGAGGGTCACGGAGGCACTTACAAATAGGTTCACGGAGGCACGATGTCGGGGTGGTGTGTAAATGTCGAGGCGACTGCGAGCCGACAAGCCATAGTCGGTTTGGACATAGTCAATTTTTCGGAGCCCCGCGCGGTGTCGGGACGAACTTGGGATGATCTCCGCACGGCTCCGGCGATCGAAGTGGGACCGGCCCCGTGACGCCGGACGGCTCAAGCGACCACGTTAGTTCGCGCTACTGGCATAGAGTTGCATGCTGGTGGGACAGGCCCTTTATCCTCACAACTATCCTTTACCAGACCAAGAAGACCAATGCCAGAGCCACAGGAAGGCATTGAGCAACATTTGGTGCCTCCAGTTACTTAAGTGTGCCTTATAAATATTAATTTGGGTAATTGATTAGTAAGGGTGTCAGGGGTTGTGGGGAGAAAGCAAGACAATGGGATTGTGAGGCAAAGACCAATCAGCCATGGTTGAGTGGTGGAGTAGATTTATGAATTATGCTCCTATAACCTATGAACTATAAATGATCCAGAACAAGCCATGTCCACAGAACTCTAATTGAGATCTTTGATAACTAGCCATGCCTCACTCCAGCTTTGCCAGCTATCAGTTTGTCAATGGTTCTTGGACATTTACAGGACATTAAAATGATATACTTTTTAATTGACTTGATTATTAAAAAGATAATTAGCTGAAAGCAGTTTCATACAATTAAAATGTTAAACTTAGTTTTATGTTTTTAAATTATTTGTGTTGCCATGTCTTCTCTGTCGCCTATATATACCATTTGAATGAATGAGACTCATGATTCCTCTGGCATGTATAATCTGATTAGAACAGCAGGCAGCGCTGAGCAAAAATCTCATTGTATCTCAAATCGTATTGAATTGTCTGATGGTTATTGACATATAATGCTATTGTTAACTTTTAGTTTGGTAATTTTAGTTTGTTACTTTGTGGCATTAGACTTTATAGATACAGTGCAGAAACAAGCCCTTCTGCCCACTGAGTTTGCGATCACCACTGCACTAGCACTATCCTGGGACAATTTACAATTTTACCAAACCCAATTTACCTACAAACCGGAAAACTGGAGCACATGGATAAAACCCATGTGGTCACTGGGAAATGTACAAACTCCATACAGACGGCACCCGTGGTTATGATAGAACCCGGGTCTCTGGCGCTGTAAGACTCTACCGCTGCACCACTGTGCCACCCCACTTGCCGGAACCAAATCATGATAAAAGTTGCTTTTTATTTCAACCCCATAGATTTGATCTATCTGACCATTGAGTCAAAAAAGCATTCCAAAAATAGAATAAAAGTGTCTGATGTGAATTTCGTCTGAGTGTACTACGTAGACTGGAGTATGTAGCAAGCACAGGTAACATTAGGTTTGGGATGATTTGCATCAAAATAGACATCACTTTACTTTAATACTTGCACAGATTCTGTGTCCCTGACACGAAGTTGCCTTCAACTGGAATATAATTTAAGCAGAGGCAGTAAAACAGCATTCTGGCAGTAATTTGGCGTTCATTGTGTCTTTCAAAGGCAACTCTGCAAATGCATTGGATTACTGAATTTAGTTCCAATTATCTTGTGAAACGCTACGGCAAATTAAAATATAAACACATACTACAAATTCAGATTCGTTTACTGTCAAAAGCCTTGTTTCTCTTCCCACAGAGAATGCAATAAAATTCCCTGTTTAAATGAAGCTCAGAGTAAACAGTAAACATTTTAATGATAAATGCAATACATGTAATGACAAGTGCAAAACGGCAAAATGGTGCAATACTTTTGGTGCAATCTGAAGTGAGGAAAACATACTAAAGTATAATAACGGAATAAGTGAAAGAGGTTGATTTAAGAGTATGTGCCCGGACCTGCGGGGAGGCAGTGTGAAAGAGATGAGTGGTTCAGGAAAATGATAACTAGGGATGAAGCTTTTCTTGAGTTTTGAGATCTGAGCTTTGAAGATGTCTATCTTCTGCCAGAAGGTAGAAGAGCAAAAAGGGAATGGCCAGGGTGGCAGGCATTCGTGATGGTACTCCCAGCTTTCTTGATACAATAAACCATGAAAATGGACAGCATGGAAGGAAGGAAGTGCCAATCATGTGATAGACTGGTCTGCAGATTCATGCGGTCAAGAGTGGAGCAGCTGCCACACCAGGCTGAGATGCTTTCTGTCAGAATAGCTGGAGAGGGGATTGTTTGGTGGGAAGAGATGAGTGAGCCATGGAGTTGCGGAGGGAGGGATCTCAGCATATGGTGGGGATGGGTAGATGTGACTAGTGGTGGGATCATTTTGGCTGTGATGGAAATCTGCGACATATTTAGATGCATAGCAGATGTTGAGCAAAAGTCAGAAGCGTGAAGGTGAATTGCACATTGAAATGTTTGGGCAAATTTCCCGCAGAAGTTAATTAACCTAGGCATGATTTCTTGTGTGATCTAACATTTGCAAAAGGCTTTTTATGCTCAATTTACATATAACTACCAAATGTTATTGGCCCAATTTCCAGGCATCTCTGTGCAGTGCATGATTCTGAAAAATAGAATGTAAAATAGTCAGTGCTTGTATACTAGATAGTGATATTGTCTGCATGATTGATATATGTGAGTGGGTAGTTCTCTGCTGGAGCCATTTGGGTTATAAAACCTGCGGCATTAAAACGGGAAGAAGCTGCCTCTCAGCACTGCGGAAATGCAGTAAAGGATTGTTGGCTTCAAGTAAAAAATGTTCACAGCAAAAATAGTGTCCTTATAAATCCATTTGAAAGGCAACTATCTGAGCAAGTGGAGATCTACCAATTGTTTCATAAAGCCAAACGGGTTCCATAGAAATGTTGCCAAAATTCAAGGATCAACATAATTATCCTGTAGTTCCCAAATCTCTTCTGTATGTCATCAGACAGGCGTGACATTACTTTTACTTGGAAAACAAGGCTCTTCAAAAAATGCAGAGCTTGTTTATGAATGCAGAGAAAATATTGCTTGCAGGGATATTGTTAGAAGAAAATAATTGTTTTTTACATATGCATATTTTTGACCAGTTGATCTGAACAAAAAAAGCAGGCTTTCACTGTGCGTCGGTGCCTAGATGGCTTCAGGAATTCTTTGATATTTGGCTTTCCACCCTCTCTCAACATTTTTCATTACTAATGACCAACTTGGCATCCACCATCTTGTCTTTTGCACTCCATTCATCCACTCTAATCTCACCCTTGTGCAGATTTCCACTCTCTGCGCACCAATCCCAACTTTGTAATCAAGCCTACAGTGTGCTATAGCAGAACAATTTCTACCTTGTAGAGGCTTAGTGACAGCTTCCTCACACCTCTTCATACCTACCACTGCTCCATAACCAACCAACATCAGGCTGCTGTCATCCGCAAATCGCCAATCTCTTCACCTCCACTGCCTCCAACGTAATAGTTTCCAAACCACATACTGCCCATTTCTATTTCCTACCCAAGATTCACAAACAGGACTGCCCTGGTGGGCCTATAACATCTGCCTACTCTTCCCCTACTGGACTTACCATCTCATACTTCAACTTGAGGGGTCTTGACCAGAAACATTGACTTTCCATTTACCTCCACAGATACTACCAGACTCACTAGTGCAACATTTTTCCTGTTTATGCTTCAGTTTCCAACTTCTGCAGTCTCTTGTGCCACCTGCTATGCAATACTAATCACCGATGTCGCCACTTTCAGAGTGTGATTGACACACATCCTAGAATACTTCTGCACGTCAACACTTCTAATGTTCCTGCCATTCACTATATATTTTCAACCAGATTTGGATTTCTATACAATTATATATTGACTGTTTTTGTAGAAGTTCATTTGTACATTTTTATTACTCAATGTGTTTTTGAAATGTATTGTAAAATATATTAATGACTGTACAATTTTCAATAGTGTTTGAATGTGCTTGAATCCATGTGAATGTCAGAAACATTCATTAGTGCTATGATTCTGACAGCATTAACAATTCGCTGTACCTGTGACTAGGTTAACTGGTTGTCAAAGCATTCTACAGCCTTTGCCTTGTTCAAGCTCCACCACACAATTATCATTGACACCAAGAGTCAAGTACACCACAAGACCTCAAATAACGTTTTATGCTGCTAGCATGCTGCTTGAAGATCCATGTGGGATAAATGTGAACTCTACCCGAAATGTCACCCATTCCTTCTATCTAGAAATGGTGCCTGTCCTGCTGAGTTACTCCAGCATTTTGTGTCTATCTTTGGGGTAAACTAGCATCTGCAGTTCCTTCCTACACATCAACCTTTGACTACTCGCCGCTTCCAAGAATTCTAAACTTGTGAAGGAAAACATGCATGAACCATGTAAATTTAGTCCAGCTCAGCGGTAGATGCTGTAATTATATTTTTGGGTTTCTTTCTCTGGAAAGTAGATAAGGTGCAATTTTAGTCAAATTCCCATAAACATTAAAACATTCTAATTTCTTGGAGACGAGCTGGTTTAATTGAATTCAAGGACATTTTGACCATGGAAATGAATGACAGATTCTTCCCCTTCAATGAGGCAAGAATCTCCCATTTTAGTCCTCTAACGTCAGTTATTACTGAGTGTCCAACTGACAACATGTATCAGTCTGAAGAAGGGTCTCGACCCGAAACGTCACCCATTCCTTCTCTCCAGAGATGCTGCCTGTCCCGCTGAGTTGCTCCAGCGTTTTGTGTCTATCTTCAGTTTCAATCAGCATCTGCCATTCCTTCTTACACAATATGCATTGTTTGTTCAGTTCAGCTTGAATCCATAGACCATCGATATTTATTAGCTGAATAGATTCTTAGGGTGTGCACTGACTTTAATTTACACTCTTTCCAGAATGTGCTACTTCCTTCAATGCACTATTCAAATAATTTACTACCTACTTCTTTATTTCCAGCTGGCTTTGTTTCTTTTCATTCACTTTCTAATTCAGGAAACATTGAGACTAAAACTCTGCAGGACATTTTCACACAGCAAACAACAGTATCATCCTTAATTAAAGATTTTTTTTATAAGTTTGCATTTCTGTACAGAATCTGCAGAAGACATTAGCAACTTGTGTTTTGGATTATTAGTGAATTGTCAGATCCTACAACTTAACTGTGATTTTGTTTTAAATATATTAACTTTTATAGTATCTTTCTCTCCACCATAAATGGCATGTACATGCACAAAGTACTTTCTCTTCTTTTGCTGCAGTCTGTCTGACTAAATTCCTTTGGTTCTTGCTGGCTAAATGTAATGCTAATTTAGGAAAGACAAACTTGGATCCCTTGAAGGCAGATACAGGTAAAATTATTATGGGGAACGAGGAAATGGCAGAAGAGTTGAACAGGTTATTTGGTTTTGTCTTCGCAAAGGAAGACAAAAATCAATCTCCTAGAGGATCCAGGGAGACAGAGAGACTGAAATAAATTTGCATTGGGCGATAAATCACCAGGGCTTGATGGTCTGCATCCCAGGTTACTCAAGGCGGTGGCTCACGAAATTGTGGATACATTTGAGATCATTTTCCAATGTCTATAGATTCACGATCAGTTCCTGGGGATTGGAGGGTAGCTAATGTTATCCCACTTTTCAAAAAAGGAGCAAGAGAGAAAACAGGGAATTATAGACCAGTTAGCCTCACATCGGTGGTGGGGAAGATGCTGGAGTCCATTATTAAAAAAGTATTAATGGTGCATTTGGATAGCAGTAAAAGGATTGGTCCAAGTCAGCATGGATTTATGAAGGGGAAATCCTGCTTGACCAATCTTTTGTAATTTTTTGAGGATGTGACAAGTAAAATGGATGAAGGAGAACCTGTGGATGTAGTGCATCTGGACTTTCAGGAAGCCTTTGGTAAGGTTCCACACAGGAGATTAGTGAGAAAAATTAGAGCACATGGTATTGACATGGATTGAGAATTGTTTGGAAGACGGGAAACAAAGAGTAGGAATAAATGGGTCCCTGTCAGAATTGCAGGCAGTGGTGAGTGGAGTGTCGCAAGGCCCAGTGCTGGGGCCGCAACTATTTACAATATATATGAATGATTTAGATGATTGGATTAAAGAGTAACACGAGCAAATTTGCAGATGATACAAAGCTGGGTGGCAGTGTGAACTGCGAAGACGATGCTAGGAGGTTGCAAGGTGACTTGGACAGATTAAGTGACTGGGCAGATGCAGTATAATGTAGATGTGAGGTTATCCACTTTGGTGGCAAGAACAAGGAAGCAGATTATTATCTCAATGGTGTCAGATTAGGAAAAAGGGAATTGCAACAAGACCTGGGGTGTCCTTGCACACCAGTCACTGAAAGTAAACCTGCAGGTACAGCAGGTAGTGAAGAAAGCTAATGGCATGCCATTGCAATTCATGTTACTGAATTTAGATAATTGTCAAAGGAATAGAAAGGGAACGGGACCCAATGGGTCCGCACTTGGTCTAGTATCAAATAAGATTATGTCCATGAGCTATTTATAGGATATACTAGACTAAGTGGGCCCGTTGGGTCCCAGTATCACACGGGAGGGCTGTGTTCCCCAATATTCCACCTCTCCACCAATTGCAATATTGGTGGTTTGGGGAGAGGGGGGGGGGGGGGGGGGGGGGGGCTTTCCGAAGTCCTAGTATGGGTGTTGTGGGCTAAAGGGACTGGTTTTCAGAGGGCTAATATGGACATTGTGGGCTGAATGGATTCTTGGGCTGGCGGCTCAGTCACTCAAGCCTGTTGTGCTGTTGTGCTACAGCTCCCTCACTCATGGCTGGTGGGCTGGCAGTTGACTCACGGCTATTCCTTGAAATTCTATTTCAAGCAGGGTGCAAGGCCGCCAAATTCAAGTGCAGTTTCATACCACCTCAAGCAGCGTGCAAGGCCACCAAATTAAAGTGCAGTTTCTTACCATTTCAAGCAGGGTGCAAAGCCACTAAAGACAGCGAGTCGTGACCTCTCCCTCCTCCATCTTGCAGAGACTGAGCCAAACCCACACTTCTGGGTTTCATTGTTCCTCCCCCCCTCCCACCAGAAAGGGTGTGGCCTTCATGGCATGATTGACAGGAGAGAGAATATCAACATTTTTTAAACACTAATAACTCTTTTATTTTTCATCAATGGGAAAAGTCCTCAGCACCTAATGAGCAAAGGGGGACTCTGGGTAAGATGGCCCAATATCACAGCCATACGTGGTAGTGTTTTTTTTTTCTAAAATCAATATAAAGCGCAAACTGGAAGTGGTCAAGATTGGACTTTTAATTATATATTAGGCAAGGCAACTTTAATTAGGCAACGCAGCTTTAGCATTTCCAAACCAAAGGCAACACAGCGGCAGCATTTCCAAACTATATTTTGAAACCACATTAAGGGCACTGACAGGTCAGTCAAACCACTCACAGTTTAGTAGACATGTGTTCAGTGTTATTCACAGCTCAGACTGAGATTTGTGACCCTCTCGCTCTCCCGTCTGGCAGAGATTGACTGAGGCACTCAACACTTCCGGGTTGTGTAGTCCCTCTGGAAGGGGCGTGGCCTTCAGGAGAGAGAATCTCACAATTTTTTAAAACACTAATAACTCTTTTAGTTTTTATCGATGGGAAACATCCCCTTGTACTGTGGCCCCTGGTTCTGGACTCGCCCCACATTGGGAACATTTTTCCTGCATCTAGCTTGTCCAGTTCTTTTATAATTTTATATATTTCTATAAGATTTTTCTAAACTCCAGTGAATACAAGCCTAGTCTTTTCAATCTTTCCTCATATGACAGTCCGCCATCCCAGTGATCAATCATATGGATCAATCTTGAGAACATGGATAGGTGACATTTCAGGTCATGACCCTTCATCAGACTTTCAGTCACTTTTGTAATGCAGGAAATAGCACCGCCAATTTATGGAGATTAAGTTCACGCAAAGAGCAATGTGAATGTGACTTCAGAATGTGCTTTCAGTTTGTGTTGGTTGAAGAGTACACATTAGCAGGAATACTGGGAATAACTCTCCTGCTCTTTTTCAACATAATACTCTGAGGTCTTTCACATACTTCTGAGTATGGATTTAACAACTTAGTCATAGAAAAGCTCCTCCGACAATACTTCATATTTCCTGAGATCCTTCCTCAGGAATGGGAATTGATCGTAGGATTCGAGGATTTTTCTGACTGACTCACGATCTAATGAGGGAATGCTTGTGCAAAAATAGTCACACAGTGATTATCTCATACAAGGGTCCTAAAAATTCAATTTAATATTAGCTCTCTAAAATTAGCTTGATATATATCCATCAGTAAAGGTTACAGGTTTGGAAGTAAAAGAGAGGAGCGGGACTAATTAGATGACACTTCAAAGATCTAGCACAGCCACTAATGGGAGAGTCTAAGACCAGGGGTCAAAGTCTCAGAATTAAAGAACGTTCCTTTAGGAAGGAGATGAGGAGGAATTTCTTTAGTCAGAGGATGGTGAATCTGTGGAATTCATTGCCACAGAAGGCTGTGGAGGCCGTTATGGATATTTCTAAGGCAGATATAGATAGATTCTTGATTAGAACGGGTGTCAGGGGTTATGGTGAGCAGGCAGAAGAATGGGGTTAAGAGGGAGAGATAGAGCAGCCTTGATTGAATGGTGTAACAGACTTGATGGGCCAAATGGTCTAATTCTGCACCCATCACTTATGAACATGGACTGAATGATCTCCTTCAGTATTGTGTGTTGTTATGATTCAATAAGTCATAATAGTGTAAAATATAAACCAAAATGCAAAATAGCACTTTTTATGGAGACTCAAGAGACAGCAAATTCTGGAGTCTTGAGTAATACACAACGTGATGGTGGAACTCAGTGGGTCAGGCAGCTTCTGTGGAGGGAGCAGACAAACACCATTTTGGTTTGAGAACTTTCTTCAGACCCAACGGCATTTCAGGCTGGGACCCTTCTTCAGACAGGGGATCAGTCTAAAGAACGGCCTTGACCCAAAACGTCACCTGTTCATTATCAGCACAGTTGCTGCCTGACCCACTGAGTTTTTCCAAGCCCTTTGTATTTTGCTTGCAGCTCTTTTATATTCTGCTTTAATTCAACCCACAAATCATAGAAAATAGGTGCAGGAGGAGGCCATTTGGCCCTTCGAGCCAGCACCACCATTCATTGTGATCATGGCTGATCATCCACAATCAGTAACCCGTGCCTGCCTTCTCCCCATATCCCTTGATTCCATTAGCCCCTAGTGCTCTATCTAACTTCCTTTTAAATGTATCCAGTGAATTGGCCTCCACTGCCTTCTGTGGCAGATAATTCTATAAATTCACAACTTTCTGGGTGAAAACATTTTTGTTTCATCTCAGTTTTAAATGACCTCCCCTTTATTCTTAGACTGTGACCCTGGTTCTGGACTCCCCCAAAATTGGGAACATTTTACCTGCATCTTGCTTGTCCAGTCCTTTTATAATTTTATTTGTTTCTATAAGATAACCTCTCATCCTTCTAAATTCCAGTGAATACAAGCCCAGTCTCTCCAATCTTTCCTCATATGACAGTCCTGCCATCGTGGGATGTAAGTCCGCAACTCTATCGCTGCGCCACCATAACTGATGCAGAATGATTGAGGTCTGTTCTCATGCTACCCTTACCTCTAAATATATTGCATCTTGTGAGGTGATTTAAGGCATCTTTTGAAATGGAATGCGTATTTGTTATGTTTAATCTACACTAGCTGGATTGGACAGCATCATTATTTCTCCTCATCACAGGCTGTTTATATCAATAAGTTGGTTTGTGATTACGAGGCAGGCCTTGACTTTCAACAGTTGCTTTGGCATCAGTTATCATGCCAATTTGTTAGTTTGGCATCAGTTATAAAATATAGGTTGGTTATAACCATTACTTTTATTAATTACACATTTTACAACTCCAGTTTAAATGTGGCTAGTAACCTTTAATTTCTAATATGGTCAACATTTCATCTAACTCCGACACAACCTATGCATATATTTGTGCTCAAAACTCCGCAAAAACGGGACACGATAGTGCTACAATTTTAGGCCCACCTTGCTCACCATTGTCCTGTGATGTGCAGTACCAGGTTTTGTTCAGATTGATGGTATATTTTACGTTATTGACATTTAAAACTTAAATTAATTAAAAACAGCGCCATCACTTGCCGGCCGTGCCTGCGCAGTTGGGGGACGGTTCCCATGCACGTCACAACAGGGATCTCTGTCGTCACAATGGGAACCCCTCAGCCGCGCCTGCGCAGTTGGAGCCTTTACTGATTCTCAGATCGCCATTTCCTTTTGCATGTACTTGCCTGCTCTCACAACAGCTCCATGGGTAAGATTTGTTCTATTTTACAAATACCTCCATGGGCCCTCTATTCACTTTATTAACTTTAACTTAATTTCTGCCATCAATGGCACAACTTTGAATGGGACAATCGCGTCTGCTCAGTTTGGTGGAATATTGCGTTGAGGGAATGGGACCCAACGGGTCTGCACTTGGTCCAGTATCAAATAAGATTATGTCCATGATACATTTTGCGTTTCCCAAGTTGAGTTATTACCATGGAGAATATCCAATTTGTATCAACAGTAATCAACATGTATAACAAAAAATGAAAATCTTTGGAAACGGCTTTTCATATCTCAGAAATAATAGTTTCATTGTTTACTACATGGATTTGTGAATAAATAACACCATAATTGTTTTATTTGTTTTTGTATATATTTTCTCCCTCTTGAAAGTCAAATTGGCATTTTATTTAAAAGTTTATTCAATTTGCTAGCTCTTGTGGGGCAAAATATAACATATTGTATATTTTATAGCAGTAGAAAATGCTAAACAATACCTTCTATTTCTGTTGTGTGTGGAAATGGGGTAAAAAACAAATATTTTGCATGAAAATTATTTTATTAGAGTTGGCAGTAATGGTCCAAGCAACAGTCAATTTCCTCACTTCCAAGTAGGGCGGCATGGTGGTGTAACAGTAGAGGTACTGCCTTACAGCAGCAGAGACCCGGGTTCGATCCTGACTACGGGTGCTTGTCTGCACGGAGTTTATACTTTCTCCCTGTGACCTGCATGGGTTTTCTCCAAGATCTTTGGTTTCCTCCCACACTCGAGACATCCGGGTTTGTAGGTTAATTGGCTTGGTATAAATGTAAAATTGTCCCTAGTACGTGCAGGGTGGTGTTAATGTGCGGGAATTGCTGGTCGGTGCGCAAGCGGTTGACCGAAGGGCCTCTTTCTGTGCTGTATCTCTAAACTAAACTAAAGTAAATTTGTGAACAAAATGTCAATTTTTGGAGTCTTTGGATAGTCCTTACATTTGTGAATTGCAAATAAGGTGAAAGCAAGCTGGCAGTCAATTACACATTTCTTCTGATCTTTACGTCCATCAAAATTTGTGACCAGGAAGAAATAAACAAGGGAATTGCAAACTCGCTGACATACATTTACACTATTTTTCAAAGCCATTCTGGTCAGAGCTACTAACAAATGGCAAAATATTTTAACCTCACTTCAAATCGCCTTGCTTCACAAAGTGGGGAGATAACACTCGTCCTAGCCTGTCCTTTGTTAAAAAGGTTCTTATCTACATTTGTACTTTCAGTCACACATTCTCACACATTTTTCTTTTCTCCTTTGGTATATAGCTGACCAGACTGGAATGCTGTTTGTCGGAGATGCTGTGCTGCAAGTTAGTGAGATTTTTGTACTGGTTTTGCATTTTGTGTATTTAAGAGATGCTGATATGTGTAGATATGACACGTTTTATTTTATTTTGCAGGTTAATGGCATTAATGTTGAAAATGCTACACATGAGGAAGTGGTGAGTGTTAATTAGTTTGATACATGTTTTTAAGATTTGGGAGGAAATGATAACTGTGTGTTTGTAGTAACATTTCTGCCAGTGAGTATGGTTTAGTGACATATTGTTGAAGCAAGGTTTTATGTCACTGCAAAAAGAGCAAACTTGATTTATTATCAAATTCCTTCGTGATATTCCAAAATTAGGGCTGTCTTGTTGTGTCATACATCTTATTGCACTTGTTTTATTGATTCCAACACTGCCTCCAAAATGGGACAAGACAGGATGTCACTAATCTTACGGTGCCAGATAGTGAGCACTGGAAATGTGAGAAACAAGGAGAAAGGATGATGGCTGATTGGAGTAATGGTTAAAACCTGTCAGTTTAAGATGGAATGAATCAAATAAATATGTGGGACATAGATTAATCGTTGAGAAAATAATGGTGTCACTTCATAGCAAGCATTGTTCTGTACAATTAGGACATTGTAAGATGAGGAATTAGAGCACGGGGCAGTATCTCAACTCTATTCAATCATTTTTGTCACATATTCCTTGAAATTTAAAAAAAAAATCTAATTTTGTCTTGGACATTTAAATTTGTGTGTCATCCACTACCTTTAGAGAGAAACAAATTGAAGTGTTACAATATTCTTTTGTACAAAAGAAGTAATTTTGTTTTCCTTTCCTAAGTGGCCCCTTTTTGCATTCCTTTCCCAAGGAAATGATTTATTTATATATCCCTTGTCGAATCCTCCTAATATTTGAAGGATCTTAATAAAATAGCCTCACCTATCCCTTAGGTCTTGCCATATCAGCCTTGCCATCCTTGTTTTCATTTATACAAGCATATATGAGCAGTTAGCTAAGATCAGAGAATCCCATCTCCATGCCATTGGCTGGTAAGCTACTTAAATGGTATATGAGGTGCTTTTCCTTCAGTTTGAATGTGGCCTCACTCTGGTAAAAGAGGAGGCCCAGGACAGAGAGGCCAATTTGACAATGGAAGGATAGTTAAAATGATTAACAGACAGGAGTTGCGGCAGGACTAGACCAAGTGCAAGTGTGCATCATATGGTTGCCTAGTCTACATTTATTCTCACCAATGTAAAGAGGGTTATATTGGAAGCACCAAATGCAGTAGATCGGCTAGAGAAGGTGCACATGAACCTCTGAGTTGAATGACTTCAGCACGTTATTTTTTTTTGTAAACCAGCATCTGCATTTCTTTGCATCTCTAATTTTCTGTATGTTCATAGATTAATTGACTACTAGAAATTGCTCGCTCATGTAGTTAAATGGCAAAAGAATCAAAGGGGAGTCAATAGACATAGAAGCAGAGAAAATAGGTGCAGGAGGAGGCCATTCAGCCCTTCAAGCTAGCACCGCCATTCTTTGTGATCATGGCTGATCGTCCCCAATCAATAACCCGTGCCTGCCTTCTCCCCATATCCCTTGATTCCACTAGCTCCTAGAGCTCTATCTAACTCTCTCTTAAATCCATCCAGTGATTTGACCTCCACTGCCCTCTGTGGCAGGGAATTCCACAAATTCACAACTCTCTGGGTGAAAACATTTTTTTTCTCACCTCAGTCTTAAATGGCCTCCCCATTATTCTAAGTCTGTGGCCCCTGGTTCTGGACTTGCCCAACATTTTTCCCATCGATGAAAAATAAAAGAGTTATTAGTGTTTAATAAATGTTGAGATTCTCTCTCCTGAAGGCCACTCCCCTTCCAGAGGGACCATAAAACACGGAAGTGTGGAGGTGCCTCAGTTCTTTTCAAGTTGGGGGAGCAAGGGGTCACAATTCACAGTCTGAGCTGTAAATAATACTGGACACATGTCTGCTAAACTGTGAGTGCTTCTACTGACCTATCAGTGCCCTTAATGTGGTTTGAAAATGTAGATTGAAAATGCAAAAGCGTGTTTTGGTTTGCAAATGCAAATGAAAGCTGTGTTGCCTTTGGTTTTGAAAGTACTAAAGCAAGCTGTGTTGCCTTTGATTTTAAAAGTGCTATAGCAAGCTGTGTTGCCTTTGGTTTTGAAGTGCTAAAGCAAGCTGCCTTACCTTTGGTTTTGAGAGTGCTAAAGCGAGCTGCCTTGCCTTTGGTTTTGAAAGTGCTAAAGCGAGCTGCCTTGCCTTTGGTTTTGAAAGTGCTAAAGTGAGCTGCCTTGCCTAATTAGAGCTGCCTTGCCTAATTAGAGCTGCCTTGCCTTCCAAATAATTAAAAGTCTAACCTTGACCACTTCCTGTTTGCGTTTTATGTTGATTTTCAAAAAAACACTACCACGTACGGCTATGATTTTTTGCCATCTTACTCTGTCCCCCTCCGCTCATCAGCTGCCGAGGATTTTTCCCATCGATGAAAAATAACAGTTATTAGTGTTTAAAAAATGTTGAGATTCTCTCTCCTATCAATCACGCCAAGAAGGCCATGCCCCTTCTGGTGGGAGGGGGTGAGGGACTATAAGACCCGGAAGTGTGGGCGTGGCTCAGTCTCTGCAAGATGGGGGAGGAAGAGGTCACGACTCGCTGTCTTTAGTGGCCTTGCACCCCCCCCCCCCCACCAACTGGCCACCAATTTTGGAATTGGTGGAGAGGTGGAATATTGCGTTAGGGAACCAACCATCCCGTGTGATGCTGGGTCCCACTTAGTCTAGTAATTTTATATGTTTCTATAGAGAGTTTCATGAGAGAGATTATGTTGCTTGGGTTCCAAGAATGAATAGAGTGGAGAAAGTACTGATGGAATTGCTCTGCTGGTAGCTGCATGGCTTCCTGCAGGTTGTAATAAAGAGGTGATGTTGAAATTTCATGCCAATCCCAAATGTATACTACAAAATTTAATTTAAAAATCAACATTAAAAAAGCAGAAGTCAAAATAAGTAATTGAGACCAGTGGAATGAAGAGGGGGGCCCTGTGTGAAGAAGGAGAATCAGAAAGCTGAAAGCAACAATCCTTAACATCATTTACATGTTTTTTTTAAATCAAACTGTGTGCAAGCTGTTTTGATTTTAATGCATTTCGTACTGATGTTGTGAAAATGAATTCAAAGAAATAAGCTCCCGATCAAATCATAAAGTTGATAAATACAAAGATAAGCAAATTAAGTCATCTATGAAATATGAATTTGCTTTTTTGATTTTTTATCCTATTTTAAATTAATGTAATTGTGGGAAGTTTACAGGCATGAAGAAGAGGGTTGGTGCTTGGAGGTCATTTCTTAAAATCAGAATCAGAATAGCACTTTATTTGCCAAGTATGTTTTGCAACATACGAGGAACTTCATTTGCCAAGTCAGTCATACAAATAAAAAGCAACAGATCACCCAAAACACATTTTAATATTAACATCCACCACATTTCTCACAGTGATGGAAGGCAAAATAAAGTTCAAACTGCTTCCCTCAGTTCTCCTGCGGTCGGGGGCCTTGAGTCCTCCGTTGACGGGACTATCTTGGCTCCCGTAGCCGGCACCGTTTGGGCCCTCCACGTCGAGGCAATCAGATCCCACATCTGGGGGATGTGAGCTCCCCTGCACTGGACAATCGTACCTCGCACCGGGTCTGGTCGAATCTTCTCCGTCGTTGGAGCTTACCAACTCGGCCTCTCCCAAGACGGCGAGCTCTTGATAGTAAATCCGCAGGCCGTGGTTGAAGCGATCCCAGGCAAGGGATCGGCTCCGATGTTAAGTCTGCGTCCCACAGTGGGGCTCACGACAGTCCGAGGAGGCCTCCAGTTCCATTGATCGAAGGCCGCAGAGCGCCCGGAAAATTTGATGCGGAAATCAATCGCATCTCCGGCAAGGTAAGAACCTGAAAAAAGTTTCCCCCAATCCCCTCCCCCTCCCCCCATATTGGACAAACCGGAGAACAATAAAACAAACTTTTAACAAACACTAAAAATTAAAGAAAGATGAAAAATCGAACAGACTGCCGTCAGAGCTAATGTACAGCGCCCCTGGTGGCCACAAAATTGACAGTATGTGCCTTATTTAGATATGTAAATAGCCCATCATAGGTGGCCACTGGATTTCCCAAAAACTACCGACTCAACGGGACAGATCGTCCACTTGAGGCATTAGACTTTAGAGATACATCTTGGAAACGGACCCTCTGATTCACCGTGTCCACGCCGACTAGCGATCACCCTGTGTGTTATCTTACACACTAAGGACAATTTATAATTTACAGAAGCCAATTGTCCTACAAACCTGTAAGTCTTTGGATTGTAGGAGGAAACCGGAGTACCCGGAGAAAACCCATGTTGCAGGGATCACCAATTAGCTGCATCCTCAGTTGTGATGTATTTCCCATTCTGGTCCCAGGTGCAGTTTAGTTCAGTTTAGAGATACAGCTGAAAGAGGTCCGCACCGACCAGTCATCCCCATACATTAACAGTACCCTAGACACACTAGGGACAATTTACAATGTATACCTATCCAATTAACCTACAACCTGTACATCTTTGGAGTGTGGGAGGAAGCTGAATATCGGAGAAAACACATAAGGTCACAGGGAGAACGTACAAACTCGATACAGACAGGACTTGTAGTTGGGGTCAAAACCGGGTCTTTGGATGCGCTGTAAGGCACAACTCTACCGCTGTGCTACCGTGCCGCCATCTTCTGCTGGGAGGTGAGCCCCTGAGTGCTCATGTGCAGCCCAGTGCATTCAGGGCCTTCCCACCACGTGGCTTCCTGAGTGGAGCGTAGAACACAGTGCTGGAGTAAGGTCATGCGTGATAGGAGTAGAATTAGGCCCATCTAGACCGCAATTCTATCATGGCTGATCTATCTCTCCCTCCTAACCCCATTGTCCTGCTTTCTCCCCATAACAATAGACAATAGGTGCAGGAGTTGACCAATTCAGCCCTTCGAGCCAGCACCGCCATTCACAGTGATCATGGCTGATCATCCACAAATCAGTATCCCATTCCTGCCTTCTCCCCATATCCCCTGACTCTGTTATCTTTAGGAGCTCTATCTAACTCTCTCTTGAAAGCATCCAGAGAATTGGCCTCCACTGCCTTCTGAAGCAGAGAATTCCACAGATTCACAACCCTCTGCGTGAAAATCACAGGCACCTCTGTCCCCAGTCTAAACCTCTGGCACCAGTACTAATCAAATACTGGAGTAAGTCAGCAGGTCAGGTCAGCCAGAACAGGGACAGCCAACGTTTTGGGATGGGACTGATTGTAGTAGGGGAGAGAAAGCTGTAAAAGAGGTGGCGGCAAGACAAAGCCTGGCTGTTAAGAATGGGATACTGGTGAGGGAGTGTGGTGTGTTGAGATGAACTCGAAGGTGAGAGATGAAAAGACAAAAGAATGACAAAAAGGAATTAAATTAGACAAAAAGGAGACGAGCAAATATGGAGAGAAGAGGAGTGAAAGATGAGTGAATTGTGAAATCTGAGGGAGTGATATAGGTAAAAGGGGATGGAGATGGGATTGTGGAATATTGGGTGCACACTAGTCAAGTAAGGGGGTAGAAGAAGAAGGAAAAAAATGCATTAAGCTGTTACCTAAAATTGGAGAATTCAATCTTCATACTGTTAGGTTGTGAGTTGCCCAAATGGAATTTGAAGATAGAAACGAAATGCTGGAGTAACTCAGCGAGTCAGACAGCACCTCTGGGGGAAAAAGAATAGGTGACGTTTCTGGTCGGAGCCCTCCTTCAGACTGAAAGTTTAATTGGAATGTGAAGTACTGTTCTTCACTTCTTCACTCAGTTTGTGGCCTCGCTGAGGCGGATGGCATTGACAGCTTGTGACGTCTTGCTCCCAACCTCAGAAGCTGTCAATGCGCTTGTCATAAAGAAAGTTTGCCATTCTCTCTAAATTCGCAAACATTCAACTAGGATCTGTTAAAAATATTTTTCAAAAATTGGTTTAAAAAATCTTCTAAGATAAAAAGTATAAAAACTAACAGACTAAAATACATTAATTTAAAACAATCAAATCATTTCAACCATCTTAATGCACACAAAGCCTTAAGGGTCTGTCCTACCAGCATCAGACTCCATGCGATGAGCGCGATCAAACTCGAAGCGAGCGCCGCGCGGAGGTCGGGTGATCCCCTGTAAAGGGCCGTTCCCACCAGCATGCGCCACCAAACTGGCAGCGAGGGCCGCGCGGAGGTCGGGTGTAGTGGCGCAACGCGGCGCGAAGTAAGGCAAACTTGGAGCGAAGTCTTAAGGTAAGTTCACCAGGACAGAGAGGGGCACAGAGGCACACACATAGAGGGCCACGGAGCCACACACATAGAGGGTCACGGAGACACCTACAGATAGGTTCACGGAGGCACGATGTCGAGGCGGTGTGTAATGCGTCGAGGTGACTGCGAGCCGACAAGCCGTTGCCGTGTGGAATTTTTGAACATAGTCAGTTTTTCGGAGCCCTGCGCGTTGTCGGGACGAACTCTGCACAATTCCGTACGGCTCCGGCGATCGAAGTGGGACCGGCCCCGCGACGCTGGACCACTCAAGCGACCACGTTAGGTCGCGCTCATCGCATGGAGTTGCATGCTTGTAGGACAGGCCCTTTACTCACCCCATTCGCATTTCATTGAACGAGCTCTATCAGCAACAGAATTAAGAATGTTTTGTTATATGCAGAGGACAGAGCAATGAAATTCTTACATACTGCAATTTTACAGGCATGTAAACAGGTTAATCTAGCATTAGTTCATGGGATGAACTCTGGAAATTGTCAGAAGGCGATGCTGCCATGAAGTGGTCACTCAGGTTACTGAAGCCAACACCTGTAACCACACTGGAGGAAGCAGCCTGACCCAGGACATGGGAAATCAGTAATCTCATGCAGCAAACATCTGCCCCATTGGGCTACAACTAGGATGGGCATTAAGAACTTTACATCTCTAAATGAGGAACACCAATTTTAAGGTACCACTCCATCGAGTTTCCACTCCACCATCCCCTGCACTCAGGAATAGCTCTGTGGAAGCTCCCACTACATTTGGACATGTCTGATATGGAACGGGCAATGGAGGACAGTATGGGAGAGAAATTACATGTGGTAAAATATTTGCTATATTGTTCTAATGACTATCTTGCAATTTCTTGGGAGTAAAGTTGTTTTTCTGCATCACATTGGCAGGTGCATCTACTACGAAATGCTGGAGATGAAGTTACTATCACCGTTCAGTATCTCAGGGAAGCCCCATCCTTCCTTAAACTTCCATTAGGTAAGCAACAAGAATGATATGGTTCAGTGGTGCACTATTGTCACATGCACACACAGTGAAATACTTCTTTGCATAGCTCACACATGCAAAGGTCGCCATATTGTGACGCCATTTGCAAAACGTCCAAAGTCCGATCCATGCGTTCCATGTACTGGATCAGCTCTGGATCCAGGTAAACCCCAGGCTGCTCTTGGCCTCCTCTGTTGGCCTGCGTATAAACAACCCTCTCCTCGCGTGACCACCTTTGCGTCCCGGGGCGAGTCCTGCAACTGATATTCCAGGTGTTGGAGGCAATACCCTGGTCCTTCTCCTACCAGCCCACTCCTCATGTCTGATTGTCGCCAGCACTTCCCTCCTCATCGGCTCTCAGCAGCTTACGTTGTGACGGTGAGCCAAGCCAGAATGATGGGGATAAGTGTTTGGTTCTTTCCTACTATGGCAGTAGGGGGAGGTGTGGGAAATTGATTACAAAAGTTACCTTTCATTGCTTGTAAAGTGTTGAACAAAATAGCCAAACCTGGTAGAGCCGCTGCCTCACAGGGCCAATGACCCGGGCTTGATCCTGTCTGTGTAGAGTTTGCACATTCTCCCATGGACCGCGTGGGTTCCCTTGGGGTGCTCCAGTTTCCTCACACATCCCAAAGATGTGCAGGTTTGTTGCTTAATTGGACCTTTAACCTGTGTAGGAATGGAACTAGTGTGAATGGATGATAGATGGTCAGCATGGACTCGGTGTGTTGGAGGGCTTGTTTCCATGCTGTATTTCTAAACTCTAAAAATAAAATTACATAATCAATATTAAAACAACATGAAGCAGTTAATACATGAAGTTTGATCCTACTTGGACAATTTAATAAATCATTACACTTCACAAGATTTAGAAGGAATTCAAAATGTGAAATTTAGAACAGTTTATATGAGTTTGTGTTAATCAGTGTTAACTGGGAGTAAGCCAGAAATTGGCAATCAAATTATTTTATGGAACACAAGATTTCAAGACCACAGTAGCAGGAATAGACCCCTTGGTCCCGTATGCCTTCCCTGCCATGTAGTTGTGGTTGTAACAACAATTACTGTAAGTTTGATCTGCCCCAGACTTCAGTCCTCTCAGTGCTGGTTTTCCATAGCCCTCAATTCCATGATATTTCAAAGATGTATCGACCTCCTCTTTGAATCTCTCTAATGATCCGGTACGGGTTACTGAGTTGGATGATCAGCCGTGATCATATTGAATGGCGGTGCAGGCTGGAATGGCCTACTCCTGCACCTAATTTCTATGTTCTATATTTCTATCCAGCCTCCATAACTTGCTGGTGCAAAGAATTCCAGAGGTCACCATCCCCTGAAAGAAAAAATGATGCCCCTCTGTTTTAAGTAACCCCCACATATCTTCTGGCTATACTCCCTCATTTGAAACTCTCCCACAAGTGGAAAAACCTCATTTCCATCCTTAGGACCATGCATGCTTCAATAAGATAACCCCTCATTTCTCTACATTCCAACAAATACAGATGGAAGTTTAGTTGAATTAAGTTTGGAGACATCGCGGGAACAGGCCCTTCAGCTCACCGAGTCCACGCCGACCAGCAACACACTAGCACTGTCTAGCACACTCGGGACTATTTACAATGTTTACTGAAGTCAATTAACCTACAAACATCTTTGTCTTTGGAGTGTGGGAGTGAACCGGAACACCCGGGGGAAATCCTCGCAGTCACGGGGGGAACGTACAAACTCCGTACAGACAGCACCCATAGTCACGATGAACCCAGGTCTTTAGGTATTTATTTATAATAAAAAAACTCTCTCAGAAATTAGTACAGTTAATCGCTTCTGGATTGTTTCATTGCCAGTATATAATTTCTTAAATAAGGGGACGAAAACGGTACTCAGTCCTCTGGGTGTATCTTCACCAACAATACTCCTCCATTTCTAATCTCCAAATCCCTTGCAATAAAGGTCATTTTGAAAAATTGTCTCTAATTACGCAACATTTCTTGTGTTAACCATCAGTGGTACTCATTTTAAATAATTTAGCATGTTTCTGGCAAAGTAATAAATCTCCATACACTAAATATCAATCCCATCACCACTACAATAACCTTTGTAATTATAATCTCCAGAGCAAAAAGGACAGGGGCCATGCTGTACCCAACATTAAATGATTAGATTTAGATTTATTATTGTCACCAGCATATAGTGAAAAGCTTTGTTTTGCATGCTAATGAAATATATAATATTTTATATACATAAATATAATCAATGTTTCGGAAGGAACTGCCGCTGCTGGTTTATACTGAAGATAGACACAATGCTGGACTAATTCAACGGGTCGTGCATCATCTCCAGAGAAAAATAATATGTAATCTTTCGGGTTGAAACCCTTCTTCAGAATATAATCTGGTCAGACTCAAAGACAATATATAGGTAAAGCATAGGGGAAGATACAGAGTGCAGAATATTGTTGAATAAAGCTAAAAAGGTCAGAGACACACAGCTTGATGTCTTAACAGAATGTAGATTCTGGAAAAGAATGCTGAGAGAGGGTTTCCAGAATATGGAAACATTGTGAAGAAAAAAGCAAGTGTGCAGTATTCTAACGTTTTAACACTGTTGATGAGGAAAGTAGCACAGGGAAAATAAGCAAGTGAAGCTGAGAAGAATGTTGATATTCTGGCAATGATAAACTATGCAATATTAATCAGAAATATGTTGAGAAGCAGACAAAACTTGTCAGACTTTAACTGCTGAACGGTTGAAGGCGTTAGATATGTTGCAAGTTTGTGACTTTTGCAGAGACCACCGAGAGCATACAGCATGGTGTCCTGGAGTAATTTTACCTAAGTTCAGAGAATGACCATTCAATGGTATGCTGCATGTGATCACATGTCATGCATTGCTATAGATATTATTGGATGCAAAATAATGGGAAGAGGTTATATATTTTAAAACGAGGCTTGACCGACTTCTTTTAAGGTGAGAGAGGCCAAGTTTAAAGATGTATGTGTGTCATGTTTTTTGAATACGCCTGGAACCCACAGCCAGGGATGGTAGTAGAAGCAGATGCAACAATAACTTTTAAAAGGCTTTTAGATGGATATGCAAAACCCCATGGATATGCAAAATCCTATCTCACCTATATCCACTTATCACCTCTTCCAGCTCCCCCACCCCCACTATAATCTGTCTGAAGAAGGATCCCAATGCAAAACATCCCCTATCCATGTTCTCCAGTGATGCTGACTGATCTGTTGAGTTACTCCAGCGCTGTGTCTTTTATTGTAAGTCAGCTTCTGCATTTTCTTGTGCCAACAGGTTATGTCGGATATTTTTCTAGCTATTTGTTAACAGTTGTAATGATCCTCGAGAATTTGTGCTTGTGTTTTAAAAATCAATTTCACGAACAAACACTGCAAATTGTTCAGATCTCCTGTAGAGCTGGTCAGCGACTGTATTGATGGTTGACCTGTCTCTTGACAACTCCTTCAACATGAAAACGATTGCATTTCTTCCTTTACGTTCTAGGCTCACCAGGCCCATCCAGTGATCACAGCAGTGGGACATCCTCCCCCCTATTTGACAGTGGTTTACATTTAAATGGAACCTCTACAAATACAGTAAGCTGTTCTCAGTTACCTTTTTACCAATGCTCACTGTTGATTTGTATTACGATTAGATTTGTTTTGATTTGAATGATAATGCTTTGTGATGCAGGAACTCGTTCCAAAATACTGCCTGTCCTTTTACCACCATGGATGCTGCTTGACCCACTGAGTTCTTCCAGATTATTTTTGCAGCTGCAGACATTTGTGTTACAAATGCAGAAAAATTGGACAGGGAGGAACCTGCATGATTGTCGACAAATAAACTGCAAGGCTTTTTCTAAATGTTAACTTCTACGCCTTCACATCTTGATACATGTGCTGCACCAAGTAGTCCATTTCAACCACTACCCTTCTCCAAACATATTTACCATTACTTGGTGGGCTGAAGAGCCTGTGTTTCTGAAGTCTGAAGCCAAAATGTAACTGCTAGCTCACATGGTTTTGGATGTGGGAGGATACTGGAGCACCCAAAGGAAACCCAAATAATCACAGGGAAATCGCACAAACTCCACACTGACAGTGCTCCAGATCAAGATTTGCACCTGGATCTCTGGAACTGTGAGCCAATAATCCTACTAGCTGTGCCATTACGCTATCTATATGTGTAATTCCCCCATCAAGTGCTTCGATCAGTTCAAATGTAAATTACTAAACAGTTTAATGGGTTTTCCATCGTTTAAGAACCAACATGACTTGTGTTGTCTAACGGTTTGAGATAAAACTGGAGCAATTTTACAAAGCCATTTCCAGTTCACATAACCAATAATCTCTAACCAACTGAAACAGATTTAGACTAATTTATGGTGGAATGGCATTTCCTGTTCACTTGAAGCTCAGGGTGTACACAAGATAATTGATAATAATAGATATAACAATACAGCAATGAATGCAAAATGGTGCAAAGGTTATATTTGCAATCTGATATAGTGCAAGAAAATTGAAAGTACCATAATGGAATAACTGAAAGAGGTTGAGTCTAGGAGAAGTGAGTGTTTCAGGAGTCTGAGAGCAATGGGGAAGAAGCAGTTACTGTGGCTAGATGTCATGGCTTTTAAGCTCCCGTATCTTCTCCTAAAAGGTAGAAGAGAGGAAAGGGTGGCAGGCATCTTTGATGACACTTGCAGCCTTCATGATATAACGCATTCTAAGATGAAGTTACCTGAATCGATGGAAATGATGAGCCAGTGATGGTCTAGACTATATTTTTAATGCACAGATAGACATATTTGTGATTAGTAAGGGTGCCAGAGGTTATGGGGAGAAGTCAGGAGAATGAGGTTGAGCAGGAAAGATAGATTAGCCATGATTGAATAGCAGAGTAGACTTGATGGGCCGAATGGTGTAATTCTGCTCCGAGAAATTATGAACTAGGCTGTGTTCAGTCGGCAAGTTCAGGTGGTGATGATCAGATCAATTATCCTACCATCAGAATATTTTCTCTTGCACATCTGTGAGCATTCGGAAGAATCTCCATGGAGCTGCCGAATCTACTCAAATGGCTCATTAAGTAAATACACAAAAGTCCTTTCTTTATCACCAAATCATTGTGAAGGGAGCAGGTTAGCTTGCTAGTGATTATAGATGACTGAGAACCTGAAGTTGTTGATCATTTCTGCAGCAGCTTAGGTGACATGGACAGAGCCCCCGTCTACCCGCCCGCTCGTACACATGTCACAAAGAATTGCCTTGTAAAATCCACCCTCGGTGACATAGCCAGGTGGTGCTTTGTTAATAGACCAAAAATTCCTCCCTCACCTCATCTGCTGCTTAAGCGTGCGTGGAATCTTATACAAATTGCCACTGGGGAGTTAACTCATTGCTTTGTGTATTTCCCCGTCTGTTCTACAATTTTCTGCCATGCCAGGCTTCCCTTTCTCACATTTCTTGGAATGAATTAAATCACAGTGAATTCCAAGCTGATAATTTAAACTTTACAGCAAAGGCTTACAATTGCAAATAGAAAATGCATCTGGCAGTTCACTCGGTTGGTATACCTTTGACACCTGGTATAAAGACTGGTCTGCAGAGAGAAATGGTAAGGAGGACTATGAGGCTTTGTTTGTTCCGCAGTGTTAGCGTGCAGATTTGTTCCCAGAACGAAAAGGGCCATGAAAAATATGAGATGAGAATAATCCTATTTGAAGAATACCTTGCCCTCCATTTAACTATTCAATCTTTAGACTTTAGAGATACCGCACAGAAACAGCTTCTTCGGTCCACCGAGTTCACGACAATACACAATCACCCATACACTAACACTATTCTACACACTAGGGACAATTTACAATTTACAAAAGTCAATTAGCCTACAAGCCTGCACATCTTTGGAGTGTGAAAGGAAACTGGAGCGCCCGGAGAAAACCCACATGGTCTCAGGAAGAACGTACCAACTCCATGCAGACAGCGCACACAGAACCTGGGCCTCTGGCGATGTAAAGCAGCCACTGTGCCACCATTTTCTAAGGAAAACTTTCTTCCTCCTTTCCCCACAATTGTCAAAAGGAAGATTAATTCATCCTCACACCATTTTCTCAGACTGTAACCACATTTTCTATGAACAATCCAATGAAGAGTGACAGTGTTATTCAGATCAAATGAAAGGAGCTGGTGAATTTGCTTTCATCTTCAAATCCAAGATAATGTTTTTGGATGCTCCTGTTCATTGGCTTGAATACAATTGAAAGTGAAAATCTGTTTATATCTAAGATAAAAGCCTAATGCTTTCTGATGTGAAGGTAGATCTCAATTTCTCAACAATTTCCGTGATAATTGTCTAGTGAAGGTGAGATGTGTGTTTTCTCCAGCCATTGCTTGCTTTAGCCAGATGTACCTAGGAGTGCTATAATGCATTTCTGTGGCTGCGATATTGTCTGTGAGCTGGTTACCAAACTCGCAGAACTGGGTCCCTGCGCATCCCTCCGCATCCCTCTGCAATTGGATCCTTGACTTCCTCATTCACAGACCACAGTCTGTTCGTATTGGTGGAAATGTGTCAGACTCGATAACAATCAGGACGGGAGCACCTCAAGGCTGCATGCTCAGCCCCCTGCTGTACTCTCTCTATACTCATAACTGCGTAGCCGGTCACAGTGCGAACTCCATCATCAAGTTTGCTGACGACACCACTGTTGTGGGACGTATCACTGATGGGGATGAGTCGGAGTAAGAAGAGAGATCGAGCAACTGTCCATATGGTGCCAGCACAACAACCTGGCCCTCAACACCAGCAAAACCAAGGAACTGTTTGTGGACTTTGGAAAGAGTGGGATGGGGACACACAGGCCCGTTTATATCGACGGGTCAATGGTTGAAAGGGTCAAGAGCTTTAAATTCCTGGGCGTGCACATCTCTGAAGATCTTTCCTGATCCGAGAACACGGATGCAATTATCAGGAAAGCTCATCAGCGCCTCTACTTCCTGAGAAGATTATGGAGAGTCGGTTTGTCAAGGAGGACTCTCTCTAACTTCTACAGGTGCACAGTAGAGAGCTTGCTGACCGGTTGCATTGTGGCTTGGTTCGGCAACTTGAGCGCCCTGGAGAGGAAAAGACTACAAAAAGTAGTAAGCACTACCCAGTCCATCATCGGCTCTGACCTTCCTTCCATCGAGGAGATTTACCACAGTCGCTGCCTCAAAAGGGCTGGCAGTATCATCAAGGACCCACACCATCCTGGCCACACACTCATCTCCCTGCTACCTTCAGGTAGAAGGTACAGAATCCTGAAGACTGCAACGACCAGGTTCAGGAATAGCTACTTCCCCTTCAGGCCATCAGGCTATTAAACCTGGCTCGGACAAAACTCTGAACATTAATAACCCATTATCTGTTATTTGCACTTTATCAGTTTATTTATTCATGTGTGTATATATTTATATAATGGTATATGAACACACTGATCTGTTTTGTAGTCAATGCCTACTATATTCTGTTGTGCTGAAGCAAAGCAAGAATGTAATTGTCCTATCAGGGACACATGACAATAAACTCACTTGAACTTGTCCAACCCTTGAGTACTTGGGGCTTATCAGTGAGCAGTTTAGGTTGTAATGCTTTGCCTGTCAAATGCAAATTAGGATAAATGAGACTGGAATGGCCTGAAGTCACTTTGTAGTTTAACCCAAAGATACTAGAACGGATCAAGATAGACCACTCCTGCAAAATCCAACCGAAATGACCCCGATCCTGGCGCTCCCTGCACAACACGCTGTTCCCAGTGGAGAGAAGCTGTCCTCACTATAATGGTGAACCCTCTCTGCCTCTCCACTCGCGCTTTGCATTCGTAGCTCCGGGACACGATGTGCACAGAGAGGGATAAACAAACGCACGAGGAATCATCTCACTGGGGAGCGTGAGGTAACTCACAGAGAGTGGAGAGGGAGAGATTGGAAAGGGAGAGGGGAGGAAACGGACGGGAGGAGAGGGCGGGGACAAAGGGGGAGAGGGAGGAAGGTGAGCGAGGAGGGAAAGAGGAAAGGGGGGAAAGGAGAGAGGCCGAGAGGAGGGACCAACAAAAAAGATTTGTGGTATTTGGTAAAATAATAGCAATATGAAGACGCCATGACCAAAGCAAAAATACTAGAGCGAAGAAGGGAGCAGGTTACGGTAATGGCGCTAAAGATTACCCATGACCTAATACGGCTTTTTCGTCAAGTGGACTATCTTGCTCCGCTATAGTATCTTTGGTTTAACCCAAATGTTAAAATATCCCCAATTTAACAGTTTATAATCTGATTCACCACTTGTGCATATGGAACCTGATGATTTCACTACATCATATAAAGGGGCTGTCCCACTTGGGCGACCTAATTGGCGAGGTTAGAAGAGTTTGAAAAAATGACATGTTGAAGACCTCCTTCGACTATGTAGAAGACCTCCTTCGACTATGTTGAAGACCAGCTTCGACTAGCTACGTCTAACTTCTGGAAAATTGGACACCGAATGGTGAAGAGTGAAGACGACATCCTTCAACCTCCCTTCGACCTCCCTTCGAATACCCTCGATTACCTACAACTAACATGTCGACCTACTATGACTAAACCTACGAGTAAAAAAAGTATTGATTTTTTTCCATGGTGAGCTTTTTTTATTTGAGGGCATTTTTTAACATATTGAAAAACCGCCTTGACCTAGCTGAGGCCTCGAGTACGTAGAGACCACTCTCGAGCATGAAGGAGAGTTACGAAGACTTCGTGTCGACCATGCTGTGAGTTTGAGTCTCGGGCAAACTCGCCAAAACTCGGGGATTAGGTCGCCCAAGTGGGATAGGCCCTTAAGTGGGTGGGAAGAAGGGGGTGAACACAACCCTGTCTTCATCACCTGACCTGCAGAAATGATTAACAGCTTTAAGTTCCTAAACATCCATATCACCAGCATCCCAACCTACTCACTTCACATCAATGAGGTGATCAAGAAAGTGCATCAGTGTATTTACTATTGTAGGCATTTGATCAGGTTTGGCAGATCCACAGAGATTCTCACGAAGGTCCCCAAAATGCGCAAGAGAAAATATTCTGATGGTATGCCAACTGCTTTCTCATTGACTGCCTGAACTTGCAGAGACTGGTGAACACAGTCTAGACCATCATTGGCTCATTGTTTCCTTCCATCCAGTTCAGTTCATCTTTACAGTACATGCATCATGAAGAGTGAAAATATCATCAACGATGCCTGCCAAAACATTCCCTTTTGTCTCTTCTACCTTTTAGGATATGATATTGGAGCTTAAAAGCCTGGATGTCTGGACATAGGAACAGTTTCTTCCCACTGCTAAATGATTCTGAATCACTCACTTATTTTACATCTCTTTCCCTGCCGCATACTCTAACTCTCGGCTCTACCTCTTTTACTCATTCCATTTTTACAATTTCATATTTTTTGCTCCGTTTCAGATTGCAATACCATATTTGACCCATTCTGCTCTTTTCCTATAATTGTACATTTTGTATATATACACTTCCACTCCATCCACAAAGACATGAAATTACCAGAAATTCTGACCCATTAATTTTAAGATAGTCAAGGAGAGGAATTTGACCTTAGCTGCTTGTGTTGAAGATGCATATGTGTTTAGGCTGTGTGTGGTGCTGTGTTTCTAAATTCGGTTTCATGCCAGTCAACATTTCAGAAGTGGGGTATAATTGACAGACATTTTTGATAAAGGCAAATTATTAACTATCAACATGGACATCAAATGTCCCTATATTCTATATTTATGACTCGGAATCCAGTCTTCCACCTTGGAGCATCTTGGATAAGATGATTAGAACAACAACTTTAGCTCATTTGGAGCTTTTATGTAATACAACTATCCTAAGGTGCTTTAGAGGAGCATTAACATATATAAAGCACATAGGGAGACATATAAGACGGTATTCAGGCTAATGCCCTGAGGTTTGATCAGAGGAATATTTTAGAAGAGAAATCTGAAAAGAGGCAGAAGTGGAGTGTAATTTCTTGATGCAAACATTACATCGTCCCTAAGCCTAAACTACCACGCCGACCCCACTATTTGGCCTTGATTCAGGTTTTGGCATTTAAACCAACGTACTAGTAAAGTTTTATTAGGTGACAGGCTTGCAGTTATTAATGGATTGACGCTTGCTTGGCTTGGCATGTCTGCCATGTACTTGGAATGTTATTACTGTAGCATATTTTCTTTGCACTAGGAAAAGCAGTGCATATTTTTCAGAAAACAAGCTTATATAACAAATTTCATCTCTCCCATAAATTTTAAATTTTGCTATTGGCGGTTTTGTCTTTAATATGTATTAATGTGAGCACCATACATTTGTTTCTATGTGCTTTGAATTGACAGTTTCATTGTGCATTGCAACTATTTTCAAGGATGAATGAAATGCATATGAGCCGCTCAAATCTAGCTTCTAGCTGTAAGGCATAACGCCTTCAATAAACATTCTTTTGAAGCTTTATAGCTGAGTCTGCAGAAGTGGAAGCAGATTTGTTTGCTGAAAACTATTGCTGCTTCGTCATGTTTTCATCTTTCTCTTTACATGTGTGTTATTTGGGAGGTTAATTCAGACTCGATCTCACTTTCTGGGAAAAACACATAGCAGAAGCCTGCCTTGAATTTGGGATTAAATGGTTCTGCTCCAGCAGTCTTCTTCTGGCATGGTCAATGGCTTGTGAATGCACAATGAAAATATTATTGATGTGCAGTAAGGGATTCTTTGGAGGACAAGGTTAAGCTGCACATTCAAGGAACTTTTGCTTCAGTGCTAATATATTTTGTCTTGCCCTTCACAATGTTTTTAAGGGCAAGTAGAGGATAAATTGTATGTTGTAGCACTAACCCAGTCTAATCCAACGACAGCAACTTGAACCAAGTTAAAGGAACACAGAATTTGGTGGCTGAGAGAAAAAGACTAAGGATTATCAGCTCGCTATCAAATGCCATGCCAACAAACATAACGTGTAACTATTGTTATGTCCATGAATTGTTCTGCTGCCATGCAAGGAACCAAGTCATCTTCCCATTTTTGATATATTTATAAAATGAGACAAGATAATATGTGTATGTTACAACTTGGGGTGCAACCTAATATTTCCAGGAGCATCCATATATTTACTTTTAAACAATTCACATTTAAACCTTTTGCGTTTTCTATTCCCAGTACTATGTCTGGTGCAATATTTTGGGAAAGGTGGTGCTAGGTGACTTCCTGGTCAGAAATGGCATCCAAAATGTGTATGCGCAGTTCCACTTGAAGCCTCTCCATACACACCCAATGAATGTTGAAAGCATATAGAGTGTAGGCAAACCTTTCCAATGAAGATAGATATAAAGTGCTGGAGTAACTCAGCGGGTCAGGCAGCATCTCTGGAGAAAAGGTGACATTTCTGGTTGAGACAGTTCTTCAGACTGAGAGTGAGGGGAGAGAGAAACGAGAGATATGAAAAGGTGCAGAGAACAAATGAATGAAAGGTATGCAAAAGGACAAATCAAAGCCAGCCACAATGATCAAGGGAAGCTGGAGCCCACAGTGATCTATTGTTGGTTGTAGAGAATGTGATAACAAGTGATACAAACTGAGAAGAATCAGACTAATACGACTAGGATGGGGAGGGACGGAGCTTTGCTTCATTATCTTCAGTGCAAACCAGCATCTGCAGTTCCTTTCTAAACAAAGCATTACAATGATCAGCTGGTGGGCAACATAGATTACCCACCAGTGCCATCCTATACATAACTAAAACTCTGATCTTGTACTCGTCCAGTTTGCGCGGTTTTCCTATTTGCGCAAAAAAAGGTACGTAATAGCGCTACAATTTTTTTGTCAGCTCACTCACCGTTCTCTCGTGCTGCGAGTGTATCAAGTTTCAGTCTGATCAGTAGTATATTGTAAAAGTCAGCGAGGTTTAAAAATCGTAAAAATTGCGGGTGCGCAGATCGATCTCCTCTCCTGCCAGTCAGTGCCGCGTGGATTGGTCTCTTCTCCTGTCACTCCCCGGGATGGTCCGCCCCTTCCTGCACCATCGCATCTTTACTGGAGCTGAGGGAGGCTGGCGGAGATCGGAGTGACAGGAAGTCGGAGATGTCGCCAAACGGAATGTCAAGAGTCTGATCCCGGCTGAGGAGAGCGTCCAGCGCTCGCTGTGAGTCCCAAACGTCCCGCTATTGCAACGCCCTGCAGCTCCAGCCCTTTCCTCTCTGGTCCCCCTCGCTGGCTCTTGCGAGGAGGGGGAGAGCGTGCTAGGGATGAAGGGAAATGAGCTGTGCCTGTGCAGTTGGGGCCTATGGTTAGTGGTGGAATATTGCGTTGGGGGAGCAAGCCTTCTGTGTGACAATGACCCAACGGGTCTCACTCAGCCTAGTCAATTCTATATGCAAAGGTCCAACTTGGGACTCTTCTTAACCTTCGTTCACTGAACTTAATGTTAACTGGCTGGATGGAACTATGCCAGGGCTACTTAAACATATCTGGAATATCTAAGAGGTTAGCTCCAGCTTGTGTCTACTGGTTACCTTTGCTACAAAAGATAGCATTTGGGGGGCTTCCATACCATTGCGTAATTCTGGACATTGCATTTTGGCAGGCCTGTTTTTATTGAAATGTAAGCTTCCAGGCAATGAAGGGCATGAGATTGAATGAGCATGGAAGGCCCAACAGAACAATCTAAACATCCTGAAGATTCAAGAGATAGAGGAAATCAGAATATTCAACATGGAGGCCAGATTCTGTCAGCAATTCACAATAATGTCAGTCTCAGTGAGGAAGTCTCCACTTCAGTAAGAAATTTGCATCTGAAATCTGCTAAGCATTGCACTCAGAACTCCAGAGCAAGGTAAAAGGATCACACTTCCTACAGATATTAAGGGTGACCGAGGCACATAAATACCATATCACCTATGTTGCCAGATATATAAATAACATCACACAAGCTGTTGTACCATTCCGCATGGTCGCCATGAAAAGCGAGATGACTTAAATTCATTCCGTCCTGGCAGAGACAAGCGGTTGGAATGAACATACAGATTTACACTGAGTGCCTGGTACCTCTGACTGGATGCACATTGCCACGTTAACATGGTGTGCAAACATGAACTAAACATGGTGCTGGGGTGAGATCAAGGCAGAGCATCTGGCAACTATTATCCCAATAAAGCTCATTGGTCCTTCATTCTGCCACAGTCCTCTGACACCTACATTTCAGCTATCACTGAAGAACAACAGTTACCTACTTTGCATAATTCTAAACTGGGTTGTGAGCCGTAGAGGAGTGAACGGCAAGCGTGTAGTGAGGGGAATATTGTGACCGGTCAATATTTGCCCTCAAGTAATGCCTCACTGCCTGGACTGGACTGAAGATGTTCTCCAGTGCTGAGTGGGGCTTCAATTGCACCATGAAGCACAATTTGGCATTATGAGGGAGCAATCTTTGTCAACAGATCCCTGGTATGATGCTGAAGAGCAGGGCCTGCCCCAGCCCCTTGGGTTCCAGCAACCTGACTGGCTGCTAAACGGTTGACAATCAATACCAGGATATCAGTGGACTGATCAGGGGAACATGAGTGCACTCATCTGGAGCAAAGACATCCTGAACTTTGGAGAAAACCCGACTAAACCATTATCCTGACCAACAACCAGTACCTTGTGGAATCTGTGGAATTATCTGCCACAGAAGGCAATGGAGGCCAATTCACTGGATGCATTCAAGAGAGGGTTAGATTTAGCTCTCAGAGCGAACAGAATCAAGGGATATGGGGAGAAAGCAGGAAGGGGTACTGATTTTGGATGAACAGCCTTGATCATATTGCATGGCAGTGCTGTCTCAATGGGCGGAATGACCTACTCCTGCACCTATTTTCTATGTTTCTATCCAGTACTGCGGAAGTTGAATTGCTAATGTAAAAGTAAATTTGTACGGAGCTAAAGATTAAATAGACATTTAAGCGTCCATCTCCAGAGGGTGATCTTTTTGGGTGGGCTACAAATAAATGCTGGCTGATTCACTGACACTCTCTCGAGCAAGGGGAGAGAGTCACCCTCTCACATTGGCATGTAATGTAGGCACCCTTTGTAGAAAGATAGACCTGCGGGATTAAGCTCAGGGATCTCCTACAACAACAAAAAAATCTAGGAAAGTCACAAGCTCAGTTCGAACAGCAGGAAAAGATTCAATTCAATTCAATTCAATTGAATATTTAATTGTCATTGTGCAGTGTACAATACAGAGACAACGAAATGCAGTAGGTATCTCCGAAGGGTGAACCTACGAATAAACAAGTATTGAGCAGTAGTATGAGTATATACATCTCTACATATACAGTGGTATCAGTGCAATTTGCTGGTGATTGGATAGTCCGGGGGGGAGGGGGGGAGAGGGGTGGAGACAGGCAGTCATTGAGGTGCAGCATTGAGAAGTGTGACAGCCGCAGGGAAGAAGCTGTTCTTGAGCCTGCTGGTACGGCAACGGTGGGACCTGTAGCGTTTCCCGGATGGGAAGAGGGTAAACAGTCTATGGTTGGGGTGTGAGTTGTCCCTGGCGATGCTGTGCGCCCTGTGCAGGCATCATTTACTATGGACAGACTGAATGGAGGGGAGCGAGGAGCCTGTGATGCGTTGGGCGATCTTCACCACCCTCCGCAGCGCTTTCCAGTCGGCGACAGAGCAGTTACCATACCATACTGTGATGCAGTTGGTAAGGATGCTCTCGATGGTGCAGCGGTAGAAGTTCACCAGAATCTGGGGAGACAGGTGGACCTTCTTAAGTCTCCTCAGTAAGAAGAGACGCTGGTGAGCCTTCTTGATCAGCGAGGATGTGTTGTGGGTCCAGGAGAGGTCATCGGAGATGTTGACCCCCATGAACCTGAAGCTGGAGACACGTTCCATCTCCGTCCCATTGATATGGATGGGGGTGTGCGTGCAGCCTCTCGATCTCCTGAAGTCCACAATGTGCTCCTTGGTCTTCTTGGAGTTGAGGGCCAGGTTATTGTCGGCACACCATGCTGTTAGGAGCTGAACCTCCTCCCTGTAGGCCGACTCATCGTTGTCGCTGATGAGGCCAATCACCATCGTGTCATCTGCATACTTGATGATGGTGTTGGTACCATGCACAGGTATGCAGTCGTAGGTGAAGAGGGAGTAGAGGAAGGGGCTCAGCACACAGCCCTATGGTACGCTAGTGTTCAGGGTGAGGGTAGAAGAGGAGTGGTTATCCAACATAACAGACTGTGGTCTGTTGGTTAGAAAGTCCAGTAACCAATTGCAGAGGGAGGGGTTGATGCCCAGGTCATCGAGTTTGGCGATCAATTTAGAGGGGATAATGGTGTTGAATGCTGAGCTGTAGTCAATGAACAGCCGTTTCACATAAGTGTTTCTGTTGTCGAGGTGGGAGAGGGCGGAGTGGAGTGCCGTTGAGATGGCATCCTCCGTGCTCCTGTTCTTGCGGTATGCAAACTGGTAGGGGTCCAAAGTGGGAGGTAGGCAGCATTTGAGGTGTGCCATGACCAGCCTTTCAAAGCACTTGGCGATGATAGGGGTGAGTGCAACTGGGTGGAAGTAGTTGAGGCTCGCCGCAGTGGAGTGTTTTGGCACTGGCACGATGGAGGTGGTTTTAAGGCACATGAGGACAACTGCTTGGGCAAATGACAGGTTGAAGATGTCAGTCCAGACGTCAGTCAGCTGTGCAGCACAGGTCCTGAGGACGCGCCCGGGGATGCCGTCATGGCCGGCAACCTTACGTACATTGATCCTACTCAGTGCCACGTGCACGTCGTAGGGGTTAAGTGTGAGGGGCTGGTGGTCATCGGGGAGCACAGCCTTGTTGGCCAACTCTTGGTTGTCCCTTTCAAAGCGTCCATGAAAGTCATTGAGTTCTTCGAGGAAGGATGCGTCGCTGGAAGTGGGGGTGGAGTTGGTGGCTCTGTAATCAGTGATGGCCTGGATGCCATGCCACATGCCACATCGGAGTTGCTGTCGAAGTGCTCCTCGATCCGCAGCTTGTATTTGTGTTTAGCGTTCTTGATGCCCCTTGTCAGATTGGCCCTCGATTAACTATAGGCACAGGCATCGCCTGACCTGAAAGCCGAGTCCCGTGCTTTCAGCAGTAGCCTAACCTCGCTGTTCATCCATGGCTTCAGATTCGGGTATGTGGTGATTTGTTTGAGAGTGGTGACACTGTTGATGGAGGAGTTGATGAAGTCCAGATGTTGTGGACCTTGCACCCTTCTGCCTGATGGGCTTCAGAGATCACATCTGTGATGCCGGATATATGGCTGGTGATAAGTATACCTTTATGTTACTGGAATCCTTTATATTTGTGCTTTTATGTCAATGTTGTTCCAGGAGTACTTGCGTTTAAATAAAATGATTACGAATTAATAATTTATGCCTTTTAATATTTCTATGCTAGTACAAGATATAAAATGCTTAGTTGATCAATGAGTAAATTATTCTATGCCAGCTTCACTTACCAGTAATGAGAATGTCAAATGAGCTAGGTTTTATGAAGGAAACTCCTGCACCTATTGTCTATTGTCTAAATCATTTATGTAGATGACAAACAGTAACGAGCCAAGCACCGAACCCTGAGGCACGCCACTAGTCACAGGCATCCAGTCTGAGAAATGACCTTCCACCATTACCCTCTGCTTCCTTCCATGGAGCCAATTTGCTATCCATTTAGTGATCACTTGAGGAAAAGCAGTTTAAAGAGAGAAATGACTCGGGTCGTTAAGATGATGAAAAGCGTTGAGAGAGTAGATACGCACAGGCCATATAACATCACTCACAATCACAGAACACAAAGGGAAACTGACATAAACATATCAAGTTTCATGTGAAGCTATGGATAAGATTTTTTTAAATTTCCTTACAGAGCAGTGGAACAGCAAAATCATATAATGTAATATTGATCAGCCCCTTCAATAACATTATGGATAAATATTAGGTTAGAATTTAATCAAACCCCATTTATTGAAGTCAGCCCCTTCAATAAAAAATATGGATAGCTATTAGGTTAAAATTTAAGTTTTCTAGAAGAGGTGATTAATGGAAAATCATCTGCTTATTGCTCAAGCCTAAGGGCCATCACCTATGGAGAAGAGCAAGTCAAGCATCAATAACAGAGATCACTTACGTGGTGCAGGGCAGTTAATGTACTAACCCCTCCTTTATTAGTTAGAGTACGCTGCATATCAGTTGAGAAGTAGGGCAAAGGACCTTTTGAGTTAAAATTAAAGATGAAATGATGAAAGCATATATTGGTAAGGGCTTGGATTAATGGGTTGAGAGGGGTCTGCAGATGGGAAACTGGAATGAATGGTGAATCAAGAAGAAATAAATGAGTAGTTGCAGTCACAAGTGTCACTGGGAAGAAAAGTTATGAATTGATTCTTAAAGGGAAGGAGGCCTGCAGAGAATTCTAGAGAGCAGATCAAGAGAGATAACAGCTGGAGACATTAAATAAAAGAGGAATGAATGGAAACCCAGGGTAGAAAAGAAACTGCACACTAAATAGCCCTCTCTGGTTTTCTTTCAGCTTTCCAGCATCAATAGGTTTTGATTTCCATTCAAATGCTGCTTAGGTTTGGTTGTGATTTTGTTTTGCAGAGTATGTAGAATCTAAGAAAATAACATCTGTTACTAAACACAATAGATCCATTTTTAAAATCGGCGCTGATATAGTTGATGTTGAATGGTATTCTGGTTAGCACGCAACAAAAAGCTTATCACTGTTCCTTGGTACACGTGACAATAAACTAAACTGAAACTGAGGTATTCGTACCTTAGATTTTCAGAACCACAGAATATGAGCAGCTCATAGGTGGATAAAAAATATTCATCCAAGTCTAATGGCAGAGCAACAAACCGATTACATTGGGAACTAATGGATTCTCATGTATTCAGTTGTCAAACACAATGTTGTAAATAAGACATGCTGACTGGCAGGTTGACACAAACTGCTGGAGTACCTCAGTGGATCAGGCAGCATCTCTGGAGATAAAAGATGGGTGACGTTTCGGGTTAGGACCCTTCTTCAGACTGAAAGACTGACTGGTAGGCTAATTGGCTACTGTATATAATCCCACATATAGGTGTATTGCAGGAGAATCGGATGCTAAGAGAGAGAATGGGTTAGGTGGATATATGTGAAGAATGGGTTTGACGGGATTTCCCGAAGAGCCAGGATCGCTGATACCCATAAGAAGTTGTGAGAACATATGGAATGCAGTGCAGGTCTCCTGTCCGAAGAGAAAGCAGGAGGGGAAATATAATTCTTGGTTGGAAGTTTCAATCATTGAAGGTCCATAAGGAATAATTTCCCGACACCAATCTAAATGAGGGACAACATGCAAGGAAATTCCAGTCCTGAAAGGAAGTGCTCACAGAAAATTGGCATACAGCTGCCACTACAGGTGTTCTCTGGGGGATCACATTACAGGTCTCCAGTCAGACAATTTCTGTATCAGTTAATTTAATGTGTAGCTCTGAGCTGCAAAAAATCTTTTGTGAAATGGTTGGCTGCATTAGAAGTTGATGGATATGATGATAAATTGGGTATGTAGTGGTCAAAAGGAGACACGCTAGTTGGGGCTAATGGCATTTTCTTCTTCCTCATCTACATTTATCTTGTTATATGTTACACAAACATTATATCATCATCTCCCAAAAGATGGAATGTCTGTTCAAAATTTTAGTGTATGATTAACACGAATGTCCCTGGTGGATTTTCAGCTTGTAGTAATATTTGAGGTTTTTTTCTGAGGTTGTGTTCAGATTATGTGAAGGTAATTTCCTATTCTCTCTTGAGATCTTTTGTGTGAAAGGTTCAATTGCCTGAAACAATCATTCTCACATCTGTCGAGTTTCCCTGTCCTGCTTGTGGCTTTCATAAATATGTTTTGTTTTCAGTTCTCATCTGACCATATGCCACAAGTTTGTTTAGAAATTAGTCTGCAGTGAAGGATCTGAATTTGGGAGCTGGCTTGGTTGTGTTCCTTGATCATTTTGGTGGAGTGGTAAAGATCAAAGCAAAAACCAGAACCAGGAAATAACATTTTCAGAATTAAGACTGTTTTTAGGAGTGGCTTAATGAATTAACATCAGCAAAATGATTAGAAGGATGATTGGCCTAGAGTTCTTCTGTGCCTGCAAAGGTGTGATAAATATGCACCGTGACCCAAATACAAATCAGTGGAGAAAATCAGGGCAGCTTGTGGAAAGGTGCAAATAAGCAGAATGGTGCAACATTGTAGCACAATCAACATTGGCGCAAAAAAAAACTTGCGTTGTATAACAGAAAACCAAAAGAGGTAGAGTCAAGTGTAAGAACACATGGCAGCACCTGGGGACGCCAGTGAGAAATAAGTCATTGGTTCAGGGATCTGATAACACAGGAGAAGAAACTGTTCTTAAATCTTGACATCCGGGCTTTCAAGCTCCCTATCCTCAAAGTACCCTCAGAAGGTAGAGGAGAGAAAAGGGAATGTTCAGGGAGTCATGCATCCTTGATGAGAATTCCAGCCTCCCTGCTTAAACACAGCGGGAAGAAGGACAGGATTGAAGGAAATGGTGAGCGTTTAATGGAGTGGGCTGCTTTCACCACTCTCCACAGGTTTGCTAGAAACAGAGCTAAAGATAGCTTTCTTCTACTTGCTTATTTTGCATGCTGCTACAAGCATAATAATGTTCTATATTTTTCATTCTATTGCCAGTACTTTTTAAATGTTAGTGGTATTCTCCCATTTGGTTTTACTTTTAGTAGAATCTAGTTGAGCAATAGACAATAGGTGCAGGAGTAGGCCAGTCGGCCCTTCGAGCCAGCAAAGCCATTCAATGTGATCATGGCTGATCATCCCCAATTAGTACCCCGTTCCTGACTTTTTCCCATATCCCCCTGACTCCACTATCTTTAAGAGCCTTATCCAACTCTCTCATGAAAGCATCCAGAGAACCTGTCTCCACCACCCTCTGAGGCAGACCATTCCACACACTCGCAACTCTCTGTGAGAAAAAGTGTGTCCCCGTCTCCGCTCTAAATGGCTTACCCCTTATTCTTAAACTGTGGCCCCTGGTTCTGGACTACCCCAACATCGGGACCATGTTTCCTGCCTCCAGCGTGTCCAAACCCTTAACAATCTTATATGTTTCAATAAGATATCCTCTCATCCTTCTAAACTCCAGAGTGTACAAGCCCAGCTGCTTCATTTTCTCAGCATATGACAGTCCCGCCATCCTGGGAATTAACCTTGTAGCAGTTCTTACATTTTTCTGAAGTTTAAAATTGTCCTGAGTCTTGCCTCTGTTCTCTGCTGTCATTAAAATACACAACCATACTCAACCTAATATCGATTGAAAACATTTTTTAATGTCAGATTTAAATGGTATTTATCGCTGAATTTAATCCCCATTTTCTTATGGAATTACTGTCCAGCATTAGAAATGTTGATGCAACAACATTAGCTCATTGGTGAGAACATATGATAATCACAAAGCCCACCTGAAAAGTCACTCTAATTCTTTCTTGTTTATGTAACTGCAGATTTTCCTTCGCTCTTGGTGCAGTTGTGACATAACAACATAGACACCTTATTGGAAATTTCAGACAATCAATGTGTCTCACAGCCTAATCTGTCATACAACAGGGAAAACACTCAGATTCCCAAACTCCGGGAATTACTATATTGCAAATCGGCCGACTCCTCTCCCTGTAGTTGTTTCATACCTAGCTCAGATAATCTTCACTTTCCTTCAGAATGCATCATGCCTCGCTACACTTCCTTCAGCTGGTGATTTCTTTATCAGATGAAAGATCGAGAACTGAGCAAAATTCCTATGATAGGGATGGATCGAGCTGAAGTACCATATCTCAGGAATTCTTCATTTTCCAACACAGTTTTCCTGATGCTTTAGTGACGAGGGAGATAAATCCAAACGATTAATGTTTAAAAAGTCAATAAGTGTGAAGCGAAAAGGAATTGAATACAAGTGTTCTTATGCAAAAGAGAAACAATATTTTATGTGGCAACCTTGTTTTGGCCTCATGTCCCAATAAATACTCAAATTGACCGAGTGATTACAATACAATGGAGTAATGCTTTATTAGCCAAGTATGTTTTACAACATATGAAGAATTTAATTTGCCAAGTCATTCATACAAATAAAAAGAAACAGAACACACCAAATACATTTTAACATAAACATCCACCACAGTGACTCCTCCACATTCCTCATTGTGATGGAAGGCGAAAAAAAAGTTCAATCTCTCTCTTCTTCGTTCTTCTGCGGTCGGGGGCCTCGAGCTTTCCGTTGATGGGATGATCGTAACTCCCGCAGCCAGCGGTCGAGCCCTCTGCATTGGGGCGATTAGCTCCTGCATCAGGGGGGATTCTCAGCTCCCTCGCGCCGGCGATCGGACCCCGGGTCGGGACTGCTCGAACGTAGTGCGGCTTCTGAAATTCACGGCTCGGTAAAGTCCGCAGGCCGAGGTTGGAGCGATCCCAGGCAAGGGATCAGCCCCGATGGTACGTCCATTCCCCGCGGTGGGGCTCAAAGCCAGTCCCGAGGAAGCTTCCAACTCCATGATGTCAGGCCGCAGAGAGACGGGAGAGACGACCAAAAATACAATTGCATCTCCGGCAAGGTAAGAGACTGAAAAAAAAGTTTCCCCCGATCCCCTCCCCCCCCCCTCCCCCACATAAAACAAACCAGAGAACATTTACACAAACTTTTAAAACACACTAAAAATAACAAAAAAAAAGACAAAAAAACAGACAGACTGTTGGCGAGGCTGCTCATCGTACGGCACCCGTGGCAGCCTCCCTTTATTTTCAGACCTGCTTAAAAAAAAGATCTATCAAAAAATATTAAAGGCAGAGCAGGCATTGTAACGATATGTTTGCTCTCACTAGGGGATCATCCACTCTTCTATTAACAATGTTCTTGTACCGTACCTGGTGCTGTGCTGTGCCCAGAGCAGATACAAGTAGCAAGATTATCAGAAAGTGAAGTGGCAGTCAAATCCCTTGAGGGTTGTTGATCCACTGCTCCAGAAGATAAAGCACAGAGAGGCCAGCAGGCAGTGCTGGCATCAGGCTTTGAAGTAAAATTAGATTCCCTCCAGGAGAGAAAAGGAATCAATTCCAATATGACAAATGGAACACAGTGAAATGTGTGTCCAATGATCAGTTATGACACGAGGTTGAAATAGAAGCACCTTTCCTGCTAATCAGAAATGTCATTCCTGTGCATTGTGAACAGATGATTGCTTTTAATTAACAGCAAATAATTCATTGTCGCCAGCACAGCCCTCTTCCTTCTATTCTTCTGATCACTGAGAATACGAGAATTGTTGATTGCAAGAGTCCATTTATAAACGGCTCGGAACATGAGGACTAGCAGGAAATTTTCCCTTCTCCCTGTCTTCCTATAGCCCTGATTAAAGTCTCCAAAAATTAACCAACCTCTGATTTGAACATACATAGAAACATAGAAAATAGGTGCAGGAGTAGGCCATTCGGCCCTTCGAGCCTGCACCGCCATTCAATGTGATCATGGCTGATCATCCAACTCAGTATCCCGTACCTGCCTTCTCTCCATACCCCCTGATCCCTTTAGCCACAAGTGCCACATCTAACGCCCTCTTAAATATAGCCAATGAACTGGCCTCAACTACCTTCTGTGGCAGAGAATTCCAGAGACTCACCACTCTCTGTGTAAAGAATGTTTTCCTCATTTCGGTCCTAAAGGAATTCCCCCTTATCCTTAGACTGTGACCCCTTGTTCTGGACTCCCCCAACATCGGGAACAATCTTCCAGCATCTAGCTTGTCCAACCCCTTAAGAATTTTGTAGGTTTCTATAAGATCCCCCCTCAATCTTCTAAATTCCAGCGAGTACAAACCGAGTCTATCCAATCTTTCCTCATATGAAAGTCCTGACATCCCAGGAATCAGTCTGGTGAATCTTCTCTGTACCCCCTCTATGGCAAGGATGTCTTTCCTCAGATTTGGAGACCAAAACTGTACGCAGTACTCCAGGTGTGGCCTCACCAAAACCCTGTACAACTGCAGTAGAACCTCCCTGCTCCTATACTCAAATCCTTTCGCTATGAATGCTAACATACTCAGCAACTGAGCTTCTCTGCCTTGATATAGAATTTTCAAAGATTCACATTCCTCTGCATAAGAAATTTCATCTCATCGCTATCCTAAATGGCTAGTCCCTTGTCACAAATCTTTGACCTCTAGTTTTAGACACCCCAATCGAAGTAACTATACTAATTCATTCATCATCATTGAAAACATTAGCGACGCAATGGTGCTGGTTTCCAACAGGAACAGTGACGGACGCACCACACATCTCTGTCCTCCAGTTCCTGCGGACTTCTGCTGCTAGAAGAATAGGATTTTGGTGTGTGTGCTTTATCATCATTCCTTACAATGCTATGTACGACAGTGATCACAACTTCTACTGAAGTGTGGATGACCATTGGCACGCTAGAATCTCATCCGCCCTTTGACAGGTCTTGTTTTTGGTCCTGTTGGAGGTCCACAGCCCCCTCCTCACCTGGTAAACCAGGTGGGGGAGATGGTTTAGTCGCCGACTATCCGACCATGGAGCAAGTAGCACGGGATTACACGGTACCCTTGGCGGGGGAACTCCCCTCAATCTGACCATCGGGGAGTTGGCATGATTACTAATGGCATGATTCAATGTGGTCTTCTCTCTTCTTTTGAACTCTTGGGGATGATGATCAAGACTGTGCTTGTTGAAAAAAATACTTACTCCTAGTTGGCCCCAAATGTCTTTGTTCAACATCTAAGGGAAAAGTATTATTCTTTGACCAAAACTGTACACAATTTTCTGGGTGCAGTCTCACCAATTCTCAATGAAATTAGTTCTAAGACATTATCAGTCTGCTTTGAGCTGTTAATTTCCTGATTTTTGAGGGCCTTTAATAAAATATATATCCGGCGCTGGTATGTTGCCAAAGAATATTGAATTATTATGCAAATTAAGAAGACTCCATTAAAATAAATAATTTAGAACAAACAAGCCAAATTTGGTGGGCATGCAATCTCCTTTGAAATCTATCAATTTTTGATCCTGATCCTGTCTGACTTGAGTTAGAATCTCAAGCTGGAGAATTCCAGCAAGACTGGCTCTTGTCTTTAGACTCCATGTGGACAGCAGCGGTGGAGCCAACTGATATTATTTCCATCCACACCCAGTATTTGTTCCCACTTCTTTTCAAATCTCTCAATGCGCATGTGAGAAGTCCAGGATTCATTTCAAACCAAATAATGGTGGTTTTGGAGCAGCGGTAGAGTTGCTGCCTTACAACGTCAGTGACCCTGATTCGATCCTGACTGCAGGTGCTGCCTGTACAAAGTTTGTACGTTCTCCCTGTGGTGACGTCCCACAGGGAGAACATACCTGTGGTTTCCTCCCACTTGCCAAAGTCTTACTGGTTTGTAGAATAATTGGCTTTGGTAAAAAAATTGTAGAATTGTCCCATGTGTGTTAATGCATGGGTAACTCTAGCCGGCATGGACTCACTCGGTGGGTCAAACGGCCTGTTTCCACATTGTATCTCTCAACTAAACTTGTCGAGACCAGCCAGTCAAAATCAGCTTTGTTTGCCCCATTACTTGTTCTACCTCTGTTTCAATCCTGTGATTATCCTTGCTAGATTCTAAAATCCTTCCAGTCCCCTACCATTATATATATTTTTGTAAACATTGTAAAGCTCATTCTTTGATACTTGAGAAGCTCAGTAGATCTGCTGGCACACAACACCCCAGACCCGGGTTTGACCCAGACCTTGGCTGCTGTCCATGTGGTGTTTGCATACTTTGCCTGTAACTGTACGGGTTGCCTCCAGGCTCCGGTTGCCTCCCACATTCCTTAGACGTACTGATATGTAGGTTCTTCTTCTTTCGTGTGGCGTGCACACCTAAAGTGTTGGACAACTTGTTCTATTTGATCTTCCCTTTGTGCACGTCGAGTTGATTGCATTAGTCGAAACAGGGTGGACCACGTGAAGGTTGCAATGAGAAAGTGGGATAACATAGTAGTTTGAGTCGAGGTGGACTCAGTGAACCAAAGGTTTTGTCTCGATTCTGAAAATCTAAGCTAAAATATTTTTAACTTCTCTCTGTTAACCATGTAGAACAGCTTTATTATGATTTTTTTTTATTCTCTTGGATTATGATTTTATTTTTAATGTTTGTGGTTTAATCTTCCATCATGTTTTTATGAACATTTGTCAATCTGCCTTGCCAACCTTCCCCTTTTAACCATGTAATTTGTTTTAAAATCCTAATTTTAACTCAACATTAACTAAATTCTCATTCAATATAAAATCCCATCACATGTTAGCACTTCCACAGAGAATTCCCTTTATTACAAGGTTGTTATGAGCCCTATCACACATTGCACTTTAACTAGAATAGAAATTATCTATTCCCTCGATAGTTCCTTATCAATATGCTATGGACATCTATCTTAAATGCCTTCCATGAATTTATGCTTTATAGCACATTTTTTCTTGTCCCCTCGTTTGTGATTATGAATGGACCACAGATAGGCTAACTAACATTTCCCCACTGTCTGTGGGTTCGGCATACAAGAACCTCTCAAGATCATGTCAGATTGCAAACCATATCTCTTAAGCATCGGCCTGCTGTGAGTCAGGACTTAGCTTTTTTTAGACCATGCTTTTAATTTTCAAAACATAGTTTCTATTTTTAAGACATTAGTAAAGACTGGCTCTCGTTTGTATTCGCAGCAACTAAATCGTAAACTTTATACATCAACGGTTCAATGGTGCTTTATTGTCACGTGTGCACTGTATGGTGAAATTCTTTTAGCGGAGATCACACGTGCACAAGCCGCCATATTTAGGTGCCATTTACAAAAAGTCCATGACCTCGATATACTGGGGTGGCTTCCCGATCACATTGACTATGGCTACTACTTCTCAGCAGTTTGTTTGAAGTTTACACTCTCCTCTGATTATTCTGCTACCTGGATCATACTTTCTCATCACCAATTTCATGAAGTCCATCAGGAAAGCCAAGAGAGATTACAGACACAAAGTGGAATCTAACTACTACAGCTCTGACCCCAGATGCATGTGGAGTGGATTATGTTGCATCACAGATAACAAAGGGATAAACAGGAGCCCTGTTCAGCCAACTGGTTCGCTCCCGGACGAGCTTAACACCTTTTACGCCCGGTTCAATTCAGACAACACAGCAACCTTCATGAGTCCACAGGTGTGTTGGGGGACTACCACACTGTCCCTACAAACGGCAGACGTGAGGCGGTCCTTCAAAAAGGTCAATGACTGCGAAGCTCCAGGGCCGGATGGTATTCCAGGGCGGGCTCTCAGGGTGTGTGCTGATCAACTGGCAGAGGTGTTCACCAACATCTTCAACCTCTTCCTGAGTCAGTCTGTGGTTCCCATCCCCTTCAAAGCATCCACCATCATTCCTGTTCCAAAGAAACCAGTAACCTCCTGTTTAAATGACTACCGTCCTGTTGCACTGACATCAGTCATCAAGAAGTGCTTTGAGCGACTAGTCAAACCTCCCATCTGCTCCTCTCTCCCTGCCACCTTGGACCCTCTTCAGTTTGCATATAGACCAAACAGGGCCATGGACTATACCATCGCCATGGCAACACACACTGCACTCACACACCTGGACAAAGGAAATACATATGTGAGAATGGACTTCATTGACTACAGCTCGCATTCAATACTATCATTGCCTCAAAACTCGTCCCCAAGCTCCTTGATCTTGGACTGGAGACTCCATCTGCGGCTGGATATTCGACTTCCTGATGGGCAGGCCCCAGGTGGTGAGAATTGGCAGCCACACCTCTTCTTCACTGATCCTCAACACAGGCGCACCACAAGGCTGTGTGCTCAGTCCTCTCCTGTACTCCCTGTTCACGCCTGTATTGCCAAGCACAGTTCAAACATCATCCTAAAGTTTGCTGACTACACGACCATCTTGGGCCTCATCACAGACAACAATAAGATGGCCTATAGAGAGGAGGTAAGGGCACTATACAGCTGGTGACAGGAAAATAACATCTCTTTCAATGTCAGCAAAATAAAGAGATGATTGTGGATTACAGGAGACAGCAGGGGAGTGGACACCTTCCCATCCACATCAGTGATGCTGAGGTTGAAAGCGTCAGCAGCTTCAAGTTCCTCAGTGTGCACATGACTGAGGACCTCTCCTGGACACTGCACACAGACACAATAAGAAAGAACGCCCGCCAGCGGCTCTTTTTCATGATCTTTGGCACGAACGCCAGCTTCTACAGATGCACCATAGAGAGCCTGCTGACGGGCTGCATCACAGTCTGGTACGGGAACTGCTCTGCCCACAGCCGCAAATCGCTACAGAGAGTGGTGAAGGCGGCACATCACTGGCAACTGTTCACCTGGCCATTCAGGACATATTCTACCCATGGTGCCTGCGGAAGGCACACAGCATCATCAAGGACCCCAGCCACCCAGCACGCAGACTGTTCTTGTTGCCGTCAGGCAGACGATACAGGAGCATGGCTGCACATACCACCAGACTTAAGAACAGTTTTTACCATCAGGCCATCAGGCTTCTGAACTCATAAACACATTTCACATCATGTATGTTGATTATTTTATTATTGTCCTTTCACCTTACCAATGACATTTTATCTTATTTTATCCTTGTTATATTATTGCTGAGGTTACCCGCTGTCTTGTCAAACACATTTCATTGTACCGTTGACCCTGTGTTAACCTACTTACGACAAATAAAACTGAATTGAAAACCGAATTGATTTGCAATAGTTATGCACAGGAGATAAGACCAGTCAAAATCTGTTCTTATCTCAATGCCAGTAGCTGTAATTCTTTTCACTGTTCCTACTGCTTAAATCTTGTTGTATCACAAGAGACTTCAAGCTTGTTTCACTCATTAGAACAAAAGTAACATCAGCATGAATAGGCCCTTTGGCCTCTTGCACTGACTTAGTCACTGAATAACCATTCATCTCGGTCTCATTTTCATAATTACAATGATTCCTTTAATATTTCAAAATTTGTTAATCACTTTCTTAAATATACGCAATAACTCAGCATCTACAGCTCTTCTGTGAAAATTACAAAGATTAACTACTCCCTTGTGTAGAAATTTCTTCTCATTTCTATTACCTCATGGAACAACCTCCCCACCAAAAAACCAATCTGGCAAACCTTTATTTCATTCCATTTTGTGCAGATATATTCCTCTTTGGTTGGGTGAGCTGATGTGTACAATATATTGCAGGTTTGGTGTCACGAGGAATCTGTATATTTGCAATAAGATTGCTTTAAGGGCCTGTCCCATTTGAGCGATTTTTCAGCGGACTGTCGGTGACTATCAAGTTCGCGGCACTCGCTGAAAAACCGGGAACTGGAATGGCGCGTGTCAGAGTGCCACACACACACGCACGCGCGCGCGGAAAGCAGGGGAGCGCTGTCTGAAATTCACATGGTCCAAAGCCAAGGGGAGACACACACTGCGATGAACAGGAACATTAAGACAGCTAGCACATTGTACGGTAAGTCCTTTAAAAGAGGGGGGGAGGTGAGAAGGGAGGAGTGGAGACACTTTTAAGAAGCCAGATAACTTTTAATAAACCAGAGATACAAAGCTGTGAAGTTTAGCGGGCATTTAACATTACCGGTCGGTTCTCCTTGGTTCTGAAAGCTCATGCTTACACTTTTTTTCCCCAATGAGCCAATGAAAATGCCTGGTCAGCAAAGGCGATTAACTAAAACTACCTACGGATACCTCGACTACCTATAACTACATGGCGACCCAACTGCAACTGCACCTATGACTACAAAAGTATCAATTTTCTCCATGGTGACTAAATCTTGGTTGCAGAAAATTTTTAAACATGTTGAAAATGAGGCTGCTACTAGTTCCCAGAATGCGAGAACTCCTCACGACCATGAAGGAGACTCACCAGAGACCACCAGCGAACATGTGGCGATCATGTGGTGAGCGCAGTCTCCTGCATTCACCTAAAAAGTCGCCTAAGTGGGACACTCTTGTACTCTAATCAGGGCCGGACTTTCACCTGCTGAGGCCCTAAGCTGTATGAAATTTGAGGCCCTTCTCTAAAAACATTCAGGTAAAAAATGATAAAATAAAAATATATTTCAAAAAATGAGGCCCCCGAGGGTGTGTGGCCCTAAGCTATAGCTTATTTAGCTTATAGGTAAGTCCAGCACTGACTCTAATCCAATTAAGGCCAAGCACATTAATTGCCAGCACATAAAACACAATGCAGGAAGAACTCCGTGGGCTAGGCAGCATCTGTGGTGGGAAACAGACCAATGACGTTTCATGACAGGACCCTTTTGCAGACTGATCATTTGCCTTCCTAACCATTTTAATGGAAGCTTTCTGTGAGTCATGTACAAGACCTGCACAAAAACAGAAAGTACAGACAGTCTGGTAATGTGTTTGGAGTGTGAGAACTCTTTAGTTTTCAATGCAGGTACATCACTGATTTTCCAGCACCCTTAGTCCAGACCCCTTCTGGATTATCCGTTTTGCTAAACCAACAGAGGTTACGGCCTCCGGGGGGAATCCAACAGTACCAGAGTGGTCCACCTAGGCCGTCAAGGTGCTGAGATACCGGCCCGCAAAGTCAGCCTCAGAATTTGGCTATGGGAACCGATCTGCTGACCGGGCCAGAATTCTAGAGCCCCAGCTGCTGGGGGCAAATTTGTCCCGCTGATCGGACGCGGAAGTCCTGATGAGGTCAAGATTGGTCGCCTCACCCGGCCTAGGGGCCACATTTTCTGGAGCACTTCTGGGGCGGAATTCAAGTGCGCTCTCGTACTTTTGTCCAGATGAAAGAATGTGCTGGACCACCAATTACCTGAAAATCAGTGGTGGACCTGTATAAATGTTTCATCCTGGACTTGGTTGGGAATAGGCATGAAGCACTTCCTCATTGAGATATGAAGGCGAGATGACCACTTTTACACACCATGCTTATACTTTGTAGTTCCTTCTCATTCCAAGTAGATGTTGCCGTGCCTTCGGAACAGAATGATCCTACAGCAGGTAGGATTAAATAAGCAGAGAGATGCAAGAAAAGAGAATTAATTAAAACTAAGTGAACTTCTTACATCCACATAGATAAATGTAAAAGTAAACAGATATTGTAGAGAATATTAATGAAAAATAGTGAGAAAATGCAGGAAACAATAGGAAGCTGTATCAAGATGGCGCCTGCCTGCGGCGACTTTTGCGGAGCTCCGGAACGTAAAAGGCTCAACTACAACTTCCAACAACTTACCTGGATCAGGAAAACGGCAGTAATCGGTGCCGTTTCAGACAGGCTGCTTGGGCAGCTGAAAGCGCTGGCAATTTCGCGATCTCCCGCAGCTGCGGGAGCCCCGGACTTTAAACTTTCCCACGCTGGCCAGGAATCAGCCGACCCGACTGAGGACCCCAGGATGACCTGCAGAGCCGACGGGCTGGATCTTCCAGGAACAATGAAGCTGGAGCTGCTGATTCTGAGCGATCGCCCGTTCGTTACGGAGCTGGAGCTGCCGTCTGTGAGGGAATCCCCGTTCCAGCGCTGGTCCGCAGAAACAGCAGGTACAGTATACTCAGCACATGGAAACAAAGGGGAAACCTCCATTGTGTCCGGAAACATGGCCGGCGGGCAGGACTTCAGGTCAGACTGAAGCGCAGGGGACTTCGGCCCCCATCTCCCTTCTATCCTACTGGCAAATGTACAGTCCCTTGAAAACAAAGTGGAGGACTTAAGGGCAAGGCTGCTTTATCAGAGGGAGCTGATGGAATGCTCTGTGTTCTGTTTCACGGAGACATGGCTCACCCCCAGCTCCCCAGACTCAGTGGTCCAGCCTGAAGGGTTTTCCATCCACTGTATGGACCGTACACTGGCATCTGGGAAAGGGAGAGGAGGGGGCGTCTGCCTCATGGTCAACTCTGTGTGGTGCTCAGACGTGTCAGTCCTGTCCAACTCCTGCTCTCCACACCTTGAACACCTGGCGGTGAAGTGCCGTCCCTTCTACCTTCCGAGGGAATTCACCTCCATCATCCTGACCGCGGACTACATCCCACCCCAGGCAGACGTCCGTCTGGCACTGGAGGAGCTGCACGCCATGTTCAACAAACACCATACGTCTTACCCCGAGGCATTTACCACCATTGCTGGGGACTTCAATAATGCAAACCTAAAGAAATCACTCCCCCACTTCCACCAACATGTCTCCTGCTGCACCAGAGGACCAAACACCCTCGACCACTGCTACACCATCTTCAAGAATGCCTACCGCTATATCCCTCGCCCTCACTTCGGTAAATCCAACCATGTGCTGCTTCTTAATTGCTGCAGCAATTGAAGAGTGCACCCCCAGAAGTGAGGACAGTACAGAGCTGGTCGTGGGGGGGGGAGGGGGTTGAGGAACAACTACAGGACTGTTTGGAGTGTAGACTGGGCAATGGGACTCGGCAACGGATTTGAACAAATACACCACAGTCGTTACAGACTTCATTAAGAAATGTGTGGAGGACTGCATCCCCACCAAAACCTTCCTAGTGTTTCCCAATCAGAAACCTTGGATGACCTGTGAGATCCACACTCTTCTGAAGACCAGACACCGGGCATTCATGTCTGATGATACAGTGGTCTACAAGAAGTCCAGATACGACCTTGGTAAGGCCATCAAAAAGGCCAAAAGAGACTTCTGCTCCAAGCTGGAGGATGAGGCAGATGTTCGGCAGCTGTGGCGGGTACTGAATGCAATCACCTCCTACAAGGCGAAACCAGGAGGCAGCTCGAATGTCGGTGATACATTACTCCCTGACGAGCTTAATGCATTTTACGCATGCTTTGATAGGGAGAACACCGATGTGCCTTCCCGAGCCCCCATTCGCTGTGATGTTATTTCAGTCTCAGTCACAGAGGCCGACGTCAGGAAATCCTTCAGAGGGGTGAACACTCGAAAAGCATCTGGACCTGATGGTATACCTGGTTGTGTCCTAAAAACCTGTGCGGACCAACTGGCAGGAGTTTTTACGGACATTTCAACCTGTCACTTCTGAGGTCTGAGGTTCCCACCTGCTTCAAAAGGGCATCAATAATACCGGTTCCCAAGAAGAGCAAGGTGACATGCCTCAATGACTATCGACCAGTGGCACTAACGCCTGTGGTGATGAAGTGCTTTGAGAGGTTGATCATGGCGCAAATCAACTCATACCTTGACAAAAACCTGGTCCCACTGCAGTTCGCTTACCGCAACAACAGATCAACGGTGGATGCGATCTTGCTGGCCCTCCACTCCGCTCTGGACCACTTGGACAACAAAAACTCATATGTCAGGCTGTTATTCATCGATTACAGCTCGGCATTTAACACAATCATCCCCTCCAAGCTGGTTACCAAACTCGCAGAACTGAGTCTCTGCGCATCCCTCTGCAATTGGATCCTCGACTTCCTCATTCACAGACCACAGTCTGTATTGGTGGTAATGTGTCAGACTCGATAACAATCAGCACAGGAGCACCTCAAGCATGCGTGCTCAGCCCGCTGCTGTACTCACTCTATACTCATGACTGCGTAGCCGGTCATAGTGCGAACTCCATCATCAAGTTCGCTGATGACACCACTGTTGTGGGACGTATCACTGATGGAGATGAGTCAGAATATAGAAGGGAGATCGAGCGACTGTCCATATGGTGCCAGCACAACAACCTGGCCCTCAACACCAGCAAAACCAAGGAACTGATTGTGGACTTTGGAACGATTAGGATGGGGACCCACAGTCCTGTTTATATCAACGTTCAAAGGGTCAAGAAATTCAAATTCCTGGGCGTGCACATCTCTGAAGATCTTTCCTGGTCCGAGAACACAGATGCAATTATTAAGAAAGCTCATCAGCGCCTCTACTTCCTGAGAAGATTACGGAGAGTCGGTCTGTCAAGGAGGACTCTCTCTAACATTTATAGGTGCACAGTAGAGAGCTTGCTGACCGGTTGCATCGTGACTTTGTTCGGTAACTTGAGCGCCCTGGAGAGGAAAAGACTACAAAAAGTAGAAAACACTGCCCAGTCCATCATCGGCTCTGACCTTCCTTCCATCGAGGGGATCTATCACAGTCGCTGCCTCAAAAATGCTGGCAGCATCATCAAGGACCCACACCATCCTGGCCACACACTCATCTCCCTGCTACCTTCAGGTAGAAGGTACAGGAGCCTGAGGACTGCAACAATCAGGTTCAGGAATAGCTACTTCCCCACAGCCATCAGGCATCATTAAACTTGGCTCGGACAAAACTCTGAACATTAATACCCCTTTATCTGTTATTTGCACTTTTTCAATTTAATTTATTCATTCATGTGTGTATTTACGTATATAATGGTATATGGACACACTGATCTGTTTTGTAGTCAATGCCTACTATGTTCTGCTCTGCTAAGCAAAGAAAGAATTTAATTGTCCTCTCAGGGACACATGACAATAAACTCTTTTGACTTTGACTTTGAGATCAGGTTGCATCTGGACATCCGGTGGCGCTGTTGCTAGTTGCCTCCGCCTTCGGTAAATTTTTGGGTTTTTTTGTTATGTTTGAAGAGTGTTTTTTGTGTTTATTTTAATGTCTTTATGTGGGGGAAGAGGGTACAGTAAGGGGGATACCATCCTTCAGTCGCTACAGAGGATGTGACTGTTATTCGAGTCGCGTCCTCCCCCCCCCCCCTTCGCGGCCTACCTACTGGATTGGCACGGCCAATAAACAGGGATAAACAGGGTCTAATTAGGAACAATCAACATGGATTTATGCCTGGAAGGTCATGTTTGACTAATCTTCTTGAATTTTTTGAAGAGGTTACTTGGGAAATTGACGAGGGTAAAGCAGTGGATGTTGTCTATATGGACTTCAGTAAGGCCTTTGACAAGGTTCCTCATGGAAGGTTAGTTAAGAAGGTTCAACTGTTGGGTATAAATGCAGGAATAGCAAGATGGATTCAACAGTGGCTGAATGGGAGAAGCCAGAGGGTAATGGTGGATGGTTGTTTGTCGGGTTGGAGGCAGGTGACTAGTGGGGTGCCTCAGGGATCTGTGTTGGGTCCTTTGTTGTTTGTCATGTACATCAATGATCTGGATGCAGGGGTGGTAAATTGGATTAGTAAGTATGCAGATGATACCAAGATAGGGGGTGTTGTGGATAATGAAGAGGATTTCCAAAGTCTACAGTGTGATTTCGGCCAGTTGGAAAAATGGGCTGAAAGATGGCAGATGGAGTTTAATGCTGATAAATGTGAGGTGCTACATCTTGGCAGGACAAATCAAAATAGGGCGTACATGGTAAATGGTAGGGAATTGAAGAATACAGTTGAACAGAGGGATCTGGGAATAACCGTGCATAGTTCCTTGAAGGTGGAATCTCATATAGATAGGGTGGTAAAGAAAGCTTTTGGTATGCTAGCCTTTATAAATCAGAGCATTGAGTATAGAAGCTGGGATGGAATGTTAAAATTGTACACGGCATTGGTGAGACCAAATCTGGAGTATGGTGTACAATTTTGGTCGCCCAATTATAGGAAGGATGTCAACAAAATAGAGAGGGTACAGAGGCGATTTACTAGAATGTTGTCTGGGTTTCAACAGCTAAGTTACAGAGATAGGTTGAATAAGTTAGGTCTTTATTCTCTGGAGCGCAGAAGGTTAAGGGGGGACTTGATAGAGGTCTTTAAAATGATGAGAGGGAAAGACAGAGTTGATGTGGACAAGCTTTTCCCTTTGAGAATAGGGAAGATTCAAACAAGAGGACATGACTTTAGAATTAAGGGACAGAAGTTTAGGGGTAACATGAGGGGGAACTTCTTTACTCAGAGAGTGGTAGCGGTGTGGAATGAGCTTCCAGTGGAAGTGGTGGCGGCAGGTTCGTTGGTATCATTTAAAAGAAAATTGGATAGGCATATGGATGAGAAGGGTACGGAGAGTTATGGTATGACTGCAGGCAGGTGGGACTAAGGGAAAAAAGTTGTTCGGAATGGACTTGAAGGGACGAGATGGCCTGTTTCCGTGCTGTAATTGTTATATGGTTATATGGCCTTTCCTGCCGGGACCGACCAGAGCTCCAGCAGCAGTGGAGCAGCATTGGAAACATCGTGGGGCAGGTGATGCCTTACCGGGGATCGCCGTTTGGTGCTCCGGACTGCTGGGACTGCTGCACCGACATCGCGGAGCTGTGGCTCGCGGAGCTCCCAACGCGGACCAACATCGCAGAGTCCTGCGACTCCGCCCGGCTCGGCCTGTTGACTTCGGGAGCCGCGAACTCCGGTGGGAGGTGGCTGATCTGTAGGTCCGGGCCGCTGTGGATGTTCTCCGTCGAGGTTCCATCGTTCCCGGAGAGAGGGCCTGAGCATCGGGCCGCATGTGGCGACGACTGCGGGTGCTCGGGAGGCCCCGACCATGGGTGAACATCTGGGAAGATCGGCGAGGAGGCTGGCTGGACTATGGTACCTTCCTTAACTTTGGTGCCGCTGTGGGGGTATGTTGTGTGTGGACTTCTGTGTTTGTGCTTTTTTTAAATATATGTTTATTTATTTATTATTTATTTTTATGTTACTGACTGTAAGGAAAATCCACTTTGTTGTCTCTAAAATGAGATAATGACAATAAATTGAATACAATACAATACAATCTGTGGAGAACAAATCCCCTTTAAACATTCCCTCGCTCAACTGAAAACTATGCCTTTCATTATTTGATATTTATATCCTGGGAAAAAAGATTCTGACTGTCTACCTTATCTATGCCTCTCATATTTTTTTGAACTTCCATCAGGTCCTACCTCTGGCACTGACAGTTCAGAGAAGCTGTACCAAGTTTGTCCAACCCATCCTTATAGCTAATACACTCTAATCCAGGCAACACCCTGGTGAATCGTTTCTGCTCCCTTTCTCAAGCCTTCAATGGGGTGACCAGAACTGCACATAATACCAAATTACCAAGCCCAACCAAAATGTTATGAAAACTTCAATGTGATTTCCTGAGTCTTGTACTCAATGCCCTCTTTACCACTTTAGTTACTTGTGTAGTCGCCATCAGATAGCAAAAGCTATGACATTACTTATTTTAGCATATTATTTTCATAAAAAGACTACTCCTTTATGAATATTGAAGGGGGTTTCAAATTATTGCACTATGCACATCAGAGAATAATATTCCGATCAAAGGTTCGGAGGATGCTGGCAACCATTCTTACGTTTTGTGCATGTATTCACTTATGGGCCTGTCCCACTTGGTACGTCACTTACGCGACAGGCCAGTAGTGACTGGCGCGCGCGGTCCCGCGCGTCATCATGCATCCGCACAGCAGTCTGGAGTGCGTGACGACGGTTGAAGATAGACATAAAATGCAGGAGTAACTCAGCGGGACCAGCAGCATTACTGGAGAGAAGGAATGGATGCTGTTTCGGGTTGAGACTCTTCTTCAGTCTGAAAGAAGGGTCTTGACCCAAAACGTCACCCATTGCTTCTCTTCAGAGATGCTGCTGGTCCCGCTGAGTTACTCCAGCATTTTGTGTCTATCTTCAATCGTCTTGGCCCCACTCTGGGAGTCGAAGTGGGGGCGGATCCTGATCGGCAATGGCCGTGAGCCCCAGGCCAAGTTCGACGATCGTTTGCCTGTTTCTGCTGCTGTTGGAGGTGAGACGTTGTGCCACGCCAGGGTCTTGGGCCTGTCCCACTTTGGCCGTCAGTTACGCAACAGACCGGTGGCGCATGAAGATTTTGTTCAGGACGAAGTCCCCATTCCTCCACACCACTCCATGCGCCCGTCCCGCGCTACCCACACGCTAGCAGGTTGCGTAAATGGCGTGCGAAAGACAGCCAAGTGGGACAGGCCCTTTAGTCTGAAACTTGTGAAATAATTAGATTGGTGACAGAAATGTATTCATTGCATGCTTGCAAGCAGAATGATTTTTGTTGCTCTGACAAACCCATTATTTCATAAGAGTTCTCCTGAGAATCTTGTCACCACTTGAAGGAACGGAGCCAGTGGTTTTTTTCCGACAGTTTTGATCATTTCCCATGGGGTTCTGGTGAACTGCCACTGGAGAATGCCCCAGGAGTTACAGGCAGTATTTTTTAAAGGAAAGAGACATCAAACACATTGGTTTTCATTTCTGCAAGTATGATGCGATGTTTTCATTTCGTTACTAAGTGAGGTATTTTTTAATAAAGGGCATTGAAATGAGAAATAGGTTTCTATGAGAGTGCAACATTCATAATTACAACGGTACAGTGTTACTCTTCAGAGTGTGGCAAGGAATGCATATTTTCTTGAGACTTAAGGTACAAGATGGTTGTTAGGACATGGAACATGATCAGGGAGAGGTACATTGTCAAGAGGTATATCATGTTTGGGAAGGGCATACATTATCATTGAGTTTACATTGTAGTGTGAAGGAGATTATTTTCATAATGTTTTTAAGGAGGAGATAGCTAGATGCTTGATTAGTACGGGTGTCAGGGGTAATGAGGAGAAGGCAGGAGAATGGGGTTAGGAGGGAAAGATAGATCAACCATGATTGAATGGCAGATGAGACTTGATGGGTCAAATGGTCTAATTCTGGTCCTATCACTTATGAACATGAGATTATAATCAGAAGGTAGGGGTGGTGGAGGTGTGATTGTGAATGTGTTATTAATCAAGCGGTGTACAATAGGCAGGGAATATAATCAAGTACGATGGAGGTGAAGAGGGAGATGGTAGTCTTGGCACTATGATTTTAGCAAGATCATGTGGGCAGGGTACAAAGATACATGGTTACATAGACCGTAGGTGCAGAAGTAGACCATTCGGCCCTTCGAGCCAGCACAGCCTTTCAATGTTATCATGGCTGAACATCCACAATCAGTACCTGTTCCTGCCTTCTCCTCATGCCCCTTCATTCCACTAGCCCTAAGAGCTCTATCTAACTCTTTTTTTAATGCATCCAGTGAATTGGCCTGCACTGCCTTCTGAGGCAGAGAATTCCACAAATTCACAACTCTCTGTGTGAAAAAGTGTCTCCTCATCTCTATTATAAATGGCCTGCCCCTTATTCTTAAACTGTGGCCCCTGGTTCTGGACTCCCCCAACATTGGGAACATGTTTCCTGCATCCAGTGTATCCAATCCCATAATAATTTTATATGTTTCTATAAGATCCCCTCTCATCCTTCTAAATTCCAGTGAATACAAGCCCAGTTACTCAATTATTTCATCATATGACAATCCGGGTTAGGTTGAGTACTCTTACCGGTTGGGGTAATTACAAAGACAATAGGTGCAGGAGTAGACTATTTGGCCCTTCGAGCCAGCACCGCCATTCAATGTGATCATGGCTGATCATCCCCAATCAGTACTCCGTTCCTACCTTCTCCCCATATCTCCTTACTCTGCTATTTTTAAGAGCCCTATCTACCTCTCTCTTGAAAGCATCCAGTGAACCTGCCTCCACCGTCCTCTGAGGCAGAGAATTCCACAGACTCACCACTCTCTGTGAGAAAAAGTGTTTCCTCGCCTCCGTTCTAAATGGCTTACTCCTTATTCTTAAACTGTGGCCCCTGGTTCTGGACTCCCCCAACATCGGGAACATGTTTCCTGCCTATAGCGTGTCCAAACCCTTAACAATCTTATATGTTTCAGTGAGATATCCTCTCATCCTTCTAAACTCCATAGTGTACAAGCCTAGCTGCTCCACTCTCTCAGAATATGACAATCCCGCCATCCTGGGAATTAACTTTGTAAACCTACGCTGCACTCCCTCAATAGCAAGAATGTCCTTTCTCAAATTAGGGGACCAAAACTGCACACAATATTCCAGGTGTGATCTCCAAAGAGGCTTATACAACTGCAGAAGGACCTCTTTGCTCCTATATTCGATTCCTCTTCTTATAAAGGCCAACATGCCATTCACTCTCTTCACTGTCTGTTGTACCTGCATGCTTACATGCAATACTCTTGTGAGTTTGAAAGGAAGCTCAGAATCTAGGATATATATATTGCATCATTCGATATCATGGGGAAATGACAGATCCTCCAAGACGATCGACCACTTATCCCATATACCATCTTGGATAAAACAAGGTTTAAATGAACAACATTTTAAGAAAGTAGTTACAGAGTAAAATATTCCCTATTGTCCGATGGTTTAAGAGCACAAATTAATTGGTGCAGTAGTGGAGAACTGTAGGTGAACTGGCAAAAAACTTGGTGCAAAGCCACCAAATTAAAATGCAGTTTCATACCATTTCAAGCAGGGTGAAAGGCCACTAAAAACAGTGAGTTGTGACCTATCCCTCCTCCATCTTGCAGAGACTGAGCAACGCCCACACTTCTGGGTTTTATAGTCCCTCCCCCTCCCACCAGAAGGGGTGTGGCCTTCATGGTGTGACTGACAGGAGAGAGAATCTCAATATTTTGTAAACACTAATAACTCTTTTATTTCATCAATGGGCAGTCCTCGGCACCTGATGAGCAAAGGGGGACTCTGAGTAAGGTGGCGAAAAATCACAGCTGTACATGGTAGCGTTTTTTCTAAAATCAATATAAAGCGCAAAAAGGAAGTGGTCAAGATTAGACTTTTAATTATATAGAAGGCAAGGCAACTTTAATTAGGCAAGGCAACTTCAATTAGGCAACACAGCTTTAGCATTTCCAAACCAAAGGCAACACAGCTTTTGTATTTCCAAACTAGATTTTCAAACCACATTAAGGGCACTGATGGTCAGTAAAACCACTCACAGTTTAGTAGACTTGTGTTCAGTGTTATTCACAGCTCTGACTGAGAGATGTGACCTGCTTGCTCGCCCATCTTGCAGAGACTGACAGAGGCACTCAACGCTTCTGGGTTTTATAGTCCCTCCGGAAGGGGCGTGGCCTTCGAGAGCGAATCTCAACATTTATAACAGTAATAACTCTTTTATTTTTAATCAATGGGAAAAATCCTCTTGTCCTGCGCAGCGGAGGGGGGCTCTGAGTAAGATGGCCAAAAATCACAGCCAAAAGTGACAGCGTTTTTTCTAAAATCAATATACAGAACAACAGGAAGTGGTCAAGATCAGACTTTTAGTAAGATAGATAGATAGATAGATAGATGAAAATAGATAGATAGAAGATTTATACACCATGGATGGCTCGATTGTTATCAAAATATAACCATTTATATAAATGATTTGGATGTTAACACTTAAGGTATTGTTGCAAAATCTGTCAAGGATAAGTTGGGAAGTAATTTAATTTGGTTTAGAGATACAGCGTGGAAAACACCCCTTCAGCCCACCGAGTCCATGCTGATCAGTGATCCCCATACAATAGCATTATCCTACATCACAAGGGACAATTTTACAAAGGAAGTTGAGAAGTGTTGACAGAATGTTTCAGGTAGATTACATGAGTGGCATAGATCTGGCAAATGTGGAATTATTCACTTTTGCAGGAAAAAATGGAAACTATATATAATATCTAAATGTTGAGAGACTGCAAACCTCAGGTGACGAAGAATCTGAGAATCTAAGCACATGAATCAGTAAAAAGGATGCAGATGTAGTAAGTAATTAGGAAAGCTAACAGAAAATTATTATTAATTGTGAAGAGAATTGAATAATAATGCGGAGAGATTATGTTTCAATTATAAAGGGAATTGGTGAGACCACATCAGGATTACATTGCACAGTATTAGTGTCGTTCTTCAAGGAAAGATGAAAATCTATTAGAAGCAGTGAAATAAGGTTTAGTAGACTAATGTACAAGAAGGAACTGCAGATGCTGGAAAATCGAAGGTAGACAAAATGACTGGAGAAACTCAGTGGATGCGGCACATCTGTGGAGCGAAGGAAATAGGCAACGTTTCGGGCCAAAACCTTTCCTCAGAGTGAAGAAGGGTTTCGGCCAGAAACGTTGCCTATTTCCGTCGCTCCATAGATGCTGCCGCACCCGCTGAGTTTCTCCAGTCATTTTGTCTACCTTTAGTAGACTAATACCTGGAATGGGTGTTTTTCCGTGCAGGGGAGGATTGCATGTGCTAGGATTATAGCTGCTGGAATTTAGAAGAATTACAGGTACTTAAATGAAACATTGAAGACCTTGAGGGAATTGGCAGGGTGGATATGGAGGGGAGGTCCTCCTGTGGGAGAATCTATTCTGTCACTATTTAAAAATAAACAATTGTTTATTTAAGACAGAGACTGAGAAGTGGTCACTTTTTTGTGTCAGAGGATTGTGAGGTTTGAACTTTTCTTCATTAAAAGCCAATAGAAGCAGAATCTTGGAAAATTTCTAAGGCAGAATTCTGTGGAAGGAGTGAATTTGTGGATTTGCATTGGGGAAGGGGGGGGGGGGGTGGAATTGGTGAAGATCATAAACTGGTTGGCCATATTATTAAATGACAGACACAAAATACTGGTGTAACTCAGCGTGTCAGGCAGCATCTCTGGAGAGAAGGAATGGGTGCTGTTTCGGGTTGAGACCCTTCTTCAGGCTGATGTCGGGAGTGGGTGGTACAGAGAAAAATTTTGTCAGAGGCAGTAAGACTAATAGGAGACCTGGGAAGGGGAGGCAAGGGCTACTTGAAGTTAGAGAAGTCAATGTTCATACCACTTGGGTGTAAGCTACCCAAGCAAACTATAAGGTGCTGTTCCAGCACACTGATGCAATTATAAAGAAAGCACATCAGCACCTCTACTTCCTGAGAAGATTACGGAGAGTCGGTATGTCAAAGACGACTCTATCGAACTTCTACAGGTGCACAGTAGAGAGCATGCCGACTGGTTGCATCGTGGCTTGGTTCGGCAACTTGAGCGTCCAGGAGCGGAAAAAGATGCAGAAAGTTGTAACCACTGCCCAGTCCATCATCAGCTCTGACCTCCCCACCATCGAAGAGATCTATCGCAGTCGCTGCCTCAAAAAGGCAGCCATCGTCATCACGGACCGACACCATAATGGCCATGCATTCATCTCTCCGCTACCATCGGGCAGAAGGTACAGGAGCCTGAAATCTGTACATCCAGGTTCAGGAACAGCTTCTTCCCCACAGCCATCAGGCTATTTTATTTCGGTAGTCACGTGAGTGACTACGTGAAGACCCCGCCAGCACGCATGCGCGACATATCGTCGTACGCATGCGGAAGCGACGGTCGGGAGGAGCGGGGCTCCTCCAGCGTAAGTTTAAATAGCTTACGCCAGGTAAGTCTCACCGGAGGAGTGAGTCGACGACATAGTACAGGATGGAATCACGAAAATCTAAAAGAGCTACGGCCAAAGCAGCTGCCAAGGAGAGCAGCCAGCAGCGAGCCGCCTCTCCAGAGCAACAGGTTTTACCTGCAGCTCCCGACTTCTCGCCCATAGGGGCCGTTGGGACGCCACGGTCAGGCGGTAGAGCCACCCGGAAGTCGGACGGGGCCGCCGACTCAGCGGAGTCCGGTCCCGAGGACACCCCGTTCGCAGATAGCGACGGAGGTCGTCTAACCCGCATGGAGCGGATGATGGAGCAATTGCTCCAACGTGACCTGCTAATGCAGGGGCAGAGTCACAGTGGGCCTCTTAACAGGCCCACGGCAGGTTCCTACCGAGGACTGCCTAATGTCTCACCCTCCTTGCAGGGGAGCATTGAGGGTCAGAACTGGGCTGACCCAGAAGAAGGGGAGCTGGCTGAACAACCATCTGTGTCAGGGGTGTGTGAAGACTACATGGATATGGTAAGCAAACATGCAATGCCCAACCAGAAGGGCCTACCAATCCACCCAAAGCTGGCTGCCAGCATTAACTACATGGCAACTAACCAGCTGCAGGAACAGGCCATTAATGCAACTGCAGACAAATATATGGCACCTGAAAACTGCAACTCGCTAAATGTCCCTGCGGTAAACAACCCTATATGGGGGAACATGAGCCCCTCGAGCAGAGGGCAGGAGATAAAACTTCAAAGGATCCTGAAGCTCCTAACCGCCGGGATTACGGCAGTGGCCAGAACTGCAGTGGGTATTGAGATGCCGGAATAACTGCAAGATGCCTTGGCTCTACTGTGCAATACCCAGTATGAGATCAATAATTTCAGAAAAAGCATCATAAAGCCGGCGCTTAACCCCAAGTTTGCGGGGTTGTGTAAGCCTGGGAAGACTCAGCCTCCAAGCCTGCTGTTCGGGGATGATCTCCCCAAGCAGGTTAAAGACCTTGATGAGGAGGCCAAGGCCTTAGGCCTGATCAAGGTTCCTGGCTACACCAAGCCTCACTACCCACAAAGACAGCACCCCTACACACCCACCGGACAGAGTTACCATAACAGGTCTGCCGGTGGTGAAAGCTCGAAGGCCGGCAATCCTGCACAGCGGTATTTTTTAGGCCATGGCCCAGCCCGGCCTTCTTGGAAGATGCGCCACTCCTACAACACAACGAACCAACCAAGGAAACAAGGACAGAAACCACAACACCGGCAGTAACCATGGAGGTAGGTGGGTCTGGGTTCCCCAGAAACACATCTTGCCTAAATTCACTTTATGTAGGGGGCCGGTTGCACATGTTCTACGAGAATTGGTTCACTTTTACCTCTGATCCTTACATACTCAGGAGTATTCAGGGCTACAAAATTGAATTTATTCACGAACTCCCTACCCCGTTCCAGCATTCACCTAGCCGAAAATTCATCCTCTCTCAAAAAGAGAAGGCAGCAGGGCATGCTGAGCTTCACAGGTTAATAGGAAAAGGGGTAATTGAGAAAGCCATTAAAGAGCCTCAGGAGTTCGTGTCTAATATATTCACCAAAAATAAAAAAGACGGCGGTTGCCGCATTATCATAGATTTGACTGAACTGAATACTTCTGTTCAGTATGTTCATTTCAAAATGGACACCTTCGACACTGCTATACAGTTAATAGCCGATGGGTACTACATGGCATGCATTGACCTCAAAGATGCATACTATTCAGTACCAATACACAAGGATCATAGGAAATACTTAAAATTTATCTGGATGGGACAATTATGGCAATACAAAGCCTTACCTAATGGGTTATCGTCAGCACCCAGATTGTTTACCAAGATATTAAAACCAGCTTTGGCCTACTTAAGGAAACAGAATCATACTGTTATGGCCTATCTTGATGACATCCTCATTGTGGGGGAAAATTTGGAAATGGCTACATTGGCAGTTACAGCCACGAAACATCTCTTTCAGAAGCTGGGTTTCATTATACATCCAGATAAATCAATATTAGAACCCTCTACCACCATGAAATACCTAGGGTTCATTATTGACTCAGTGCAAATGTCTATCACGTTGCCACCAAGCAAGGTGGAGGACTTGATAGAGGCTTGCAGGAGCCTCATTGGCATTAAGGACCCATCCATTCGGCAGGTGGCCAGGGTGATTGGGAAGATAGTGGCTGCATTTCCTGCAGCACAATTTGGGCCTTTACATTACCAAAACTTACAAAGAGCCAAAATTACAGCGCTCAGAAGTCATGCAGGCCATTTCGATAGGCCTATGAAAATACTGGAAAAGGCGAAAGCCGAATTATATTGGTGGATGGGTAATGCCCAAAATTGTTCTAAACCGATCACTATCATCAATCCCTCGATCATCTTACAAACGGATGCCAGTGCCAAAGGGTGGGGAGCTACTAACACTACCTCTAGTTGTGGAGGTAGATGGAGTGCACCAGAGTTAACCCAATTCAAAAACTTGGGGATTAACTATTCAGAAATGCTGGCAGCATTTCACGGCCTTAAAGCATACTGCACAAATATGCACAAAGTTCATGTTAGAATACAAATTGACAACACCACGGTGGTGGCCTATATTAACCACATGGGCGGTATAAAGTCGATATCGTGTGATGAATTGGCTAACAATATCTGGCACTGGTGTCTGCAAAGGGAAATTTGGATTTCAGCCACTTACCTTCCAGGTAAGCTAAACACAGTGGCAGACACCAGGTCACGCAAATTCAACGACAACATAGAATGGATGTTGGATCGGAATATGTTTTCAGATATTGTAGAACGTTATGGGACACCAGATATCGACCTTTTCGCGTCTAGGTTAAATCACCAACTACCAACATATGTTGCTTGGGAACCAGACCCGGGTGCAGTAGCGATGGATGCCTTCACGCTACATTGGGGGGATTTGTTTTGCTATGCATTTCCCCCTTTCTGCCTCATCAGTCGGGTCTTGCAGAAAATAAAACAAGATTCCGCATCGGGGATTTTGGTGGTGCCCGACTGGCCTACCCAACCATGGTTCCCTATGGTACAGAAGATGGCCACAGAACCTTGCATCCGGGTCAATAAAAGACCACGCCTGCTCATTCACCCCATAACAGGAGAACATCACCCATGTCATGACCGCATGGACCTGTTAATTTGCAGATTTTAAAACGGCCTCTTTGCGGATTCGGACTCACCAACAGGACCAAAGACACCATCACAGCAGCTTGCAGAGAGTCCACAAGGAAGCAGTACCTGACCTACATCAGGAAATGGGAAGGATTCTGCATCACAGCCAACACCACATATGAAACCGCCACCATAACGGAAGTGCTGGAATTCTTGGCTACCCTTCACTTCGATGAGGGATTGAGCTACAGTGCCATAAACAGTGCCAGGAGTGCCCTATCACCCTACTTGGGCCGGGGGAGTGACCAATTGGGAATTGGATCACATCCTTTAGTATCCAAACTTATGAGGGGAATATTCAATTCCAATCCCCCCTAGGGCCAGATACAGCCATACTTGGGATATCAGCACAGTCTTGACTATGCTGCGAGGATGGACACCTAACTCGGGACTCACTCTGGCAAAACTCACTTACAAAATGGGCGGCATCCACCTCGGCGGCTAGGAGGATGGAAGTACCATTGGACCACATCCTGGCCACAGCGGGTTGGAGTAACGAAAAGACTTTTCACCGCTTTTACTATAAACCCGTGACCTCCCCTGACACTTATGCAGGGAGGATTTTGAGTGCTGCCAGATAGTTTACCCTTATGGGACACTATATTGTTTTGGTATGAATAAATACCTATTTTTGTTTTTCAGCCAGTGTCTTGTCTGAATTACATTCATCCTCTTATCCCAACTTTAGCGGTGTGTGAGCATGGAGCTTCCAGGGCATGAAATCACAGAGCTTTGAAATCTTCACGTAGTCACTCACGTGACTACCGAAATAAAATAGTAAGATTAAATGAGAACTTACCAGTTTGAAGTTTGATCTTTATTTTATGAGGAGTTACGATGAGGGATTACGTGCCCTCCGCTCCCAACCCTCTACCATAAAGATCACCTGGTATGAAAGTTCTCTCTTATCTTACTATATTAGTCATTGTGACTGTCTGTGATTTCACACCACTGCTTTGAAGAATGTCGCGCATGCGTGCTGGCGGGGTCTTCACGTAATCCCTCATCGTAACTCCTCATAAAATAAAGATCAAACTTCAAACTGGTAAGTTCTCATTTAATCTTACTATTAAATTAGCCAACAAACAGACTGAACTGTAACAGCCAATTGCACTGTATCTGCTTATTTGTGTGTATATTGAACTATTCTGCATTTTTGCTTACAATATTCTGTTGTGCTGCAGCAAGCAAGAATTTCATTGTCCTATCTGGGACACATGACAATAAACTCACTTGACTTGACTCAAATTTGCGCTGGGCCTCACTGAAAATGGAGGAGGCTCAGGACAGAAAGGTCAGTGTGTGAATGGGAGGGGGAGTTAAAGTGTTTAGCAACCGGTTATTATTAAATGACTAGGGGTAACATGAGGGGGAACTTCTTACTCAGAGAGTGGTGGCTGTGTGGAATGATCTTCCAGCAGAAGTGGTGGAGGCAGGATCGATTTTAACATTTAAAAGTAAAGTGGATGGGTATATGGACGGGAAGGGAATGGAGGGGTATGGTCTGAGTGCAGGTAGATGGGACTAGGGGAAAATAAATGGTCGGCACGGACTGGAAGGCCTGTTTCCGTGCTGTAATTGTTATATGGTTGTTATATGGTTAGAGCAGGCAAGAGGGACCCCGAGTGGAATACCACCTTCCTGATTTGTATGTTGATTTATTGAAAGTGAATTGGGTGCCTAATGTCATTGCTCTTAAACTGATAGCAAATGCAGCTTAGGTAAAGAACTACTTGAGTTGAAAATAATGTACTGCTCTTGCTAACTTTAAAATTAAGTACAAGGTCAATGACAGATGTAAATATTCATAACAAATATTCCAGCTTGTTGTAGGTTGAAATTGCAAGGCTTTGTAACATTTTACCAGCCCACTATTCTTCATTCTCAGATTTGTCTTCTATACCTGTGTGTCCATTCTTATTCCAAAGGGCTCTGATGGATTTGTTGGGTGGGAACAGAGCAACCTTGACAGCAAACATCTCAAAGGTTAAAGTAAATGGTACATTCTATTTTTTTTTTCTATCATTCAATATATATTGTCATCTTTAACAGATTAATTCAATGGATTATTATGTCCAATAGCACAGAAAGATTTTACACCATAATCATTTAGACATCAACAAACAAGGCTACACATGTTACAAAAGCCTTACAATGCAAAACTATTTATTCAAAACCAGCAAAAGCATTATTGACAGATTCAGGTTTAGTAAGGGTGTCAGGGTTTATGGGGAGAAGGCAGGAGAACGAAGTTGAGAGGGAAAGATAACTCCTGACACCTTTACTAATCAAGAATCTGTCAATCTCTGCCTTAAAAATATCCATTAGACGGCCTCCATAACTGTCTGTGGCAATGAGTTCCAGTGATCCACCTCCCTCTGACTTTCCTTTGTTGTCCACAAAGCAACATCTGTGTAATAAATGTTACTTTATACCATGGAGCGAACTGCAATCCTCTCAAAACTATGTGCTCATTCCTCCAACTGCTCTCTGCCAGGAACAACATGTATTAAAAACACAGAAACATAGAAAAATAGGTGCAGATGTAGGCCGTTTGGCCCATCGAGCCAGCACCACCATTCAATATGATCATGGCTGATTATCTAAAATCAGTACCCTGTTTCTGCTTTTTCCCCCAAAGCCCTTGATTCCTTTAGCACTAAATCTAACTCTTGAAATTTCCTTCTCTCACAATAGAATGCACCCATGGAAAAATGACTACATTCAGTATTACAGATAGTTCCAACCCCAACCTGAAGGATTCTGACACATTAAAGTTATGGTGAATGTGACCTTAAGGGCCACTGGGATAGTGATTCTCAGCTGTCTCTTTGATTGCTGTCCTGGACGAAACAAGTGGTTCTATCTGTACAAAACTAAAACTCTGATTTTATGCTCTACCAGTTTGCAGAGTTTTTATGCAAAAATGGTACGCAACAGTGCTGCGATTTTCACCCCTTACTCACCAGTGTAACAAGTTTTGTTCCAATCAATGGTATATTGTAAAGGTTATCGAGGTTTAAAAATTGAGGAGAGGTGGCGGCGCAGTACCTGGTGGGGAGGGTGGTGCCGTGGGCCGAGCCCAGTGACTGGGCCTGGGCCTGGCCTGGAACCGTGGGCCCAGCCCAGGGACTAAGCCCGGACTGGAGCCAAGGATGAGCCCAGTCCTGGGCCTGGCCTGGAGCCGTGGGCCGAGCCCGGTGACTGGGCCTGGGCTGGTCCCATGGACGTGCCTGGGTCCAGGGTCAGGGACGAACCCTGAGATGAAGTCGGGGCATGGACTGGAGCCCAGGCGGCGGCCGAGTTGAGGGCTGGAGTTGTGCCCAAGCCTGGGGCTTAGATCAAGATGTACCAGCACCTCGGGCGGCCGCCCGTCCACCGCCATCCAGCAGCACAGCCTCTGCTTCCTGCTCTGTGGGCAACTCTGGCTCACCCGCCCGCCACCCTCCCCCGCTCCCGGCACAGTGAGCCCGGCTCCGTCGAGGCCCAGGTCCGTGAACACTTTAGCCACCTACAGCCAGGGCCGGGCCGAGTTCCAGGCCCTGGCGCTGCTCTACAATCTGGGTAGGTGCTGGGGTGGGGAATGGGAGCGCAGAGAGGAGGATGAGGGAAATGAGGAGGAGTGAGATGGGGTGATAGAGGCACATGTGGGGGGGGGGGCAGCGCTGAGCCCCGCTGTCTATCTGCTGCCGAAGGACACCGCGGGTCCCGGGACAGACAGTGGCTCCTGCCCATGGAGCTGTCATCCCTCATCCCTCTATCCCTGTAACACCGCAGCATTACAGGGATAGAGGAGCACCACAGCCCAGCCCACATCACAGAGGGGGGGGGGGGGGGGGGGGAGAGAAGATGGAGGAAGGGGGGGGGGAAAGAGAGATGAGGTAGGGAGAGGGATAGAGGGATGAGGGAGGGAGAGAGGGATGAGGGAGGGAGGGAGGGATAAGGGAGGGAGATGGAGAGAGGAATGAGGGAGGGGGGGAGAGGGAGGGAGGGAGGGGGGAAAGAGAGGGAGGGATAGAAGGGTAGTGGAGTGCAGGGGGGTAGAAGGGGTCTGGGGTGGTGGGAGAGAGGGGAGAGTAGAGAGTGAGGGGGGTAGGGAGGGGTGGATTTGATGTGAGGGGGATAGGCGTGAGTGTTGGAATATTGTGTTGGGGTTGCATAGGGGGACCAGGACTCCCGTGTGACAGGGACCCAATGGGCCCCGCTTAGTCTAGTATCACACTAAATTTGCAAATACTTGATGAATTTCTCTTCAACCTTCTAATGGAGGCTGCATGAGGAAATGCTGAAAAACAGCAGATGTTAGAATCTTCAGCAAGGTCAGATTCATTCAGTCTGAAGCAGGGATGTGATTCAAAACATTGCCTGTCCAATCCCTCCACAGATGCTGTGTGAGTCATTGCAGTGTAGTTTCTCCAGCACTTTCTCATTTTGATGCATTTGATTTCCTTCTTGATTCGTACAGGTGTCGGGGTTATGGAGAGAAGCAGGAAAATAGGATTCAGAGGGAAAGATAGAAACGCCATGATTGAATGGTGGAGTAGATTTTATGGGTCAAATAGCCTAATTCTGCCCCTAGAACATAAGAACATGAACTATTTGGAAACTTTTCTCCCATGTATCCGCGGCAGATCCAAACGCCTTCCGAGTGCCCTTGACCCCATTCTACATTTCCCTCCACTTTGTCACTTCAGACCATCGTCTCCTTCCTCATGCTTCTTTTCATTCTCCCCAACACATTGCACTCCTTGAGAATACATGGAGCTACCATACTCCAGAAGTCTTACAGACATTGTCAACTCCTTCAACTGAATCAAAACAATGTTAAGTCGAAACAAAGATCAACTAGCCTTGAAGACCTGTGTTGCTGCAAAAGTAGGGTTTATTTTTACTGCTCAACACTTTAATCTAGGAAAATGCATACTGAAACTGCTTGTGTCACTTTCTGGGAGAGCAGCAGGGGAATAGCTTACATCAGCCATGATTTGCAAGTAGTAATATTCCTGGAACCTGAACAATTTTCTGTATAGTAACTATGTGCAAATTTGAGAGTCAAGCTGAGCACCACTTATAAATGCAACTTCCCCACATGATGACAGGTCTGTGAGTGATGATCACTGCAGAATACTCAGCTATTAATAGTTTTTTTTTTCTGAGTCTGAACTGCGAAGGCTGTCAGAAGTTACGCTGATACACTATAGCAGACAGTATGGCCACTGGGATGGGAAATATGGAGTAGTTAGGTCCAATTCCCATAGCTCATAAAGGCAGGAAGGTATCCTTACCTGGACCATGGAGATAGCATGCCTTTTAGTGAGTATTCCGCAGCTGGCTTCAGAGTTGGTCTTCCCAACAATGACTTGGGTAAAAAGGGCTCTAAAACTTGCACTCAAGTAGTTCTTTGCCCAGCTTTGTGCAGAATTGCTCATCCCAGACTTGCAATGGTGACAACAACAATTCCTTTCATGTAGCAATGTTACAAAATTTTGAGATTTTAAAAATCAAGTCTGCAATTTATCCCATCAGATAAAGCATAAAAAGAAGTTTAATTTGACACCTAATTCACTTTCATATCTTCAGTATGAAGAAAGTTATGACCATTTTCATACTCGGAAATTAGCATCTTGTTCCCCATTGCCTTTCAATTGACTTAACTCAAAAGCTGTGATCTAGAACAGTTAAAAACCCATATCTTTCTTAAAAATTAAGAGAACTCAATGAAATTTTCAGTTATTATAGATTGAAGCATTCTGAAACAAATATGAAACAATCTTACTTGGATGACTGGAAATTAAAGCATATAATTAGTTAGTTATCTAATTGTAGCCAATTACAAAATTCAATGAGTAGATCTAAACATCTATCCATTTCTTAAGAAAAGATAAACTTTTTTTTAATTGCCTAAGTGTCCAAATAACATTCACACAATAATCCACAATATAACATAATTTTAAATCTCCTTTTCATGAATTTCTGGGCCAAATGGAAGGAATTTAGTGTTTAATGCCTGTAAATTAATGGCCATTTAAATCAACTAGCGAGTGAGTTTTAGTGGAATGCGGTGGATTGGAACGTTGCGGTTTGCGGTGAAGTCAGTATGAAAAATACTGTTGGTTCATACATTTTTTTGGACCCCATTTCGCAACATGAAAATATGTATGAAAATACACATACTGATTGACTTAATGGTGGACATACTCCGTGATTCCAGAGATTGTTAGCATCACTTCCACTAATGTCCTTCCCAATATCACACTGGTACAATCTACCTCTTGCATTTGCATACCTGCACTGGATGCGATTTCGGAAGCAAATTATCACCAGTGGTGATGAACGGTGTTGCCTGCTCAAATACTGCCACGAGATTGTTCTTTGTTAAATTTGTCAGCGGTCAAATATCTTCGTCATTGCATTTGAAGAGGTAAGTGGTGTCATCAAAACTTAAATATTGAAGAGCAAAAGAGTTAAATGAGTCAGCTTAAGGATTTTAAAAGCCATCTACTTGTTGATGAATCATAGCTGATAACATGGTGACAGGCCACTTGGATCGGTTTTCCCATGTCCATGCTAATCGTTTGTTTAGTTTAGTTGAGAGTTACATGACGGAAACAGGTCATTCGGCACACCGAGTCTGCACCGACCAGTGATCCCCACACAAGCCTACGCACACTAGGGATAATTTACATTTATACCAAGTATACAAACACAAGCCAATTAACCGACAAACCTGTACGTCTTTGGAGTGTGGTAGGATTCTGAGGATCTCGGAGAAAACCCACGTAGTCATGGGGTACAAACTCTGTACAGACAGCACCGTAGTCGGGATCAAATCATGGTCTCCGGCGCTCTTGTTTTTGATACTGTCAACTTGGAAAAGGGCTCAGACTATCTATCCTCTCTGCCTCTTGTAATATTATGTACCTCAAAATCAAATATGTAAGCATATCTTCCTGAAGATTGGTAAGAATACATTTATTAATCTTTATCTGTTTTATTTTAAGAAATCTGAACGTTAATGGGGTGAAACATCCAGCTTATAAGACGCATTGCAATATTCCTGGGTTAAGATGTGTTTCTGATGCGTTTTATCTATTCCATCCAGGCACCATCATCACCCTCTTCACCTTCAGCTAATGAACCAAAATTTGAGAAACGTTGGTTAGATGCCTTATCGGTCCCTTTATCAATGGCTCGAGTCTCAAGATACAGAGCTGGACCAGATCAATTAAGGTTTGTAATCCTGAGAGATAAAGACTCAGCAAATTGGAACACTTCTGATATTGCTCTTTTTGTACAGATGTCCGGTTACAATATGGTACAGAGTTGGTTACAATAATGATGAATGATCATATTTTTATATATTCCCCAAGATGCAGTTTTCTTCAGATTAATTGAATGTGGGAGGAAGTCGTTTGAAGAAAAGTTAAATATGACCGTTTCTTGGCTGTACTGGCCAGCAGTAGCCCCGTCAAAATTGCATTTTATCAAACAGCAGCCCAATAACATCTTCTTTTGAAAAATTATTGTAGCTTTGTGAAATTGGGTCTAAAATGACTCATTTCACAGCTTTTTAATTATTGGCAAATTTCCTAGGTGTTTCTCTTTATACTGTTTCCTGCAAGATTATTGTGCTTCATTATTTATAATTTATTGTAGTCATAAAGCACAGAAACAAGGCCTTTCAGCCCAGCATGTCCTTGTCAAGATGTCCCATCTAAGCTACCCCTATTTGCCCACATATCCCTCCAAGCCTTTCCTATCCATGTGCCTGTTTAATGTTTTTTAAATGTTGTTATTTGTTCATTCAAATTTGTTCATTCAAAACATAGCTCTCGGTTAAATAATTCTTAAACCTCTGCCCTCCAGTTCTTGATTCCCCCAACCTGGGTACAAGACTCTGTGAATGCACCTATCTATCCCCTCATGATTTTCTTTATCTCTACGAGTTCACTCCTAAGCCGCTTGTGCTCCAAGGAATAAAGTCCCAACCTGCCCATCCTCCGCTATAGCTCAGGCCCTTAAGTCCTGGCAACATTGTCAAAAATCTTCTCTGCACTCTTTCCTGCTTTAAAGCATTTTTCTGTAGCAGGGTAACAAAACTTGAACACAATACTCGAAGTGCAGCCGCACCAACATCTTGTACAACTGTAAGATAACGTTACATCTTCTATACTCAATGCCCTGACATAAAGGCTAGTGTACCAAAAGCATTCGTCACCAGCTTAGTTGTGCGGGCTGGTCCCGACATTGCGCGGGACTCCAAAAAACTGACAGTGTTCAAAAATTCCGCGCGGCAACGGCCAGTCGGCCCACAGCCACCTCGACGCATTATGCACCGCCTCGACGTCGTGCCCCCGTGACCCTCTCTGTATGTGCCTCCATGACCCTCTCTGTGTGTGCCTCCATGGATCTCTCTCTCTGTGCCTCCGTGCCCCTCTCTGTGTGCCTCCGTGTCCCTCTCTGTGTGTCCCTCTCTGTGTGTCCCTCTCTGTGTGTCCCTCTCTGTGTGTCCCTCTCTGTGTGTCCCTCTCTGTCCTTGCAAACTTACCGCGGACTTCGCTCCAACTTCGTGCCATGTTGCGCCACTCACCCGACCTCTGCGCAGCCCCCGCTGCCGGTTTGTTCGTGCTCGCCTCATGCAGGCGCATGCTGGTGGGACCGGCCCAGTACGGGGATCACCCGACCTCCGCGCGGCCCCCGCTTCCAGTTTGGTCGCGCTCACCGCATGGAGTCGCATGCTGGTGGGACAGGCCCTTAACTGTACTTCTAGATCCCTCTGATCTACAACACTCCCCAGGGCCCTAATCATTGGCAAGTCAGTTTGTTTCAATCCATACACTGCCTCTGATTATCAAACTGTTTGTCCAACATCTAGTGCTAACCATTAATTTCAGCCGCCATCACAGACTCCACTCAGGTTTACACGAGTTGAATAGTTTACAGTTTTGGCATTTTGTTTTACCCAAAGATTAACCTCCATCTTCCATTCTCTCCGTAATATGATCATCTAATTCTACCTCTGTCCAACAAAGGGTCTTGACTCGAAACATGACCTGTTCGTTTTTCCTAAGATGCTGTCTGACCCACTGAGTTGCTTCAGCATTTTCTGTCTATCTCTGTAATATTGTTTATGTACGTCCTGACATTCTCCAAAAACTGCAAAAATATACCTGCTGGCTTCCCAATTTCCACTCTATCATCACAAATTCTGTTCATTCAAAATCCATTCATTCCATGCTCCTTGTACTTATTCACCTACAATAACTCCTGATTTACAACACCTCATTTCTATAATTCATTCATGCATTCAAATCCATCCAACTCTCACTTTTCATTTCATCTGTAATGTCTTCCGATCCTATAATCTTCCTCCAAATTTCATTTCCACTATCTCTGGTCTCTTGCTCAACTCAACTGAACATGATGTTAGATTCATAGAGTGATACAGAGTGGAAACAGGCCCTTAGGCCCAACTCGCCCACACCGGCCAACAATGAACAAAAGGATAATCTATAATTTTGGCTTCTTTGTTTGGGGGGTGAGGGATGACCGATAATTCACTCTTCTAGTATTTTTGTAGTATATGAGGTATGAACTATCCATTCAGTTTGCCAGCTACAGCTTGAAACAGTGTATGTCTCATAGGAGTTGTTAAATATTCATGTTATCGGGAACAGGAAGAAATAATGCCAGGATTGCCATACTGCATCGGAGGAAGGATGCACCCAACTGTGTTTGTTTTCTACTGCTTTTGGAGGTAAAAGCAGAGGAAAACTAGAGGCTTTGCTTTCTCAGCAGCTTATGATAATGGTGCAGGTTATAATTTGACCAGAAGGTGAGTTCCAAGATAGCATATTAATTCCTGTGGCTATTACAATGCATCTTTCAATTTTTATCCTTTAGGCTTATTCTAGGGTGCTGCTTGAAACACAGTGATCTGTGCTCGGTTAATAGTGCACAGATGTTCCGAGCATGTAACAGATGCATTGTGCTGCCACAAATAGCAATGTTGTCATTTTCCCCGTGGACAACCAGCTAGAAAGAATCTACACTTGTATTATATCTCATGTTTTCAGGATATCCCAAGTGCTTCCAGGCAATAGGGTTTTATTGAAGTTAGATCAAAGTGCATTTCAACACATTCCAAGATCTGCTGGTGTATAGGACAATACAGACGGCATATGTGTAGCCCCAAGTGTTTCAATGGACAATAACTATTCATGAAAAACAAGAGCCTCTGTTCCATCAATTCTGAGTGCATCTGTGTTGTGTATTTGGTGCTGGAAATGGACTTTAAATGAGGCTCAGACATGGGAGTAAACTAGCAAGCTTTTATTCTGAACGCCACGATGAGTCTCTCTTGCGCATGCGTACCATTGCGCAAGACATCAAATATGTTAATCATATTTCATACATAACACTTCTCCCCCTTTAACTTGGAGGCAGGTAACACAATTTCCTCTGCATCTGTTTTAATGTCATACAGCAAAGAAAGAGGCCCTTTGGCCCACTAAATGACTGCCAACTATTACTCATTTTTCACTAATTCAACGTGAATCCCAGAGCAGGGTTGATTTTCAGATTGGAGGCCTGTAACCAGTAGTTGTTTGTCTTTTTTAGTTTAGTTTAGAGACACAGCACAGAAACAGGCCTTTTGCCCCATCGAGTCCGGGCCGACCAGCAATCCCCACACATTAACACTATCCTACACACACCAGGGACAATGTACAATTATACCAAGCCAATTAACGTACAAACCTGTACATCTATGGAGTGTGGGAGGAAACCCGAGATCCCAGACAAAACCCATGCAGGTCATAGGGAGAATGTACAAACTCGGTACAGACAAGCACCCGTAATCAGGATTGAACCCGGGTCTCTAGCGCTGTAAGGCAGCAACTTTACCGCTGCACCACTGTGCTGCCCATCCATTTAAAAGATATTGATGATGACATAGGTGGCATGATCAGTACGTTTGTGAATGATGTACTATGGTGGACAGTGGAGTCGGTTAAAAGTTACAACAAGATCGAGCTCAACTGGGAAAGTGGGCTCTCGCTCATATTTCCTCTGCTTCTCCAATTCTGCTCTAATTCACCTCCAGACCGAACAGAAGTAGAGTTCTCCTGGTCCTCATCATTCACCGCACTACTCTCCACATCCAGCTACATACTGACATCACCATCAATACTACCAGCTGCCACTAGATCCCACTGACCATATCTTCCCACCCTTTCCCGCATTGCATGACCAATCCCTCTATGACTCCTTAGTTCACCCATCAGTCCCCACCCTCCCCTTCAATGATCCCTGACCCTTTTCCCAGCAAGTGCAGGAGGTTCAGCATTTGTCCTTACACTTCCAGGTGAGGCAGCGATTAATGTGCACCTCCTCCAACCTCTTCTACCGTATTCTGTGTTCCCGATGTGGCCTCCTCTACATCAGCGAGACCAAGCACAAACCAGGCCACCAATTTGCAGAGCACTTGTGCACTGCCCACAATAGACCCAGCTGGCTCCATCATAGCCATCCTAATCGCCCAGCTATGTGCCATTCCAAATCCCTATCCCAAACCCACATAAATTTTCCATCCTCAGCTTTCTCCAGTGCCAGGGTGAGGCCAAACACAAACTTGAGGAACAACAACTCATATTCTGACTGAATAGTTTATAACCCAATGCTATTGGTAGGTATGTTACAAAACTTACCTTGAGCAGCGCTGCAGTTCTGCCGCTCCCCGTGTGCGTGACTTTGGCGCCTTTCAGAGGGGGGTGTGTTCAAAGTGCCGTTTGTCCACAGACAGGGCAAATCGATCCATGTCGGGCAATTTCGTTGCTGAAGATAAATCGCTCCGACATTTCATTCATGAAGGTATTTTTAAATTAGGCTAGATTATTTATTAACTAGAGTAATTTAAAAATCATCATCTAAAGCCGTGAGCGCCGACAACGGGAAGGATTTTACGTAGGGGAGAAAATAAAGTGCAGAGTTTACTTTTACATTAAAACTTGGTTTTTAGGGAGGCTTTAATCACATTTTCATGGTGCGAAATGGGGACAAACAAAATGTATGAACCGGCAGTTTTTTTCATGCCGACTTCACCGCAAACCGCAACGTTCTAATCCACCGCATTCCACTAAAACCCACTCCCTAGTTGATTTAAATGGCCATTAATTTACAGGAAGTAAACACAAAATTCCTTCCATTTGGCCTATAAATTCATGAAAATTAGATTTAAAAATCATGTTATATTGTGAATTATTGTGTGAATGTTATTTGGACACTTAGGCAATTAAAAAAAGTTTATGTTTTCTTAAGAAATGGATAGATGTTTAGATCCCTGCCCTTCTGGTATATATCACCTTCTCTCTCCTCTGATCTTATAATATTTGTTCCGCTTTCCATACCCTCCTTCTTGTCTTCTGCCACCTTTTCCATTTTTATCCCACTGCCCCATCTGTTTCCATCAACCTATTTCACACACATCTCGCTTGCAGGCTTCCCTCTTCCCCATCTGACTCTGGTCCCATCTGCAATTCACCTCTCTCCTAATGACTCCTTGTCACCTTCCTTACATATTACATTTCCGTAGTGGTAGCCTTTGTTTTCCTGGTTATCACCTTCAGGCAGCTGTCTCCACCTTCACCCTCTCCTGCCCTCACCTGGCTCCATCTGCCTTCTTTTTTCTCTCTTCTGTGTGCCTCCATCCATCATTTAACTGTTTCTATCTTTCACCTCCACTCCTCCCCCTCCCCTGCCTGGCTTCATATTCCTGTCAACCTTCAACTGTCCTCAGCCCATTAATCACCTCTCCTCTCCTCCTCTGCACTTTATACTTGCTATCTTTCCTCTGCATTCTCTGTCTTGATGCAGGGTTTCGACCCAAAACATCGACCATTCCTTTCCATTCACATAATTCTGTGTCTCTGATGCAATGTGATAAAGATGTGAAGAAAGTATTCAGCAAATCTATTCAAGGTTCCTGTAGCTCAAGACAGAAAATCTTTTCTAGCTCTTGGTTTCATTTCTTACACTTTCAGTATGTGGACTATATTTTTTAAATGATTTTATTTTGTGTTAAAATCAAAACAGAATTAAGATACATTTTGCACGTGACTGCATTATCCTTCCAGCTGATAAAAAAAAAAGCAAAAGGGCAGTAAATGTTCAATTTTATAATCCTGTCACCCAAATGAAGATAGATACTGGCTAATCATTGTGGATTGGAATGCAAATAAGAGAGAGTGAGCAAGCAACAATCTGCAACCAATGATGCTACCCTTGTTAAATCTTATCTACCTATGCTAAGTAGATTGATCAAGCTCTAAATTAACGTACTTGTAAAGAGAGAATATTGCATGATGCAAGCTGCTGTATTTTCATTACTAACTAAGTATTAATGCATTATGAAAAGGAAGCATGTTCAGCAGATAGGATCTAAGATGGAAAAACATAACAAGAAAGTCATGAGTATATGTTGTAATAGACTGTGCAATATAATCCAGAGCAATAATTGTAAAAGTTCCTCAGAATGTTGAATGTGATGTAGTTCTGCGATAAGAGTGGCCTTCCCAATGTGCTAAAATCAGTGTTAAAACCAGTAAAGAAATATTTGAAGAGTTTCGACCCTTTGAAGTGTCTCGGCCCGAAACGTTGCCTATTTCCTTCACCCCATAGATGCTGCCTCACCCGCTGAGTTTCTTCAGCAATTTTGTCTACCAAATAAATATTTTATTCAGGGAGTGACTTTATAGGGATTTTTAAAATGAATTGTTCATCATCTCATAGACATGAACACTTGCACCTGATGCCTTTTGCTAGTCACTGAGCAATATGTGACCAGACTTGCAACCCCTCCTGAAATTGTTATGGATATGCATCTTTTTTATTATTCACTCCATGAAGATTTATAAATTGTACAATATTAATGCCGGTGCAGCACAGTGGCACAGCGGTATAGTTGCTGCCTTGCGGCGCCAGAGATCCAGGTTTGATTCTGACTGTCGGTGCTGTGTGTATGGAGTTTGTATGTTCTCCAATGTGACCACATTGGTTTTCTCTGGATGTTCCGGTGTCCTCCCACACTCCAAAGCCATACAGGTATGTAGGTCAATTGGCTTGGGTAGAATTGTAAATTGTCCCTAATATGTGTTGGATAGTGTTAGTCTGTGGGGATCGCTGCTTGGCGAGGACTCGGTGAGCCGAAGGCTCTGTTTCCGCACTGTATTTCTGAACAAACCTAAACTAATGCTGCTTAAGTGTTTTATCTGATTAGAATTGCATTGTGTTTTTTTTTGTGATTTCCATTCATCTTGCTGTTGAAAGTTGAACCCTTTCAGAAAATCTCTGCTTGAATGAGCAAAACTATTTCATTGCTGTGAAATATGTTGTAGCTAATCTGGCATTTTCTAATCTGCAGTAGTATAATGTTCTGGGTGTGGGTCGTCTTCAAACTAATTGTAAGCACTGAAGATCAGTGCAGATGACAGCCTTCCTGAGGTTAACAGTCAAAAACAGATCCATGGTACTATGGGGAAATTACTACAGCCTTTGGAGATCCATTAGTCATAGGCATGTCAATAGCCAGGGCTCTGCTCAGGACTTCTTGCAAACTTCAACTTGTATCTCACATGGACTGCATCCTCCCTGCTGTTGGGAAAAAGAGCATCTAATAGGGAGCTGCAAACCAGGTAGGTAATGGAATAAATTATGTTGGTCCTTGGAAAATCACAACATTAGAAGCTCAGGATTAAGGTCCTCCATGTGGAATCTTAAAATTTGTGGAAGAAGTCTTAAAAAAAAAAATAGGGTCACAAAAGTTAATATTTGTTGGATTATTTGTAATACCATCCCAGGGACTCTAGGATGTGCTGAATCTGGGATATTTGTCTTAAGGCGGAGAAAGTTAAGAAGAAAACTTACAGCACTCTTCAAAAGCATGGATAATTGTGATAAACGTATTGTGAATTTGCTCCTGAAGCATAATGCCCCTGTCCCACCTAGGCGATTTTTTTAGGCGACCACAGACGACTAGGTTGTCGCCACATGGTCACCGGGGTGTCGCCTGTGTGGTTGTGAGTAGTCTCCTCAGTGGCCCAAAGGATCGTAGCGTTTTTCTGGTCGCCGCTGGATTTTGAAATGTTCAAAATATTTAGGCGATAGTCGGTGACAGTTGGCTTGACGCCAATGAGTGTAGCCTGACGTAGGTGCTGTCGTAGATTGTCGCCAGGATGACGTAGGTTGGCACCGGTGCTGACTTCGGTGAATTCCATTGGCGGCTACCTAAGTCAACCTACATCAACCGGCGACAGGTACTGGCGACTGAATTGTCTTATCTTGTCGTAGCTTGTCGCGGGTGGACATAGGTTGTCAAAGGTGTGGTCATAGGTGGACGTCCTAATGTGTGGGCAGTTGTCAGTAGCTTGCCGTAGCTTGGTGTCGACTAGGTGGTAGGTTGTTGTAAACATTGTCGTAGACATTGTCGTAGGGGGATCCAGTCGCCGGTTTTTCGGCGACCTGCTACGACTATGACAGCTGCCGGCAGCCACCGAATAAATCGCCTAGTGGGACAGGCCCATAAAGGTATCCAGACAGAAGGTGGTTGGCAACATAAAGAAGCATTAGCTTGTAGGGTGATTTGGTGTAATCACTAATGTGTCAGATGAAAGAGAGGAGGAAGCAAGTTTAAGAGGTACTTGGGTATATTTATGAAGGGAGAGAATTCACCATAAGGAAAGGGCGGGGATTGGGACTATTTAGACAGCTGCCAAATAGTTATCATAGCCGATTGGGACCCATGTCCTCCTCTGCTACACTATACGTGTCTGCACAATCAGAAGCTGAGTTCTATGCCATTGTTGAACCTTCACTAAATTATACAGAAGGATGGGATTTACACAAAACATCTGAAAGCCTGCACTCCTTCATTGATCTATTCCCACAGCAAGGCATTGATAATCAAGATCTTTGAACCAACCCTGGAAATCATGACAGCACACATCAGTGAAAGAATTGACCACCAGCTCCAGCACACTCACACAGCTTTCAGCTGACTACTGAGAAAAGTAACATTCAGCGATCATGATCTCAAAACAAGGGCCAAACTGTTGGACTTCTGAAGGTCTTGCAATGATCCTCACCATCATGTATGCTTCAGAGATATTGACTACTCACATTGGACACCACAAACACCGGAGAAGTGCTACTAATGTGATCTCTGCAAAATCTTGCTGCTTTGGTTCTGGGCTCATGAACCACCATCAGTGCTGTCTCCCAGGTTAATATCCCCATCAATGAGCTGTGATCGCACTCTATCTGTTTCAGGTGGCAGGGCTTGCTGTTTTCATACTCGCCATCTTTCGTCAAAAGGGGCTCTTTACTCCAAGCGCCAAATAGCAAAAGATTTCCAAGAGAATAGACAAAAAAATGTTTCATTTAGGAGACACTTGAGAGGCACGTTGATGTGCAGGACATGGAGGGAGATGGATCACATGCAGGCAGTGGAGATTAGTTTAACTTGGCATCATGTTTGGCACAGATGTTGTGGGCCAATGGGCCTGTTCTTGTGCTATACTCTTCTGTGTTCCATACTGTGGGATTCATGAAAAAAAGTGACATCCTCACTAATTCATGGCCTGCAATTTCGCAATATGGCGAAGAAAGATCCAGGATTGACCCGAGTACCTCTATGAGAAGAGCACATGGCGAGTATTCAGGGGTAGTATTCAGCATGCCAGTTAGTCAGCCACCTGTTCCTATCTGGACAGTCAGAGGATCCAGCACACAACTCTCTGGCACCTCCAAACACACAGATAATGTTGTGGGAGTAAGTTGTCCTCAACCCCAAATGATTGCCTAAAAATAAGTAGTACAGTTTACCATAGGTTTGTGAGTCTAACCATAAAAAACACTCTGAGAGGAAGATTATTGAGATATATGCTTGGTTAAGTATTCCCAATAGAACAATTAGATGCAGCAAGCAATATAAACACATTATCAAGTTTTATGCTACAAGGATAAAACTCAAGATACAATTTCCCAAGGCTTTAGAAAGAGTGCTTAGTGTTGGGATAGATCAGTAATTCACGTGTTTATGGCTGGATTGATTTTTCAACTACAATAAGACTGTGGAGTTTGCCCTTGCCCCAAGCATACCTTGTGTGAAGAACAACAAAACATTATTATAAGATATATTTAGATCCAGTCTGGTGCTTGCAGTTCTGTAATTAACAATGAGAGCCAAAGGTATTTTAAAACAGTAAAGCATTTAAATCTTATTCCAGTTCTTTTTCTCTTTGGAAAAATGTGTGTTTCGCAATGGCTAGTCTCAATTGTAGGCAGAGACCTTGATCATCCACATTCACAGTTCATCATTGTCCTTTCTAATCTGTGATCAGGTCAGTTTCATCTGTTAATTGGATCTAGCGAAGCAAAGAGTTTAATATTAAGGGATGGTATGAATTCCCAAAGTGATATCACATCTGAAATCTGGATGATCACGCTCTCTCTCACACGCTCTCTCTCATACGCTCTTTCTCACACGCTCTCTCTCACTTACATGCTCTCTCACTTACATGCTCTCTCACATGCTCTCTCTCACACGCTCTCTCACACGCTCTCTCACACGCTCTCTCACGCTCTCTCACACACTCTCTCACACACTCTCTCACACGCTCTCTCACACACGCTCTCTCTCACACGCTCTCTCTCACACGCTCTCTCTCACTCACGCTCTCTCTCACTCACGCTCTCTCTCACTCACGCTCTCTCTCACTCACGCTCTCTCTCACTCACGCTCTCTCTCACACGCACTCTCTCACACACGCTTTCTCACTCACGCTCTCTCTCACAAGCGCTCTCTCTCACGTGTTCTCTCACACATTCTCTCTCACACACTCTCGTCCAGGACGTTTGCATGTGCAGATGACCTTGCCCTTGCCTACCAGGGAGCTGCCCTTGAGGATATCAGCAGAATGCTAACCCAAGACTTGAAGGGGACGGAGGAGTACTTCACCTTCTGGCAACTTCGCCCTAACTCTTTTAAGGCAACTGTCACTGCCTTTCACCTCAGGAATTGGCTCGCCTATGCAAAGGTCCAAGTGTCCTTTTGTGATAAGCCGGTGAAGAATGAAGAATTCCCCAAGTACCTTTTGAAGTCACCCTGGATCACACCCTCGCCTATCGCGAACACCTGAAGAGGGTGGGTGATAAACTGAAAGCAAGGGCAACATCATCAGGAAACTTGCAGGCAACAGCTGGGGATCCAATGCACACATCCTCCGTACCGCAAGCTTAGCCCTAGTCTACTCAACAGCCGAGTTTTTCTCAACAGCTTGGGCTAATAGGTGCCACACCAAACGAGTTGACACTGTCCTTAACTCTGCAATGCAGGTCATCACAGGGACAGGATGACCCTGTCCTCTCTCATATCGCCCCTCCCAGCATATGCAGAAGGGAGAGGATGTTAAAGGATTGGTGCACCTGACCTTCCCATCCATGCTGACTTGAACAATCTGCCCAACATGTGCCTGAAGTCCCGCAAACACTTCTGGTCTTCCGTTAAATCCCTGGAAGACTTTGACTCCAAGACTGAGTGGCGCGGAGCCTGGAAAGATGGCAACACCAACAACGGAGAGGTCTCACAGACCCCACAGTGAAACTACTGGGTTTTGACCTCCATCGCAAGCAATGGCTAACCATGAACAGAATCCGTACCCTCCATGCAAGAACAGCCCATCACCTGCATAAGTGGGGGATGACAGACAGCCCTGCTTGTGACTGTGGACATCCAGACTAGACCATCCCACACATCGTGACTGACTGCTCACTGAGGCTTTCCCTGGTGGCATCAAAGCCATCCACCCAGTACCTGATGGTGTCCTGGCCTGGATGTCTACCCTTGATCTATAAATTTAGGCTGTGCACGCCATACGCAAGAAGCAGAAGACACACTCTGTCCCACACACTCTGTCCCACACACTCTGTCCCACACACTCTGTCCCACACACTCTGTCCCACACACTCTGTCCCACACACTCTGTCCCACACACTCTGTCCCACACACTCTCTCTCCCTCTCACTCTCTCACAGCCAGATCTGGCACTCTCTCTCACACACACTCTCTCTCATGCACACTCACAATCACTGCCTCGCATTCACCCTCTCGCACTCACTCTGTCACACATTCTCACACACTCACTCTCTTACACTCCCTAACACTCTCTCTCAAACACTATCTCACACACTCGCTCTCTCACGAACTTTCACGCTCTCACGCACTCTCACACTCCCTCACACACTGTCACTCTCCCTCATGCACTCTCACGCTCCCTCACACTCACTCTCTCTCACACTCTCTCTCGCACTCTCTCACACACACTCTCTCTCTCACACTCTCTCTCTCACACACTCTCACACACTCTCTCACACACTAACTCTTGCACACTTAATCTCACACACTCTCTCACACACATAATCTCTCTGCCATGTTTTGATTGTCATTGTGTCAGTGACAAATATTGTAATCCTCTCCCCACCTGGATATCTCTCCCCATCATCCCCATCTCACCTGGTTCCGCATATTTCCTACCACCCTGTGCCTCAATCTTCTCTCGCACTTCCAGATACTGGCTTTCCTTTATTGTCCTGCTCAGTCCTGATGCAGCGTCCTGATCCAGAAAGTTGACCATCTCTTTGACTCTACATATGCTGCTTGACCTGCTGAATCATTCCAGCAGGTATTTTCTGTTCCTTAGTGCCCAACTATGTACTGTATACCTCCCTACCAATTGATTTTCTACCTTACACTTGCCAGGGTTAAATTCCAATTAACAAAGCTCTCCCGACTTTAAAACTAAAGCACATCATGTTTTAGATACATGCAAAGTTTCTCACAATCTGCAACACCACCAATTGTGAACCATCCATTTTCATGACATCGGCAAAAGTTACAAAACATTCAGTTCACCGTTATCAAGGGTTCAGATTAGTGATGCTCTAATTAGATCAGCGAAAATAATTTTGCAGGATTTACCATAGGATTTGTATATTATAGGATTTGACTAGACTAAGTGGGACCCGTTGGGTCCCATGTTCACACGGGAGGGCTGGTCCCCCGACGCAATATTTCACCTCTCCACCAATTCCAATATTGGTGGCCAGTGGGGGAGGGGGGGGGGGGGGGGGCTTTCTGGAATTGGTGTTGTTGGCTGCAGGGACATCTGGTCTCCGGAGGGCTATTATGGACATTGTGGGCCAAATGGATTCTTGGGGTGGCAGCTCAGTCCCTCAAGCCTGATGTGCTGGCAGCTCACTCACGGCTGGTGGGCTGGCAGTTGACTCGCGGCTATTCCTTGAAATTCCAGTTCAAGCAGAGTGCAAGGCCACCAAATTCAAATCCATTTTCCTACCATTGCAAGCAGGGTGCAAGGCCACCAAATTCAAGTGCAGTTTCTTACCTCTTCGAGCAGGGTGCAAGGCCACAAAATTCAAGTGCAGCTTCCAACCACTTCAAGCAGGCTGCAAGGCCACCAAATTCGTGCAGTTTCATACCACTTCAAGCAGGGTGCAAGGCCACCAAATTCAAGTGCAGTTTCATACCATTTCAAGGAGGGTGCAATGCCACCACATTCAAGTACAGTTTCATACCATTTGAAGCAGGGTGAAACCACCATAAAACCACACAAAACACCACACTCACAGTTCAGTAGACATTCAGCGTGTTCAATTGATTCACAGCTTAGACTGAGTCGTGACCTCTCCCTCCCCCATCATGCAGAGACTGAGCCACACCTACACTTCCGGGTTGTATAATCCCTCCCCCTCTCACCGGAAAAGGTGTGGCCTTCATGGCATGATTAACAGGAGAGAGATTCTCAACATTTTTTAAACATAAATAACAATTTTATTTTTCATTGATGGGAAGAATCCTCTGCACCTGATGAGCAGAGGAGGACTGAGTAAGATGGCCAAAAAACACAGCCGTAAGTGGTAACGTTTTATCTAAAATTAATATAGTGCAAACAGGAAGTTGTCAAGTTTAGATAAACAACCATTTGCAGTGCCTTTTTACTTCAACCCAAAACCCCTCCAAATAACCATTTGCAGTGCTTTTTCACTTCAACCCAAAACCCCGAAACAACCATTTGCAGTGCCTTTTTACTTCAAACCAAAAATATTTTCATTTTCAAACCACATTAAGGGCACTCACAGTTGAGTACACATGTGTTCAGTGTTATTCAGAGCTCAGAGAGACGTGACCCTCTCGCTTCCTCCATCTTGCAGAGACTGAGTGAGGCACACCACTTCCGGGTTTTATAGTTCCTCCCCCCTCCCACCAACAGGGGCAGCAGAGAGAATGGCGAAATATTTTAAAACATTAATATCTCTGATTTTTCATTGATGGGAAAATTCCTCTGGTCCAGTCCAGCGGGGGGGGGGGGGGGGGGGGGGCTCTTTGCCAAAAATGACGGCCGTAAGTAGCGGCGTTCTCTTGGAATTCAGTGAGTCAGTGAGTCAAAAGCAGTCAAGATCTTACTTTTAGTAATATAGATTTTGATCTTACCAAGTACTTTGAGATGAGCAGCCGTGGATTTACTAACAGTGCAACAATATCTTGCTTATTTGTAACGAGTTGCTCCAGCATTTTGTTTATTTTGTAATTTGCCGTTCTTTGTGTCAACGTTTAAAAGACATTTGAGCAGATACCTGGATAGGAAAGGTTTAAAGTGACATGAGCCAGGCACAGGCAAATGGAACCAGCTGCCTGACTTTATGAATTTATGATTATAACTTATATTGCTTGACAATGAATTGTGTCAGGACCATGAGAGAGCCCTTTTTACCTGGACTTTTATTTCTGGTACTCCTTCTGAAATATTTGATAACTCCAGACGGCTCATCTAATATTGCATTATGGTAAACTCTTAGGATAATAACTGTGCAGGCATCTTTCCCAACAGTTCTCTCACTCTAACTTCAATCCAAAAAATATAGATCCTCTCTAGTAGATAGTCTTATGTCATATATCTTCCCTCTAATTTTTAGTTTAGAGATACAGCGTGGATACAGGCCCTTCGGCCCACCGAGTCACGCGGACCAGCGATCCCCGCACATTAATGCTACCCAACACACTAGGGACAATTTACACTTATACCAAGCCAAGTAACCTACAAACCTGTACTTCTTTGGAGTGTGAGAGAAAACCGAAGATCTAGGAGAAAACCCACGTGGTCACGGGGAGAACGTACAAACTCCGTACAGACAGCACCCGTACTCAAGATGGAACCAGGGTCTCCGGCGTTGCAAGCGCTGTAAGGCAGCAACTTTACCGCTGCGCAACCGTGCCACCTATTTCGAGAAAAGAGCTTTGCAAAGCAAAATGAGTTGCGCTTCATATTTTTGTAGCTTCTAATGCTAACTAAAATATCTTTATAAAGAACGACGTATTGGATGAAGCTGTATATCAAAGGATATCTGTGATTTTCAGTTGTACGGCTTCGAAGTATTGAAATACTGATGGTTCTAATTTATTGTGAATGATGATCCTATTCTCCTTGCTGTCTGCAAGTCTTGTTTTTTTCTGGATGAAGATGAATCTGGTCCAAAGACAAAATGACAGTTCCCCCAGCTAATTAATGAGCAAATCCAGACCTTGTAGTTTTCTAGGTCATTCGGCTTTGTGAATGATAGAATTAGGAATGAATGCCAATCCAGATTCACCAAGCTAAATAAAGCAAGCAGATTTGATTTGGGTAAAATGGGTCAGAGCCAAATGTTTGAACTTAAATCTTTATTTTAAACCTTCAGAACAATTTCAGGTTCAGCATTGATGGACTTCCAGCTCCTCTGATCAGTTTCCATCATTGCTTTAAATTAGTTCTAGCAGAGGGAACTGAATAACAGGCAGCATTGGGAGTCTGCTATCTTTATCGTTCTTTCCTTAAGCAAGAACTCTAGTGCTAAATGCAATGTTAATGTCGATGGTGGAGGTAGAGAAGCCCACACGGTAGAGGTTGGGAATTGAGTAGGAAGGAACTGCAGAAGCAGACACTGAAAATAGACACAAAATGCTGGAGTAACTCAGCAGGTCAGGCAGCTTCTCTGGTGAAAAGGTGACGTTTCAGGTCGAGACCCTTCTGCAGACTGGTCTCGACCCGAAACATCACCTATTCGTTTTCTGCAGAGATGCTGCCTGACCCACTGATTTACTCCAGCATAGGTTGGGAATTAATTATTTTACTTTGCAACCCATAGTTCAATTATATACAGAATTATATCCAGAATTCTGAAGTACCTGGCTCTATTCTAACCTGGGCAGATCTTGCATGACGAAGAACTAATCCAAACAAAGTTAGAGCTTTTGATCAATACACAATGCATTGGCACTGGGTGATTAGTTTAGTTTAGAGATATAGTGTGGAAACGGGTCCTCCGGCCCACCCAGGTTGCTCCAACCAGCGAATACCCTGTACACTAGCACTATCCTACACACAGGGGACAACTTAAGGGCCTGTCCTAAATTGCACGACCTCGTGGTCGCGTTGAACCACGACGGTCCCGCAAAGGTCGCGAGCGACTTCATTCGACCACACAGAGGTCTGGACCACGTGACGTCATTTGAAGATGGACGCAAAATGCAGGAGTAATGCAGCGGGACCGGCTGCATCTCTGGAGAGAAGCAATGGGTGACGTTTCGGGTCGAGACTCTTCTTCAGTCTAAAAGAAGGGGCTTGATCCGAAATGTCATCCATTCCTTCTCTCCAGAGATGCTGCGGGTCCCGCTGAGTTACTCCTGCATTTTGTGTCTATCTTCAATTTTCTTGGCCCAGTTCTGGGAATAGAAGTGGGGGCGGATCCGGACCGCAACGGCCGTGAGCCCCAGGCCGAGCTCGGCGATCGTTTACCTACTTCTGCTGCTGTTGGAGGTGAGACGTTACGTCGTGCCAGGGTCTTGGGTCTGTCACACTTTGGCCGTCAGTTCCGCGACAGGCCGTTGGCATGCAAAGATTTTGTTCGCTACAAAACTTTCGGAGCCCCGCGCGATGTCGCGCACAACTACATACCCCTCCGTGCTTCTCAGTGGAGCCAACTATATACCCCTCCGTGCTTCCCTGCGCGGCCATACGATGCCCGTGCACCTCAAAGCGACCACGAGTTCGCGTAATTTGCGGGCCAAGGACACGTAAGTGGGACAGGCCCTTTACAATCTTTACCGAAGCCAATTAGCCAACAAGCCTGTACGTCTTTGAAATGTAGGATGAAACTGGAGCACACAGTCACGAGGAGAATATACAAACTCTGTACAGACAGCGCCCGTAGTCAGGATTGAACCCGGGTCTCTGGCGCTGCAGGGCAGCAACTCTACCTCCGTGTCATCGTGCCGCCCCTACGATGATGAGTTGAAGTTCATGCTTGATCGAAAACATGTTAAACTGCATGACAGATCAGAAGTAGACTGTTCATGTATGACATCTATGTAAGATTTCAAGAATGAAAGCAGCACATTTAGAGCTCTTTTATGCAGTTGTGCAGATTGATTCCTTTAATGTTTTTTGCAGTTGCATCCAAACGGTGAAGTAGCATATGCTGTGTACCTTTGTGGCTGGAGCTGTTAAGATAGTGATGTTCAACTTAAACTGCTACTGCCCTAGTATATAGACTATTGAGATTAGAACTCCACTGATGGCATAAAGCTTGTGGTGGAAGGCTGGAGGAGAACAGAGCACTTGGCCAAATCAAACCCCATTAGTTGATAAAAATACATCTATTGATGCCCCTCAGTGATGTAACCTGGGGTCATTGGGTGTTTCGGGTCTTTCAACATCAGACGCCCTCACCCAGGTGACCCAGCCGTGGTTGATCAGACTACGACTTGTGTTCAGGTGGCATTCGCTCTTCCCCATGGACCTCCTCTCCTGATCCAGAGCCATCTCGAGGCCTTCTCCGCTGCCTCTGTGGTGTTCTTGTTGGCTTTTCTCCTCTCCATTCCGTTGATGCCCAGTGCACTCAAGGCTTTGTAGAGCGATTGCAGCCAACCTTGATGGGCCTTGTTACACCTTGCCTTCCAGCCCTGCTTACGGCAGTCTATGACCAGCTCTTCGTATTTGGTCTTCTTCCTCTCATGGGCCTCCTCCAGATGGTCCTCCCATGGCACTGTTAGTTCCAACCTCATCAATGCTTTTGGTCGCCTCTGTCTGGCCTCAGGGTGGTCGTGGCAATGTGCTGTGGGAACTTCAGCTGTTTCACCAGGTCTACAGAAAAGTTGTTTCACCAGGTCAATAGAAATATAGTCCTTTCCTTAAGCTGAGCCATTTAAAATCTTCTATCACAGACTCCTTCATGAAGATTCACTTCTAAATCTCATTTGAAGTGGCACTGTTTCTGTGGAGGACTGCTTTAATGTCTGGCACAGAAAGCTTCTTTGCAGTGTACATATAGCCATCGTTTGTGCCATATTCGTGCACATACTGATTTAACACATTGTTAAAATGATAGCTTACTTCGCAATTCAGTCTCATTGCATAGAAGCATGGACAATTGAATTTCATAGTTGTGCTGCAAGGTACCATGCCATTCAGCCCAACTCGACACATGCCAAGTTGCCCACCTGAGCTAATCCAATTTACTTGTTTTTGATCCATATCCCTCTAATTTATTCCTATCCATGTACCTACCAAATGTCTTTTAAATGTTATAATTGTACTCGTCTCTCCCACTTCCTCTGACAGCTCGACCCTCTGTGTGAAAAAGCTGCCCCTCAGGTACACTTTAAATCTCCAGTTTAGATCCCTTATCATGGGAAGACAAATTCTGACCATTCACCTTATTTATGCCCCCCATGACTTGATATGCCTCTGTAAAGTTACTCCCCACCTTCCTATGCTCCAGTCCAGCATATCCAATAGGAATATGAAGAAGGGTCTTGACCCGAAACGTCGCCTACCTCCTTCGCGCCTTAGATGCTGCTGCACCCGCTGAGTTTCTCCAGCTTTTTGTGTAACCCTCGATTCTCCAGCATCTGCAGTTCCTTCTTTAACAGCATATCCAATATCTCATTTAATTCAAGCCTCCAGACCCGCAATCATTATTATGAACCTTTTTCTGAACCTTTTTCAATTTAATGACATCTTAATTGTAGCTATGTGGCCATGAACTCCTAAAAGTGACTCTCCTTAGCGTACAGCTAGTTGTATTACTGTCAAAGATATCTTGATGCAGCTATTGGGTAAGGCATACTTACAGCTCAGATCATCAGAAAAAGGGATGAGTCAGGAGAAAATTGTTGAAGAAAAAGGCAGTAGTGGTGCAATGGTAGAGTTGCTGCCTTACAACGCCAGAGACCCAGGTTCGATCCTGACTACGGATGTTGCCTATACGGAGTTTGTATGTTCTCCCTATGGACCGCATGGATTGGCCCCAGATGCTGCGGTTTCCTCCCACATTCCAAAGATGTGCAGGTTCATAGGTTAATTGACGTCTGTAACGTCCCTTATGTGTAGGATAGAACTAGTGTGTCCCTTATGTGTAGTTCTATCCTACACACGTCCCTTATGTGTAGGATAGAACTAGTGTGTGGGTGATTGCTGGTCGGCATGGGCTCAGTGGGCCGAAGGGCCTGTTTCCACACTGTATCTCTAAGCTAAGCTAAAAAGAATTTGCCCAGTGTTCAATGTTTGTGAATGCTTTATGTTGCTACTACTGCTATTCTGTATTTTTTTTTTTTTTTTTACATTTACACCTGGAAGCTAGATGGGGCATGGGGGAACTTCCATTTAGAGAGTATGTGAAGAACTATGGCTCATACAATGAATATTCTCTGAGTTGCACATTGTTCAGTAACTGGGTTGGAGTATTAAACAATGACCTTCTGCCTCAGAGGCAAAAAGAAACTACAATTAAAGTAGTTATAGCATGTGCTATAAATAATAATTATACAATTGAATTTGCAGAATTTTTAAATAGTGGCCATTTATAGGATGTCCTGTGGGATTAGCAGGCAGACTCTAAGATGAATTAAGAACTGTTTTTAGCCTCTAGACAGGTTATTATTAATGGCTGTGGCTCTGTGTGGGGCTCATTCATCAGTGGGGTCCTGCAGGAATAAATGCCAGGACAACCGCTCTTCATCTTTCCAGTGATGTGAATGATGGCGCGAGAGGAATTGGCCTAAACCTCAAGGGTGGATACAGAGATATGCACAGACAACAACGCAAGAGGAATAATTCTGGGGTGCTTCAGAAATAGGCATGAAGCTGACTAATGTTTTATTTAATACAGATAAACTTTGATAGACAGTGACAACACCAATCATTAGTCCTCCCTAAACCGCAGATAGTTAACCTGCAGGTACAGCAAGCAATTAGTAAGGCAAATGGTATGTTGGCCTTCACTGCAAATGACTTGAACAATGAAATTGACTTGGGTCAATTTAGATTATAGCCTACAGAGACTACACCTGGAATATTGTGTACAATCTGAGTTTCCTACCAAAGGAAGTATTTACTTGACATGAGAGGAAACATTTTCACTCAGAAGGTTGGGAATTTTTGGAATTCTTTACCCAAGAAACCATTGAAGGTTCTGTGGTAGACAAAAATGCTGGAGAAACTCAGCACGTGAGGCAGCATCTATGGAGCGAAGGAAATAGGCAACGTTTCGGGTCGAGACCCTTCGAGAAAGTAGGGACTACCTGAAATTAGAGAAGTCAATGTTCATACCGCTGGGATGTAAACTGCCCAAGCGAAATATGAGGTGCTGCTCCTCCAATTTACGGTGGTCCTCTCTCTGGCCATGGAGGAGGCCCAGGACAGAAAGGTCGGATACGGAATGGGAGGGGGAGTTGAACTACTGAGCCACCGAGAGATCAGGTAGGTTAATGCGAACCGAGCAGAGGTGTTGGGCGAAGCGATCGCCAAGCCTACGTTTGGTCTCACTGATGTAGAGCTGCTGACACCTAGAGCAACGGATGCAATAGATGAGGTTGGAGGAGGTGCAGGTGAACCTCTGCTGCATCTGGAAAGACTGCTTGCGTCCTTGAATGGAGTCAAGGGGGGAAGTAAAGCAACAAGTGTAGCATTTCAAGGACCCAATTTCAAGGACCCCAGCTTCGAAACGTTACCTATTTCCTTCGCACCATAAATGCTGCCTCACCCGCTGACTTTCTCCAGCAATTTTGTCTACCTTCGATTTTCCAGCATCTGCAGTTCCTTCTTAAAGATTGAAGGTTCTGTCATCATTTATATTTTGGAAGATTTTTATATTTTAAGGCGATCCAGGGATTATGTTATTAGTTGAGGAAAGTGCTGTGGATGCCAAAGATCAGACATGATCTCTTTAAATGATAGTGGGAATAAGGGAATGAGCAACCTTCTACCCCTTTTAGTTCGAATTTATTTAATTTGCAATTATAATAATATAAAAAAACAGAACATCCATAAAACAGAGCACAAAACTTGCCAGAGTATTTTTGCACAGAACAGTCAATGTATTTTTCAGTAAAGTGAATTCAAATGATATAGAAACATGGAAATTAGAAAATAGGTGCAGGAGGAGGCAATTCGGCCCTTCTAGCCAGCACCGCCATTCATTGTGATCATGGCTGATTATCCGCTATCAATAACCCGTGCCTGCCGTCTCCCCAGATCCCTTGACTACATTAGCCCCGAGAGCTCTATCCAACTCTCTCTTAAATCCATCCAGTGATTTGGCCTCTACTACCATCTGTGGCAAAGAATTCCATAAATTCACAACTCTTTGGGTAAAAAAGTGTTGTCTCACCTCAGTCTTAAATGACCTCCCCTTTATTCTAAGGCTGTGGCCCCTGGTTCTGGACTCACCCAACATCGGGAACATTTTTCCTGCATCTAGCTTGTCCAGTCCTTTTATAATGTTACATGTTTCTATAAGATCCCCCTCATCCTTCTAAACTCTAGTGAATACAAGCCTAGTCTTTTCAATCTTTCCTCGTATGACAGTCCCGCCATCCCAGGGATCAATCTCATGAACCTAGGCTGCACTGCCTCGATCATAAGGATGTCCTTCCTCAAATTAGGAGACCAAAACTGTACACAATACTCACGATGTGGTCTCACCAGAGCCCTATACAACTGCAGAAGAACCTCTTTACTCCTATACTGAAATCCTCTTGTTATGAAGGCCAACATTCCATTAGCTTTCTTCACTGCCTGCAGTACCTGCACGCCAACTCTCAGTGACCGGTGTACAAGGACACCCAGGTCTCACTGTACCTCCCCCTTACCTAACCCCATTGAGATAATAATCTGCCCCCTTGTTTTTGCCGCCAAAGTCGATAACCTCTCATTTATCTATATTATACTGCATCTGCCACGCATCTGCCCACTCACTCAACCTGTCCAGGTCCTCTTGCAACCTTCTAACATCCTCTTCACAGTTCACACTGCCACCCAGCTTTGTGTTATCCGCAAACTTGCTAGTGTTGCTCCTAATTCCCTTTTTCAAATCATTAATATATATGGTAAACAGTTGCGGCCCCAACACTGAGCCTTGCGGCACTCCACTCGCCACTGCCTGCCATTCTGAAAAGGACCCGTTCACTCCTACTCTTTGCTTCCGGTCTGCCAACCAATTTTCTATCCATGTCAACACCCTACCCCCGATACCATGTGCTCTAATTTTAGTCACCAGTTTCCCGTGCGGGACCTTATCAAAGGCTTTCAGAAAGACTAGATACACTACATCCACTGGCACCCCTCCATCCATTTTGCTTGTCACTTCCTCAAAAAATTCCCGAAGATTAGTCAGGCATGATTTCCCTTTCATAAATCCATGTTGACTTGGACTAACCCTTTTACTGCTATCCAAATGCCCCATTATTACCTCTTTAATAATTGACTCCAGCATCTTTCCCACCACCAAAGTCAGGCTAACTGGTCTGTAATTCCACGTTTTCTCTCTCGCTCCTTTATTGAAAAGTGGGATAACATTAGCTATCCTCCAATCCACAGGAACTGATCCTGAATCTATTGAACATTGGAAAATAATCACCAATGTGTCCACTATTTCTAGAGCCACCTCCCTGAGGACCCTGGGATGCAGAATCATCAGGCCCAGAATCATCCTTCAGTTCCATTAGCTTACCCAATACTATTTATCTCCTAATGAAAATTTCTTTCGGTTCCTCTACCCCCCCTTAGATCCTCTGTCCTCCAGTACATCTGGGAGATTGTTTGGTGAAGAAAGATCTGAAGTACCTATTCAACTCTTCTGCCATTTCCTTGTTGCCCATAATAATTTCACCCGTGTCTGCCTTCAAGGGACCCACATTTGACTTTGCTACTCTTTTTCCCTTAACATATCTAAAGAAGCTTTTACTGTCCTTTATATTTCTGGCCAGCTTCCCCTCATACTTCATCTTTTCAGCCCATATTGCCCGTTTTGTTTCCTTCTGTTGTCCTATGAAAGTTTCCCAATCCTCCGGCTTCCGACTACTCTTTGCTGTGTTATACATCTTTTCTTTTAGTTGTATTCTATCCCTAACTTCTCTTGTCAGCCACGGTTGCCTCCTACTCCCACTTAGAATCTTTCTTCCTTTTTGGAATGAAATGATCCTACGACTTCCGGATTATGCCCAGAAATTCCTGCCATTGCTGTTTCACCGTCATTCCTGCTAGGATCCCTTTCCAGTCTACTTTGGCCAGCTCCCCTCTCATGCCTTCATAGTCCCCTTTGTTCAAATGAATCACTTCCACTTCCGATTTAACGTTCTCCTTCTCAAATTGCAGATTTGAAGCTAATCATATTATGCTGGGCTGTATGGGAGAAACCTATATAGTGGGGGGGCTGGATCACTGACATCAACTTCAGGATTTGCACATACAGTAGGAGTAAATTCCAATCTTGCTGGCAGTTTCATGGGGTCATGATGATATATACTGACAGTTTTGTTATCATTAGACCCATAAAGTCCAGACCTAAACATTAAAGCAACATAACAGAGACCAGCCCATCAAGTCATAATCCAAACATGAACATGATCTGAATATGACTACATGACAATCTTTTATGCAGGGATCAATCATCCAGCCTCTTATATTTCTGTGCAGACATTTACCCATCTCAATCATAAGCAACTCAACGCACAAATCATTTATTGATTTTACTGGGATTTTGATCCTTATTGCTGCTATTGTGGTTCTTATTTTCTCCAGTTTTCACGTCTTGCTTGATATTCATGGATTAATTCCCTCTGTTTCGGTTAGCATGTTCAAACTAAAAAAAGTGTTTTTCTTGGGACCAGAAAGATGAATTTTCTGAATGTGAAGCAACTGAGAACTTGAAGAGCTATTTTTCCCCCACACTTTCCTCTCTCCATGCTGCCATTGATCTGAAGATGCAGCACCAAAGAGGCCGTTGCAATGCAGAAATACGGAAGGATGCGATAACATAAAACTAGTGAGAAACAGTGATCGATGGTCAGCATGGACTCACCAGAATATCAATAATTGCAAGTTTGCTTCTCATGTTACCCATTATCCTATAAATGTTCATGTCCCAGTTCCTGAAATTCTTGGCAACACATGGCTCCTTCTTGTAACAAATCAATTAATTCAAGTTTGTCACATTTCTCCACCTTTAGTTTAAAGATACAATGTGAAAACAGGCCCTTTGGCCCACCGAGCCCACGACAACCTGTGATAACCCCGTACACTAACTCTATCCTACACACTGGGGACTATTTACAATTTTTATTGAAGCCAATTAACCTACAAGCCTGTACATCTTTGGAATGTGGAAGGAAACGGGAGCACCTGGAGAAAACCTGCAGTCACGGGGAGAATGTACAATCCCCATATAGACAGCGCCCATAGTCAGGATCAAACCGGGGTCTCAAGGCAGCAACTCTACCACTGCGCCATCATACCTCCCCTAACCTGTTAGGGGCTCTTCACCTATGTTATATTTTTGGGATATGAAATTAAATAATAAGACTAAATGAGAACTTACCAGTTTGAAGTTTGATCTTTATTTTATGAGGAGTTACGGTGAGCAATTATGTGAAGAAACCCACCAGTGCGCATGCGCGTCAATCTTCAAAGCAGCGGCCTGAAATCACAGTAACTACAGTTGAAGTGATATAGTAAGACTCAGAAGACCAGAACTACCAGATGATCTTTGCGATTATGAGGGCCAGGAGCGGACGGCATGTAATCGCTCACCTTAACTCCTCATAAAATAAAGATCAAACTTCAAACTGGTAAATTCTCATTTAATCTTACTATATTACTTCGGAGTCACATGAGTGATTCCGTGATAATTTCAAAGGTCTGTGATTTCATGCCATAGATCCAGTTCCATATGACACACTGCTTCGGTTGACACAGGATAAACAAATAATGTATTGAACATTGTTTAAATTATACAATGAACATTTTTAATAATAAAAGAAAAGTAATTATCCCTCTCTCCCAGGGAGAAATTACAAAGGAGAACTCAAAACAGAACCCAAAAAGCATGCCCAAATCCTTCCACTGCGAGAACATGTTTATCATAAAATCGTGAAAAGGTTCCTTCACTGGAACATCCTGCGGCCCCGCGGATTTTGGTCTAAAGGCACATCCTGCACCTTCGCTGCGGATGTTGATGCCGCCCTGGTGGAGTGAGATTTAAACACATCAGTGTCTACTTCAGGACAATCCAAAACCTGTTTCAGCCATCTAGAAATAGTTTGTACTGACACCTTTCTATGAGTTTTGTTGTGGCTGATGAGCATCGCTGTTTCAGAGCCTCTGAGACTCTTGGTGACCTTGATATATTGACTCAGGTGCATAACTACACATAGCCTCAGGTCAATGGGGCATGCTTTAAAGCTTATTTTGGTTCCAGTCGTCCCTGGCCTGTTTTGTTTGATTAGATCATATACATAAAACGTAATATTATCTACAGACGAATGCATGCTGTCCAGTCGTAGCTTTTGCAATGTCTGGACCCATTGCGCTGACACTAGCGCCATGAGCATGACCACTTTGAGCATTGACTTCTGGAAAGACAGAGATGTAATTGGAGCCCATTACCAAAGCAATGTGAGAACTATGCTCACATCCCAAATTTCTGTATATCTAGGTCTGGGAGGGTTTTTGTTAAAAATACCTCTCATGAATCGGGCCGCCAATGGATAAGATCTGACAGAGTGTTGTCCCGACCCTTGCCCTAAATAGGAGGTCAAAGCACTTTGAGCTCTATTACTGGCACAATAACTCAATTGCTTGTCAAAATGCAATGTAGCAAGGAACTCCAATACATCCGGTATGCCTGCAGTATAAGATATATTTGACTGTAAACAGAACATCTCCCATTTCGTAATATGAGATACATATTGTTTTTTAGTAGTATCTCTCCAGGCCGCAGTAATCACATCCACAGTCCTACTCGACAGTCCGAGCCCCTGGAACGGTCTGGTCAGAATCGGCAAGTCAACAGATTAATACGATCATGTAAAGGGTGACTCTCTCCAGTCACAGGGTGAACCAACAAGTTGCTGCATTTGGGTATAGTCATGAATGGCTGTGTCATCAGTCTCAGGAAGAATGGGAACCATGGTTTTGTGGGCCAGTCAGGAACTACTAAAATGCCTGAAGTGGAGTCCTGCTCTATTTTGGTGAGACATTGACTGATGAGGCAGATTGGGGGAAAAGCATAAAAGAATGTACGTCCCCAATGTAGCGAGAATGCATCCACCGCTACTGCCCTTGGATCCGGTTCCCATGAGACATATTTAGGTAACTGGTGATTTAACCTGGATGCAAACAGATCTATGTCTGGCAATCCATATGGGCTGACAATCATTTTGAAAACTTTTGGATTCAGCATCCATTCTGTGTTGTCATTAAATTTACGTGACCTGGTGTCTGCCACCACGTTATCTCTATCTGGTAGGTAGATAGCTGAGATCCAGATGTTTCTCGTAATGCACCAGTTCCAAATGAGATTAGCCAGATTATCACATGATACTTACCTTATTCCACCCATGCATATGATTGATATATGCAACAGCTGTGGTATTGTCAATCTGGAGCTGAACATGTAAATCATGCATTGTTGAACAGTATACTTTTAGGCCATAGAATGCACCCAACAATTCTAAGTAGTTTATCCCATGCCTCTGCAGGATTAATGCCTCTTGCACACTCCATCTGCTACCACAGCTAGACTCGGTATCAGTGGCTTCCCATTCCGAAGCACTCACATCAGTTTGTAAAATAACTGAAGGTTGTTGAGTCAGAATGTCTCTAGTACATTGTGAGACATTAGTTATCCACCATTGCAACTCGGCGATAGCTTTGGCTGGCAACTGCATTGGTCTATCGAAATGACCTGCATGTTCTTTCAGTGCTTGTTCTCTAGCTTGCTGCACATTCTGATAGTGCAGAGGTCCGAACTGCACTCCAGGGACAGCTTTCTAAAGTTTTGACAGTAGGCAAAGTAACTGACATGTTGGTTGAATCAATGATGAACCCCAAATAGTCAATCATTCTAGATGGTACTAATTTGGATTTAGTTGGATGGATGAGGAAACCTAACCTCTCCAACTAGTGTCTGGTAACTGAAACCGATACTTCAGCTGCTTCCTGAGTTTTGCCTACGATCAGAACATCATCCAAGTATGCCATTACAATGTGATTCTGAGCATGGAGTAGCCCTGATACTGGTTTCAACAATTTTGTTAATAACCTAGGGGCTGAGGTAACCCATTGGGCAAAGCTTTAAATTGCCACAGCCGTCTCATCCAACTAAATTTTAAGTATCCACGGTATTGGTGATGAATTGGTACTGAATAATATGCATCTTTCAGATCTATGGTTGCCATATAACACCCTTTGGATACCAGTTGCTTAGCAGTACTGAAAGTTTCCATTTTCAAATGTCTATACTGGACATAAGAGTTAAGTCGGGTTAGGTCCAGAGTGACTCGAAACTCACCATCCTTCTTTTACCTGTGGAATATATTGGACACAAATTGTTGAGGCTGATATGCCATCCTTTCAATTACCCCTTTTTGGAATAATATTCCAATTTCATCATTCACCTGTAGAGTTTCTGGTTTTGAAAAAACCAATACCGACTAGGTGTATTTTGTACGGGTGGCTGTACTTCCGAGATAAACTCGATTCGAGACCCCCTGATACTGTCCCGTATAAATAGATCTGATGTTATGCAGCACCATTCACCATAGAACAATTGCAAACTACCCCCGACTGGTGACTGATCTCTAGGGGATATATCCTGGACAAGTCCAGTTACTCCTACTTCCATAGTTGCCTGGCCCTGTTGGAGGTGTGCATTGGTGCGTGCCTATGGCATAGGGATGGAATCGCCCAGCTTGGTCCTTGCCCTACACCAGCGTCTGGAGCCCGTCTGAAAGGGTATGATTTGCGAGGCAGCATCCTGCTCCAGGGATGAGTTTTGATGAGGCCGATTGATTTTTCCTCATCGTCCAGGTCTTTAACCAGATCCTCCCCGAATAGTAGATTTGGTGTCTGGATATTGGAGGATCTGCGCAAGGCTGTGAACCGTGGGATGAGCGTAGGCTTGATGGCTATTTTCCATAAACAATTAATGTCAAAATGGACATTACACAGCAGGGCCAGCATATCCTGCTGTGTGTTTGATAGTGGTGCCCCTTGTACCATTCGCCCAAATGCCGTTATTCCTGCTCCAACCAGTTTCAAGACTTTCTGCAGCCTCAACTCATGCGCCCCCATGGATGCGCCATTTGCCCCCAGATAACTTTGAGCAATGCACAGTTAACATGTGTCTCATATCATCGTGAGGTTTCCTACATTATGGAGTCCTGGAGCTGGTGAGAGGCCATATAGTTGATATTGCTGGCCAGGTTTTCGTCCATCTCCTCACCAGTTCCAGCCGGTATGGCAAATTTGCTTGCCACATACGGCACACCTGGAGCATAGCTCATGTGCTCTGGTGCATGCTCTTCTGCAGTGTCACCAAATTCAGGGTCAGAGTCATACTGCCCTGGCTCTCCCGGCTCATGCCCAAGGGAGGTATCAGGCAGCCCTTAACATGGCGCTGCTGGTTTGGGTCCCCATGCAGACTCATGGGCATATGCATCTTCCTGCCGGTACAGCTCTTTGCTATATGAACCTCAGGGGAACCCTGGGGGTATAAAACACCGGCTGGAACATCTCATGGTTGAGCATTTTTTTCTATGAGGTGTTCCATCTTGTCCTGACGTCCCCAAGTGGCGACCAGAAGTGGCGGCGCTGCCCTAGCAGCTGTGGCTCGCCTGCAGTCCGTCTGTTTTTTTCTTTTTTTTGTTGTCCTTGTCCTGTTTTAGCTAGTTAATTTGAGTTATTCGGGTGTGTGTGTGTGTGGGGGGGGCGGGGGGTGGGAGAAACTTGTTTTAGTCTCTGCCTTCGGGGGTGATGCGACCTTTCTTGTCATGTCCCCCGTCTCCGTCTGCACTGAGGCCTAATGGCGGAGCTGGCGGCCTCCAACAACGACCGACCTCGAGGCTCCGGAGGCAGGACTTACCAGCACGAGGCTGGCCCCATTTGGAGCTGAGGCTGTCCCGGCGGCAGTGACGGCATGACTCGGAGCTGAGGCTGTGTCCCGGTGGTGACGGCCCGACTCGGGGCTGGGGAGGTGTCCCGGCGGTGACAGCCCGACTCGGGGCTGAGGCTTTGTCCCGGTGGCGGTGACGGCCCGACTCAGAGCTGAAGCTGTGTCCCGGCGGTGACGGCCCGACTCGGAGCTGAGGCTGTGTCCCGGCGGTGACGGCCCGACTCGGGGCTGGGGAGGTGTCCCGCGGGTAGGTTTTTTACTTTTAACGGCGGCACCCTCGCCTTACTTTTTGTTATTTTTTCCTGCTGGTTCCTGCAACCAGCCTTATGGAACCTAAGTAAACCGCAGTAAAGTTTTAAAGCACTTACCTGTGGGTTTTTTACTTACCGCTGGTGGAGCTGCGCTTTCCAGCCTGTCGGTGCGCCATGCGTCTGACGTACTGACGCGCATGCGCACTGGCGGGGCTTCGTGACTCCTAAGTAAATCACACAGAAGAATGAGCTGAAGTAATAGAAAGCACATTGCATGGTCCAGAATGTACTGCTGCTGAAGTATCTGATCTTCACTGACAGCTAACTAAACTAGAAAGAAATGTCGTTTAGCTCATTGAGATTTGATGGAGTTGGTGATTAGTTTGGATTCTATAAATGTATTTTTTTAAAGTTAAATTAAATTAACTTTGATCTTATTATAGGAAAACGTACAAGCTTGTTTGTAATCCTGAATTGTTCCATTATCCACATCAGAAGTTTGGCACCTGGAAAAGTTTTCAGTTTTTTAGTCTGAATTTCAATCTGCGCTGAAAGATTGCACCACCGCAGTGTCTTATCTATTTTGGAGTATCTAAGATGTCTTCATTCAATCCTACTTTGCGGTGTCAACCTTGGTGCCAGTCTTTATGTTATCTTACCTGATCTTTCAATGCATTCCTAATGGGATGCTGCATTGGTGGATGTTCCACCTGCTGGCTCAGAAGAATACAAAGTCCCATTGATCAAAGAGGGACAGGGGAGATCTCCAGTGTGGATTTTTTTTTAACCTGTAGCATGTACACAGATAGCCCAGTGTCTGTTGGGGGTAAGGAGGTGAGAGATGGTGGTGGCGGTGGGGGGAAGATAGTGTGCTAAATGAATGCTGCTCAGAAATGACTGCAGTTCCATTTGTTATGATTTTGAATTTCTTAGGGCACGAAAGATATATCATAAGTATAAAAGTACAAATTATTTATTTCCAATTTCTCATTATTTATAAGTACTCAATCATTGAGCAACAAGTTTGATAAACAAGTAGTGGATTACTTTTGTTTTATTTTTGGTTTTAAGTTGTTTTATCTGTCCATCCTTATCTCTGCTAAATCGCCGCTGGAGCACTGCAGCCCCGAAAGCCAGGTCGCCGCTGAAGCTCCAAAGCCGTGCCGCCGCTGCTGGAAGCTGGAAGGCCACCAGCTCCACCATTAGGGCCTCAGCACAGATGGAGACGGTGACGGGGGACACAACAAGAAAAGTCGCATCCCCCCGAAGGGAGAGACTAAAACCCTGTTTCTCCCACACACATACACAGCCTAATAAACCAAAATAATCGCTAAAAACAGACACAAAGACAAAAATAAAATAAAAAAACGTTTACCCTTGACTCATACTCACAGCATGGTAGTCACGAGGTCATAGGTAGGTCGTGATGCTAGTCATAGGTACTCATGGCATCAAGTAGGTCGGGGCGTTTTTGTAGCCTGATGAAAAATGTCCACGAGTAAAAAAGGTTGTGAATTCGGTCGTGAAAGTGGGACAGGCTCTTTAGGCTATTCTGCCTATTGAGTCTACTCTGCCATTCAATCATGGTTGATCTATCATTTCCTCTCAACCCCATTCTCCTGCCTACTCCCCATAACCCTTCACACCCTTACTAATCAAGAAACACCTTAACTGTTATTTGTCCTTTTATTTAATTGTTTGTTGTTGTAAGCAAATTGTGTTTCCTACATTGATATTGTTTGTTATAGCCTATAAGCTATTTTGGGAATAGTGTGCTGAGATATTTGATTCAAAATAGTTTTAATATTCTGATTAAGTTTCCAGCTCCTTTGTAAATATTGTTGTGATCTCAGCATCTTAAAGATGCGGGATTCTGAGGGAGAATGAGGGTTAGCAAGATGCTGCCTTACATATCAGATTGCTTTGATGAGCATCTCAGAGATTTTTCTCCTCCTGCTTTAGGCCCAACACTTTTGAAGTTGTGGCACTGGATGGAGTCAGCTCTGGGATCTTCCAGTTCTACACTGCCCAAGAGAGTGCTGACTGGCTGCGGGCAATATCAACAAACATCAATGATTTGACCCTGCAAAACGTAAGCCTTTCATTATAAATAGTACATTTTTCTCAATAATATGAATTTGTGACCTGGGGTATTTAATATGTTAAAGTTATCTTATCTGTTTGACCATAATAAACTCATCTTGAAGCTTTCCAGATTTCTGGCATAGATCCATATAAAGTCATAGGTTGACACAAAATGCTGGAGTAACTCAGCGGGACAGGCTGCATCTCTGGACAGAAGAAATGGGTGATGTTTCGGATCAAAACCCTTCTTCAGACCGATATTAGGGGAGTGGGTGGGACAGAGATAGAATGTAGTCAGAGACAGTAAGACTGGTTGAAGAACTGGGAAGGGGGAGGGGATGGAGAGAGAGGGAAAGCAAGGGTTATTTGAAGTTAGAGAAGTCAATGTTCATACCGCTGAAGTGTAAGCTACCCATGCAAAATATGAGGTGCTGTTCCTCCAATTTGTGCTGGGTCTCACTCTGCCAATGGAGGAGGCCCAGGACAGAAAGGTCAGATTGGGAATGGGAGGGGGGTTTAAAGTGCTGAGCAGGTAGGTTAAGGCGGGCTGAGTGTTCAGCGAAAAGATCACCGAGCCTGCGCTCAGTGTCGCCAATGTACAGAAGTTGACACCTGGAACAGCGGATATAGTAGATGAGGTTGGAGGAGGTGCAAATGAACCTCTACCTCACCTGAAAAGACTGTTGAGGTTCTTGGATGGAGTCGAGGGGGGAGGTAAAAGGACAGGTGTTGCATCTTCTGCGGTTGCAAGGAAAAGTACCTGGGAAGGGAGTGGTTTAGGTGGGAAAGGACGTCATAGGTTCATACTGGCAAGGACCAAGTCCTTATGCCAAATGTGTCCATTCTGATCAAAAAACAGAGCCCACTTCTCAGTCTTTCATCCCTGCGTTTCAGGTCCCTTCAAATAAACAACCAGTTATAATTATGTGGGGGTTTCTGTGCCCCATTTCACTCAGTTCCAGACCCCCAACAATTATAAAATTAACTAATTTCTAATCCTTCTACCCCTCATTACCAACTCCTCCCCAGAGTAAAATCATTATTTTGCTTACTCAACCTAGTCTCTTACTTTTATGCACCAATCAAATCTCCCCTCAGTCTCCATGTTTCTAAGTAAGTAACCCTGACGTGGAGAGTTCCACCTCACATCTGTGTTCTCCTTAGTCTTGTGGAAATGCAATGAACCGTAGAGGCTGGTTTACAAATAAAAAACAAAGTGCTAAAATAACTCAGTGGATCAGGTGGCCATCTCTGGAGGACATGTATAGGCGACATTTGTCGGGGGACATCTTCAGACTGATTGTGGTGGGGGTGGATAAAGTTGGAAAAGAGGTGGGGACAGTTAAAGCCCGGCATGTGATGGGAAGATGTATTTATTTATTTATTTGTTCCGAATAAGTAAAGACATAAATAGGAATAAATAACAATAACAAAATCGAAATAGTCAAACAATTGGACATTCCAGGCAATATTTGCAAAGCAATGAAAAGCATAAAGCAAAATTTAAACGTCCAACACTTTTTCTTTACAAGCTCGAAAAGGAGTGGGAAGAAGAATAACTTATTTAATCTCACCCGTTCTCCCTAAACCCTTCTTCCATATTTAATAATTAATTAATTAATAATAATAATTATCACCATTATTAATAACATTGCTTATAATAATAATGTATCAATAGTAATGTAATATGTAACATAATATACAATATATAATGTACAATAGCTAATTATTCATTTGAGATACAATTTAACCGTAGACGTACCCCAGACAATTTTTAGAGATGCATACAGACATATATATACATACAACTGATAAACGCATACAAGTAATATGTATAAAGTAACCAATAAACATAAATAAATAAAATAAATAAATAAACATTAACCCCTGTTTGGCAACCATCCCCTTCATCCCTGTACCTTGTGAAAAGGTTTTTTGTTAAATATATCATGAATCAACAATATAGGTGGGGGGGGGGGGGGGGGGTAGATTGGCAGATGGATGGACAAAGCCAAGAGATGAAAAGGAGGTAAAAGGTGTCAGATAAGAGGAGTAAAATGTAAAGCCAGAGAGAGGAATATAGGTGAAGGAGGACAGGGGGAATGAAGAAGGGAGAGGCGGGATAGTGGGAGAAATGGGTGCCCACCTGGCAGGGGCCCAGGTGAGGGGGGAAAAAGTGGTGGGAGGTTTAATTAAAATTAGAGAAATCAATGTTTATACCATTGAGTTGTAAGCTACCCAAGTGGAATAAGAGGTGGTTTTCTCCAGTTTGCATGTGACCTAATTCAGGCAATAAATATGGCCAAGGACAGAAAGGTCAGCAGGGGAATGGGAAGAGGAGTTAAAATAGTTAACAACCGGGAGATCCAGCAGGCGCAGGTGGTCTGAGCGCAAATCTTGAGAGAAATGGTCGCCTAGTCTACGTTTGGTCTCGCCAATGTAAATGTGTAGCCATGGGCATTTGCATAGGACGCTGAGTTGCTCCAGCAATTTGTGTTTCTTTTTCCCCTTAGTCTTGTGTTCCATACATTAGACAGCAAAACCAAAGAATTCATGGGCCTTCTTAATTCCCTTATCTATTAGCCCTGCCTCTTTAAGGGGTTGGGGACTTGCAGTATAAGTTTACAATGTTCCACAACATTCAGTATCCTTATATTCATCATGTTGCCTGGGTTCCAGCAAGCAAGTTACAGAGAAAGGTTGAACAAGTTAGGTCTTTATTTTTTGGAGCGCAGAAGGTTAAGGGGGGACTTGATTGAGGTCTTTAAAATGATGAAAGGGATAGACAGAGTTGACGTGGATAAGCTTTTCCCATTGAGGGTAGGAAAGATTCAAACAAGAGGGCATGACATGAGAATTAAGGGACAGAAGTTTAGGGGTAACATGAGGGGGAACTTCTTTACTCAGAGAGTGGTGGCTGTGTGGAATGATCTTCCTGCAGAAGTGGTGGAGGCAGGATCGATTTTAACATTTAAAAGTAAAGTGGATAGGTATATGGATGGGAAGAGAATGGAGGGGTATGGTCTGAGTGCAGGTAGATGGGACTAGAGGAAAATAAATGGTCGGCACGGACTGGAAGGGCCGAGAAGGCCTGTTTCCGTGCTGTAACTGTTATATGGTTATATGTATTCCCTTGCCCCGTTTGACCTTCCAAAAGCATTTTTCCGGACTTAATAACATTTGGCATATTTGTGTCCACCTATGCAACCTTTCATTCTTGTGTTAGAGTGATTTGTAACACAGAAGCAGGCCTTTGGCCTCCTTGGACATTGATCAAGCACCCATGTTTTGTTCTCACTGCCTCGTCCTAGAACTCGCTCTATCACTATCAACCATTGAACCATTGGTTCTATTGTCAGCAAGACTCTTGTTTGCGGACCCAAAATTTGTTTTATCTGACAAAGAGTACATTTTTAATGGAGACACAAGAAGATGCAGATTGTGGAACCTGATGCAAAACACAAAATGTTAGAACTCAGCAGGTCGGGCAGCATCTGACTAAGATAAGTCCTGACCTGAAACACTATCGGTCCATTCCTTCCACAGATGCTGCTGAACCCACTGTGATCCACCACAGCTTTTTGTGTTTTGTCCAATGAATCTCTTATCCAACTTTCAGCACCTCTTGGATCATTCTGCCTTTCACCTTCTGAATGAATATGCTAATCAGGACTCAAGTCAAATGCATTGATAAAATCTATGTCGGCCACATCAAATGCTCTATACTCATCGACATTTCTGTACCTTCTGAAAACTATAATTTCCAAAATTAAAAATCAAATAATGACACAAATGCTCCAAAAACAACTTTGGTCATTAAAATTAGATTATTTATTTTTAAATGATGCATGTCTGAAATAACATTGAACAAGCTTTTGGAGCTGCAACTTGCAGATGATAAATGGAAAAAACTAAAATTTCCCACTTTTTTGCAGCATCTGACCATCCAATACTTAACACTTTCTCTTTTTACCTGTTTACAGTTTGCCTTTTAGCAAATCTATTAGTTCACATGATTATATATTTGTGCTTTGCTTTCACTTAATTTCTTTCAAGATTTTATTTATCCTTCCAACACTGTTCATTATTTTTTGCTAAAAAAATTAGCTTGTGCGGAAAAGATGTGCACAAAGCTAAAAAAAAGGATGCACTTACACTTTTGATCAGCTTCACCATTCATTACGATTCACATAATCGCTGTAACTAATAATCTATAAATCTTTGTATTGAACACATACAATGAGCACCCATAGCATTCTGGAGGAAATTACCAAAGTTTTGCAAATTTCTGAACACAATAAATCTTATCTTCCATAAAAACTCAACCTTTTATCTAGAGACTATCTCTGGTTTAATTTATCCAAGGGTGAAAAATACAACAAGGAACCTTGCAACACTTGCCTTCCAGAACGTTATGTAATTCAATGAATCTCTCCTCATTCTAAGCTCCACTGAGGGTAGTCCAATCTTACTCCGTTGTCTCAAAATCATCCCTTGATATAGCATTGTGCATCAAAGCTACAAAACCTTCAAAGCAAATACACATTTCTTTAGATATAAAGTACAAATCTGAACATAGTACTCTAGCTTTGGCCTCAACATAGCTCTGTACAAGTGGAGCAAGATCTGCTTACTCTTCCATTTCTTTATATTAAAAGCCACTTTTAATAAACCATACAGTATTTACATTCCTGAGAGCTTGCTGTACCTGAATATTAACTTACAGTACAATACAATAATACTTTATTAGCCAAGTATGTTTTGCAACATACGAGGAATTTCATTTGCCAAGTCAGTCGTACAAATAAAAAGCAACAGAACACACAAAATACATTTAACATAAACATCCACCACATTGACTCCTCCACATACCTCACTGTGATGGAAGGTGAAAAAAAGTTAAATCTATTCCCTTCTTTGTTCTCCTGCGGTCGGTGTCCTCAAGCCTTCCGATGATGGGGCAATCTTACTCCCGTAGCCGGCGGCGTTCAGCCCCTCTGCATTGAGGCGATCAGCTCCTGCAGCGGGGGGGAATCTCAGCTTCCCGCGCCGAGCGATCAGACCCCAGGTCAGTGCTTGTCGAACCGTCTGCGTCATTGGATCCCCCAACATAGGCACTAGTTAATAGTCAATAGTCAGATTTACTCGTCACGCACACAATAAAGTGCAAGTGAAATGAACTTGCCAGCAGTGGTACAATAAAAAAGAACACATAATACACAATAAAAATTTAACACAAACATTCACCACAGCATTCATCACTGTGGTGGAAGGCACAAAGTTTAGTCAGTCCTCCTCCATTTTCCCCCGTAGTCGGGACCACAATCCTCCACAGTCGCTGCTGCGGGCAGCCAGATGTGCAGACAAGGTAAGTCCTGAATCGGTGTCGGCGATTAGAAGATCTAAAGTTCCTGCCGTGCTGCAGTTAGAAGCACCGCAGACATCAAAAGCACTGCGGCTTCAAAAGATGTTGTAGGCCGCGGGCCGGCGGTTGGAGCTCTTCTCCAAGGATTTTGCTCCAGATGGTAAGTCCGCAGCCCCCGGCTTCAGCGATCGGAGCACTCCCTTCTGGCGACCCCCGGTGAGGGCTCGCCCGCTCCACGAAGAAAATGTCTACGCTGCGCCCGCTGCTGAAGCCCCGGGCCCGTCTCCGGGAAAGGCCGCACCGATCCTTTGTGTTAGGTTGCGAGGGAGGCGACATGGAAAAAGTTGTCTCTCCGTGGAGGAGGCGACTGAAACGGTTTCCCCCTTACCCCCCCACAAGACACACTGAGAAACATTAAAAACACACATTGGGATATACTAAAAAAACAAAAAAAGTAGAAAATGACTAACACGCTGCTGGCCGGGAAACCAGCTCGCAGCGCCCCCACCGACCACTACGGTCTCTACCTGAGACTGCGAGCTCTCGATGGTGATGTCTGCATGCCGCGGTTGGAGCGATCCCAGGCAAGGAACTTTAAGCCCACGAGCGAGGCCTCCAGCTCCATGATGTTAGGCCGCAGAGCGATCGGAGATACGACCTGGAAAACAATCGCATCTCTGGCAGGGAAGGAATTGAAAAAAAGTTTCCTTTAACCTCCTCCCCCTCCCCCGACATAAAACAAACTGGAGAACATTACACAAACTTTTAAAACTCACTAAAAATAACAAACAAGGATGAAAAAACAGACTGTTGGCGGGGCTGCCAATCATATGGCACCCCTGGTGGTGCTACATGATCTTCCTGCATCTTCTGGAAGATAAAAAATAAAAACACGAAGGCTTAAACACCAAGAGAAACTAATTTTGTGCCATATAAGAAAATGTTTATTTATTTGTCTTACCAAGGTTATTGCACATTATACTTCTAACTGAACTCCCAGTGTGAAGTTTAGCATTTTAAAGAAAAAAGCCCAAAGGACAGGGCAACCTGGCTAAAAATCCTGCTAAAAACTAGGTAAAAGTTGGGAATTACCATTGGCATTGTTGCAGCATTAATGCTTTATGTGCTCTTGATCATATTCCTACTTGTGTGATTATCAGTATCAATCATGGTTCGGTGGGTAGTATTGTCAGAAGCTGGTGGTTAGGCTTTCCTGCCCTATTCCAGCAATTTAAGCATAAAACATCAGATGGATCTTGTATTGTTGCAATGCCAAGGAGCTGCACCAAGGCCCTGTCTGCTTTCTAAGGTAAAAGGAGAGTAAGAAAGCTAATCAGTGATCCTGGCCAATTGTCAAGGTCTCTTAATCATTGAACAGGTTAACTCTATACTGGCAAAAACGACAACCTCTCAACGTCCGTCTTGGTGTTGTCACATGGTCATTGTTATCTGGTTTGAAAGGACCTGCTGTGTGCGCGTTGACTTTCATGTTTCCAATACACCAACAGTCCATAATTGACGGTAAAGTATCTTGCAACAATCTGATTCATGAAACACATTTGGTCATTTGGTCACATTTGATCAATACATTTTAAAAATAATCAAAAAAAGTTAGGCACAGAACATAGAACATACAGTAGTACAACACAGAAACAGGACCTGCGACTCACAATATCTGTGTTAAATATGATGAAAGGTTATATTTATCTCCTCTGCCTGCATGTGATCCATATCCCTTCATTCCCTGCATATTTATGTGCCTATCTAAAAGCGCTGTTGTATCTGTCTCCACCAGACGCCCTTTATAATAAGTGACAATCTGTGTAAAAAAAACTTGCCCTGCACATCTCAAAATGTTGTCCCTTCACCTGAAAGCCATCCCCCCCTCATCTTTTATAATTCCATCCTGGGAAAATAATTCTAAACTATTTTTTCCTCTAATCATTTTATCTACTTCTATCACGTTTCCCCTCATCCTCCGATGTTCAAGAGAAAAAATTGCAAGTTTGTTCAACCTCTCCTCATAGCAAATACCTTCTAATCCAGGCAGCATCCTGGTAAATCTCTCTACATCTCTACATCCCCCCCCCACCCCCTCCACCCCAAAGTTCCACTGCCCTCCTGTAAGGGGAAACCAGAACCGCAGACAATATACCAAATGTGGTCTAACCAAATATCTTTCAAGCTGCAACATGACATCCTGAATCTTATACTCAATGTCCCAACCGATGAAGGCAAGCATATCATATGCCTTCTTTACACTCCAACCACTTGTGTTGCCACTTTCAAGGAGTCGTGGACATGGAACCCAAGATCCTTTTGTACATCAATGCTTTTAAGGCTCTTCAATTAACTGTAAACTTTCCCTTACATTTAACCTCCCAAAGTACAACACCTCTTGCTAATTAGGAGTAAACTCCATCTGCATTTTCTCTGTCAATTGCTGTTGCCAAATGTTATTCTGCTGTATAGTCCTGCAACCTTCCTCACTATCCACAACTCAATCCATTTTGGTGTTGCCTGCAAACTTATCAACCAACCCATCTACGCTTACACCAAGTCATATATATATATATATATATATATATATATATATATATATATATATATATATATATATATATATATATATATATATATATATATATATATATATATATATATATATATATATCAAGTCACTATAGATCCCATGCATCTTTACCTTCTGGGTTAACTCTACCATAAGTATATTATCAAATTCCTTTCTAAAATTCATGTGGATATCATGTACTATCCTACCCTCATCGATCACCACCTTCACCTCCTCAAAAAAAAATCAAATTTGTAAGACATGGCCTACCACGGATAAAGCCATGCTGACTATCCTTAATTAGCCCACTCTCTTCCAAACTTAAAAATAGATGAGTTCTTTTCACCTGTCGTTACATTTGCACTTTTATAACTTACAAATTCATCAAGTATAAAAGTTTGGAATTATGAAGAATTAAGGACACCAAAGAATGAACTAATTGTAACTATCTTTTTTTTTAATTGTACAGATGAAAATGGCAAATAAGTGCTGTTCTCCAAATGACCAGGTAGGATCTCTTTCTGTGTAGTGGATTATATATCAATAAAAAAATGTTTTTTCGTGCAAATAACAAAGAAGGAATCAATAAAGCAAATGAAAATGAAGGTATAAAAAAAATGTTGCTGAACTACTTAATAGAGGTTGACTTCCATAAATATAGACTTTGCTTATAGTTTGTCGGACATTCTAGTACAATGCTTTTTGCTACATTCTGAACCGGCTTTCATTTTCTAATCTGACTCACATAAATTCCAATCTCTAATCCAGTGGGATCTCCAACATCATTCTAATTTGATTAACTTCATTTCACTGGGAGGTTTAAATGTGATTTTCTCATAGCCTATACTTGCAATCCCTCTGCCCAGTTTGACTCAAAGTTGCATTAATTCTAACTTTCTAAGGCAAAGGTCGTGATTTCCCATGTGAACTCTACCTTTGATATGTTAATTTTGCATCTGCATCCTTTATTGCGGAGTTAAATTCAAATGAAAAACAGAATACTGGAAAAACCCAAAATCAAATAGGGAGAAGGTGTTTCATGTTGAGATCCTGCATCTGGACTGAAAGGGATAGAGGGAAGGCTTCCAGTGTATAACAGTATGAGGGAGGTTTGGGGTGAAGCTGGTCAGTGATAAGTGTAACCAGACAAAGGAGGGGAAGATGTTAGGCAGATGATACCTACTGGGGAGGGTAGCACCATGTCCACACCTAACTTTTTTCCCCATTAACATAAATCCCATTTGTCCAGATTTGAACCATACACTTCCTAGCCTTGTATATTTAAGTATCTGTATTAATGTATCTTAAGTATAGTCATTAAATTAGATTGCACCACCTCCTCCTCTGGCAATGTATTCTGATATCAACCACTGTCTGCAAAAATCCTATCTCTCGTATCCACTTTAAAACTCCTTCCTTTCGCCTTAACACCATGCCCTCCTCTTTTTGATAGAAAAGGTGTTTGACTATCTACCTTGTCTATGCTTCTCATTATCTTATATATTTCTATCAGGTTACCCCCTGAGCTTCCTTCACTCCAGCGAAAACAAGCCCAACCTGTCCAATCTCTCCCATAATTAAAGTCTTGCAATCCAGGCAACAATAGACAATAGGTACAGGAGTAGCCATTTGGCCGTTCGAGCCAGCACCACCATTCAATGTGATCGTGGCTGATCATCCACAATCAGTACCCCGCTCCTGCCTTCTCCCCATATCCTCTGACTCCACTATCTTTAAGAGCCCTATCTAGCTCTCTCTTGAAAGTATCCAGAGCATTGGCCTCCACTGCCGAGAATTCCACAGACTCACAACTCTGTGTGAAAAAATGTTTCCTCACCTCCGTTCTAAATGGCTTACCCCTTATTCTTAAACTGTAGACTCTGGTGCTGGAGTCCCCCAACATCGGGAACATGTTTCCTGCCTCTAACATGTCCAAACCCTTAATAATCTTATATGTTTCAATAAGATCCCCTCTCATCCTAAATTCCAGAGTATACAAGCCTAGCGGTTCCATTCTCTCAGCATATGACAGTCCCACCATCCCGGGAATTAACCTTGTGAACCTACACTGCACTCATTCAAAAGCAAGAATGTCCTTCCTCAAATTTGGAGACCGAAACTGCACATAATACTCCAGGTGTGGTCTCACTAGATCCCCGTACAACTGCAGAAGGACCTCTTTGCTCCTATTATCAACACCTCTAGTTATTAAGGCCAACATGCCATTTGCTTTCTTCACTGCCTGTTGTAGCTGCATGCTTACTTTCATTGAGTGATGAACAAGGACCCCCAGATCCCATTGTACTTCCCCTTTTCCCAACTTGACACCATTTAGATAATAATCTGCCTTCCTGTTTTTTCTACCAATGTGGATAACCTCACATTTATCCACATTAAACTGCATCTGCCATGCATCTGCCCACTCACCCAACCTGCCCAAATCACCCTGCATTCTCATAGCATCCTCCTCACAGTTCACACTGCCACCCAGCTTTGTGTTTTCTGCAAATTTGCTAATGTTACTTTGAGTCCCTTCATCCAAATCATTGATATATATTGTAAATAGCTGCGGTCCCAGCGGAAAGCCTTGCGGTACCCCACTAGTCACTGCCTGCCAGTCTGAAAGGAATCCCTACTCTTTGTTTCCTGTCTGCCAACCAATTTTCTATCCAACATTCTGGAGAATCACCAATCTCTCCAGCAGAAGCATAGCACAGTCAACTTTCTCCTCCACTAATGTTGACAGTGACCCATCTCTGAGTGATTCCAATAAAAAATAGTCAATAAAGCTCTTTGTGATGCTTAATCAAATGCTTAATCATTTGATGCTTAATCAAATAAATCATAAAATCCATTTAAAGACCAACCAATCTGCACCAAAACCTCTGGTGTTTTCCAGATCTGTTGATAGATCTGTTGATAGATCAATTATGCTCACAGGCATAGCAAAAGAAGCACCCTAGTTGGAGACTAATTGTTCAAATAATACAGAGTAAACCTTCCAAGATTAATACCTTCATTTAACAAAAGTGATCAACACTCTGCTAAAAGTTCTCATTTTGACTTAACTCCTATTGGTTCAGGTTGATTATTGGCTAATACCAAAATACAGTATATAACATTGTTTTGTTATTATCCAAGTAACTCATATCTCAATTAGCCCAATAAAACCATATATGTGTGCACAAAATGTGTAGGAAGGAACCCTCCGACACGAAGCATCACCCATCCTTTTCGTCCCAAGATGCTGCCTGACCCGCTGAGTTACTCCAGCTTTTTGTGTCTATCTTCGGTATACACCAGCATCTGGAATTCCTTCCTACACATTTTGTCTGCTCCACAGCAAAATCTCCTCAAGGTATGCCTACTTTAAAGAGGTTCTCCTCCACTCTCCGACAGGAGTTCCATGAGATCCTCTTTCACTGCTCCCCCTCTGTGATTCCTACTGCTCCCTGATTTGTTCTGGCCTTTGCCTACCTCAAGTCCCCCCTACTTTCAGTCTGAAGAAGCATTCCAACCCAAAATGTCACCCATCCTTTTTATCCAAAGATACTGCCTGATCCGTTGGGGGACTCCTGCACTTTGTGTTTATCTTCCATATACGAGTACAATAGGTTGTGCAAAAAGAAAAAGGAAACAGAGTGTAGAAAATACTGTTCCAGCTATAGAGAAAGTCCAGGTTAAAAAAGCGTGCAATGCTGCAACAAGATAAATCAGAAATATAACTCACTCTCTTTCAAAGATAAACATGCCCTCACTCTTTTTAAAGAGGAAGCAAATAATAAATGTTAATCGTTACTAAAAACGTTAGCCTGCAGCACACGGTAGGGATAAAATTTTAACCATTAAAACATTGATCTGTTTTTTTTGCGGCATTTTCTACAATCACAGTTTAGAACAGAGAGAGAAGACAAGCCAACCCTATGTTAATAGAAGTTATTGCCATCGTTTTTGATCAGAACGTCATTGTTATTATAAAGTTGCTGCTGTTTATTTCTATGCTGGGAGAAAGTTCACAACTAAGGTGACATTGGAATTGCATTACTGCACCCATGGACTGGATGCTCCTATATTTTAGATTGATGAATATTTTGGGCATGCTTGGTGTATCCTAGTTGTTACTTTTAGGCCATTGTGGCTATTATTCCAAATTGAAATTATATCCCCATAATTCTACTCAGAAAACGTTTTAAGAGTGGATGTCTAAATAAAACCACTTCTGGATTTCCTGGCTGATTTAGATATTATACTTGTCACAGAGTCCTTGAAGTTTCATTATAAAATTAATGGCTTTGTGTGCAAGAATCATGAAAAAGCAGTGTTTTGATTTTGAGGATTGATTTTTCAATTTTCTAAGGTTTTCCTCTGCAGATAATTCACATGGGGTGGGTGAGTGAGAGGCTGCTAGGATCTGATTCCAATCAGCTTTACAAGTACAAGTTTCTGGGACTGAAAGGTTCATCGCTTCACATTTTCAACGCTCCACCGGTAAGAGTCAATAGCTCTTTAATAACATGTTGGCTGATATGAAATAAATGTAATATTTTAGTTCATACTTTACTTAAATCAAATAATGCAAAACCAACATATGTTTTTGAATTAACATATGCCTGATGTAATCACATTTCCCACCACATTTTCATATATTTAAGACTTAATTTCCAGACACTTGAAAGTGGAGAAAGTATCATGCTGTGTGCAATTAATTATTGAAGTATTGGCTGGACAGTCTCAGTCTTCCTCAGTATGGAATGGCAATGATTTTGTAAGCAACAAATGCACTGGACTTATGTCATCTCATTAGATGCAAGCTTCAACCCTTCTTTCTGAAATTAAAGGTTTTGCTTCAAAGCTGATCACAAACTCCAAACCAATTTGTTATTAAATGAACTATCATGTTTCTGTGGCAGAATTTAATGGATTAAATGTTATACTGCATCAATTGTCTTTAAACCAACATTGCTATTTTAAGAGGAAATTTAATGTGATGTTCAAACTTCTAATGCAAAATTCAGAATTTAGTGCATATTATCATGAACACTTCTGAATGTGTAACAGCATGCAAAAGTTTCCATTATTAATGATTTCTACATCTTCCTTATCATATATTAAACAAAATAAATCAAGAGGGGTGATGGCGGGGCTTCTTGATGCCCATCCATTTGGGCCAATAATATTCACCTAGAGCCCAAGTGCTAAGACAGTATATAATAAAGCAGATGTAGAAATAATTTATAATATAGAATTTTGCATGTTATTACAAATGTGGAAGTTCTTATGATAAGATGAACTAAATTATAAATGTTGCATGATGTTAAGTTTGAACTTCAAAATAAATTTGCTCTTAAAAGAGAGGGCTGCTCTGCCTTCTAATCTCCAGGATGGCCTAATCCAGCAAGATTGCCCATACAGACCATGGGTCTGGAGCAAAGAGTAATGTGAACAGTGAGTATAGCCAGCGAGCCCATTCCAGCATGACTTGGGCCATTAGTAAGATTACTAAGAAGGTCTTAATGACTCCCTAATGAAGAAATTCAGTTCTACTTTTGTGTAATTTCTGTGCTTGCTGCTGGTGATGGTTCAATGTGAACTATTTCAGACGTCATATACGAAACCTGATATATAAAGGTTAATGTCCTTTCGATTAATTTTACATGAAGGTTAATGCCCTTTACATTATAATTATATTGAGGAAAATAGTAAGATTGCAGTTTTTCAATTAGCATTGTCACAGCCATTGGGATTTTCAGATATTATGTTCCTCACTTATGATGGAAAGTGAGGGAAACGTGACAATCCAACATATCACTGAGTTTGGCTTAGCTTCTTGGGTGGTGGTGTTTCAACTGAAAAAGCAAAGCAACTGGGTTTGATTATCCCTCAAACTAACTGGAACAGCTTGAACAATATTGGGAAACTTAAAGCTAATTGCTTACCAGATCAATACATGTGTCATGTGGGTTAGTCCAAGGTCTGAAGTTGCATATCAGCCAAAACATCTCAAAGGTAATGATTTAGGAGAATTGAATCTTTTTTCTTCTTTAATTGCATTCTTTTGAAAGTAATTCCTTACACTTGATTTAGCTTCATTTAGACTTAATTTCATTTAAAATCCATTTTAGTTAACAAAATATACTGGCAAAATTACATTGTTTTTAGGCTGATAAGCCTCTGAATTAACACCAAATCCTAACATTGGGTGACACTGGAAATGAATCCAAACCTAATAGATAGGTTATGGTTAATTCTTAACTAAAATATTTTTTTGTCTTTTCCAAAGGCCTTCAACAGTTAAGTAACATTTCCTCTGCTGAAACCAGCAATTATTGATTGTAAGGTGGTCTGAACCTGATGATAATCAGCAGAGGGAGTGCTGTGGTTTTCTCGTTCTCAATTCACGGTGCATCTCAGCATTTTCAGAAATATTACTCGGGTTATGGAACAGCATATCTAAAAATCTATCATCTTATCACAGACAAAACATATCCCTTTACCTGCCCTCTTCTCTTTATCCGTGCTTGAAGTCCATTTTTCCATCAAGATATCAACGTGTGAGCATTGACAATTTTAGAGAATTTACAGCCTCTAAAATAATTAACTAAGATCATGGAATATAATATCTCCCAACTTCATAGATTTAGACAACGTTCCCCATTCGAGTTGTGAAGAAATGCATGCACTTCATTGGGAGATAGACATGGGTGCACAGGTGTTTGAGTCAAACCAATTATCAAATTAAGGACTCATTATCTTTAACATCTGAAAAGACAAGTATGCCATAGAATATGTTTTCCACACAAAGATAGTCCTCATAGAATTGGAAGCCACACACTCCTGGTCTATTGAAAATGTTCTTCCATTACTTAATAATGGAGGCCAAACCTAAGTCCATGTTAGAAAGGAGTGTGTTGATTGCAGCCGGTTTATATCTTCATGCAATTTGGTCATTGAAAAAAAGGATGGCAGGAAGGGAAATACATTTAGTTTATTTGATCCTCAAAGCTCCTTAAAGCCCTCAAATGTTAAACAGCCTCTTGTTGAAAGATCAAAGGAGTTGAAATAGCTTGTGCTATGGAGTAACATTTCGTTACTTGAGAACAATAATGTCCCGTGCGTAATGTTTTTAATATTATTTGGAGATAATGTACAAAAAACACACTTTCAATTTTCATATTTCCATTTTTTTTTAAATGGCATGAAGAAAGCCATCAGTCCATCGAATACAAGGCAACTAAATCCCCCACTTATTGCCCAGTAACCTATTAAAAATGTCCAACCCGATTCTCCCATCTCCACCAGGGTTACTCTGCAGTGGCCAATTAACCTGAAAAGCAGTAGGTCTCTCGTATGTGAAGAAAATCAGAGCACTTCAGGGAAACCCACGCCATCACTCCACGCAGACAGCAACAGAGGTTAGAATTGAACTTGGGTCACCAGAGCTGTGAGACAGCTGAACTACTTGCTGTGACACTGAGCGTAATAATAGATTACAGCCATCCTACTCGCTCTCCAGTGGGAGCAAAAGGCGGCACAGAGCTTTTTCAAAGAAGCAGAGGTGGGAAGTTTCCTGTATCCAGGACAATACTTTTCCATCAACCTAACAAACAGATTACAGTAAAACAAAGTCAAAAGAGTTTATTGTCATGTGTCCCTGACAGGACAATGAAAATCTTTCTTTGCATAGCACAACAGAACATAGAAGGCATTGACTACAATTCTATACATAAATACACCCATGACTTAATAAATTAATAAAGTGCAAATAACAGATGGAGGGATATTAATGATTAGAGTTCCGAGCCAGGTTTAATAGCCTGATGGCTGTGGGGAAGTAGCTATTCTTAAACCGGGTTGTTGCAGTCTTCAGGCTCCTGTACCTTCTACCCGAAGGTAGCAGGGAGATGAGTGTGTGGCTAGGGTGGTGTGGGTCCTTGATGATGCTGCCAGCCTTTTTGAAGCAGCGACTGTGATAAATCCCCTCGATGGAAGGAAGGTCAGAGCCGATGATGGACTGGGCAGTGTTTACTACTTTTTGGAGTCTTTTCCTCTCCAGGGCGCTCAAGTTGCCGAACCAAGCCACGATGCAACCAGTCAGCAAGCTCTCTACTGTACACCTGTAGAAGTTAGAGAGAGTCCTCTTTGACAGACCAACTCTCCGTAATCTTCTCAGGAAGTAGAGGCGCTGATGAGCTTTCTTAATAATTGCATCTGTGTTCTCGGACCAGGAAAGATCTTCACAGATGTGCACGCCCAGGAATTTGAAGCTCTTGACCCTTTCAACCATCGACCCGTTGATATAAACAGGACTGTGGGTCCCCATCCTACTCCTTCCAAAGTCCACAATCAGTTCCTTGGTTTTGCTGGTGTTGAGGGCCAGGTTGTTGTGTTGGCACCATATGGACAGTCGCTCGATCTCTCTTCTATACTCGGACTCATCCCCATCAGTGATACGTCCCACAATAGTGGTGTCGTCAGCGAACTTGATGATGGAGTTCGCGCTATGACCGGCTACGCAGTCATGAGTATAGAGTGAGTACAGCAGGGGGCTGAGCACGCAGCCCTGAGGTGCTCCCGTGCTGATTGTTATTAAAACTCTAATAATATGGCATTATTTCTATGGTTCAAAATCCTTATGGTCTGGAAGGTGGCTTACTCATTAATAAACACAAACCTTGTATTCCTAAACTTAATCTCCATGCATCTGTGCATATTTCCAGGGGCTTGATTGCTGTTATCTTTCTGCCTGTGCATCTTGCAAGCTGAAACCCACCAAATTCTATTTTCCATTCCCTTTAAGCTAAACTTTATGGGGGCTGACTGAAAATTTTAAGGAGAAAATTTAGGAAGAGCAAACAGAGTAGGCACATTAAGCACCTGAGTCCAGCACTGAACCCAAGTTGCTGGCATAGTGACGCAATGGCTCAACCAGTTGCCTCATCCAGCATTTTGTAAGAGCTTGCTAAGTGCAAAAGAACTGTCGCAAGAAAGCTCTTTGGTCTGAGTTTCTACATTAGTGCAATCCTACCTTTGTGGCTTTGTTTATTCATTAAATAAAAGAACAGACAGCAAAAGTAACTGATAAATAAACAAGAAAACAACCTAAAACATTGTAATATTTCCTTAGATTTTTTTTTCTTCTGGCTCTCTGGTCAATTTTGTATGATTATGTAGCAATGTTACAACATTTTGAGATTTAAAAAATCAAATCTGCAATTTATCCCATCAGATAAAGCATAAAAAGAAGTTTAATTTGACACCTAATTCACTTTAATATCGTCATAACTTTAATAGTTATGACCATTTTCATACTCGGAAATTAGCAACTTGTTTCCCATTGCTTTTCTATTGACTTAACACAAAAGTTGTGATAGAGGACAGTCAAAAGCCCATAACTTCCTTAAAAATTAAGAGAACAGAATTTTTTTTTTCAGTTATTATAGATTGAGGTATTCTGAAACTAATGTGAAACAATCTTACTTGGATGACCTGAAATTAAAGCATATAATTAGTTAGTTACCCAATTGTAGCTAATTACAAAATTCAATTACTAGATCTAAACATCTATCCATTTCTTAAGAATTTTTTTTAAACTAAAGCCTAAGTGTCCAATTAACATTCACACAATAATTCACAATATAACATGATTTTTAAATCTAATTGTCATTAATTTATAGGCCAAATAGAAGGAATTTAGTGTTTAATGCCCATAAATTAATGGGCATTTTAAACAGCTTGCGAGTGGGATTTTCTGGAACACGATGGATTGGAACGTTGCGGTTGCGGTGAATTTAAACCCAATATCGGCAGGAAAAATTCTGCCGGTTCATATGGGGATTAAATCACCGTTTCGCAACGTTAAAGTTTGATTAAGGTCATCTAAAAAAGCAGGTTTAAATGAAAAAATAAACAGCTTTAACTTACCTGTCCCCTACATAAAATCTGTCCCTGTTGTCGGTGTTTACGGCATTAGGAGCTAATTTTTATTTTACTCCAGCGCGGAAATATTTGGGCTATTTATAAAATAAAATTAACTTAACGGCAGTCGGAACGAATCTCGAGAAATAATCGCACTCCGACAAAATATAATTCCGGATGGCAAGGGAAAAAAGGCATTTTAACCCTGCCCCCCCTTAAAGGCACCAAAGTCGCGCACACGGCCAGTGGCAGAACTGCAGCACCACTAAATATAAGTTTTGTGACGTACCTAGATTATGTGAAGCAGTCTTAAACATTCTTGGCTGCCATAATAAGCACCTTTGCTCAATGCGTCCATGCCTTGTAACTGTTGTGAGTAGAATGTATCCACATTGCGTTAGTGTCCAAGTTTCTTAAATGCATTAAAATTAATGACAAAGATAGAAAAGTTGGAAGAAAATGAAAAGGATTTGGGAGAGAAGGATCTGACCTTCATTTGAATTAAACAGTCTTACCTCAAAAGACCTACAAAATTCTGCAGTTTCAAGGATAAATAGCAAAACATGACCATGTATGGACCATGAAGGTTTAATCTCTCAGCTACCTGCAAGTCAGTTTTGCATGGATCCCATGGCACAGATTGAATATTGGAGAAGAATCTCAGGCAGCCGCTTCAGACTGCAACACAATGGCACAGTTCAAAGTATCACCAATTGATTTTTAGAGTAAAATTAATGTAGACCATTAAATTCTGTATTCAATGGAACAAGGTGGGAGTAAAAGTCACAAAGAAGCAAGATTTATGTGACATTATTTTGGCCTGAAAGAAAAAAAATTGGTGCCTCGTCGGCACAATCGGCAGCCTTTGGATGTGTAACAAGGCATGTGGATCACTCACACCCAATGTGGAAAGGATAAAAATGTTTCCCGAAGACCATAATATCCTTGAGCCAAAAGACAGGGCTGACGATGTGCAGGCATTGAACACTGAGAAGGGATGTAAAGCAAATTTACTAAAGGACATCTGCCACAAAGTATAGTATAGTTTCTTTATTGTCATTGTAACATGAACCATGTACAACAAAATTAAAAAATGTCAACCAGTCAGTGCACCATTCAAACCATAAAAGCTAACGATACATACAAGGTAAAATATAAAAAAAATAAACAACTAAAATAAATATGAAATATGAAAATAGCACGCATAAACACCCAACCCTACATCCTTCTGTCGATTTCACAGTGTACCAACCACAGTCCCTTAGTCCCCGCGTTCCTTGGCGGCTACATTTAGTGCCTTTATAGCAGTGGGGTAAAAACTGTTAAGTCTGTTTGTCCTTGTCCTTGTAGATCTGTACCGTCTGCCTGACGGCAACAGTTCAAACAGGGAGTGTCCGGGGTGATAAATGTCCTTTATAATATTCTGGGATTTTTTGATGCAGCGGGAACTGTGTAAGTCTTCCAAGGTAAGGAAAGGGCAGCCGACAATCCTCTGGGCGTTGTCAATAGCCCTCTGGAGCGCTTTCCTCTGAGCCGCTGTGCAGCTGGTGTACCACACGCATACACAGTACGTTAGGATGCTCTCAATGGAGCACCGATAAAAGGACAGCAGCAGTCTCTGTGTGATGTTATTCTTCCTGAGCACCCTCAGGAAGTGCAGTCTCTGCTGGACCTTTTTCAGCAGCGCAGAGGTGTTCACGCTCCACGTCAGATCCTCCTCAATATGGATTCCCAGGAAGCGGAAATCCGCCACCCTCTCCACACAGCCCCCTCTGATGATTAGTGGTACGAGTTCTGTTTTGTTCTTCCTGAAGTCTATTATTATCTCCTTGGTCTTTAAGGTGTTCAGGAGCAGTTATTTTCTCCACACCACACTGTCAGCTGCTCCACCTCAACCCGATAGGCGTACTCGTCCCCCCCGGAGATGAGCCCCACCACCGTAGTGTCATCCGCAAATTTGATAATGGTGTTGCTGTGGTGGGCGGAGGTGCAGTCATGTGTGTAGGTGGTGTAGAGCAGGGGACTCAGCACGCAGCCCTGTGGAGAGCCAGTACTGAGGCTAAGGGCCGTGGATGTGTGATGGCCCATTCTGACTCTCTGGCTGCGGCCCGACAGGAAGCTATTTATCCACATGCAGGTGGATTGTGGAAGTCCCAATCCCCCAGTTTGTCCACCAGTTTGTGGGGAAGGATAGTATTAAAAGCAGAGCTGTAGTCCACAAAGAGCATTCGCACATAGCTTCCCCGCTGCTCCAGGTGGGACAGCATGGAGAGCTGTGGCTACAGCGTCCTCTGTAGATCTATTCACTCTGTACGCAAACTGGTGGGGGTCTGGAAAGTGTATTGTGCACTCATTAACTGAATAGATTCACAGAAAGCTACAAATATATTTTTTACAGAGATATCTTGAAAACTAGAGGAATACTTCAAATGTGTGGTATTACAGAGAGTTATAAATTGGACACACACAATCAAAAGCTGGAAGAAACTTAGTACTTACATTTTCATACTCAAAGGAACTTAGAAAATAATGTAACCTTGGAGACTTGGAGATCTTGGACAGGTTTTACACCAGTTTTAGATATTTAGACTTTAGAGATACAGCAAGGAAACAGGTCCTTTGGCCCACCGAGTCCATGCCGACTCCATGGCAATCCATACTGGGTATTGGCATCCGAGATTGCAGCTCCTGGCAGCCCAGATTGTTAAGTAATTCAGTCCTGTGCCAGCTCCAGATATAATAGTATTCTACAATAAAATAAGAACTTATAAATGTTTGTTCCTGCAGCAATATCACTTAATTCATAGTTATGACGAATGGGAAATAATAGTAAGATTAAACGAGCTTACCAGTTTGAAATTTGATCTTTATTTTATGAGGAGTCACGTGAGTGATTCCGTGAAGATTTCAAAGCTCTGATTTCATGCCGTAGATCCAGTTCCATGTGACATACTGCTTCGGTTGACACAGGATAAACAAATAATGTATTAACCATTGTTTGAGTTACAAATTATTGTCTTAATAACAAAAGAAGCAATAACAACCCCTGTCTCCTTGGGGAATTTACAAACAGGACCCAAAATAACATGCCCAAATCATTCCGTCATGAGGATAGGTTTGTTATAAAACCGTTGAAAGTCCCTTCATTGGACCATTCTGCGGCCAAAGGTGTTAATACTGCCCTGGTGGAGTGAGATTGAAACACATCATTGTCTACTCCAGCAGAATCCAAACCTGTTTCAGCCACCTCGAAATGGTCTGCACCGACACCTTTCTATGAGGTTTTTTGTGACTGATGAGCATCGTTGTTTTGGAGCCTCTAAGACTCTTGGTGACCTCAATATTGGCGTAGGTGCATAACTACAAACAGTCGCCGGTCAATGGGGTATGCCTTAAAGCTCGTTGTTGTCCTGGACGTCCCTGGCCTCCTTCATGTAATTAGATTATATACATAAATCGTAATATTATTTACAGAAAATGCATGCTGTCCAGTCGTAACCTTTGCAATGTCTGGACCCCATTGTGCTGAAATGATCGCCATGAGCATGACCAGTTTAAGTGTTCGTTTTTTGGAAAACAGAGATGTAATCGGAGCCTATTGATGAAGCAGTGTGAGAACTATGCTCACATCCCAGATTCACATATATCTAGGTCTAGGAGGGTTCTTGTTAAATACCTCTCATGAATCAGGACACCAATGGATGAGATCCAACAGAATGTTGTCCCGACCCCTGCCATAAATAGGAGGACAATGCACTCCTAGCACTATTAATGGCATTATAACTCAATTGCTCGTCAAAGTGTAATGTAACAAGGAACTCCAATGCAGCAGATATGCCTGCAGTGTGATAAGATCTATTTGGCCGTAAGCAGAGCAGCTCCTATTTTTTTATATATGAGATACGTATTGTTTTTTAGTGCTATCTCTCCAGGCCGTAGTAATCTTATCCATGATCCGCCTCGATAGTCCAAGCCACTGGAAAGGTCTCGTCAGTATCCGCAAATCAACAGATTAATATGATCATGGAAAGGGTAACTCTTTCCTGTCACAGGGTGAACCAACAAGTTGCTGCATTTGGGGAGAACCATGAATGGCTGTGTCATCAGTCTCAGAACCAATGGTAACCATGGTTGTGTGGCCCAGTCAGGCACTACCAAATGCCTGAAGCAGAGCGCTGCTCAATTTTGGTGAGACATTGAATGATAAGGCAGAATGGAGGAAAGCGTAAGAGAGCATACCTCCCCAATGTAGCGGGAATGCAACCACCACTACTGCCCCTGGATCCGGTTCCCATGAGACGTATTTAGGTAATTGGTGATTTAACCTGGATGCAACAGATCTATGTCTGGCAATCCATACTGGGTGCCAATCTTTTAAAAAACTTTTGGATTCAACATCCATTCTGTGTTGTCTTTAAATTTATGTGGCCTGGTGTCTTCCACCACATTATCTCTACCTAGTAGGTAGATTGCTGAGACCCAGATGTTCCTAGTATTACAGCAGTGCCAGATGGGGTTTAACCAGATTATCACATGATAATGACTTAATTCCACCCATGTGATTAATCTACGCAATTGCTGTGGTTTTATCAATCTAGAGCTGAACATGTAATCATGCATTTGTTGGACAGTATGCTTTTTTGGGCCATAGAATGCCCCCAACGATTCCAAATATTTTATCCCATGCATCTGTAGGATTAATGCCTCTTGCATCCTCCATCTACTGATGCGGCTGGAATTTGCTATCAGTGCCTCCCCGTCCTGAAACACTCACATCAGTTTGTAAAGCAGCTGAAGGTTGCTTGCTCAGAATGTTACTAGAACAATGTGAGACATTTGCTATCCACCTTTGCAACTCGGTGATAGCCTGGGCTGTCAACTGCATCGGTCTATCGAAATGACCTGCATGGTTTTGAGCCTGTTCCTTAGCTCGTTGCATATTCTAATAGTGTGGAGGCCCAAATTGCACTCCAGGGAAGGCTGCTATTAATTTGCCAATATTTGGATGGAGGGTTGCTGTTCTTCTGCCAGACTGCTGCAGGCCTATTTCTAAACTTTTGGCCATAGGCAGTGTCACTGATATGTTGGTTGAATCCATGATGAACCCCAATAGTCAATGATTCTTAGAGGACACCAATTTGGATTTAGTTGGATGAATGAGGAATCTCAACCTCTCGAACATATGTTTGGTATTTGCAACAGAATTCAACTGCCTCCTGAGTGTTTCCTACGATCAGAATATCATCCAAGGATGCCATCACAAGTGATTCTGAGCCTCGAGTAGCCCCCATCCTGGTTTCCACAATTTTGTAAACAAGCTAGGGTTGAGATTTACCTATTTTGACAGTACTGCCGGCTCTGTCGCATCCAACTAATTTTCAATATCTGCGGTAATTGCAATGTTGGTGCTGAATAATATGCATCTTTCAGATCTATACTTCCCATATAACATCCTTTGGAAATAAGTTGCTTAACAGACTAAAAGTTTCAATTTAAAAGTGTTTATACTGGCCATAGGAGTTAAGTCGGGCTAGGTTTTAGAATGGCTCGACATCCAACATCCTTCTTTTGCTTGGGGAATTCAAAATTAACTCAATTCGAAACCCCTAATACTGTCCAGTATAAATGCCTCTGCTGTTAAACAGTACCATTCATTGTAGAATAATTGCAATTTCCCCCTCCCCCCCCCCCCCTCCCTTACTGGTGACTAGACTCTAGAGGATATGTCCTAGACAAAACCAGCTGTTTGTACTGCCATGGTTGTTGGATTCTTTTGCCTCAAATTTTGCTGGGGATGTGCACTGGTGCATGCCAATGGCGTTGTAATGGGAACTTGCCCCGCACCAGCGTTTATGACCCATCTGAAGGGGTATGGTTGACGAGGCGGCATCATGATTGTCAAATGTGATTTGATAAGGCCGACAGTCTTTGCCTCGTCATCTGAGTTCTTGACTTACTTTGTCAGAACCTCACCAAGTGACAGGTTTGGTGGCTATATGTTGGAAGATCTGCACAGTGCTGCAAATTTCGGATTCAAAGTTAGCTTGATGGCGTTTTTCGTCAGGCAGTTGATCTCAAAGTGGGCGTTACACAGCAGGCCTAACATGTCCGCTGTGAGTTTGATAATGGTGCCCCTTCGACTGACTGCCAAAAGCCGCTATGCCTGATCCGATTAGTTTTAAGGCTTTCTGTAGCCTTGGTTCATGCAATCGCCTTAGACAGATGCCAAGCTAGCACTTGGATAATGTAGCATCCCAATCAACAGGCACAAAACAGGCCTTCCATATCATCCTGAGGACTTCATCCTGGTTAGCTTGAAGAAGTATCTGCTGAACTACCATCACCTTAATGTCCATTTGACCATGACTCTACCACCATTAGGCACATCTTCCGCTCCCTCCATAGACCACACAATGGAAAATCTGATCACTTGGCTGTGCTTCGTCTTCCTGTTTAAAGACAAAAACCAAAGAGTGGGGCACATGGAAGGGGACAACAAAGTGCTGGTCAGGCGAGGCAGAGGAGCAGTTACAGGACAGCTTCAAATCAGTCGATTGTGCCACTTTCAAAGATTTATCAGTGGACCTGAATAAACATCCCACGGTCTCCACAGAGTTCATAAAGAAATGTGTGCACAAGTGAACTACGGAAACATTCCGAATCTTCCCCAACCAGAACCCTGGATAATCCAGGAGATTAATAATCTGTTGGGGGCTAGATCTATAAAACTGAAAACTGCCAATCCAGTGTCACACAAGAAGCCACAATTATCAGATTATTGAACTGACCTGCATAATCCTAATTTAACCTTGGCAACAGAATATTATGGACCATCCCTTGGGTTTTTTTTTAGAATGTATTTTTAAGCTAATGTCTTTTTTTTTGCTAGAATTTGCATTTAATTTTGTATAATTTATATATAATTTATGTTTTTGTGTGTTGTCTATGTGCCTTTGATGCTGCTGCTGCAAGCAAGGTTTTCATTGTCCCTATATGGGGAGAAGGCAGGAACGGTGTACTGATTGGGGATGATCAGACATGATCACATTGAATGGCGGTGCTGGCTTGAAGGTCCGAATGGCCTACTCCTGCACCTATTTTCTATTGTCTATTGTCTATACCTCACTGTACCTGTGCTTATGACAGCGAACTCGCCTTGACTTGGCACCTGGATTGATATCCAAGTCATTAATATAAAGAATGAACAATAGATCAGCCAGCACCAATCCATGTGGCACACCACTTTTTACAGTCCTCCAGTCTGAAAACCAATCCCCCACCACAGTCCCCCATCTCCTACCTTTAAGCCAATTTTGTATCCAAGGAGCTAGCTTGCCTTGGATCCCATGTGACCTAACCTTCCAGGCCAACCCACCAAACAGTACATTGACAAATGCCATGCAAATGTCTTCAAAATATATTCATATCACATTGAAAATTACAACATGTCCACATGGATCAGATGGTCACAACAACAGACATACCCAAACACTGAAGTAATGTATTGGTATTGTTTTTTTACCGTCACATCTTCCGAGATGTAATGCAAAACTTTGTTTTGCATACATCAGTACAACTGGTGGTGCAAAACAGAAAATAAATAGAGTTCAGAATATAGTGTTACAGAGAAAGTGCAGACCACAACAAGTTGCATTTGAAGATCATGATTACATCCATAGCATATGAGAGGTCTGTTCAAGGGTCTGATAAAGCAGGGAAAAAGCTGTTCTTGAATCTGGTGGTATGTGCTTCCCAGCTTTTGTATATTCTCTCTAATAGGAGAATGGAGAAGAGGGAATGGCCAGCGATGAAGTGTAGATGAGTCAATGAATGGAGGTTGGTTTGCATAATGGATTGGGTAGTGCCCATGACACACTGTAGTTTCTTGCAGTCTACGATATACCAGTTGGCATACCAAGTTGTGATACCTCCAGATAGGTTGCATTCTACGATACACTTGTAGAAGTTGATAAAAGTTATTGGAGACACACAATTGTCTATGCCTCCGAGGAAGTGGAGGCATCAATGTACTTTCTTAGCCAGGGATAGCTTAGTTTAGTAGTGCATTGTCACATGTCCCAAGATACAGTGAAAAGCTTTGGTGAGTGCTATCCAGTCAGTGAAAAGACTATACATGATTACAATCAAGCTGCCACAGTGTACAGATACAGGATAAAGGGAATAACATTTAGTGCAAAATAAAGTCCAGTAAAGTTCAATTAATGATAATCTGACGGTCTAGGTCAAATTGTTAGTGATATCTACACCTAGCTACTGGAATCTCTCAAACATCTCTATGACTGAGAATGTATGATGATGAATTTAATTGTCGCATCAATTCAAAGATTTGTCAAAGAGTCACAGAATAGTGAGGTATCATTTAGCTGGCTCTGGTGCACTGCAACTGGTGCACATGGACGGGCCTGAACAATCGCAGCACAAAATATTGTTGCCAAGTAGTCCATGGTGCACAGCTTTAGTGATCCTCACAACTATTACATTTAAACAAATTTCAAAAACTCAAATAATATAAAAACATAACTTAAGGGCCTGTCCCACTGTACGAGCTAATCCAAGAGTTCTCCTGAGTTTCCCCTGATTCAAACGCGGAGAATTATGGTAATAGCTGCTTGTAGGGCTCTTGTCGACATTTTTCAACATGTTAAAAAATCTTCACAAGTCCTCACGAGCGTACCGCATTTCCCGAGTACCTGCCGTTAGCGTTAGCGTTACCAGCCGCTAAGAGACGTCCCGAGCTCCGACGTACCCGCTACGTATATTCTACGTGCTTACATTCTGTGTGCCTCCCAAACATTCAATCAGAAGTGCAATGAGCGGACTCATATTCAGTCCCAGCCATAACCTGGTGCAGGATCTTGTAGATTTCCTCAGGATAGTTGCTGGTGGTTCCATCAGCAGCCTGCCCCATCCTGGAAGGCAACATGGAGATTGTTGTAGAGCAAGAGGTCAGCAATGTTGGAATTGACAGCAAATCCCATCAAATTCTGCCGTATCTGTGTTTTTTGACTGCAAGAATGCAACCAATACCACTGAGGATGTGTCATTTGTTCATGAAGGGCTCAGCCATAGCTGCATTATTTTACTGACTTTACGTATGCTGCCCTTTATTCAGTCATGTGCCCATCTATGTTTTTTAAATGTTAATAATAACAGAAAATTCTGAAAATATGCAGAATGTTAGAAGTATCTGTCAAAGGAGAAAAAAAAGAAACCTCCCAAAGAGTCAAATAAACCAAAAGAAATTCACATGCATTTTATTTAGTGTGGTTTTGGTACTAAGCTGCAGGCTGGTTCAAAGGTACATTAACGTGAATTACAAAATCAGCCCTGTAGCACCAAGTTCATTAGCCTGAATATTTCCAAGCCTTTACCTTTCTCCCAAAGGCATCTCCATATTAAAGCTGCAGACAAATGAGTATCTACAGAGTAGGTATCTTAGTAAATAGACATTGCTGTGAAATTGAAATATTGCCATCATTATTATTATATTGGGACCTTTCCACTCTCACATTTCCACTTTTTGCTCACTTTTGCCTAATTAGCATTTAGAAACATAGAAACATAGAAAATAGGTGCAGGAGTAGGCCATTCGGCCCTTCGAGCCTGCACCGCCATTCAATGTGATCATGGCTGATCATCCAACTCAGTATCCCGTACCTGCCTTCTCTCCATACCCCCTGATCCCTTTAGCCACAAGTGCCACATCTAACGCCCTCTTAAATATAGCCAATGAACTGGCCTCAACTACCTTCTGTGGCAGAGAATTCCAGAGACTCACCACTCTCTGTGTAAAGAATGTTTTCCTCATTTCGGTCCTAAAGGAATTCCCCCTTATCCTTAGACTGTGACCCCTTGTTCTGGACTCCCCCAACATCGGGAACAATCTTCCAGCATCTAGCTTGTCCAACCCCTTAAGAATTTTGTAGGTTTCTATAAGATCCCCCCTCAATCTTCTAAATTCCATCGAGTACAAACCGAGTCTATCCAATCTTTCCTCATATGAAAGTCCTGACATCCCAGGAATCAGTCTGGTGAATCTTCTCTGTACCCCCTCTATGGCAAGGATGTCTTTCCTCAGATTTGGAGACCAAAACTGTACGCAGTACTCCAGGTGTGGCCTCACCAAAACCCTGTACAACTGCAGTAGAACCTCCCTGCTCCTATACTCAAATCCTTTCGCTATGAATGCTAACATACCATTTGCTTTCTTCACTGCCTGCTGCACCTGCATGCCTACTTTCAATGACTGGTGTACCATGACACCCAGGTCTCGTTGCATCTCCCCCTTACCTAATCTGCCACCATTCAGATAATAGTCTACCCTCATGTTTTTGCCACCAAAGTGGATAACCTCACATTTATCCACATTGTACTGCATCTGCCATGCATCTGCCCATTCACTCAGCCTATCCAAATCACCCTGCAGCCTCCAAGCATCCTCCTCACACCTAACTATACCCCCCAGCTTGGTATCATCTGCAAATTTGGAGATGTTGCATTGAATTCCCTCGTCCAAATCATTAATATATATTGTAAATAGCTGGGGTCCCAGCACTGAGCCTTGCGGCACCCCACTAGTCACTGCCTGCCATTCTGAAAAGGACCCGTTTACTCCTACCCTTTGCCTCCTGTCTGCTAGCCAGTTCTCTATCCACATCAATACTGAACCCCCAATACCGTGTGCTTTAAGTTTGTATGCTAATCTCTTATGCGGGACCTTGTCGAAAGCCTTCTGAAAGTCTAGATATAACACATCCACTGGTTCTCCCTTATCCACTCTACTAGTTACATCCTCGAAAAATTCTATCAGATTTGTCAGACATGATTTACCTTTCGTAAATCCATGCTGACTTTGTCCAATGATTTCACCACTTTCCAAATGCGCTGCTATCCCATCTTTAATAACTGACTCTAGCAGTTTCCCCACTACCGATGTTAGACTAACTGGTCTGTAATTCCCCGCTTTCTCTCTCCCTCCTTTTTTAAAAAGTGGGGTTACATTAGCTACCCTCCAATCCTCAGGAACTACTCCAGAATCTAAGGAATTTTGAAAAATTATCACTAATGCATCCACTATTTCTGTGGCTACCTCCTTGAGTACTCTGGGATGCAGACTATCTGGCCCTGGGGATTTATCGGCCTTCAATCCGTTCAATTTACCCAACACCACCTCCCGGCTAACCTGGATTTCACTCAGTTCCTCCATCTTATTTGACCCCCGTTCCACTGCTATTTCCGGCAGATTATTTATGTCTTCCTTAGTGAAGACAGAACCAAAGTAGTTATTCAATTGGTCTGCCATGTCCTTGTTCCCCATGATCAATTCACCTGTTTCTGACTGCAAGGGACCAACATTTGTTTTAACTAGTCTCTTTCTCTTTACATATCTATAAAAACTTTTGCAGTCAGTTATGTTCCCTGCCAGTTTCCTTTCATAATCTATTTTCCCTTTCCTAATTAAGCCCTTTGTCCTCCTCTGCTGGATTCTGAATTTCTCCCAGTCCTCCGGTAGGCTGCTTTTTCTGGCAAATTTGTATGCCTCATCTTTTGTTTTTATACTATCCCTGATTTCCCTTGTTATCCATGGATGCACCACCTTCCCCGATTTATTCTTTTGCCAAACTGGTATGAACAACTTTTGTACTTCATCCATGCAGTCTTTAAATACCTTCCATTGCACATCCACTGTCAACCCTTTAAGAATCACCTGCCAGTCTATCTTGGCCAATTCACATCTCATACCTTCAAAGTTACCTTTGTTCAAGTTCAGAACCCTTGTTTCTGACTTAATTTTGTCACTCTCCATCCTAATGAAGAACTCAACCATATTATGGTCACTCTTGCCCAAGGGGCCACGCACAACAAGACTGCTAACTAACCCTTCCTCATTACTCAATACCCAGTCTAGGATAGCCTGCTCTCTCGTTGGTTCCTCCACATGTTGGTTGAGAAAACTATCCCGCATACATTCCAGGAAATCCTCTTCCTCAGCACCCCTGCCAATTTGATTCACCCAATCTACATGCAGATTGAAGTCACCCATTATAACCGTGTTACCCTTGTTGCACGCATTTCTAATTTCCTGTTTGATGCCATCCCCAACTCCAATACTACTGTTAGGTGGCCTGTACACAGTTCCCACTAGCGTTTTCTGCCCCTTAGAGTTTCGCAGCTCTACCCATATCGATTCCACATCCTCCACGCTAATGTCCTTCCTTTCTATTGCATTAATCTCCTCTCTCACCAGCAACACTACCCCACCTCCTTTTCCTTTTCGTCTATCCCTCCTGAATATTGAATATCCCTGGATGTTCAGCTCCCAACCTTGGTCATCCTGGAGCCAAGTCTCCGTGATTCCAACTATAGCATAGTCATTAATCGCTATCTGCACCTTCAACTCATCCACCTTATTACGAATGCTCCTCGCATTGAGACACAAAGCCTTCAGGCTTGTTTTTACAACACTCTTACTCCTTATACAATGATGTTGACAAGTGGCCCCTTTCACATCGATCCCTATTACACTTGGCCATACTCTCCTATCCCTTTGTGAGCTTTCTTCCCCATTAATTCTGGGGTCATTAACCATCGCTTTACTCTCTTTCCCTCTAACTCCGTCCTCGACTATCCCATTTGATACCCCACCCCCCTTATTCAGTTTAAAACCATCCGTGTAGCAGTGGCAAACCTGCCGGCCAGAATGCTGGTCCCCCACCTGTTAAGATGCAATCCGTCCCTTTTGTACAGTTCCCCCTTACTATAAAAAGAATCCCAGTGATCTAAGAATCTAAATCCCTGCCCCCTGCACCAGTTCCTCAGCCACACATTCAGGTCCCATATCTCCCTGTTCCTGCTCTCGCCAGCACGAGGAACTGGAAGCAAACCGGAGATAACAACCCTGGAAGTCCTGCTTTTCAGCATTTTTCCGAGCTCTCTGAAGTCCCGCTGCAAAAAATTCATCTCCTTCTTTCCAACATCATTTGTGCCAACATGCACGACCACTTCCGGCTGGTCACCTTCGCCCTTGAGGATTGTCTGCACTCTGTCCGTAACATCCTGGATCCTGGCACCAGGAAGGCAGCACACCATCCTGGAATCCCGTCTGTTGCCGCAAAAACCCCTGTCCGTACCTCTCACAATGGAGTCTCCAACTACAATGGCGTTGCCCGACTTTGGCCTCTGTGGGTTTGGCTCATCAGCCCTTTTTGTTTGGCAAGCCAGTCCGCCGCTCAGTGGGATACCGTTTTCTGTCCCGGCAGCTTCCACGTGGGTGAACCTGTTCACAAGAGGTACAACACCCGGGGACCTTTGCATCCCATGTTTTCCTCCCTTTCTCACCGTCACCCACCTTCTCTCTTCTAGTGCCTTGGGTGTAACAATCTCACTGAAGGACTTGTCGAGAAACGACTCAGTTTCTCGAATGAACCTGAGGTCATCCACTTGTTTCTCCAGTTCCCCAACACGGTCCTTCAGGAGCTGTACCTGGATGCACTTCTCACATTTGTAGCATCCAGAGGCACCAGCAGTGTCCTTGACCTCCCACATACTGCAAGCATCACACTGCATCAGCTTGCTTGACATCTTCTTTTGCCTCGGTCTCGCCCTATCCAGTATTTTGCGCAGCCTCCTCGCCGAAGACTCTCGAGCCAAAGACTCACACTTTACTCACAGGGCACTTCCCTCACAAGACCACTCCCTCACTGCCTCTCCCCAAGAGCTGCCTTGCTTATATTGACTGTTCAATTGCCTAATTTACAAACCAAATTCCTCAGTTTTGAGGAACTGCTCTCCCCCTCTGACTCACTGAGAACTCTCCTCCCACTTGGGCTAGAGCCAATCAGTGCTTTCTCCTGCTTCTCTTTGTTGCTGTTGCTTCAAAATCCACGGGAAGACTGAGTTTGTGTTTGTGCAATGGCGTTCTCTTGACAGTCTTCTTCTCCCATCACGGGTATGTTCCATTGAAACACCTGGCAATACTCAAAGACAAGCGCTGTAATGTTTCAATAATTAATTGTAGCCCAAAATATTAATTGTGATTACATGTATCCCACATTATTGTGATGGCTGGGTAAATGTCATTTTGATCATATAATGTTATAGTAATAAGGAATTCCATTATCATTTTTGACTTCTGTAGGTCAGCATTCATGACTGGTTATGGGCTGAAAAGATCTACAACCTCTGCGAGATTCTTTGCAAAGTTCATAAGGTAACTGTCTTTGTGTGATGGTGTAATTAAGTTCACAGTCTGAAGTATAGAATGACAAATATAGAAACCAACATATGTCTGGGATATTTGTGGTGCACCCATCATAGATTAGATAATAGGAAAGTAATATTAAAATCAATTTCAGTGCAGTATTTCACACTGTTGTAGTTGTTTGGTTTCGGTGTTGTACATTTGTTTTCAGGTAATGAGCACAGCAATTATCCAGTGATTACTGGATAATGTGGAGTTTATCATCTGAAAGTATGTTAAAATCTAACCGCATAATTTATATGCATCTGATTTTCAAAGCTTGCATTATTACTATTAATTATTAAACTACCATAATGGTGTTTCAGTGACATAATTGAATAAAGAATTAGAGTCATAGAGTCTTAAAGGGGGGACTTTCAGTCCAACTTGCCTACGCTGCCTAAAGGGCCTCTCCCTCTTTCATGACCTAATTGGCGACCTTTTTTACTCGTGGACATTTTTCATCAGGCTAGAAAAACACCCCGACCTACTTGATGCCACGAGTACCTACGACTAGCATCAAGACCTGCCTGCGACCTCCTATGACCTCATGACGACCATGCTGCGAGTATGAGGCAAGGGTAAACTGGGCAAAGGTTGTGAATCAGGTCGTGAAAGTGGGACAGGCCCTTAACTTACTCCATTAATTCTATCATCTTTAACTGGCCAATTACTATGACCTCACAACATACAAAGGTGAATGACTCTTAACTGCCTTTTGAAATGGTCAAATAAGCAAAAGAGTTGAACCAAATTGCTTCAACAAAGTACAATAAGAATAGACCAAAAGGCAACTGATATTATTATGATGGAGGCGTGTACAGCCCAGTCAGCCATGAAAATACACCACTCAGCATTTGAGAGCTTACATCATATTGCGAAGCACACCATGGTTGAACTTAAACAACAGGTTGACAGATCCTACTCAAAAATGATTTCACTCAGTGTAAAGGTTTTGTGATGTCAGTAATGTGTACTGCTCGTCATTGAACTGCTTGAGTCACCACATTCTCTCATCATTTAGTCAGCTTTGGTCATTCCCACTCACTATGTGTCATTTTCATGAGGACTTAATTCTTTTCTGGCTTATCTACTTCTGCTTCCACTTTCTGAGCAAAAATGATTCTAGGCGAGGTTCGGAAGATACTGTATATCTTTTGGTCAATGATGCCAGTGTGTGTCCTTAAAAATGGTCTTGTATTTATGCAATTTTATTCATGGGAATATTTTTTGCAGTATCTGCATGAGCACTCAACACATCTTCCCAATTTAAAAATCACAATTATACATGGATAGGCCAATGTCTACTTCCATAACTCAACAATTCTCTGTTTCCTCAGTTTTGCACCAAATATAAGTGTTTTAAATTTATTTGTATTTTATTTTTGACTTCACAATGTGTTTTGATAATTTCCTTTTGGGATAATTTTATAAGATTTCTATGTACACCAGATGCTTTCTTTCAGTTTTAGTGACAATATATTAATGAAGAGTAGACTACTTAAGATAATTAAACTGATCAGTCCATTCTCAAAAACTGATAAATAAAGCAAAACATTAATAGGCCTTGACAGTTAAAATAAATTGGTGCGCCTTAACTGTACCTTTAAAATATTAAAATAGTACTTCTTGCTTTAAGTATGCAGAATATATGTTGGGCCACATCAAATATATTTTAAAGGAAACAGCAGACTTGAATGCATTTTCAGTCTATAATTTTCTTAAATATCTTTCCCCTTAATCTTGGCTGACAGCAATGGCTGATTAAAATACTTTATACAGTATTATCTGCCTGTTAGGATTAAATGACTCAAAGATAATCCACTGCAGAATATTTTACAGCTCTGGCTTGCTGATGAATGCTGGCTACAAGCAAACTTATATTTAGGTCTTCATCAGGACTGCGATCTTCAAGACCAGAGGCCGTATGGTTTCAGTATCCTGGCAGGGCAAGGCGAGAACCATTATTTTTATGTAGAGATGGGAAGTGAACTTGCAGTATGGGAGAAAACCTTCCAGAGAGCAGTTTTCGTGGATGTGCAGAGAACAGGGGTAAGTGAAACTGCCTGAATTCTTTGAATGTAGATAAATATATCATGGCAATTAAATAAGTGCATATGGATACTTTATAAAGTCTATTATTTGGTTATTCATCCAACATGGTAGTGCTCAACACTGTTATTGAATTCAGTTGAACCATATTGCAGAGGCTGTGAATAACATATTGCTGCTATTATGTTGCATGGTGACTGCAAGCAATTAGCAGTGATTTTTTGGGTACATGTGCTTTTCTCTTTGATTCACATTTATCAACAAAAATGTGAGTCATATTTTACTGTGAAACTATAAGAAATACTGAGCATACTATTTTACAGAAAACAATTACATACATACAGTAGGGTTACACAAAAAGCTGGAGAAACTAAGCGGGTGCAGCAGCATCTAAGGAGCGAAGGAGATAGGCGACGTTTCGGTTCCTTCGCTCCTTAGATGCTGCTGCACCCGCTGAGTTTCTCCAGATTTTTGTGTAACCCTCGATTCTCCAGCATCTGCAGTTCCTTCTTTAATACATACATACAGTACATTGTTGAAGTGATTCTAGCAAGAAATAATTTCACAAAGATACTGATAGTGAATAATTTCACAAAGATACCACAGTAACAAATCATAGTAGCAAAATGTGCTTTTTATTCCTGTTACTATTAGTTCCGTTTACTTTATTACTGTCATGTGTATTGAGGTATATTGAAAAGCTTTTTTGTTGCAAGCTATCCAGTCAGTGACAACACCATATAAGATTATAATCAAGCCATCTACGGCATACAGATACAGGTAAAAGGTAATAAGGGATAGTGCAAGATAAAATCCAGTAAAGTCTGATAAAAGATAGTCCGAGGGTCTACAATGAAGTAGATAGTAGGTCAGGACCACTCTGTAGTTAGTAATAGGATTGTTCGATTGGCTGATAGCAGCTTGGAGGAATATTGCTCTGAATCTGGAGCTATGCATTTTCACATTTCTGTACCTCTTGCCTGAAGGGATGGAGGAGAAGCGGGAGTTACCGGGGTGAGACTGGTTGTTGATTATGCTGGTGGCCTTACCTAGACAGTGCAAAGTGTAGATGGAGTCAATGGAAAGGAGGTTGGTTTGCGTGATGGTCTGGGCTATGTCCAAGTAAACAGAGTGGTGAGGAAGATGTATGTTGCCTATCCATTTCCTCTGCAAATGCTGTTTGACATAGAAACATAGAAACATAGAAAATAGGTGGAGGAGGAGGCCATTCGGTCCTTCGAGCCAGCACCGCCATTCATTGTGATCATGGCTATCAATAACCCGTGCCTGCCTACTCTCCATATCCCTTGACTCCACTAGCCCCTAGAGCTCTATCTAACTCTCTCTTAAATCCATCCAGTGACTTGGCCTCCACTGCCCTCTGTGGCAGGGAATTCCATAAATTCACAATTCTCTGGATGAAAAAGTTTTTTCTCACCTCAGTCTTAAATGATCTCCCCTTTATTCTAAGACTGTGGCCCCTGGTTCTGGACTCGTCCAACACTGGAAACATTTTTTTCTGCATCTAGCTTGTCCAGTCCTTTTATAATTTTATATGTTTCTATAAGATCCCTCTCATCCTTCTAAACTCCAGTGAATCCAAGCCTAGTATTTTCAATCTTTCCTCATATGACAGTCCCGCCATCCCAGGGATCAATCTCGTGAACCTACACTGCTCTGCCTCAATCACAAGGATGTCCTTCCTCAGATTAGGAGACCAAAACTGTACACAATACTCCAGATGTGGTCTCACCAGAGCCGTATACAACTGCAGAAGAACCTCTTTACTCCCATACTGAAATCCTCTTGTTATGAAGGCCAACATTCCATTTTACTTCGGAGTCACGTGAGTGACTACGTGAAGAACCCATCAGCCCCGCATCTGTGTCATTACATCAAATGCATGGCGCTCTGACTAGCTGGTAGCGCGTCGCTCTACCAGCGGTAAGTTTAAAAGGCCTCCAGGTACGTTCTTGAACTTAGTCTGCGGTCATTTTTTCTTCTGTCTTGTTACAGCAAGAACACCATGGATAAGGCGAGGGTGAAGCCTCAATGGGCTGCAGGGAGAACCGCTTCCGAAGACCGTGGCAGTGCGGTCAGCGGGCGGCAGTCCGTTTCACCATCGCGGTCGCTGACACCACAGCCTGCGACCCCGGGCTCGGTGCCCATGGACAGCACTTTGGCTAACTCGCAAGTCAGGAAGGCCAAGTGCAAGTCCAACAGGCTAATGGACTCGAACGAGTCCGGCCGGGAGGGTTCGCCTCCTCGAGTGGGAAGCGTCGGCAGATGCCTTTCCCGCATGGAGCATCTTATGGAGAAGATGCTCCAACATGATATGCTCCTTGGTCTGGAGTCAAATCACAGCGGGCTTCGAGGGCCCACAGCAGCACCTGGTGCAGGGCTGCATTATGTATCCCCATCCGAGGATGGGAGTATAGACCACCAGTCCTGGGTGGAGGACCACTCAGTGCGAGACCCGCGGGAAGCGGAGGTGCTGACCATGGTCTCGAAATTTGCAGTGCTGTCACTGGTTGGGGGGCCGCTGGAAGAAGAGCTGGCGGCCAGCATGAATTACCTCGCTTCCCACCAGCTTCAGGAACAAGTCATGATGGAGACAGCCATGAGGTACCACGCTCCCAGCAACTGTGCTGCTCTCAAGGTACCGGTGGTGTACATCGGGGGCAGCATAAAGACCCAAGAGATCAAACTGCAAAGAATTTTAAACCTGCTGGCATCGAGGTTGACAGCATTCGCCAGGTCGGTGGACGGCTGCGCATTATTTGAGGCTCAACGGGACGCAATGGCATTGTTGTGCAATGCACAATTCGAAATTAATTGCTTTCGCAAGAATGCCATTCGGCCTGTTCTCAACCCCAAGTTTGCGGGGTTGTGTAAGGCCAGTAATGTGCAGCCGCCCAATCTACTGTTTGGAGAAGACCTGTCCAGGCAGGTGAAAGACTTGGATGATGAGTCGAAGGCTGTGGGGCTACTTTGGGCTCCACCACCAAACAGACAGTCGTTGTTTCGACGCCAGCACCCCTATGCCTCGACCAGCACAGGACCAGCTGCGGAAACCACCTCCAGCTCGAAGACCCAAAGAACCGACCGGAAGTCTTTTTTAGGACATGGCCCAAACCGGGCGACAGCCAAGATGAGCAGCTGGCGCACAAAAGCACCTCAAGTCCCTAAACATCGGGGAAGGAAATATATATCCAGAATCCACCAACTAAATGGGTGGTAGGTGGGTCTGGGTCTCAATGTAACATACCGGGTGTAGATTCATTGCATGTTGGTGGTAGGCTATGTTTCTTTTTGCATGAGTGGCGGTGGATAACTTCTGACTTGTTCATACTGCACAGCATAGACGGGTTCAAAATTGAATTTGCGGGCTCTCTGCCACCCACGCAGCATGCTCCAAACCGTACCTTTGCTCGTTCAAAACGGAATGGTTTGGAAGTTCAGACTGAAATTGAAACATTAAGTGCTAAAAGTGTGATTGAAAAAAACAGTCATGAACCTCATGAATTTGTATCCAATATTTTCACCAGGGAAAAGAAGGACGGAGGGTACCGCATCATTTTGGACTTACCCCAATTTAACACCTTTGTGCTGTATAAACATTTCAAAATGGAAAGTTTTGTGACTGTAAAACAATTCATTTCCAGTGGATGTTACATGGTATGCATTGATCTTAAAGATGCTTATTATTCTGTACCTGTTCACAAGGATCGCAGAAAATACTTGAAATTTAAATGGATGGGGCAGCTATGGCAGTTTAAAGCATTGCTGAATGGGTTAACCTCAGCTCCCAGGTTATTCACAAAAATATTGAAACCTGTTCTTGCTCTATAAGAGAGCAAAAACACATAGTAATGGCTTATTTGGACAATATCCTCATTATAGGGAAAACTATGGATTTGGCTATTTCGGCGGTCTCAGCCACCAAACTTGTGTTTGAGCAGTTGGGGTTCCTAATTCACCCAATACAATCCAGGTTGACTCCATCGAGGGTTATGAATTATTTGGGATTTACTATTAACTCCAATCACCTGTCACTCACTTTGCCCGAGGGCAAGAGATTGAAGTTAATAGAAGCCTGCAATCATCTTATCACAGCAGCTGCCTTCAATTCGACAAGTAGCAAGCTTGATTGGAAAATTGATGGCTACTTTTCTAACAGCCAAATTTGCACTATCAGCAATTATAAAGAGCAAAGGTGCAGGCACTCAAACATAATCTCGGCCACTTTGACAGAACTATGCAATTACCGCCCGAAGCCATTGATGAGCTACACTGTTGGAAAGCCAATATTGTCATTGTTCTGGCAATATTTCAATTGAAAGCCCTGTTGTTTTACGGACTGATGCCAGTTCTCTGGGGTGGGGCGTCACTGACACCATTTCTAGCTGCAGTGGCAAATGGAACATGCATGAGATTTCTTTTCTGCAGTTGATGGTGTTAACTATTTGGAATTGCTCGCAGCCCTTTATGGTCTGAAAGCTTATTGTCCACACATGCACCATGTGCATGTTCAATTACAGATAGATAACACCACAGCAGTGGCATACATAAATCACATGGGTGGTATCAAGTCAGTATCCTGTGATAAATTGGCATGCCTCATTTGGAACTGGTGCATCATTCAAAATATTTGGGTTTCAGCTATCTACCTAACAGGTAGATTCAACACGGTGGCGGACACCAGGTCACGTAAATTCAATGACAACACAGAATGGGTGTTGAATCATAGTGTGTTTAAGGATATTGTTTCTAGGTATGGAACACCGGATATGCATTTGTTCGCTTCAAGATTAAATCATCAATTACCAAAGTATGTTGCATGGCAACCAGACCCAGGGGCAGTAGGGATAGACCCTTTCGCTAGATTGGAGTGCAATGGTTTTTCTATGCATTTCCCCCCATTTTGCCTTGTCAGTTGCTGTATGCAAAGAATTCAGCAGGACTCTGCCTCTGGCATTCTGGTAGTCCTTGACTGGCTGACACAGCCATAGTATCCTCTTATTCTGAGCATGGTTGTAGAACCTGTGTGGAAGGTTCCTAAAGGCAGGTCTCTGTTAACAAACCAGGTTTCTGGTGAAGTACATCCTCTGCATGATCGGCTCAATTTATTGATTTGCAGGTTTTAAGAAGACCTTCCCTTGGACTGGGACTAGCTGATCGTACGGTGGATGTGCTAACTGCGGCCTCGAGAAGCAGTACTCAAAAACAATATGCCTCATACATTAGGAAATGGGAAGTGTTCTGTGCACAGTCTGACATTTCTGATGAGGCAATGCACATTACAAATGTTCTGGAGTTCCTCTCGAAGTTGCATTTCGATGATAAATTAAGCTACAATGCTCTAAATTGTGCCCGAAGTGCGCTGTTGCCTTACCTGCTGCAATTTCATGACACCAATCACCCTTTAGTGTCAAGATTTATGAGGGGAGTCTTCAATTCAAACCCTCCTAGGCCCAGATATTCCGAAATTTGGGATGTAGGGCTGGCTTTAACTTTACTCCGGTCATGGTCTCCGGCAACTTCCCTGTCTCCATTCTGACTCACGCACAAGGTGGCTATGCTCATGCCGCTAGTTTCAGCTCAAAGAGTCCAGTCCTTGCGAAAGCTACGATTGGACAGGATGCTCACCTCTGCCAGTGGTTTCACCTTTTTTCTGTACGACCCTATAAAACAGAGTAGATCAGGTACCTCAGGATTGAAATTACAGTTCATGGCATATTCTTTGGATCCCAATTTGTGTGTAGTTGCTCACCTCTGGCAATACATTAGTGTCACCAAGGGGCTTAGGGGGTCTGAGTTAGCATTACTGATCAGCCACAAGAAACCACATAAGCAGGTCTCAACAGACCATTTCCAGGTGGCTAAAACAAGTTCTAACAGAGGCTGGGATTGATACTAAAATGTTTAAATCTCATTCCACCTGGGCTGCAGCTACGAGGGTACTAGGGTAATGAACGTTCCGCTAGACCAGATTTTATCGGCTGCAGGATGGTCCTCAGCACACATGTTTCAGACGTTTTATAACAAACCTTTAGCCGGAACGAGCGTGTTTGCTACCTCAGTTTTAGGTCTGCGTTAATAGCCCTCTCAGGTAGAGAGGGAACTGTTATTGTTTAGTTACACATTAAATTGTCAATTGTTACATTATGTCATGACTGAACAGTTTTGTCCACTCTTCTTGGTCAACTATACAGTGTGTGACGCATTAATTCATTCCACAGTATGGAGTCACAGAGCTTTAAAATCTTCACGTAGTCACTCACGTGATTCCGAAGTAAAATAGTAAGATTAAATGAGAACTTACCAGTTTGAAGTTTGATCTTTATTTTATGAGGAGTTAAGATGAGGGATTACATGCCCTCCGCTCCCAACCCCACCTCATAAAGCCAGCTGGTAGTTCTAGTTTCTTCGATCTTACTATTATCAGGTCAATGTTTGTTGGTCTGTGACTCCACACCGCTGCTTTGAAGGTTGACGCGCATGCGGGGCTGACGGGTTCTTCACGTAATCCTCATCATAACTCCTCATAAAATACAGATCAAACTTCAAACTGGTAAGTTCTCATGTAATCTTACTATTAACTTTCTACACTGCCTGCTGTACCTGTAAGCAAACTTTCAGTGACCGGTGTACAAGGACGCCCAGGTCTCGCTGCACCTCCCCCTCACCTAACCTAACCTCATTGAGATAATAATCTGCCCCCTTGTTTCTGCTGCCAAAGTGGATAACCTCACATTTATCTATATTATACTGCATCTGCCACGCATCTGCCCACTCACTCAACCTGTCCAGGTCACCCTGCAGCCTCCTAACATCCGCTTCACAGTTCACACTGCCACCCAGCTTTGTGTCATCCGCAAACTTGCTAGTGTTGTCCCTAATTCCCTCTTCCAAATCATTAATACATATCGTAAACAGTTGCGGCCCCAACACCGAGCCTTGCGGCACTCCATTCGCCACTGCCTGCCATTCTGTTCACCTGCTGAATTACTCTAGCACTTTATGGGCTTTTTTTCCTTAAGTTATTTGTGTTTGATATTCAAATCTAGATTCTCGTCATTTCTGTGCTGGTATTCCTGCATATGAATTTCATATTCCCTCATCTAAATTTCCAGTGAGTACAAGTGACAGGAAATCATGTTGCGGTTTTATAGGACTTTGCTTCAGCAAGGTACTGTGTGCAATTCTGTTCATACCATTACAGTAAGGATGTAAAGGCTTTGGAAACGTTGCAGAAGGGGTTTACCAGAATGCTGTCTGGATTAGATGAATGTCAGAGAAAATAATCCAAGCTATATGGAGAGGTTGAACAAACTTGGATTATTTTCTCTGGAGTGTCAGAAACGAAGAGAGGACCCGATAAAACTATGTAAAATTCTGAGAGGTTTAGATGGGATAAACTTAGGAATAAAGGTTAAAACGTTTTTCACTGGGTTGAAATGTCAAAGACCAGAGGGCAAAGGTCTATAGTGAGAGGGGCAAAATATAATTGAGAGCATGCAGAGCATGTTTTTTACACAGGGAGTGGGGGGTGCCTAGGGCGGTGGTGGAGGCAGATATGATAGTGGCATTTAAGAAGCTTTTAGATAGGCTCATTGACATGTAGGGAATGGAGGTATATTGGGTCACATGCAGGCAAAAGAGATTAACATAACTTGGCATCTTGTTCAACACGAACATTGTAGCTGAAAGGCCTGTTCCTGTGCTGTACTCTTCAAAGTTCTATGTCCTATATTTTGAGTTTGCATCTCTAACAAATCATTGTTAAGTTTTAAAATCATGCTTTAGAAAAGATTAATTATAATGAACATTAGGGAATCTTTCTTATATTCTAATTGCATTTCTTATAAAATAATATTCATTGCAAAATGAATTGACTATTTATTATTAACCAGTGCAAAATAAATTGCTGTTGAATTTCTGGACACCGAGTAGAGTAACGTAATTTTTTTTCATCAGTTCTTTAATCACTTGTCAAAACTTGACGCATGCTTTATGTCATTTTACGGAATTTCTGAAATAAATATTCCCAACAGGCTAAAACAACATTAGACAGTGGATTGAACAGAGATGTATTAAAGCAATCTATCCTCAGTATTAATGTCTGGCCAGAAGTATTTTCTTTAGGTTTGAAAGAACATTAGGTTTGAATGAAAACTGCAATAGTAAAAGAGTGAAAATTGTGGCTTGAGTGATTTAATTGGAAGCAGTTTTGTCAATGCTATATTTAACCAGGAATGGAATACTGATGCCTTTCAATGTCCATTCACTTACTTAATAGACAGGCAGCAATCTTGAGTATAATTACCGTGAGTGAATGTTTTGAATTATGATCCATTTTCATAAGTTCAAGTGATAGGAATAGAATTAGGCCATTCGGCCCATCAAGTGGACTCTGCCATTCAATCATGGCTGATCTATCTCTCCCTCCTAACCCCATTCTCCTGCCTCCTCCCCATAACCTCTAACACCCATACTAATCAAGAATCTATCTATCTCTGCCTTAAATATCTTTACTAACTTTGCCCCACAGCCTTGTGTGGCAAAGAATTCCACAGATTCACCATCGTCTGACTGCAGAAATTCCTCCTCATCTGCCTAAAATAAATTCCTTTAATTCTGAGGCTATGACCTTTAGCCCTTGACTCTCCCACTAGTAAACACATCCTCTCCACATCCACTCTAGCCAAACCTTTCACTATTCTGTTTATTTCAATGAGGTCCCCCTCATTTTTCCAAAGTCCAATGAGTTCAGGCCCAATACCGTCAAATGCTCATCATATGGTAACCTACTCATTCCTGAGATCACCTTGTAAACCTCCTCTTAACCCTCTCCAGAGTCAGCACATACTTCCTCAGATATGGTGGCCAAAATTGCTCACAATATTCCAATACTGGCCTGATCAGTGCAGGATGCGATACATAAAGATATGTTCTTCGAATGCCGCACCATTATACATTAAGAAGCAATCGTCTCTTTAGCTTCTAATGGCCCTGTCCCATGATGCAAGTTCATTCAAGAGCTCTCCCGAGTTTAAAAAAAAATCAAACTCGTGGTAAGCACGGAGAATGAACGTAGCGGGTACGTCGCAGCTCGGGGACGTCTCTTAGCAGCTTGTAACACTAACGGCAGGTACTCGGGAAGACTCGCTAACAGCAGGTAAGCTCGGGGAGACTCGTGAAGATTTTCAACGTTGAAAAATGTCCACAAGAGCCCCGAGTACCGACAAGCGGCCATTACCGTAAATCTCCGAGTTCGAATCAGGGCAAACAGTTTGAATGAACCCGTACTGTGGGACAGGGCTTTAATGTTAGTAAGTTCATACATTCTTGGTTTTGCAGTAAACGTCAGTAGTGATCATGCTAAAAGTCCATTGAAAAACACTCTAAGAAAAATATCCATCTCATGCTCTATAGTTCTGCTCTTGAATGATGAGAATAATTTAGATTAACTTTGTACCTTATATACAGTAAAATTTTCCAAGGTGTTTCCCAGAACCATTTAGTTTAAAATAACTTTGACAGGAAACTCTTTTTTACATTGATGCTAAAATTATGTAGAATCCTCAATGGTTGCATTACTAAGAAGAATAAAGACGAGATACGGATTTGTATCAACCCCAAGCACTTAAATACAGCAATTAAGAGACCACGTTATCCAATGCGTTCAGTGGCCGAGATTGCGGCACAGATGGCCGATGCAACTGTATTCACAGTGCTAGATGCCAAGAATTCATTCTGGCAGATTCCACTGGAACATAAATCCTCCAAGCTGACAACTTTCAGTACACCGTTCGGTTTATTTAGCCCTAAAAATCTTTTGGGGCTAAATAAAATCCTATGATGATTATTCGGTTGATACAAATGCATAAAAGTATAAAATGCATAAAAAGCTTAAAGGCCTGTCCCACTTACGCGATTTATTCGGCGACTTGCCGACATGCTAAAAATCCAGCGGCGACCAGAAAAAGGTACGACTCTTTGGGCCAGTACTCACCTCCAAACGGACGTCACCATGCAAATCGCGTAAGTAGGACAGGCCTTTAAGCTTTTTAAACTAAGTATACATTGTTTGCAACAAAAGAATAATTAAAGTTGTCGATTTGCAAAGATGTTCAAAAAGCAAGCACATACAGTAGCTTAGACGCTGTACATTCACCCTATTAGCATGCCTAATGTTGCAGTCAACTGTGGAATTGTGATTCATAAACTCCATTAACTACAAATCATGTTCTTTCTCAGCATGTCATGTACCTATGGTAATAAATTAGTTCAATTAACAACAGAAATTGCTTGTGGCATTAAGGTGGCATGGCACTCGTGGTTAGTTTTCTCCCTTTCCTTCGCGCATTTAAACAAATATATATATTTGAGTTAAAAATTCAGTCTAGCTGTTAGCAGTTATTTTCATTCCCTATGCACACGTCCCATAGAGGTACTTAATTCATGTGGTTCACTCCACATGAAGTAATTTAATTACTGTTTAGATGTATCGTATATGTTTCAGTCAATTACCTCCCATGCAAGTGGTGGCCAATTGAGATGTACAATTGAGATTTCAAAATTAAAAATAGAAAATGCCTGAAAAACAAAGCATATGGAGTGGATAAAGATATGTTTTGAGTGAAAGCTATAATTTTGTTTAGTTTAGAGATACAGCACGGAAACAGGCCTTTCATCCCATTGAGTCCAAGCTGACCAGCGATCCCCACACATGAACACCATCCTACACAAACTAGGGACAATTTACAATCTTTACTGAAGTCAATTAACCTACAAACCTCCATGCTTTTGGAGTGCAGGAGGAAACTGAAGCACTCCGGTGAAAGCCCACACGGTCACAGGGAGAACGTACAAACTCCGTCCAGACAGCACCCGTAGTCAGGATCCATTGTGGGTCTTTGGTCCTGTAAGGCAGCAACTCTACTGCTGCACCACTGTTCTGCCCTAATCATAACAAAAAATAGACACTGTTTTTTCCTTCTATTTAGTTTGAACACAAAACTTTGGAGATTACTGCTGCCCATGTTAAAATGAACACATGAACAGGAGATTGTGCCTTATACCTACTTGGCCTGACAGATTTATTTTCTGATAATCTAGCCTAGTTTAAACAAATCGCAGATGCCTCACATTTCCTCAACTTTCAGCCATATATTTCAGCATCAGTGCATTTGTCAGTACATTTTTCTAGGCACCACAACCTATAATCTAATATTATAGTTCAAGTACAATAACAACACTATCTGTATGTTGTATCCTAATTTAAATGTTTAAGGTTTAGATTAGTTTATTATCACGTGTACCGAAATACAGTGAAATGTTTTTGTTGCATGCTAGCCAGGCAGCGGAAAGACTATAGAAGTTTACAATCAAGCTATCCACGGGGTACAGTCACATGATAAAGGGAATAACGTTTAGTGCAAGATAAAGTCCAGTAATGCCAGATTAAAGATAGTCTGGAGGTCTCCAATGATGTAGCTCAGGATTGCTCTAAGTTGGTGATAGGATGGTTCAGTTGCCGGGTAACAGCAGGTAAGAAACTGTCCCTGAATCTGGAGATATGCGTTTTCACACTTTTGTACCTCTTGCATGATAGTCGAGGGGAGAAGAGGGAGTGACCGAGGTGAGACTGGTGCCTGATTATACTAGTGACCTTGCCGAGGCAGCGTGTCATGTCATCAAGTAATAAATTGCCTGCCCTTTTTGCAAGAATTAATGGATAAATCTTATAAAGAAAAATATCAATAGGATATATAACACCCTAATATTAAATTTTACTTTGGAGTCACGTGAGTGACTACGTGAAGACCCCGCCAGCACGCATGCGCGACATATCGGGGCTAAAAACTTACGAAAGGTAAGTCTCACCGGAGTGGTGAGCGTGGCGACTCAGTGTATACTTGTTTTTTCAGGAATTCTACATGGAGTCGCGGAAATCGAAAAGAGCAGCGGCAAGAGCTGCTGCCATGGAGAGCAGCCAGCAGCGTGCCGCTTCTCCTGAGCTGCAGGTGTTACCCGCAGCTCCCGACTTTTCGCCTATGAGGGCCGCAGATACGCCGCGGTCGGGCGGTAAATCCACCCGAAAGTCGGACGGGGCCGCCGACCCAGCTGGGTCCAGTCCCGAGGACACCCCGTTCGCTGATAGCGACGGGGGTCGTCTTGCCCGCATGGAGCGGATGGTGGAGCAATTGCTCCAGCGTGACCTGCTTTTGCAGGGGCAGAGTCACGGTGGGCCTCTTCGCAGGCCCACGGCAGGATCCTATCATGGACTGCCTAATGTCTCGCCCTCTTCGCAGGGGAGCATTGGGGGTCAGAACTGGGCTGACCCTGAAGAGGGGGAGTTGGCTGAACAACCAACAGTGTCAGGGGTGCAAGAAGAGTTACTGGATACGGTAAACAAGCATGCAGTTCCTTCTCAAAAAGGCCTACCTATCCACCCAAAGCTGGGAGCTAGTATCAATTATATGACTACAAACCAGCTTCAGGAGCAAGCCATCAATGCAACAGCTGATAAGTATCTTGCTCCTGAAAATTGTAACTCACTGACTGTTCCTGCGGTGAATAACCCTATATGGGGGAACATGAGCCCTACGATTAGAGGGCAAGAAGTCAAACTTCAGAGGATCCTGAAACTTTTGACCGCCGGGATTACGGCAGTGGCCAGAACTGCGGTGGGAATAGAGTTACCGGAAGAACTACAGGATGCTCTGGCCTTGCTGTGTAACACACAGTACGAGATAAATAACTACAGGAAGAGCATTATCAAACCGGCACTTAACCCCAAGTTTGCGGGGTTATGCAGACCAGGTAACGCTCAACCACCAAATCTGCTGTTCGGGGATAACCTTCCCAAACAGGTGAAAGACCTGGATGAGGAGGCCAAGGCCATAGGCCTGATTATGGTACCCAGTACCTCCAAACCTCACTACCAACAGCGGCAGCACCCCTACACACCCACCGGACAGCGATATCACAACAGACCGTCCGGTGGTGAAAGCTCGAAGGCCGGCCCACCTGCACAACGGTCTTTTTTAGGCCATAGCCCAGCCCGGCCTTCTTGGAAAATGCGCCACCCCTACAACGCAGCAACTCAACAGAAGAAACAAGGGCAAAGACCGCAACACCGGCAATAACCTTGGAGGTAGGTGGGTCTGGCTCCCCCAGGAACATTGCTTGTCTAAATTCATCTTATGTGGGAGGCCGGTTGCACTTGTTTTATGAAGTATGGCACACTTTTACCTCTGATCCTTACATACTCGGAAGTATTCAGGGCTATAAAATTGAATTCATTTACGAACTCCCTACCCCGGTCCAGCATTCGCCTAGCCGAAAGTTTATACTTTCACAAAAAGAAAGAACGGCAGGCCATGCTGAACTATTAAGACTAATTAGTAAAGGGGTAATTGAGAGAACCACCAGAGAATCTCAGGAGTTCGTATCTAATATATTTACCAAAAATAAAAAAGATGGCGGGTGCCGCATAATCATAGATCTGACCGAACTGAATACTTCTGTTCAGTATGTTCATTTCAAAATGGACACTTTTGACACAGCTAGACAGCTAATAGCTAATGGGTACCAAATGGCATGCATTGACCTTAAAGATGCATACTATTCAGTGCCAATACACAAGGATCATAGGAAATACCTTAAATTTATCTGGATGGGACAATTATGGCAATATAAAGCCTTACCCAATGGGTTATCATCAGCACCCAGGCTGTTCACCAAAATATTGAAACCAGCTTTGGCCTATTTAAGGAAACAAAACCATACTGTTATGGCCTACCTTGATGATATCCTCATTGTCGGGGAGAATTTGGAAACGGCTACATTGGCAGTTCTAGCCACAAAACATCTCTTTCAAAAGCTGGGGTTCATCATACATCCAGATAAATCAAAGTTGGAACCCTCTACTACCATGGATTACTTGGGGTTCACCATTGACTCGGTGCAAATGTCTATCACCTTACCACCGAACAAGGTGGTGGACTTGATAGAAGCTTGCAGGAGCCTTACTGGCATCAGGGATCCATCCATACGGCAGGTGGCCATGGTAATTGGGAAGATAGTGGCTGCTTTTCCCGCAGCACAATTCGGACCACTACATTATCAAAACCTACAAAGAGCTAAAATTATAGCTCTCAAAAGTCATGCAGGCCATTTCGACAGGCCTATGAAGTTACCAGAAAAGGCAAGAATTGAATTAAATTGGTGGATGGAAAATGCTCAATTCTGTTCCAAACCCATCACTATCATAAATCCCTCGGTCATCTTACAAACTGATGCCAGTGCCAAAGGTTGGGGAGCAACTAATACCACCACTAGTTGTGGAGGCAGATGGAGTGCACAAGAGCTAACCCTATTTGAAACATTGGGGATTCATTATTCAGAAATGCTGGGAGCATTTCATGGCCTTAGGGCATACTGCTCAGACATGCATCAAGTACATGTTAGATTACAAATTGACAACACCACAGTGGTGGCTTATATTAATCATATGGGTGGAATAAAGTCGATATCATGTGATGAATTGGCTAATAATATCTGGCACTGGTGTCTGCAAAGGGAAATTTGGATTTCAGCCACTTACCTTCCAGGTAAGCTAAACACAGTGGCAGACACCAGGTCACGCAAATTCAACGACAACATAGAATGGATGTTGGATCGGAAAGTGTTCACAGATATTGTAGAACGTTATGGGACACCAGATATCGACCTTTTTGCATCCAGATTAAATCACCAACTGCCAACATATGTTGCTTGGGAACCAGACCCAGGGGCTGTAGCAATGGACGCTTTCACGCTACATTGGCGGGATTTGTTCTGTTATGCCTTTCCCCCCTTCTGCCTCGTCAGTCGGGTCTTGCAAAAAATCAGACAAGACTCCGCATCGGGTATTTTGGTTGTGCCCGACTGGCCTACCCAACCATGGTTCCCAGCGGTACAGAAAATGGCCACAGAACCTTGTATTCGGGTCAACAAACGAACTAGCCTATTAATACATCCCGTCACAGGGGAACACCATCCATGTCATGACCGCATGGACCTGTTGATTTGCAGATTCTGAAACGGCCACTTCTGGGATACGGACTCACCAACAGAACAATAGATACCATCTCAGCGTCATGCAGGGAGTCCACTAGGAAACAGTACCTGACCTACATCAGGAAGTGGGAAGTGTTCTGCTCTACAACAAACACAACCTACGAATCGGCTACCATCACGGAAGTTCTGGAATTCCTGGCTACCCTTCACTACGATGAAGGATTAAGCTACAGTGCCATTAATTGTGCCAGGAGTGCCCTATCAACCAATCTGGGAAAGGGGAGTGATCAACTGGGCATTGGATCACATCCATTAGTGTCTAAGCTAATGAGAGGAATATTTAATTCCAATCCCCCCAGGCCCAGATACAACCACACGTGGGATATCAGCATAGTATTGACTATGTTGCGAGGATGGACACCAAACTCGGGGCTCACCTTGGACAAACTCACCTACAAAATGGTAATGATTATGGCACTTGTCACGGCACAACGGGTCCAGTCCCTGCACAAGTTAAATCTGGATGCCATGACTATCTCCAATGGCAAAATCACTTTTCATATGCAGGGGCTGTTAAAACAAGATCGACCCGGATCGTCTGGCCATACATTAGAGTTTCTAGCCTATCCAGCAGATACTCGACTCTGCATCGTCACTTTGATATCACGTTACATTTCAGTCACCAAGTCTCTCAGGGGCACGGAGAAAGCTTTGCTTATAAGCCACAAAAAGCCCCACCACAAAGTCACGGTGCAAACCATATCTAGATGGTTAAGGGTGGTACTGGATGCGGCGGGGGTGGACACTAATATTTTTAAATCTCACTCCACCAGGGCAGCATCCACTTCGGCGGCTAGGATGATGGAAGTACCCATGGACCACATCCTGGCCACAGCGGGTTGGACCAATGAGAAGACGTTTCAACGCTTTTATAACAAACCCGTGGCCTCTCCTGACTCTTTTGCAGGAAGAATTTTGAGTTCTGCTAAATAATTACCCTATATGGGATATATATAGTTTTGTTTTGGTATGAATAAATACCTATTTTGTTTTTCAGCCAGTGTCATGTCTGAAATACGTTCATCCTCTTATCCCAGCATAGCAGTGTGTGAGCATGGGGTGTTCCAGGGCATGAAATCACAGAGCTTTGAAATCTTCACGTAGTCACTCACGTGACTCCGAAGTAAAATAGTAAGATTAAATGAGAACTTACCAGTTTGAAGTTTGATCTTTATTTTATGAGGAGTTACGATGAGGGATTACGTGCCCTCCGCTCCCAAACCCTCTATTATAAAGATCAACTAGTATGAAAGTTCTCTCTTATCTTACTATATTAGTCTACGTTGCTATCTGTGATTTCACTCCACTGCTTTGAAGAATGTCGCGCATGCGTGCTGGCGGGGTCTTCACGTAATCCCTCATCGTAACTCCTCATAAAATAAAGATCAAACTTCAAACTGGTAAGTTCTCATTTAATCTTACTATTAAGTTTGTAAATCCATCATATTGTGGGTGGTAATATGATGTGAAGCTTTTAGATATTAAATCGAGATGTTTGGATAGGTGCAGGAAAGTGGGAGTCAGGTTGAAGATCAGCGATGATCTTACAGAAAGGTGGAGTGAGCAATGAGGGGTGGAATCGCCCACTTCGCTTTCTATTTCCTATGTTCTGTGTTTTTTTTAATGAGTTTACATTCATGGTAATAAATCTCATAAAATCTTATGTGGGTCCACCCGTTAATTTTTGGCACTTCCTTTAATCCGGACAAAATTACGAGAGCGCACTTGAAATTATGGATTTATCCCTTCCTTTAAGTTGCTTCTCATTTGAAATAGCATAGACATTGTCGGCCAAAGGGCCTGTTTTATGCTGTACTGTTCTGTGTTCACTCAATAAAACACTACCACATTAGGACTGATCACTGATGTGTAGGCAGGGGCAGTAATGCAAAAACATTAACATATGAGAACATGTTTCTAGGAAACATTTAGTGTTGAGTGACACCTCTCCCTTAAGTTGGAGACACAAGACATTGCGGGACTTTGAATCTTGAGCAAAGCACAAAGTGCTGGAGTAATTTCGCAGGTCAGGCAGTATCTGGGGAAGGAATGGATAGACAATGCAACTAGTCGGCACACTTCTTCAGACTCAGAGTCTGACAAAGGGTCCCAACCGGAATGGTCGCCTGTCCATATCCTCTGCACATGCTGCCTGACCTGCTGAATTATTCAAGCACTTTTGTGGGTTTTTTTCTCTTAAGTTATTTGGTTTTGATATTAAAATCTAGATTCTTGTCATTCCTGTGTTGGTATGCATACAAATTTCATATTCCTTCATCTAAATTCGCAGTTATAGAATGTGACTAATGTGAGATGGTTAACTGCAGAATATAAAGTAGTGTTGATAAGCCTGGAATTATACCACAAGCTGTGTCTCGCACTATATTTTCCAGTGTAGATAAGACAAGAAATCCATCGAAAGCAATAGAGTGACAGAGTTTTGGTCTTGCAATGGCTGCTGTTAATGTTGAGAATGTGCATGACAGCAATTTCTTTTCCAGAACACTAAAAAAAGCTGTAATTGCCCAGATGATTCATACAGAAGTCTGAGAATTGTTGATACATGAATACTCCGCTCACCTTGTGCCTGGCCCACACTGTGTGAGCCAACATCCTGGGGCAGTTCACTGTAGTTGGTTTTTAAAAAGACTGCAGGGTATCTCAAAATGCTTGACAGCTATTGATGTACTCGTGAAGTATGGCCATGTATTCAATTTTTAAAACAGTGCCAGACTTATTAATTCTATTGCAACTTTCAGCAGACTTCACTCTAAATCGTTATAAAAATGGAAGAATATCAATGCAGTGAGCAAAAACAAAGTCTGTGAACCAGATTTAATGTTGGGACAAACAATCGCCCACCAATATTTGATTCATGGCAAAAATTATAAATATGCTGAGTTGTTATTGAGCACCAGTTGTCCATTAACCAGAAGCCTTGCAATCGACATCCAAAATTGAGCTGATTTTGAGAAGTTAACTTGAGAAATGTGAACTGAAAGGGATATTCTAAAAATAGAAAGGAGACCAAAACTGTGATGAAATCAAATGTTTCTTTTTTTTTCACTTAAATTTTTATTGATTTTTAAGAGATATTTTCAAAACAGTGCAACACCATCACCATAAATAAAACAAAGTAAGAAAAATAGCAATCAAAATAAGAAAATAAGTAGATGGGGGAAAAAAAGGAAGTAAATAAATTAAAACATTGGAATAAGACTGTGTGGTTCACTTACCAAATTAAAAACGATAACAAAAAAGAAAAAACATTACATTGATTAGTTATCTGGAGATAATTCAACATTCATACAAACATACCATCTAGTTCTATATAATGCAATCTTCCCATATCTGGCTCGGCATTTATCTAATTGGTGTCATTGCTCAAATAAACAGTCCATTTTTCCCAGATCTTATCAAATGAATTCTCCTTGACTCTCAAGGAATATGTCAATTTCTCCATATTAAAGATGCCTCGCACAATTTCTAGCCACTGTTCCTGTTTTGGACTTTTTTCATTAAGATACATCACAGGGCAGGTATTTGGGATTTTATAACCCAAGATATTATTTACAGCTGCATTAACATTTTCCCAGTATGGCCTTATCTTTGCACAGTTCCAGAAAATATGCGAGTGGTCTGCCTCTGTACTCCCACACAGCCTCCAACAGTGTTGTTGGACAGCAAGTTGTCTGCTTTTTATTTTGGGTGTTATAAAAAAGCGAGATAAATTCTTCCAGCAAAATTCTCTCCATACCAGTGAGCTTGTGGATGAACATTGTGTTTCACACATTTGATACCATTCTTCTTCTGTTATTTGAATCTTTAATTCTGCTTCCCATTTTGTTTTTATGTAGAGTGTTGATTCTCCCCCGCTTTCCACCAGAGCTTGGTAGAAAGCAGAGATGACCCGAAACCCCTTCTGTTTGTATGCATCCACAATCACCTTGAACACATTATTTGACGTTTCATCTAGTTCTGGCCTTATCTCTTTAATAAAGTAGTCTCTTAATTGCAAGTATCTAAAAAAATCTTTGTTTTCGAGACCATACTTTGACTTTAAATCTTGGAAGCTCATAAACTCGCCATTTTCTGAAACTGTACGCATTGCCGTTATGCCTTTTTGTGCCCATTCTTTTAATTTTGAATCATGCACCCCTGGCTGAAACTTTGAGTCATATGCGAACCACTTCAATGTGTGAACCCCTCTTTTTAATTTGTATTTTTCCACTATAACCTTTCATATTTCTAACGTAAATGCTACTATTGGATCCATAGCCAAATCAAATGATTCATCTTGTGTCTTGCATTTGACTTTATTTCTGTTATTGTAGACACCGCTAGTGCCTTTTTTTAAATTACTGGACATCCCAAGAACACTGCCTTTTGTTACTTAACTTCAAATTTGAGCCAACACAAACCTGTGTGTGAAAGACTGCTACAAAACGATGTATCCAGGAGTTAAGCTAATACTGACAAGTTTTGCTTTGCAACAGATTCAAGATGTATATTGTTCAATACCTCTGTGAGTGTCTTACCCAGACACACATCACTGCAGTCATCACTGCAATCATTCTCTTGCTTTGTACTTTGCCCTTGATATGCATTGATGCAGTCTCTCTTTCACAAAGCAAACGTTGCGTACAATAGGGCGGCACAATCACGTAGCCGATAGAGCTGCTGTGTCACAGTGCCAGAGACACGGGTTCGATCTTGATCTAGGGTGCTGTCTGTGTGGAGTTTGGATGTTCTTGTTGTGACCGTATAGGTTTCATCAGGTTGCTTCAGTTTCTTCCCACATCCCAAAGATATGTGAGTTTGTAAGCTAACTGGCCTCTGTAAATTGTCCCTAGTGTGTAGGGAGTAGATGTGAAAGTGGGATAATATAGAACTATTGTGAACAGGTGGACTCAGTGGGCTGAGGAGCCTGTTTCTACGCTGTATCTTGCAATTAATCTATATTCTCATTGCATTGCACAGTTCTGATATCAGCTGAATTTTAGCATTAGGCATTGTGGCTTGGTACAAACAGCCTGATACCAGCATTCGGCTTGCAGTTATGCAAGCATGAGAGCCAAACTTCAAGCAGCCATTACCTTACACTCAATTACCTCTTGACAAATAGAAGATAGACAAAAAATGCTGGAGACCCTTCTTCTTGAACCGAAACATAACCCATTCCTTCTCTCCAGAGATGCTGCCTGTCCCGCTGATTTACTCCAGCATTTTGTGTCTATCTTCGGTTTAAACCAGCATCTGCAGTTTTGACAAATATTCTCCACCAACCTGCCTCCACGGTACAAAGCCACGCTCCGACAATAAATGTCCATGCAGAGACACTGGAAATCTTGGTATCTTAAACATCCAGCTGTGAGTGCATCTAGAGTCTTAATGTAATGTCCCTCCTGAAAGATGGCACGTCCAACAGTGTTGTGCACCCAGAGTTCTGTACTGAAGTGTCAACTAAGAAGTCAACTGACAGCAGAGCTCACCTGCTATCCTGCTGAGACTAAATAACTCAAGACTAAAGGCCCTGTCTCACGGTGCGAGTTGACCCAGAGTGACAGACTCGTGGTTGTGTACGATATTCCAAGTTGATGTGCAAGTGTTTGAGGCGAGTTCCCACGGGTATGGTAATCTGCGATGTTCCGAGTTTGTCTCCAGAGTTACCAAGTTCCCCTCCCGTTACACTTGAGCCAACCGTGAATGAAGGTATGTTTTAATAAAGCAACAATGTTAAAGAAAACATCTCCATCCTGCGGCTTTGAGTTAAAGATAGAATTCAGCGCGGCTGCATCTATTTATATAACCTATAAAAGGGAAAATGCGCACCCTCCAGTGCCAGAGCAGTTATACTTATGATTTGTTAGAAACGCACATCACGTAGTTAGAAGACCAGCTGGCGAAGGTTTGTTATATTTGGAGGGGCAAGTGAAATATAATGATGATAGGTCTGAGGTGTTGCACTTTAGGAGCGCTGAAAAATTCGGACATGTGCAATGAGTGGTAGCAACATTGGGAATATCGTATCAACAAGGAACGTTGTTGTACAAGTGAAAACAAATTACTTGAAGGCAACATCACAACTGGATAAAAGATAGACACAACGTGCCGGAGTAACTCCGTGGGTCAGGCAGCATCTGTGGAGAAAAAGGGTGGGTGTCGTTTCGTTAGACGGGTCCGGATCCAAAACATTTCTCCAGAAATACTGCCTGATCTATGGAGTTACTCGGGCACTTTGTGTCTATCTTTGGTATAAACCAGCATCTGCAGTTATATGTTTCTACTTAGCACAGCTAGATGGGGTGGTTAGGAAGTGCGGGAACCAAATCAAGGAGGGAGTGCGGGAATCAGAAGCAGGTGAGTTTGACGGGAGCGTGGGAGCCGCACACAGCGAGTGGAAAAGTGTTTGGGAAGCCGAACCCAGCCTGAAAGAACGAGCACGGGTATTGGGTCCCAACAGGAATAGGTTAAAGGCTTGAAGAGAAGATGGAGACAGAGACACTCACATTCAACAAGGACAGTAATTCTGCTGTAACATGATTGTTGCTTTGCGAAGTAACGTAGTTTTTTTTAATAGAAAATCATAGGAATGGGGAAAAGGTGTTTCACCCTTGCAGTAATCAAGTTATTTTCCTGTGGTGTTTTGAATAACTAAGTTTATTTATGTTACTGCAAGCTAAAATACAAAGGTTGTGTGTTACATTGTTTAATAGAGTTTCGTTGTTCAAATATCAAAGGAAGCGATTGTTTGTCAATTTCTATGGTAGTTAAACCCATAGTTGGGCTCCGGTGATTGGGTTGATCATGAGATCATGGTGCCTCGTCACTGCTGGAAGGCTACATGGAAGCATTTTTGTCTGCTTGCTAATTTCCAAACTAACTGTAGTTCCCAACCTGAAGGGCCCGTTTCTGTGCAGTATGAAGCAATAATGAAAACAAAACAGTACAGAAGAGCCAGGGTGTGTAGGAAGCACAGGCAGAACAGGGGCAGAGGGACAGGAGCAGACGCTGTATGTGTGGGGAACTAGTGGTACTTCCCCAACTCTACCCCCACTCTACATCTCTGCGTCTCATCATACAGATCAAACTCCCCACCATTGACTACAGGTCGATTTCATGCTGCTTCGGGAAAGCAGCCATCTGAACTAAAGACCTTTCCTACCAGGGCCATTCCTTCCTCTCCCCGCTCCCATCGGAAGAAGAAACAGAAGCTTAAAAGCGCGCATCAGTAGAATCAGGAATGCATTCTTTCCCTCTGTTATCAGGCTTTTGAATGGTCCTTCCATAAGTTGGGGGACCGTTCGATTCTCCTCTACCCCATTGTGGCCATTGGTCTTTGTCTCTGGAATTCAGCGCTAAAATATTGAGAACGACAAGATCTGCATTTTGTTTCTGTCCCGATCTATGTACTTGAATTTAGTTTATTTCTATTTATGTATAGTATTATCTGATTTGACTGGATAGCATGCAAAACATAACTTTACACATGAAAGTAATAAATCTAAACCTAATGTTGTTTGTATCGGGTAGTTGTGCATTGTCGTGGTGAGTTTGTCGGTAGCAAGCATCTTTCTGAAAGCAATGAATGCTGAGGGCAAACATTAACAACCTGAATACGGACTTCCAGAAGGGTCTTGACAAAGTCACAATACGTGGTGTAAAGTGAATATTGAAAGCATGTACATGAGGTCAACAAAATATTAGACAATCTTGGTAAATGCTTGTGGGAAAGTGAATAGTGTGCCCCCCCCCCCCCCTCCTCCTGGATCACAGTCACAGTCATCGGTAGCCACAGTCACCCGTAAATAAACCCACTACATCCAATATGCGACTTTTTATGATCATGGATGACAATCCATTTAACCTCAGTGTAAATTCAAATGAAGGTTCCTGCTCCCGCCTTCTGCTGTCACTTTCAATGCTGCTACTATTGGAGTCTGGCCTCGGGTAACTCCATTCCCACCTGGGGAATGAAAAGTTTCCATTGACGGTGCCACGGTAGACTCACGAATCAATAAGGTAAACGCACGGGCCACTACGTTATGACAACGAGTTTAAATGTTTCAATTTTTAACTTGAACATTACATTTGACTCGTGGAAAATATCAAACATGTTTGATTTTTTTCACGAGTTCACAAGTTTCACGGGTACCTACCGTTAGCACCACGAGTCGCTAAGTTGCTCGCGCGAATTCCGACGTTTCCGCTACGTTGATTGTATGGGATTACCGCGAGTGAAAACTCGGGGTACCTCGTGGGACAACTCGCACCGTGAGACAGGGGTTTAAATGAACAGTGTAGTAAAAATCAGCATGCTCTGTCAAGGGCCTGTCCCACTTTCACGACCTAATTCACGACCTTTTTTACTCGTAGACATTTTTCATGATGCTAGAAAAAATGCCCCGACTTACTTGATGCCACGAGTACCTACGACTAACATCACAACATGCTACAACCTACCTACGACCTCCTGTGACCTCGTGATGACCATGCTGCGAGTATGAGTCAAGGGCAAATCCGGCAGAGGTCGTGAATTAGGTCATGAAAGTGGGACAGGCCCTGAAGGCACAAGTCTAAGCTATTGTTTATTCAATGTAACATGGAGATTTGATGATGTACTACTGTGTTTCACATGAAAACGTGAAGGAGCCTCAGCTCATTAATTCCCAAACTGCTCGTAGCTCCAGGGAGTTGCTGGCATTGGCATCTGACCATTTATTATTTTACAGTTTTCAGCTCGCGTACCTTTCAAACAAATCATTGTTTTAAACACACTGTAGATCTTCAGGAGTATCTTGCGATTTCAATATTGTCCTTATAAATCTTCCTTTATGCCTTGATCCGATTCTCCCTTTCTATATTTTGTCCTTTTCTTTGATTTGTGTATTGAAAATCTTGAATTCTCCACTTTAGAGATAAAGCACAGAAACAGGCCCTTCAGCCCACCAAGTCAGTGCCAACCAGCAATCACCACATACACTAGCACTATCCTACACACTAGGGACATTTTACAATTTACGGAAGCCAAATAAGCTACAAACCTGTAAGTCTTTGGAGTGTGGGAGGAAACCAGAGAAAACACAGGGCAGTCACGGGGAGAACGTACAAACTCTGTACAGACAGTACCCAATATTTATGATTGAACCCGGGTTGCATATCCATGTTCTCTAGGCATGCTGTCTGACCTGCTGAGTTACTCCAGCACTCTGTGTCAATGATTCAATAATACTTTACTATCACATGTACCTAGGTACAATGAAATGCTTTATTTTGCCCAGTACAACCCAGTAACATCATACAGCAGACCTCACCTAGGCAATATACAAGTGTTGCCATGTTTCTGATTGTGACTAAGTTTTTTTGGTGAACCAGCATCTGCAGTTCCTGTGTCTACATTGGAATACTTTCAGGGTTGGCCTAAAGATTATATTCTTCTTCGTTGAGGAGATTCATCTTATCAGTGAATTCCTGATAATGTTTGGGTTGTCAGTGACTCCCAAATGTTCTCCATCTACATGATAAGAACTAGAAGCAAGTGTTGGCCATTCAGCCCTTCATACCTTAGGGCGGCACAGTGGTGCAGCAGTAGAATTGTTGCCTTAAGCCCCTGTCCCACTTAGGAGACCTAAACAACAACCTCTGGTGACTTTGCCCGCCACCCAAGGTTTCCATGAGGTCACCGGAGGTTTTGGTTACTCTCCCAAATGGTCAAAAGTGGTTCCGTGTATTTGAGGCTTCATCTAGGTAGCTGCTATTTTTTTCATCATGTTTAAAACCGGCCTCGACTAAAAATAGGTTGCCGTTTTAAAAATCGATAATTTTTTTGTCGCAGGTCTAGTCAAAGCCGGTATCTACATAGTCGAGGAAGGTTTTCAACATATGTATGGGAGGTGGTAGGAGTTTGCAGGTCACCTTGACCTTGATTTTTGTTTGGGTCATCAGAGTTTGCCGTTGGGGCTTTAAGGGCCTGTCCCACTTGGTCGTCATTTGGGCGTCATTTACGCGACATCATTTACGCGTCACAACGCACGACACGTGCGTCATGATGCACACATGGTGCACATTATATACGTATGGTGCGTGGTGACGTAGGCAATGACGCATGATTGCGTGCGCCGACCAAGGATTTTGGGATGTACAAAATCTTCACGTGCCACCTGCGTGATGTGCAAATGATGCCCAAGTAGGACAGGTCCTTAACAGCGCCAGGTACCTGGGTTCGATACTGACAATGGGTGCTGTCTGTACGGAGTTTGTACGTTCTCCCCGTGACTGTATGGGTTTTCCCCGGGTGCTCATTTCCTCCCACACTTCAAAGACATACAGGTTTGTAGATTAATTGGCATCGGTAAAGATTGTAAGTTGTCCACACTGAAACTTTAAACTAAACTATAAATCTGCTTCACCTATCAACTCGATTACGAATGACTCTTATTCTCAGTGTCACTTTCCTGCACAAATCCCATTTCATTTCATTACCTTCATATTTTAAAAATGATCAATGTCTTTCTTAAATTTCTCAGCAACTCAACAATTTCTAAAAGTTTGGTTCCCTGTGGGTGAAGACATTTCTTCTCATCTCAGTTCTAAAAGGCTGACACCTTATTCTAAGAGACTTTTTGTAGAGACCATTCCTCCGCAACTCCCTAGTTAACTCATCACTTCCTACCCCAACCACCCCCTCCCACGACATGTCCCTATACCTCCTCCCCCGACAGTCCTTTCAGGTAAGGCGGAGGTTCCCTTGCACCTCCTCCAACCTCATTTACTGTATCCGTTGTTCAAGAGGTGGACTCTTATACATCGGCGAGACCAAACGTAAATTGTGTGATCATTTCACAGAACACCTTTGCTCAGTCTGCCTGAACCTACCTGATCTCCCGGTTGCTAAGCACTTTAATTCTCCTTCCCGTTCCCACACTGACCTTTATGTCCAAGATCTCCTCCATTGCCAGAATGAAGCTAAACAGAAATTGGAGGAACAGCATCTCATATTTCCCTTGGGCAGCTTACAGCCCAGTTATGTGAATATTGATTTATCTAACCCCAGCATTCCCTCTCTATCCCTCCCCATCCAAGTCCTACCAGTTTCTCGTTTTCACCCAACAAACAGCTAATAATGGCCTGTTTCCTTTATAATCGTTACTTTTTTGAATATCTTTTATTCATAGTCCCTTATCTCTCTACATCGTCATCTATATCTCTCGTTTCTCTTTTTCCTAACTAGTGTGAAAAAGAGTCTCGGCCAGAAACTTCACCCATTGCTTCTCTCCAGAGATGCTGCCTGTCCCGCTGAGCTACTCAAGCTTTTTGTATCTACCTTATTCTAAGTGTGTGACCATGCTTTACAATACAACATTACATCAATGATCTTGATGATGGGGTGGAAAATTGGATAAGTAAGGATGCAGATGATACTAAGATAGGTGGTGCTGTGGATAATGAAGTAGATTTTAAAAGTCTACAGAGAGATTTGGGCCATTTGGAAGAGTGGGCTGAAAGATGGCAGATGGAGTTTAATGCTGATAAGCGTGAGGTGCTACATTTTGGCAGGACAAATCAAAATAGGACGTACATGGTAAATGGTAGGGAATTGAGGAATGCTGTGGAACAGAGGGATCTAGGAATAACTGTGCATAGTTCCCTGAAGGTGGAATCGCATGTAGATAGGGTGGTAAAGAAAGCTTTTGGTGTGCTGGCCTTTATAAATCAGAGCATTGAATATAGGAGATGGGAAGTAATGTTAAAATTGTACAAGGCATTGGTGAGACCAATTCTGGAGTATGGTGTACAATTTTGGTCGCCTAATTATAGGAAGGATGTCAACAAAATAGAGAGAGTACAGAGGAGATTTACTAGAATGTTGCCTGGGTTCCAGCAACTAAGTTACAGAGAAAGGTTGAACAAGTTAGGTCTTTATTCTTTGGAGCACAGAAGGTTAAGGGGGGGACTTGATTGAGGTCTTTAAAATGATGAAAGGGATAGACAGAGTTGACATGGATAAGCTTTTCTCATTGAGGGTAGGAAAGATTCAAACAAGAGGGCATGACATGAGAATTAAGGGACAGAAGTTTAGGGGTAACATGAGGGGGAACTTCTTTACTCAGAGAATGGTGGCTGTGTGGAATGATCTTCCTGCAGAAGTGGTGGAGGCAGGATTGATTTTAACATTTAAAAGTAAAGTGGATAGGTATATGGACGGGAAGGGAATGGAGGGGTATGGTCTGAGTGCAGGTAGATGGGACTAGGGGAAAATAAATGGTCGGCACGGAATGGAAGGGCCGAGAAGGCCTGTTTCTGTGCTGTAATTGTTATATGGTTATATGGTCGATACTAGAGAAAATATCACCTATGTCTCTAATTCGTCAACTCACCTAAGTACTTTGTATGTTTCGTTGAGTTCATTTCTCATTCTTCTAAAATGATGGAGTGAAGGCATAATCTGTGCAATCTCTTTAAGAATCAAGGAATATCACCAACCTGAGGAATAATTGTGCTGAGTTAGAAGATTAGCTCTGCTCTTGAGTGGCACCATGGTGCAGCAATAGAGTCACAGCACCTGCGACCTGAGTTCAATCCTGACTCCAGGTGCTGTCTGTATGGAGTTTGTATGTTCTCCCCGTGACCTGCGTGGGTTTTCTCTGGGATCTCCAGTTTCTGAAGACGTACAGGTTTGTAGGTTAATTGGCTTTGGTAAAATTTGTAAATTGTCCCTAGTGTGTTTGATAGTGTTAGTGAGCAGGGGTCGCTGGTCGGTGGTCTGAAGGGCCTATTTCCATTCTGTATCTCCAAAATAAACAAAACCAAAAATAGGCTGATCCACTACATAAGAAGATCAGCCATTCATTAAGAAGCAATTGGCCCATTCCAGCTACTATCTCTATCTTCTGATATGACAATCCATGGCCTTGACTTTATAGGTCTCTCTGGATTGTATCATACCTTTATCCCTGTATTATCTTGTAAATGGTCAGTGTATTTGCTGCCTTAATTACTTATTGTCCCTTCTTAATATCTTTCAGTAATTCCTGTATAAGAATGATCAGAACCCTCTTCACTTTCTCATATTCAAATCAACATACTTCATTTTACCAAAGCGAATAACCTCCCATTTTTCCACATACTATTCCTTCCTGTTGTCACCTACATCACTTGTCTACCCTTGACATTTCTGTACCTTCATCACATAATACAATACCATCCAGCTTTGCATCAATTTCAAACGTGGGTTCCTTACAGGCAAATCATCAATTTAGATTATAAACATGTGGGGGGGGGGGGGGGGGGGGGTGGTAGGGTAGGGGGTGTTGGGAAGCACTGATTATGACAGTCCAAAGTCATAGCCTCCAAACCAAAATGCCCTTGGTGTTTCTGCGCACTTTTCCGAACAGTAGCCAATCCTCAATGCATTACCACAATTCCATATTCTCTAACTGTACAATAATCTCATATAGGTACATTTCAAAGGTCTACTGAAAACTCTAAATTCTCTGAATGCATTGATCCCCAATTATACATCTTTATCACCTCAACAATGTCGTAACAGATTTTTCAAACTTTGTTTTCATTTCACAAATCATGTTGATTCTGCCCAATCTTATTATCTGTTACCACTTCTGCAATAGAGGCTAACATCTTTTTTATTACTGATGTCAGGCTAACCGATCTGTAGTTCACAGGTTTCCTTCTCCCTCCTTTTGTAAACATTGTGCAGACATTTATTACCTTTCAATTTGCGGTAACTGTTTGACTATTTACAGAATTTGGGAAGATGGCAACCAGTGCATTTATTCTCTCCATCACAACTTATTTTTACAGCTTAGGGTGAAGGTCATCAGGCTCTTTCACAATTCAAATACAAATGTTATTTTCTTTTCAGATAAGCCATTACTTTATATAAAGCGGTGATATGTTGGTCGCAGATACTCTAATGACAATGTTCGCCTTCAATTTTTGTCCAATTCAAGATAAATCCTCCTTAGTAATCCAAGTATCAGTGCCATGTGCATAGAATTCTTTTAAAAATTAAATGAAAATGCTGGGAAAGTTAGCGCAGAGGTAAAACCCTGGCAAAATCTGGCAAGCTAATTCTCTACCCTCATCTCAAAATCTGGCAAGCTAATTCTCTACCAGATCACAACAATGTATCCTGCTTCTCGGTTGTCTGCAGAATTACTGTGTAATTTGAAGATCCACTGGCCTTCTGCTGTGGTTTATGTTCTTCTAGCTGTGAACTTTACTGAGCCTCAACAATACTCTTTCAAAATGTCTTCCACTCTTGCTGAAAGATGCCAACCAGTTCTATTGTTCTTTGTGTCATAAGAGACAGGGATTTACATTTACAATTTTAAACAGTTGTAACTTGGTTAGAATTGAAAATAGCAGCATGATACAGGGTTGAATGTTTCAATTAGAATGGAATTTGAACAGTTACAATGTGTTGAATCAGTTCTTATATTTGACATAGCAGAATGGACTTGATTTATTTTCAAAGATATTGGGTGACCAAGAGGATCAGAATCAGAATCAACTTTTATTCTCCAAATATGTTTTGCAACATATGAAGAATTTCACTGGCCAAGTCAGTCATATAATTAAAAGCAACAGATTCAAAAAACACATTTTAACATGAACATTCACCACAGTGACTCCTCCACATTCCTCACTGTGGTGGAAGGCAAAATAAAGTCCTTCCTTTTGTTCTTCCTCGGTTGGCAGGACGGTCTTGACTCCCGTAGCCGGCGCCGTTCGAGCCCTCAGCGTCGAGGCGTTCAGCTCCTGCATCGGGGGGTTGTCAGCTCCCCCGCGCCGGGCAATCAAACCTCGCTTCGGGGCTGATCGAACCTTATGCGGCATTGGAGCTCCCGACTAGCCTCTCCCGAGACGGCAAACCCTTGATGGTAAGTCCGCAGGCCACGGCGGGAGCAATCCCAGGCAAGGGATCCGGTCCGATGTCAAGTCCACGCCCCCCAGGCCCGAGGAGGCCTCCAGCTCCAGCAATGGTAGGCCGCAGAGTCCGGAGAATGTGATCCAAAAATTGATCATATATCCGGGAAGGTAGGAACTTGAAAAAATGTTTCCCCTGATCCCCTCCCCCTTCCCCCCACATAAAACAAACCCAAGTACATTAAAACAAACTTTTAACAAATTCTAAAAATATCAAAAAGATGAAAAACGAACCGACTGCCGGCAGTCCTGTCATCTCCCCGGCGCCGCTGATGGTCGAGACTGAAAGGTGCAGAGAGACTCAGCTGTCCTTATCCATGAGTCACTGATATTTAACATGATGTATACCAAGTATGCTGGCCTGAATACCAGAGGATATGAGTACAAGTCCTACTACAATAATTGAGGATGTGTTAAGACTGCACCTAGAATATTGTGCACAAGTGTGGTTCTGCTACCTAAGAAAAATATACAGGCCGTTGACGAAAAATCACTTTTTTTTAGATTACTTTATTGTCATATTCTCGTAGCGAGGTACAGTGAAAAGCATTTTTGTTTTCTGCTATCCAGTCAACGGAAGATGAAACATGATTACAATCAAGCCGTCCACAGATAAGGATAAGGGGAATAACGTTTAGTGTAAGATAAAGTCCAGCAAAGTTCAGAAGGTTCCCAATGAGATAGATGGTAGGTCAACCATTCTATAGTTGACGATAGAATGATTCAGTTACCTGATATCATCTGGGGAGAAACTGTCCCTGAATTTGGAAGTATACTTTTTCATACTTCCATACCTCTTGCATGATGGGAGAAGGAAGAAGAGGGAGTGTCCAGGGTGAGTCTTGTCCTTCAGTATGCTGGTGGACTTGCCCAGGCAGCGTAAAATGTAAATGGAGTCAATAGAAGGGTGGTTGATTTGCGTGATGGTCTGTATCCTCAATTTTCTGTAATTTCTTGCGGTATTGGATGGTACTGTTCCTAATCCATGCTGTGATGCATCACAGTAAAATGGTTTCTACGGCACACCTGTAGAAGTTGGCGGAAATTGTTGGGGACATGCCGAACTTCCTAAACCTTCCAAGGAAGTGGAAGCATTGGTATGCTTTCTTGTCAATTGCTTTGACATGGCTGGTCCAGGTCAGGATACTGATGATATTTACTGCTAGTAACTTGAAGCATTCAACCATCCCTACTTTAGCACCGTCAATGGGTTATCTGTACCGCTTCACTTCCTGAAGTCGATCACAATCTGCTTTGCTGATGTAGAGGGCAACGTTGTTGTATTAGCACCGGCCTGCAAGGTTTTTGATCTCCTTCCTGTACTCTGTGTCATCATTATTTGATATCGGCCCACTATGGTGGGTGTCACCTGTCAATTTGTAAATTGAATTGGATTTGTATTTGGCTGCACAGTTGTGGGTGTATAAAGAATAGAGAAGAGGGCTGAGAACGCATCCTTGTGGGACACCAGTGTTGAGGATTATCATTGAGGATGATTTGTCACCTCTCCCTACTGATAGTGGTCTGTTGGTTAGGAACTCAAGGATCCAGTTGCCGAGATAGATTGATGTTCAGAGACATTGTAGTTTCCTGCAGGGAAACAAGTCAAGAGTGTTTAATAGTCATATGTGCCAGGATTACATTCTTTCTTGTTGCAGTTTTGCAGACAGATTAAAGGCAACAATACAACAAATAAATATAGAATAAATTATCAGTAATCTAGTAAATCAGTGTGGCCCAAATGCCTAGATTCTGTCTGCAAGATCTACAAGCAATGCAGGTTCCCCTTATATGAGTCATTACAATGTGTAGAACATCTATGTACTTCAGTTGGCGGCAAAGATATATCTCGTATTGAGAATTCAAAAACACGAGCACAATGGTTGCTTTGGAGTTAGCATTTATACTCCCAGCAACATCTGTTTACTACCTCATAAGCCTGACTTTGTGGCATTTAAAAGTGGCGAATAATGAAGTGATTCCATTCCAATCATTTCACCAAATCCTATTTTGCCTCTTGAGGAACGGGGAAAAATTGCAAATGGGACCAGCTCAGATGGGGCATCTTGGTTGACATGGACGAGTTGGGTTGAAGGGCTTGTTCCTGTGCTGTATGACTCCATCACTCTGCGATTCTAAGTATGAACACAAACATGAAGCAAAGTTATTGTTGCACAGGCTGCTGAAATCACAAGACAGTCAAAAATCTTCTTTGTCTTCATTGTTAGCAATTTATGGAATACAAGAAGCCTCAACATGTTAAGCCCCTGTCCCACTTTCCCGAGTTACTCACAAATTCCCCGAGTTTTCCCCTTGATTCAAACTCGGAGATGCCACCGGCAGGTACTCGGGGCTATTTTTTTTTACTAATGGACATTTTTCAACATGCTGAAAAAACGTGCCGACTTACCTGATGCCCCGAATACCAACGGCTGGCATTACGAGCTGCTACAAAATAACTACGGCCTCCTATGGACTCGCTACGGATTTGCTACGGACATTCTCCGAGTTTGATTCAAGGGGATTTATGAGTAACTCGGGGAAGTGGCACAGGGGCTTTTATCATCAGATATATGCTTGTAGCCCAATGGTATGAACATTGAATTCTCTAAAATTTTGATTATACCCTCCCCTTCCCTTTTCTCCTCACTCTCTTCCTTGTTCCCCATGCAGGTGTCTACCTATTTCTATTATAAAGCCCCCCTCTCCCACCCCCAACCCCCCTCACCCCCCACCCCACATCTATTTCCCTTCCTCTGGCTTCACATTGCACTCCACTTCTCTTCTTATCTCACACACTTATGACTCTTTTTCATCTCTAGCCTTTGGCTACCCATCTGCCAATCAAACCGCTCTCTAAATGTTACTCCCTTATCATGTATCTGTACACTGTGAATGCCTCAATTGTAATCATGTATTATCTTTCCACTGGCTGGATAGTACGCAATGAAAGCTTTTCACTGTACCTGGGTATACATGCCAATAAGCTAAATTGAACTGAACTCTCGTCTCTATCCACCTATCACTTGCCAATTTTGTCCCACCCCACCTCTCTTCAGTTTTCTGTCCCCGACTACAATCAGCCAGGCAATAGACAATAGGTGCAGGAGTAAGCCATTCGGCCCTTTGAGCCAGCACCACCATTCAATGTGATCATGGCTGATCATCCCTAATCAGTACCCAGTTTCTGCCTTCTCCCCATATGCCCTGACTCCGCTATTTTTAAGAGCCCTATCTAGCTCTCTCTTGAAAGCATCCAGAGCACATTGCCTCCACTGCCCTGTGAGGCAGAGAATTCCACAGACAGGCGAAGGGTCCCGACCCAAAACATTACCTGTCCATGCCCTCCAGCGATGCAGCCTGTTGCACTGAGTTACTCCAGCACTTTGTGAATGTTTTACATATAAACCAATACCTCCTGGTATTACTCTCAGTCTGCCATTGCAGCTAAACCTGGGAATCATCTCTGGTTCAATCAAATGTGCAGAAGGACGTGCTGGGAGCAACTTCGTGCATATCTAAAATTGATGAGGTGCTGGACTGGTGAAGCTGCAACATAAGATAACAAGTATACTAAGCTGTAAAAATAGCAAACATTATAGAGATAAGCAATCTCACAATCAATGAATCAGGTTATAGGTCTTCAATGCTATCACATCCTCTCAATGAGAATAGTGGATAATTAACTGTAGATAGGCAAACGATGGTCCAAAACCAACTCTATTTTCAATAATCGTGAGTGTTAAGGTAAGACTGCAGCCCTCTTAAACATGTTCAATCAGATGTGAAAGAAAACTGATCCAGCTCAGCTTCCTTCTGAGATCCCAACATCACAGATGATAGTTTTCTGCCAATTCATTTCAGTACATGCAATGTCAGATAAATGAGAAAAGGCCTGAACAAATCATGGCAGCAAAAGATGATCTCAGCAAGGGTGAAGCCGGGGAAGGTGTAATAACAAGTGGGATACAAGGATGCAACAAGTGGAATTGGTAGGCCAACTAGGGTGGGGGAGGGCGGAGAAGGGAGGAGATGCAGGGGTTACTTACAATGAGTGAAATCAATGTTCATATGTTGTAAGCTCCCAAGGCAAAATATGAGGTGCTGTTCTTCCAATTTGATTTGTGCTTCAGAACTGGCCATACCTCTATCCATGCAGTTCTAGTCCTGGTTAGTATCTACTGACAAAGTAGAAAATTGTCCAAGTATATCTTGTCCACAAATGGCAGGATAAAACTGATTGAATTATCATCCAGTCAGACACCACTTAAGCATTTACAGAAAGATGGAATGTGTCCGTGCTAGTATCAGTGCTAGTGTGAATAGCACATTCTAAGCTTCCCCCCAGTCTAGTTTCAGTCAAAAATCACTGAGTCAAGCACTTGCGCAACTAATCTTTATCTCGATCCTTGTATCTGCCTGGCCAAGCCCCCTCAGCCTAGTTCAAGCAGAGACACTCCAGAAGGTCACGCTGTCCCAAGCGTTTTCCCAGAAGATCGACACAGGACCTCATGGGAGCGGCCTTTTTATAGGTCCCCAAATCTTGAAAAAGCACACACACCAAAATCCTGTACTTCCAGTGGTGGAAGTCCGCAGTAACTGGAGGACAGAGATGTGTAGTGTGTCCATCACTGTTCCCGTCTGAAACTAGCATGACTGCGTCGCTAATGTATTCACCGATGATGAATGAATGTAGCACCATACCTCATCATAGCTTTGACCCATGTGTGGACCGAATAAATACATTCTAGAAGTGGTAGGAAAAAAGGGATAGGCTACCACGGACCAATAAATGGAAGCGTATGTCCAGTGAGTAACTTGTTTAGAATGTAGACACAAAAGCTGGAGTAACTCAGCAGGTCACAAAAGGAATATATGGCGTTTTGGGTTGAGACCCATCTTCACTGAGAGTCTCCACTGAGACTGACTTTCTCCAGAAACATCACCTATTCCTATTTTCCAGAGAAGCTGTCTGACCCAGTAAGTTACTCCAGCTTTTTGTGTGAACCTTCGGTTTCATCAGCAGTTCTTTCCTACACACATGTTTAAAGTGTACTTTTATTCCTATATTTTTTAGGTCACTTTAGAATTGACAGGTTCTTTGGCAATACATTTTCCCAGAGTGAAATCTTTTTCATTCTCTGTAAAAGGGGTTCTCCCATCCTCATATGTAAATGGCGGGTGGGTGTTTGTTGAGGTAAATTCTTTAAAGATCTTTATATAGGGATCCTCGTTTTCACTGAACATTAATCCCTAACTTTAAGACAGTTGGCTTTGGTTATTGTCCAAACTCATTTAGAAACATAGAAACATAGAAAAATAGGTGCAGGAGTAGGCCATTCGGCCCTTCGAGCCTGCACCGCCATTCAATATGATCATGGCTGATCATTCAACTCAGTATCCCGTATCTGCCTTCTCTCCATACCCCCTGATCCCTTTAGCCACAAGTGCCACATCTAACACCCTCTTAAATATAGCCAATGAACTGGCCTCAACTACCTTCTGTGGCAGAGAATTCCAGAGACTCACCACTCTCTGTGTAAAGAATGTTTTCCTCATCTCGGTCCTAAAGGAATTCCCCCTTATCCTTAGACTGTGACCCCTTGTTCTGGACTCCCCCAACATCGGGAACAATCTTCCAGCATCTAGCTTGTCCAACCCCTTAAGAATTTTGTAAGTTTCTATAAGATCCCCCCTCATTCTTCTAAATTCCAGCGAGTACAAGCCGAATCTATCCAATCTTTCCTCATATGAAAGTCCTGACATCCCAGGAATCAGTCTGGTGAATCTTCTCTGTACCCCCTCTATGGCAAGGATGTCTTTCCTCAGATTTGAAGACCAAAACTGTACGCAATACTCCAGGTGTGGCCTCACCAAAACCCTGTACAACTGCAGTAGAACCTCCCTGCTCCTATACTCAAATATGCCAGGCAATAAACTCTTTTGGTAGTTCCTGCTTTAATAAGTCTCCTTATCGTATTCTCATGCACAAGTCATAACTGATCTTGTTCCAAAGTTTTTTAGTGAGCCTGTTTATCAGTTGAGTCTGCACTATCACAACCGTATTTTTTTTAATTTTAAACTTACTATTGAAGAGACAGAAGTAAATGATACAGAAATGGGGCTTTGAGATAAGTGAGTGTGGACCTGTTTTTGCTTTGAGTTTATTGCCTGGCACATTATCTCAAGCCAGCAGTGGTGCATGTGTTATTTATGTCCATCAGCTGGATGCATTCTGCTTCCAAAGTTAGAATTAATTCCATTCCCAGAAAACAATGAAATGGCAAAAATAGAAAATGTGTTTTCACAACAATGTATTTCAACTCTGAATAAATGCTTTCAGTCTGTAGTTTTGAAGTATATATTTTGAAGGACATCTTCAGCTCTCACTGCCTTGGCAGGGCAGCCAATATCCTGAGGACCCTTCCCACCCTGGTCACAACCTGTTCCACCTACTGCCCTCTGGCAGAAGGTACAGGTCTTTCAAAACGCGCACGAACAGACTCAGAGACAGCTTCTACCCCATAGCAATACGTGAGCTTAACAATGCAAAATAGGAAATAACACTCCCATTCAAACTGAATTGTTGTTTAATTGCTTTTTTTAATATGTATATATTTTTACCCTTCCTTATATTTTAACATTGTTCTTGTGAACGGCACCATTGGATTGACTTTTAAATTTCGTTGCACCATGTGCAATGACAATAAAGAGATTCTGATTCTGATTCTGATTCTCTGAATGAGAGATTGTGATTTTTTTCTAATGCAAAGACATGGTAGTTTATGTGCAGAGGATCTGAAATTGGGCATGCCAAGTACATTAGAATTGGACCTGCTTGCAAAGATACATACAATTCTGGTGGCAGGAACCAATCACTGAAGTAAGTTGTCACCACAGTTTGCAAGTGTGCTGATGACTGGATAATGAAGTTATACTACTCACATTGATATGAAAAATCCCACTGGATGGTTGGATAAAATGTATTTCAGTAAAATAATGTACTGAATGCATCTCATGCCACTGTCATTAAAATAACAGTCTTGGAAGTTCAAAATAAATATGGTAATAGAGTAATTTTAAATCGTATTTACCTATGGATACAGGGTAGCAAATAACAATTGCAATTCAGTCCAAGGGTAGCTGCACACCTATGTGGCATAAGAGTGACTTCAGTGTATTTGTGTATTCATTCTTTGCCTTCCTGTTTCTTCCAATACACTTCAAACGCCTGTTTACCAGGGATTAATGGCTTTTAAATGTCGTGCTTTATCTTTAGTTCAGAAATGTGGCAATGTGTTCCACACTTGAATTACTCAAGTATGGTCACTGTTACTAAGCAGCCTTTAGGTGGATAGATGGACGATGAAGATTAAAAGTGCATTGTGACACACAAGTAAAGAATCAAAGACAAGGAAATAATACATGCAGAAGCATGGCTAATCCCAAAACCTTGTGTGACAAGAGTTGGCCCACTTCTAACCTCCCTAAAAAGGACCTATCCTTTTATGCTTTATAAACCCTGTAGATGAGCTGAGTAACTGTATATTGTCCTACATGTGTACACTGGGATTTGTAATCTGTTGCTATTTCCCTTTGCATTAAAGCAACTTGGAAGCGTGTGTCTGGAGTAACAATTGTAAAGCAATGGTTTCAGAAATATTTTCAAGTGTATCATGTAGCAGGCATTTTAATTTAAAAAATAGCCTGAAGTTGAGGAGAGAAGGCTTAGTGTTTGGATTTATTCCATGGAAATTAGAGGTATAATTTCATGGTTTATTTCGATATCTCAATTATCTAGCTTGCTGACTGAGCAATGCACCAACTGTATCTGTGTATATTAAAGATGTATGGATTTTTTAATCTTTATTAACATACCTGCCTTTTCCTTTCACCAGTCTAAGACATATGGATGCACTTGGCAAGGCCAAGCATTTTCCTTCACAATAGACTTTGCTTCGGGATTTACCTGTGTTGATGATAACACAAAGGTGAGGAAATACTAAGTGTTAGGCAGAAGTGTTGCTAAAAAGATAAAGTAAACACATTCCAGATTTAATTTGTGAGATAATGCTTCTGATGTGAATCACAAAATCAATTTCACACACTTAAAGCACACGATATTGGCGGTTCAGTATTGATGTGGATAGGGAACTGGCTGGCAGACAGGAAGCAAAGAGTAGGAGTAAACGGGTCCTTTTCAGAATGGCAGGCAGTGACAAGTGGGGTACCGCAAGGCTCAGTGCTGGGACCCCAGCTATTTACAATATATATTAATGATTTGGACGAGGGAATTGAATGCAACATCTCCAAGTTTGCGGATGACACGAAGCTGGGGGGCAGTGTTAGATGTGAGGAGGATGCTAGGAGGTTGCAAGGTGACTTGGATTTGGTTGGGTGAGTGGGCAGATGCATGGCAGATGCAGTATAATGTGGATAAATGTGAGGTTATCCTCTTTGGTGGCAAAAACAGGAAAGTAGACTATTATCTGAATGGTGGCCGATTAGGAAAAGGGGAGATGCAACGAGACCTGGGTGTCATGGTACACCAGTCATTGAAAGTAAGCATGCAGGTGCAGCAGGCAGTGAAGAAAGCGAATGGTATGTTGGCATTCATAGCAAAACGATTTGAGTATAGGAGGAGCGAGGTTCTACTGCAATTGTACAGAGTCTTGGTGAGACCACACCTGGAGTATTCCGTACAGTTTTGGTCTCCAAATCTGAGGAAAGACATTCTTGCCATAGAGGGAGTACAGAGAAGGTTCACCAGACTGATTCCTGGGATGTCAGGACTTTCATATGAAGAAAGACTGGATAGACTCGGCTTGTACTCGCTGGAATTTAGAAGATTGATGGGAGATCTTATAGAAACTTACAAAATTCTTAAGGGGTTGGACAGGCTAGATGCAGGAAGATTGTTCCCGATGTTGGGGAAGTCCAGTACAAGGGGTCACAGTTTAAGAATAAGGGGGAAATCTTTTAGGACCGAGATGAGAAAAACATTTTTCAGACAGAGAGTGGTGAATCTGTGGAATTCTCTGCCACAGAAGGTAGTTGAGGCCAGTTTGTTGGCTATATTTAAGAGGGAGTTAGATGTTGCCCTTGTGGATAATGGGATCAGGAGGTATGGAGAGAAGGCAAGTACAGGATACTGAGTTGGATGATCAGCCATGATCATATTGAATGGCGATGCACGCTCGAAGGGCCGAATGGCCTACTCCTGCACCTATTTTCTATGTTTCTATTCTGTTATGGAACATCTATAGCTCTTTAAATCAAGTGCTCAAAGCAGGAGCACTAGCTCACAAAGTTGAAGTTGCAGAGTAGAAAATCTGACAAGTCAATTTTCAAATTATATTGATTACAAATTGAAAATACTGCAGTATCAAAAAAAAATTAATATTAAGTTTTTCTGACAGATCAGTCATGATCACAATTGAGACTAATCATATTGTAAGAATTTTTGAAAGATCTTATTCAACTAATAATCAATCCCAGACACAAGAGTGAGCAGTTGGGAGCTGAAGAAAAGAGTCAAGGATACAGAAGGGGATTTGCAGCTGAGGCTCAGTAGGGGTTATTGGCTGTGGATGATGGTCTATAGTTGGAGGGGCTGGCACGGAAGGGAGGGAAGATGAGCTTAGGAATCAATATGAAACTTATGAATCAGTATGAAACATGCAACCAAGGATTTGCACTGTGTCGGCTGCTTGGAATCGATAAAGGATGGGTTCAGACAGGGTGGGAATTGGGTGCAATTTGAATTCCAGAGTAATGGTCGGGTGGATGATGGGGAAAGGGTTTGTCAGGAGACAGTCACAAGCAGGGAGGACTTGGGCATCAGATCACAGCAGAAGTGGGAGAGAAAGGAGAGGCTGGGACTGTTTCCCCCAGAGCGAAGGAGGCTGAGAAATGACCTTACAGAGATCTATACAATCATGAGGAGCAGAAGTACGGTGGGGTAGTCACCCTACTCCCAGGGTAGGTTAATATAAAACTATAGCGTGCTGGTTTAAGGTTAGAAGTGAAAGATTTAAAGGCAATCTGCAAGGCATGTTTTTCGCAACAGAAGCTGATGGATGTATGGAACCATCTGCAAGGGGCAGTGGTGGAGTCATCAACAGCCATTTGGACAGGTACATGGATAGGAGAGGTTCAGAGGGATAAATGTTTGTAAATGAAACAAGCTCAGGAAAACACTTTGGAGGGCATAGACGAGTTGGGCCAAAAGGCCACCTTCTATGCTGGGTAAGTTTGGCATGCATGCTATTTTGATGTGCAAATCCCAGACAATTCAAAATCACAACTAATTATGGTTAAAATCAATATTCTGTATACACAATTCATATTGTTTATTCCACATGTCGATAGATAAATAATGACATTCTAACTTACCTTGCAGGATATTGTCTGGAGATTCAAATTCTCACAGCTCAAAGGATCTTCTGATGATGGAAAAACATGCGTGAAATTATTGTTTCAGAAAACAGACACCAGACAGATTGACATGAAGGTACCTTCATTTTGTGCAATCAATGTAATTGGAATACCATTCATCACAGGAGAAATATTCTCTTAAATAGTTGCATGGCATGTGAATACTAAATGCCTGTAATGTATTGGAGATCAATTGCAAGTTCCAACCTGTAATATGCATTAAGGAAAGATTATCAAATGATTGTCCTGTTTTGTTTTGATATTTTCCTTCGAAATAACAAACAAGAGAAGTTTTATTTGCAAAGTTTATGGATTCTTTACATTTCTTGTAATCTCACCTTGAATGTTTTGTTAATTAATTGGCAGTTCTATAGATCAACAATTTTCAAAGCTGAGGGTGGTATTACTATCTTCACGGTTTCTTTTGAATTGTCCTCCATCTCAATGGTTCACAAGCAGCTCTTCAGCAACATTTTTTCTGAATTTACAACACTTATTTATATTCTGTCTCATAAACTTATGCAGCAGAGGAATTAAAATTTACGTTTGGAAACAATTATTCCTTTTGCAATTAATCTAATGACCATGTTAAGAATATGAAATGTAAACCAGCTCTGAAGTTCTTTCCTACACAAGAATCTCAAGGCCTTGTAACAGGAGCTTATGGAGGCCTCGAATAAGTGGTAGAAATGGCAGAGCACCTTAGTTTATAACCATCCTCCAGGCACCTCCTGCTCCATCTTTTTTTTTCTGCACATGCAGAGTACTGAGTCGTACTTGCCCCTGTGGGATAGCCTGAGCAGAAGAGAAAAAAAAGGAAAATGGCCTGAGAGTTAAACCCCACTTTAGTAAATACTTAACTCCATGATAGTTCTCAATACAATGCTAGTCAATATTAGACATTTTAATGTCTCATCATGTCTTGTGAAAATTAAATTTGAGTCAATACTTGAAGAACACATTTCTTGTTTTCAGCATTGTTAATTTTGTAAATGTAATCTTTTTTAATGTTTTGCAAGGCACATAATCGTAACACAGTACTGGGTGTAATAGATTGCAGAATTTTGAAGAATTTGTTCATATCTTATAAAAATATTCCAGCAGTTACTGCCACAACACGGATTACTTTAACCATCTACTCTCCTCCCAACTTGTCAGAAATTGTTCACACACACACAGCTTGTTACATCAATTACTTCTGCACCTGATGTATTGAGTAATGGGAGGCATGGTTGAGGTGCAAGCAAAAAATGCCTCCCTAGTCCTTCTGATTTATAACCTCTTCCAAGTCCTCCTGAACTTTAATTCCTCCCCAGCTCTACTGATCTGCAGCCAATCTTTTCTATCTTCATTCTACTCCCAGCTCTACTTTTTGTTAGAGATACTGTGCGGAAACAGGCCATTTGGCCCACTGAATCTTTGCCGACCAGCGATCCCCGTACACTAGCACTATCCTGCACACTACGGACAATTTCTGTCAAAGCCAATTACCCTATAAACGTGTACGTCTTAGGAGTGTGGGAGGAAAGTGGAGCACCCGGAGATAACCCACGCGGTCACAGAGAGAATGTACAAGCTCCGTACAGACAGTGCCCATAGTCGGGATTGAACTTGGGTCTCTGGCACTGTAAGGCAGTAAGCAACTCTACTGATGTGCCATCGTGCCGCCTCTCCTGATCTCCAACATTACCCCGTTTTACCGAAAAATATCCAATTAAATTTGTTACTAGTTCTGAAGATCACATTGTCAACACATACATTGAAATAAGGCAAAGATTTTTCTCTGCAATGTGGTATAATTGAAAATTGACTCTGGAATTTCCTCTCAGTTTATCTTTTGTTATACCATGTTATACCACCCACCCCCTTCACAGCTGCAGAGGAAGTGTCTGTACCTGTCAGATATGTAGTTTAGACTTTTCTGAATTGGAACACATGGTATTTCTCTCCCTTTAATAAGTATTAATCTTCTTTTATTGATCAGCATCAGAAAATAATTAGAGCTATTTGGAATTTCTATTACTTTTGATGCAGTTTGGTATCAGTGGACTTGTTGTGTGACCTAAACTGGATTTCAGTGTCTCAGTGTTTGCCCGGTTCAATCATAAGATAGGCAATAAGATAGTTTGAAGATTATAGAATTTAATCTTACTTCAGGACTTGACCTGAGGATAATCTTGTGCAAAGCATTGTGTACCAATCCAGTCGGATATCAAAGATATATAAAGACTAATGAGTTCTGTTAATCTGGCCAATTATTCCATGTTAAATACCAATCTTTTTTTGTTGTATTATTCATCCAAGGGATTGTGCGTCAATGGCTGAGGTAACATTTAATTGCTCATCCCCGGGTGTCCTTGAGAAAATGGTGGTGAGCTACCTTTCTGAACTACTGCAATTCTTGGATTATTTAAAAATGACGACAACTGACATGGAGGAACAGATTTTCAGATTTCCTGTTAGCTACTGTTAGTTAGGGGATTCTAGGATTTTTAACCAGTGATAATGAAGGAACGACAACATATTTCCAAGTCAGGATGCTGAGTGGCCTGGAGGGCAATTTCCAGATACATTTTTGCTCCCCTTGTCCTTCTAACTGGTAGAGGTCATGGGTTTTGAAGGTACTGCCTAAGAAATTCTGGTGAGTTGTTGAGATACATTCTGCAGATGGTACAACCACTGCTATTGTGTTCCGGTGATGGAGTGAGTGAATGGTTGTGGATTGGGCAGCTGGCAAGCAGGCTGCTATGTCCTGTGTGGTGTGTAGGAAAGAATTGCAGATGCTGGTTTAAATCAAAGGTAGACACAACATGTTGGAGTAACTCAGTGGGACAGGTAACATCTCTGGAGAGTAGGAATGGGTGACGTTTCAGGTCGAGACCCTTCTTCAGACTGATGGTGTCCTGTTTGTTGTTGAACCTCTTGAGTGTTATTGAAACTGCACTTATCCAGGCAAATTATGACTATTCCAATACATTCTTGACTTGAGACTTGCAGATGGTCAGGCTTTGGGGAATGAGGAGGTGAATTACTTGCCTCAACGTCTAGCCTCTAATTTCTCTTATTGCACATATGGCTACTGAAGTTTAGTTTCTGGTTAATGGTAACCCCCCTGGATATTGACAGTGAAGAATTTAGTGATGGTAATGCCATTGAATTTCAAGAGTTAAAGGTGGATTTTCTATTGTTGAATATCATCTGGCACTTGTGTGATGTGGATGTTATTTGCCATCTGATAGCCCAGGCATTTACATTGCTCAGGCTTTGTTGCATTTGGGTGTGAACTGCTCCATTATCTGAGGAGTCACAAATGATACTGAACATTGTGCAATCTACAGCAAACACCCCTACTTCTGAACCTGATTGATTGTAACCTTGTCATAAAGGAATCAACTGAGATGGATTATCCGGAGACACTGCCATGAGGAACTCCTGTGGAGATATCCCATGGCTCAGATCATTTACCACCAACCACCACAACCTGGATGCCGGGTGCGATTTCAACCAGTGCAGGGTTTCTCACCGATTCCCATTGACTCCAGTTCAGCTAGGATTCCTAAATGCCAGAACCCTAACAAATGCAACATTTTTGTCAAGGCCAGGTCCTCTCACATCACCTATGTTCTTTTGTCCATATTTGAACTGGGGCTTTAATGAGGCAAGAACTCAGTGACTTTGGCAGAACTTTGACAAAATGAGCTTCTGTGAACGGGTTATTAGTTCCTTCATCACCTGCCACAGACATACAGGCTGTTAATAGCAGTTTGGTGATCACTATATTTACCTAAATAACTGCACTGATTGGCCTTCATGAAGAATTTTGGGGCAGAACTGTGGCATGGGATGGCTCAGTGGCACAGCTGATAGAGCTCAGAGATCTCGGGTGCAGACTGTGTGGAGTTCTCGCTGTGACCACGTGGGCTTCTTTCAGGTGCTCCTGTTTCCTCCCACATTTAAAAGACATGTAGGTTTGCGGGTTGATTAACCTCTATAATTTGCCAGTAGTATGTAGATGGCTGGAGTGGATTGAGTGGAGTGTTTTCATGCTGCATATTTCAGTCAATCAAAAATAAGTTACTAATTATTTATGAGGTGCTTTGGCATGCCTTCAGAATTGATAAAACACTATAGTTCATTCATTCATGAAATTGCCAAATTATTGATGATTCTACCAATGAAAGGGAAATTATCCAAACTACTTTGATTATGGCTGAAATGCTCTTTATCTTTTATGTCACTGTAAATTTATGTACCTACCAAAAAATGATGCATGCTCTGACTGGTGGATGGAAAATATAAATTTTATTGTAATTGTGCGTATAAACCAATAATATGTTGGGTTTTTTTTTGCAGGAGCTAGAATTTGCTGACCTGACTGCAGTTTTGCATTGCATACACTCATTCATAGCAGCAAAGGTGGCAGCGGTGGATCCACTGTTTGTAGACAGCCAGAACGTTGCACGGAAGTATATGTACAGCAGCTAAAGACGGGATTTCAGCTGCTGGATATGTATCGTATTCTTTGTCATAAAGGAATCACTTTATGACCACATTATGACCACATCAAGCACATAATGGGAATGGAGCCCAAACAGGTCAGAGATGTGTTACACTCTGGCAAGAGATTATGTCAAATGGGTGATGTTGATTTACCTTTCCTGATATTTGGTTCCATTTAATGTAAATGGGAATCGTGAGAGGTGCATATCCGAATTGATAATATCCATTTTATTCTCTGACCCGATTTTAGCATTGCCCTTGTTTTGTTTTCAACAATTGAGGGTTAAAACATCTTCCTTCATATTGGAAGTCAATCACATTGTCAGTGTGTGCAGCACTGTTTTATTGTCACTTTTCAGCCTCCTGGTAGCATTTTGCAAAAATGGAAATGTAAACTCCAAAATATTCCACAATTCATAATTCGCACCAACAGGATACTTTGTAATTTGTGTTTATTTCCTTTTTTTATTGACAGCTGTGATTTTGATGTCATTGTTTTCTTTCAAAAGCACATTGAGTGCTCTTTCTAATATTTTTTCAGTGCTGATGAATTTAGAGTTATAGGATCAGTAACAATTCTTAAATTTTCAGTTAGCATAACAATGTACTTTTGCATTAACATAATTTGGAATTCCTCATCAAAAACATTAAAAGGGTGGTTTTTCTTATGAACAACAGCCAATTATTTTGTGCAGAAAAAAATACTTCTCTTAACAATTGTAGAAATACTGATTTATTGTAAGTTATCAGTCTGTACTCTATTTCCTACCAGATGAGATGGTAAATCTTTATATCAAAATGTGTGCTTCATGTTTGTTCATGCAGAACTCATTGAGGCTTGTGACAATCATCTGCTGAAATCTCCACAGTTACTGAGCAACTAAACGTACATCATGTGTGAATTAGATAATCTCATCAATAGGGACATTAGACATGTAAGGAAAGGCAAAATGCTGGAGTAAATCAACAGGTCAGGCAGCATCCCTGGAGAACATGGATATGCACCGTTTCGTGTCAGGACCCTTCTTTAGACTGATTGGAAGGATGGGAGGAAAGAAAGCTAAATGAGTGGAGGGGCAGGACAAAACATGGCAGGTCATAGGTGAACACACGTTAGGGTGGTTGATAGGCAGATGGTTGGACAAGGTCAGAGATGAACAAACACTAGGTATGAAACAAAAGGATTAGTGAGTTGCAAATTGTGTAGCATGATGTATGAATTGTTTAGTAATGTAGGTGGAGAGGGAACGAGGATTAATTGAGGAAAAGGGGGAAAAAAGGAAAAAACAAAGGTTTTGTAGAGGTTACCTACAGTTGGAGAATTCAATGTTCATACCATTAGATTGATAGACACCATATGAGGTGCTGTTCCTCCAGTTTTTATGATCTCACTCTGGCAATGGAGGAGGCCCAGGACAGAGGATTAGTCTAGGAAGTGGAGTTAAAATGGTTAGCAACGAGGTGTTCCTGCAGGTAAAGCACAAATGGTAATCAAAATGATCGGCAAGTCTTCGCTTGGTCTTACCAATGTCCAGGAAGCAACATTGGGATCTGCAGTTTCCTGTTTCTACTTATTGGATATGTGGACAGTTACTGATTAGAATATAGAAAATTAGTCAAAGAATGAACAGATTAAGTAAGGCAGCTGAATCTGTGCTAAGAATTGCAATGATTATCAAAGCGTAATTGGTTTGGAAGATTTGAAGATTTATTTTGTTATGCCATGACCACCATCAATTAATATTGATTGAGCTCAAGATTAATAGATCTTAGGTCATGATACCTATGTTTTAGGAGTTAGAAGAAACTGCAGTTGCTGAAATTTTTCACGAACAACGAAGTGCTGGAGGAACTCAGATGGTCAGGTAGCAACAGTGAGGGAATGAACAGACAATGTCACAGTTTAGCTCCCTTCTTCAGTTTGACTATGTTCTGATCCAGACTTGCTACCGCAGCCACATATATTTATTTCACAATTGTCGTTCACCACTATCTTGTCCCATGTGGTTTCCAGGTCCATTTACAGACTTTCTAGTTGAGATCCACCTGAATCCAAGGTACCAAAACTCCATCCACCACTTCTCATGACCGTTCTCCCTCCATGCCATATGTTTGACACTCTCAACAATGCCCTCACTTAGTCACTCTCGCAACTCTAGGCCTCACTCATCCAGACCGACCATGAACCTCAACTCCACTTCATCCTCAACCAGTTCCACACCTTCAATAAGTACTTATTTATCCTCATTTATCTGGCGTCCACCAAGAATTGCAAGCTCACCCTCCCCCTGACCGGGACGCCCACCGACACTACAGGATGCAACCACTCTCACGGCTGCCCCCTCCTCCCCAGTTCCACCTTTTTTTCAGTTTGAAGAAGGGTCTTGACCTGAAACATTGCCTTTCCATTCCCTCCAATGATGCTGCCTGACCTGCTGAGATACACATCCTCCTCTACCTTCCTGTCATAACTGAAAAACAACCCAATATTGACTATGCTTATTATAGACACAAAATACTAGAGTAACTCAGTGAGTGTCTGGAGAAAAAGAAAAGGTGATGTTTTGGGTCGGAACCCTTCTTCACAGTTTGCTTGGTATGAAGACATTTTTACCTATATTTCATTCCGAGCTGAGAAGCATCTAAAGAGTGCATGGACATCCATTTTTGATGAGTACAACAAGGAGACTGGCAAGCCCAGAGCTAGACTTATTTTTCATTTTTTTGATAATTACAAAAATATATTAAAATGGCACAGATGAAAATGTAATAGAAACTCATTGCTCTTAATAATCAAACTGGGAACATACAAGAAAGAGACACAAATTGCTAGAGTAACGCAGCCAGTCAGGCAGCATCTCTGGGGAAAATAGATAAATGATGTTTCGGGGCAGAACCCTTCTTCAGACTGGGGGCCTGGAAACTGAAAGTTAATAAAGAGTTGAAGGGCATGTGAGGTGTTTTGGATGTAGATGAGAGGGGAGTGGACAAGGGGGAATAGGATAGAATTGAGGTATGTGGAGATCAGTTGAGTGGGGCAGGAGCAGGCAGAAACAGTGGGTCTGCTACAGCAGGTAGACAAAAATGCTGGAGAAACTCAGCGGCATCTGAGGCAGCATCTATAGAGCGAAGGAAATAGGCAACGTTTCATCAGAATCTGCTGGAGCAGTTGTGTTTGTGGATTTTTTTCAGGAGGAGGGAGAAGCAGCCACGTGGGGTTGGGGGACGATGAAGGTGGAGGCTGTGGAGGACAGGTCGCCAGAGGTGATTAAATCAGAGATAGCCTGGTGCTCAACTGGTCATGGTTGGGGGATATGTTTGAGGAGGTGTCCTATAAAATCATAGTCCACATGCTAAAAGCTATAAAGATGCTTCTGTTTCTATGAAAGATTGATAGAATTCTGTCATGTGTGTCTGCCATTAAAGTTTTGAAAACAAGAATACCAGGCATATGTGTCAAAATAGTTGAACTAGCCCTTTCTCTAATTGAGGTATAAGCTGCAATCCCCTTGACAAATGCCTATCGTTAACAGTCCAGACGCAGTTAACAGACTGACAAAACAAACAATTAATGTTCAGACCTTTCAAATGACTTGAAATGAATTATTTGCAGCTGTTTATGTGTTACTGGTTTAAAAAAATCAATGATTTGATAACTGGCATCTGCTTATTGATTTTCTTTACATTAATGTGCTGCAAATTGGACTTTATTCATTAATCATAAATTCAAAAGTCAGATAGTCTTTGACATAAATTAAATGCAAATTGTGTTGGTGCACGCTGGTAATGATCAGGGTTGATGCAGATGCAAAAAATGTCAGGCATTTCATCTCACCTTAAAGCACTAAAAATTGAATCTGAATCTGAAAATCATGAGAAGTCTGTCCTTCACTTGACATTGGTATACAATTGTGGATATACGTTCATTTCCGAGTTGAAACAAGCTGTCATGCTCCCTCACCACTCACCAATAAAACTGTTTGGAACACATGGTAGAAGTTTGGCAGATTTATATTCCATTCCAAAATCTGCACTTTTCTGGCCCTATTCTCATCAGTGTCCAGAATCATGCAGCATTGATTTTTGTTGCCATCTACTGAAGTGAACCATATTTCTTTCAATGCAGCAACTGTGAGGCTATACTCTATTCAGTACAGAACACCAGGGTGAAATAAATTTTCCTTATTCGTGGACATAATTGTGATTTGAAATGGTCTCATCATCGATTATTAATCAATTTGATAAGGTTCTCACCAAAATAGTGTTTCTCTTGAACATTAGCAACATAAACTATTGTTCTGGAGCCATTCAATTTATAACATGAAACATTCTTTGATATAAAGCACAGTTCAAGTAATATTCCCATCCATTCAGCTTTGCAATTAAATAATGCCTAAGCATTTGGTGGTGAGTAAATTATTGTATTTACAATGTTTAATGTAATTTTCTACCAATTACTGTTCCATGATGACCTACTAATTGGAACTGTATTTCAAACCCCATTGATATGGCTTTTAAGAAGCTTTCGCCTCAAGGCTAGGAATTTCTTTGGAGTTGCTCGAGCTCCTTTATTTTAAATGGGCAGGGAAAGTATGATGTAGCAAGTAAACAAGGTTCACCCTTTTGTAAATGTCACAGCCTGTGATTATATAGCATGATTAGAATGCTCAATGGTCAATAGGACTGCAGATTGGAAATGGGTTGCAATGTTCAGCCGCTATCACAATGTGCATTTAGTGCATGTGAGTGAGGAGATATTTGCAACCCATTGTCTTTTTGTTGCATTATGGGGGATCCCTACCACCCCAGCAACGGTCGGTTCCAGCTGCTATGGTCAGGCAAACGCCTCCGCCGTCATGATGTGAAAACAGAAGGGATGAGACTGAGTTTCTTCCCACAGGCCATCAGGACTGTAAAATCCTAACTCACCAGGGACTAATTTACTGTACTAATTTACTGTTGTGTTGAGTCTCTTTTATTTATTTTTTTCTCACATGTAAATACTGATTCTGTTCTATTCTGTTCTGTTGTTTTTGCACATTCCACAGGCATTGTCACTTTCATTTCACTGCACATCTTGTATGTGTATGTGACAAATAAAGTTGACTTGACTTGACTTGAAATGCACTGTTCTTCTGCTATAATAATAGAGCAATACACCTTTTTTTTAATATAATTACATTTGTACCCACACCAAAACAATAATTCCAGGGCTTGGAGCTAATGTTTTGTGGCAAAACAAAATGCTCCAAGCACACTTGCCTTTGTCATCATTCTTGTCAAGAACAGCACGTCATAAAGCACTTGGGTAGATTACAACCTTATATGGACATGGTATTCACCAATTTCAAGTAATCCCCACCCCACCTCCCTTTTCCCTCACCCAAGCTCTCAGTGTGCCCTCATTTCTCCCACCATCCCAGTCACCCTACGCATCTCCCATCCCTAAGTTCCATATTTCCCTTAAATCCACTCTCTTTGCCCCTTTTGCAATGGGATGTGCAGGTACAATATATTGGCACTTGTAAATGACAAGGACATGTGGCAGGAGTAGAATTAGCGCTTTGACCAATCAAGTCTACTCCGCTATTCAATCGTGGCTGATCTATCTCTCCCACCTAACCCATTCATATTTTTAGAATTTTGTTTTGATTTTGTACTATACGTTTATTACATTAGGTTAATTGGTCATAAATTCAAAGCAGAAGAGTGTTATTGATTGAAAAAAATGTCGATAAATGTGGCTTAATTTTCATTGATTATGCCACCTGGCACCTCTTTATCTACAAAAAAGCATTGATTTAAACTATTATTATCGTACCCATGTAATAATTTAAGCATCTCTCAATCTCAAAAGTAAAAAATAGACCCGGTTTTAAATTAATAAATGTTTCCCCCCATATAGCTTTCCCCAAATCATCCAAGTTAGTCCAAAGATCCAGCAAACCCTGAGACTGACACCACTAAACATTTTGAAAGCCAAATTTTTACATATGGGACAATTAAATTCCTAGAAATATTTTGAACATTCAAGCATCATCATCATGGTCTAGTCCTCGTACTTGCCCATGGCCCAATAAAGATACTTGTTACTGCTTGTTGAGTTCAATTAAAGGGCCTTTGAAGTATTGATTAATTTTGTTTTATTTAAGTGCTACAAGTTTTTAAGTATAGATTTTATTTTTTGATTAATCTGAGTGTTTAACAGCAATTTAGCACAAATATGCTTCTGTTTAGATTGCGAACATTTTCACTTAGTTAAAACCAGTCTGAATAGGGAGATAATCATCCTGATTAGAATTTTGATTTAGTGTGATAAATCCATAGCTGAATCCAATTCATCCATTAAACTGTTTATGGATCACTGCAAATCATAGAAAACAAATTATTGTTGAAAAATTCCTTCTAAATCTTTGACTGATTACATTGATTCATAGTTGGTTAAATTTGGAATGGAGTTGAGGATTACATAGAGCTGGCACAGAGGAGGAGGTGAGGCCTAGGCAGATCAGGCATGTTCATATTGACTGGCGGTACACAAAATGCTGGAGAAACTCAGCGGGTGCACCAGCATCTATGGAGCGAAGGAGATAGGCAATGTTTCGGGCCAAAACCCTTCTCTTAAAAGCCTGCAAACTATAAACCAGTGAGCCTAACATCTGTGGTAGGCAGGTTAGTGAAAATTTAGGTCTGAGGGAAAATATGTATATGCATTTAGATAAACGGGCTGATTAGGGATATCCAGCATGAATTTGGACATGGGAGATTGTGTCTCACAAATCTGATTGAGTATTTTTGAAGATGTAACCCAAAAGGTTGATGAGGGCAGAGCTGTAGATGTTGTTAACATGGATTTCAGCAAGATAGACTACTCTGGAAGGTTAAATCGCATGGGTTCCAGGGAAAGTAAGCCAACTGGATAGAAAATCGGCTTCAGGGAAGCAAGCATGATGGTAGAAGGATGTATTCTGGACTGGAAGACTGTGACTAGTGTTGTGCCTCGGCACTCAGTGATGGGCCCATTGTTGTTTGTGGTTTATATCAACAATTTGGATGTGAATATACAAGGCAAGATTAGTAAATTTGCAGTTGACACTAAAGTGAGTGGAAATGTAGATAGCAAAGGTGGCTATCAAAGATTACAGCAGGATCTTGATCAGCTGGGCAAACTGGCTGAGGAATGATTAATAGAGTTTAATGTAACTAAGTGCAAGGGGTGTCACATTTTTGGAAGTTAAACCAGGGTAGGACATACACGGTGTCATACCAGGCCTCTTGAACATGTTGTAGAGCAGAGGGCTCTAAGAGTGCAGGTACATAGTTCTTTGAAAGTGGCAGCACAGGTAGATAGGGTGGTCAAGAAGACTTTCAGAACATTGACCTTCATCAGTTAGGGTATTGAGCATTGAGGTTGGAATGTTATGTTACAGTTGTACAAGACATTGGTGTGGCCACATTTGAAGTGGAGTGTTCAGTTTTGACCACCCTGCTGTAGGAAAGATGTTGCTAAGTTGGAAAGGGTGCAGAGAAGATTTACGAGGACATTACCAGGACATAAGGGCCTGAGCTCTTGGGAGAGGTTGTGCAAACTAGGACTTTATTCCTTGGAGTGCAGGACGATGTGGTGTGATCTTATTGAAGTGTATAAGATTATGAAGAGAATAGAGTAAATGCACAGAGTCTTTTACCTAGAGTAGGAGAATCAAGAACATGAGAACACGGCTTTAAGGTGAGAGGGAAAAAAGTTAATAGGAATCTCAGAAGCAAGTTTTTCACACAGTGGTGGTGGGTGAATCTGCTGCTACAAGAGGTAGTTGGGGCAGATACTATAACAACATTCATAAGACATTTGGACAGTTCATTAACCGTTCATGGAAGGTTTAGAGGGATATGCGCCAAACATGGCCAGGTTGGACTTGTGCAGATGGGGCAGCTTTGTTGGCAAGTTGGGCCAATTTCTATGCTGTATGACTCTAATAGGTTTTTTAAGGATTGAAAATTTTGTTTCACAGATTCAGTGGAATATCAGAACTTTGTTTTCAAATACATCTATAACTTGAATTTAAGGGTACAATTTTGAAATTTGCAGAGAATACAAAACCTGGAAGTATGGAAAAGAGTAATGGGAAAAGTAATTCATTTCAAGAGGATAAAATCAAGGTTTTTGGATTGGAAATGTAGGAAATAATAATAAACTAAATCTTATAGGAAGAATGAAAAGAGGCAATAAAAGCTAATATGTATAATTTTTAAAAGTTAATCACAAATCTTTGAAGTTGAAAGGTTAGATTAACAAAAACCTAATAAAGCAATTGTAATTTATTAGCCGAGTATGTTTTGCAACATACGAGGAATTTGATTTGTCATAATCATACCAAAAAAGCAACAAGAGACACAACTACATAAAAATTTAACATCAATATCCACCACAGCGGCTCCTCCACATGATGGAAGGCCTTTTTTCCCCACGGTCGGGGGAGTTGGGGCGATTGAAGCTCCCACATCCGGCGATCCAAGCTAAGACCAGGGATAGCGAGCTCCACAGGCTCCCGCGTTTGGAGCTCCGAGGTCGATCTCTGGCAAAAGGATCGACAGCTCCATGATGTTAAGTCCGCAGGCTCCCGCGGTTGGAGCTCCCAATGTCCCAGCAAGAGGCCGCCAGCTCCACGATGTTAGGGCGCAGTGCAGATGGAGATACAACATGGAAAAAGTCGCGTCTCTGTCGAGGAAAGAGATAAAAAAAGTTTCCTCCACCGCATAATACAAAACTAAAGATAAACTAAAACATACATTTTGCAACAAACTAAAAACACAAAGGGAAAATACGAGACAACCCTTTGGTGAGGCAGCCATCATATGGCGCCCCCTAAATTGTATGAGGTCCTGGTCCTTATAATTATGTGAATATAATTTAAAGGCTAGGAACATTTACAAAACCTATTCATATCACTGTTTACCCACAACTAGTGCATTGTGACAAATTATAAGTTTTTAAGTGTGTTTGGCTATGGTGAGCATGCTGAAAAGATTTACTAGAATGGACCCAAGAATGAAGAATCACTGGTGAACGGAAAATTGTAACAAGCTGTGGTGTTCTCCTTCAAGCCAGTAAAGAGAATTTTGAACAGAATTCAATCACAAAGGATAAAATTAGTTTATTGTTTTCAAAGTCTGGGTTCAGTAACCAGAGGGCACAGATTTAAGATGATTGGCAAAAGAAACAGGGAAGGCATGATGAAAAACCCTTTTCATGTAATGAATGGCTCAGATTTGGAAAGCACAGCCTGTTCGGCTGGAGTATACAGTTTCAGAATTGAATTGGATAAATCGTTGGAATAGATAAGAAGTTTCATGTATTTGGGGAAAAGTGAGCGGGGTGGGGGGGGGGGGGGGGGGGGGGGCAACTGAATTGTTCTAATGTATGGGTTCTAACTTGATGGTCCAAATAGTCAGTTCCGTATTATACTGTTTGAAGATACTGCTATTGAAATATTGTAAATACGCAAATGGATATTTTATCACTTTGTGCTAATACCCTTCTTTTTCAATATGTATGCTTGACAAACGACCATTAATTGAATCAATTTGGATAGAAATCTATGAAAGGCCCATAATCAGAAAGTGTGTACCCAAATATTCTAACTGAGTAATAGATTGATTTCTGTTTCACCGGAGAGGACCATGTATTATTCAGATCTATAAAGACTAATTTATATGGATGAGGCAGAAGAGTAGGAGCACAAATTATACAATACAATTTTGTTTTAAAGGTGTTGTATTAATTTTTGTCTGATGAAACGGAAAAATGTATGAACTAGCAGCAAGAGTAGAGAATACTTTCCTTGGGCTAATCCTGCAAGCTACAATATCATGGTAATTGGATTTACACTCCTTAATCAACTATTCTATTGTGGTCCAAATGTCTCTGAATCTCAGGACTTAAATTCCTTTGGAACTCAGCATCCACATCTGTCAGTAGAAGAGAATTCCAAAGGTTCACAACACTTTGAGGGAAGAAATTCCTCCATGCTGGATCTTCAATGGACAATATCTTATCCTGATCCCCTGTCCTCTGATTCACGGTTTTACCACCAGTGGAAACAATCTTACTCTTGTCACGGAATAAATCACCACATTCAAAAGGCCACATTTGTTTAGTTCCAGTAAGAATGTTAAGCAGCGGTTATTTTTTATTATTATGCTAGTAAGAATACATGCACACCTGAAGGCACCAGTCCCCGCTTTCTCAGCCATCAAATGGGCAATTAACCCAGTGATTCCAATAAATAGTATGTATGTGAGTGCTGCCTGTGGAGAAGCAGGCCATTGCTGCCCAGAGTTTCTGTAATATTGGTGAACACTAACAGTATAGCATAGTATTGTAGAGCTATATTCTGCATAGTTTCATTGGTAATGCACTGCAAAACTGAAGTCCCACACATTTGCTGCTCCTATGAAGTCCCGTGGTTCTAAAGAAGTAAAATATTACATTTAGACAGAAAAGAATGCTTCCATTAGTTGAATAATAAAATTAAATTATTGATTGGCAGGGAATTAATTTTGAATTTATCAAAATGAATGCTTGTGTTTTCAAGCAACAGCATTTATTTTTCATTGTTAACGCTCTGAGATTAGATTTTGCACTGTAATCTAAAACCAATGTTTATTTACTTTGGACTCAATAGGGTTTTGTTCTCCTCCATCTTTGAAGAATGCCCATTAAATTATCAAGAGTGTTAAATCGGTGCTAATCTCTGCAAAGTTTTGAACTGGAAGCTGCCTGAATTTTTCCATTAACATCTTTGAAACCGGTAGGGAGAGAGATTTCTCAGTCTACTCGATTGAAAGTGAAGTGAGAGTAAAAGGTGAAAAGATAATTGTCCCATTTCATTTCTTTTCAGTCCCTAGGATTTAACACTATTTTGAAATTCATGAAATTTTAATGATACACTCTAAAATAAAATCCTTTGCCAACTTTTCTGAGCCATTTGTGGCAAATCAGGTTGTTTCATTCTAAATTTATTCGACCATGGGGAAAGGTATTTTCCTTTGCAGTACTTCACTGCTTGCCTTTTTGTAACTAGATTTACAAATAAAGGTTATCGAGGCCAGATTAAATTCTTGAGAATCCAGGCCTTTAAAACATTGACATTGCCAATAGACCAAAGGAAATGGTTCTCCTGGGATGTAATTACATTGAGCTCCACTAAATTGTTCAACATGGTAGTAGGAAAATAGAAATTAGGATGTTAAAAACTCTCTACAATGTAATTCTTTAAACACCATAGTTAGAACAATTAAATACTGTTTTTAATCACATTTATCATCAGCCTCTCTGTCCTTGCAAACTATAATTCTATCTTAACTGTTGGGTTTTTTCCCAACCTTCTTAAATATGCAGAGCTCTTACAGATCAATGTCCTCCTATACAGCTCCCATTTTTAATGTGCTAACTTCCAAAGCACCTAAAGAAGCTTGCCCGAAGCCACCAGTGGTTATAGTGTATTATTCTGCCTTTTACTCCACTGTTCTTTTGCCCTTCAATATCATTCTTCTTCTATGTTTCTGTTTATTTCCAGCTCTTGCATCCGACCGTACTTGCTTTCACATTGAGCAATCAGGGTCAGAATATCTCCTTCAGTTAGTTATTTTCTACTGCTGAAGCCCCAGTGTATAAGCTCCAAAGAGCTTCCTTTATTCCACCATTTAACATAACATTATTTGAAGTTATCATTGATACGTTACTCAAAAAGCTTTCCCATCATTTCTTCTCCTAACCCCTCCAATCAATTAAACTGTTGGAGTGCAATATTGACCAGGATTATCTTAACATTTGGAAGACCAAACTCAATGGCCCAGGTCATCCTGGACCCAGCCCTCTGCCCAGAATCACCACCTATCCTTCCTACGATATGATACGATACGATAGAACTTTATTTATCCCAGGAGCGAAATTGATCTACATGTCTACAATTACCATTGCCGTTTGCGAGGTGTTTATCATTCTTGGAATTCCAGACTGGAGCAGGCAGGTGCAATGACCAAAATGCATTGGCAATCACGGATAAGGTTTGCAGGAGATCTGTAGATGCTGGTTTAAACTGAAGATAGGCACTAAATGTTGGAGTAACTCAACGGGACAGCAGCATCTGTGGAGAGAAGGAATGGGTGACATTTTAGGACAAGACCCTACTTCAGAAGAAGGGTCTTGACCTGAAACATCACCCATTCCTTCTCTGCAGCATTTTGTGTCGATATACAGTAGTAGGGCCTATTCCTGTGCTCTGTTATTCTATGTTCAATGTATTGCTATTTATATAATGGATTTGGCTTTCTTGTATGGCTACTTATTGAGCTGGTATGAATTTGTACTTGTCCTTAATTTGAATTTAAATATTAAATCCCCCTCCATTCTCGTTAGAATCAGAGAATCCTGTACCTTATCTTTAATCCAAGGCTTCTGATGCAGCTGGACTGCATTGAAGTAGCCATTTTACAACATTCTCACTTTGATATTTGCAAGGCTTAACTCAACTATTCATGCACTGGCCTCTAATGCTTCTTTAATTTTCTACGTTGCTCAATCTGTATAATGCAAATGTGACTAACCTCAACCTTATTATACAGTCGCTCAATGCACTCAACTTTGTTACTTCAGGCAGCTTCAACAGCGTGGAATATGTACTTTTGTGAATTATCAGTGTAATAACTTGCACTGCGCAAAGTATACGTGGAGGGCTCGGAAACATGTGTCTAGTTAATTTCGATACATGATCAAAAACTGATGGCAGGTATTTACAAATCCTGCTCTCCCCTTCTTCTTTCAAGAGATTTCTCAATATTTAAGTGTCATACAACATAGAAATAGTCATTTCAGGCCGCCTTGTTTATGCTAGAATCAAGAACACATCTATAACAACTTACAAGCACTTAGTTCTTAGCCTTTTTTTGCCTTGGCTTTTCAAGTCCTTGGCTGGATGCTTTTTAAATGTTGTGAGATTCTTTGCCTCCACTACACTCTCATGAAGCAAATTCAAAATACCAATACTCTCTAGGTGGGAAAAAAACTCTTCCTTGTACCTAAACCTCTTATTTCTTACTTTAAACATATGCCCTTAGTTCATAATCACCACTGCTAAATATTGTTTACCTAGTCAGTCATGATCACAATGAATGGCAGTGCTGGCTCGAAAGACAAAATGGCCTACTCCTGCACCTATTGTCTATTGTCTACACTTCTACCAGGTTGCCCCCCCGCCTTCTCTACTGCAAGGAAAATTCAGTCTATCCAATTTTTCCCCATAACTGAAACATTTAACCTCAGGTAACACACTGTTGAATTTCCTTTGTATCCTTGCCAGAGCAATTATGTTTGACCAAACTCTTTGCCATTCTTGTTATCTTTCGTTCTTTTTTTCACTGAGCTTCCAATCACTTTGGAATTCAGGCTAACAATCACAGCAGCATGTCAATATAAGTTATTCGTATTGTTGACACACTTGGAGAATGATGACGGACATATCTCACTTAAGACAGAAGTTATATTCACAGTAGGTACGGACTGATAATGGATGGTTGAAATTTCGCCCAGTTTTCTCTAGAAAATAATAAATGTTTTTGCCAGGTGTTTTCTAAATGGTAAACTTTAATAGATATATGTGCACATTGAGTTGCAATAACAACATTGGTAAATTACTGGACGATTATCAGTAAGTTTGCACTAATCATCAGATACCTGGGTTAGAATTCTGCTTCAACAGCTGGTGAATTTAAGTTAATTTAATTTTATGTGCTGTAAATAAAAAACCTCATGTTGGTTATGATGACCATGAAACTGTGGGATTGTTGTGAACACACACCTGCTTCATGTCCTTTTAGGAGGAAAACCTATTGTCTCATAACTCAAATCTCATCATCTCAAAACTTATTGTCTCATAACCTATAACTCAGCGGGCAGACAGCTTCTGACCCGCTGAATTACTCCAGCTTTTTGTGTCTATCTTCGGTTTAAACTAGCATCTGTAGTTGCTTCATACACAAACCTATTGTCTTTTCTTCGTCTGGCCAATATGTGATTCCAGACAAACATTGTTGAGTTATTCTTTAATAACACTCTGGCAAAAATCCCATTAAGCTACTTATCTCAAGTAGAAGTTAACAATGGTTAATAAATGCTGCCTTTGTCAACAAACTCCAGTTCCAAGAAATAAACAAGGAAAGTACGCTTGTTTGTGTTTCCTCTTTGCTGTTTTAGCAGATGTGTTAAATAATGTCACTGAAAGAGCAGTGTGAGTAATTTGTTAAATGTTCATATGTTTATACTGCTTTGCTTAAACCAATGTTTGAAAACAGTAAAATCTTTATTAATTCTCCCCAGGCTCCACAAAAATCTTTGTTCTACAACAAAATTTATACCGTGTATATTCTCAGTGAACCTGCTGCATTTTCAAGCTAATGCATAATGCGTGAGCCACTTTTCAGATTGGTACATGTTCTTTCTGACCTCCAAGTCTATTTCACTATAAATGTATTTATTTACTATTCTGTGATTATTTTAAGAAATGTTGGGCATCATTACATTATATTCAAAGCTGGGGAATTAATTGCTGCAGTTTATTCCCAGTATAGTGTTGTCATATATAATTTATTGCAGTTAATTTAAAATTAATCTCACTCTATTTTATGGGGAAAGTAAAGTAATATACAATTACGAGTTTTTAACCACTGATAATTTTTTTTTTAATACACAGTGTTTTCTGTGGAGATTGGAAATATTTGGTGGAAATTACAGGAGCATGGTTTAAATTAAAGCAATGCTTTTATAATTTAATTGTTACCTGAAATGCTCAATTTGATCTTTGAAATTGGACGACCCCAAGATTTAGTTTATAGTTATCTGATGTGAAATGTTTTACTCTGTTATAGAACAGACAGGACATAGAATAGTACAGCACAAGACCTGTGGCCCACAATGTCCACGATATGATTCATAAGTTTGCAAATGACATGTAAATTGGTAGAAGACAGGCACAAAAAGCTGTAGTACCTCAGCGGTTCTGGAGAAAAGGAATAGGTGACATTTCGGGTCAAGGCCCTTCGTCAGACACTCGACCCAGAACATCACCTATTCCTTTTCTCTGGAGATGCTGCCTGACCCGCTGAGTTACTCCAGCTTTTTGTGTCTCTTCAGTGTAAACCAGCATCTGCAATTCCTTCCTGTACAAAAATTTGTAGATTTGTGGATGGAAGTGAAGGATATACTGAAACATAGATTAGCTGGAAAATTGTGAAGAGTAGAGGCAGAACAAATTTAATCCAGACTAGTGTGAGGTAAACTTTTGAAGGTCAGGTAGCTCATGTGGAATAAATGGCACAAACGCCATTATATAATTATATAACTATAATTATAAGGATATATTGGATAGATCGGGTTTATTCTCAGGAGGGAGAAGGGAGGTTATACAGATGTTTACAACATTCTGAAATACATGTATGGGATAGATAGTCAGAATCTTTTCTTCTCAGGACAGTGAACTTTAGAACTATCAGACAGTCTTAAAATGAGAAAGGAGAAATTTAAAGGAGATATGAGGAACAGGTCTGTCACACCGAGGGTGATGAATATTTGAAATGAGCTGCAGGAGTAGGTGGTGGGGGCAAATACAGTTACAATATATAAAAGGAATTTGGACAGGTATTTGGTAAGGAAAGGTTCAAGGGATATGGGCCTAATGTGAAAAAATTAGATTATCCTGGACAGGCATGAATGAGATGGGACTAAAGGGCCCATTTTTTATGTTTTTAAGTTTCTATGATTCTACACCTCTAGAAATTTATGAAATCTTAAAATCCGACCAGAAAACCTGGTAACAAAAGTCTGTTTTCTAATAGTTCATAGGCAGTGAATAAATGGAATTTTATTTAAACTAAAACTGATAGATTATGTTACGTGACGTTATCAAAAAATATGGATCAAAAGAAGATAAATGGAGATGAGGTATAGATCAGCCACAGCAAATTGATCAATTGCAACAAACAGTCTATTCTCAATCCTATGATAGCTTTAAAAACAGTGCCTGAAAAGTCTCCCTTGCTCTGTAGAGCTAAACAGAGGGTAAAATTGTATCATCACCTTGCATCGCGCCTCTGAAATTCATTCTATTGAAGTCAATAGATTGAACTTCAGAGATAGAATACAATTCACAAACCTGAATTTATTGTGCTACCAAGGAAAATAAAATATTGGAATATACTGTAAGTAGATGTTTGTGGGATTGGACTGGAAAGTGGAATTGAGACCAACGGTCAGATCAGCCATATCAGAGGACAAAATAATCTTGAGGGATCATATGATGTACTCTTGTTCTTATGGTCTTACTTTCTTATGAACATTGAATATCTGGTTAAAGGCTTCTTATTCTGAGACTTGTGCTAGTCAGTAAAACAATACAGGTTTTTCATTAATTGAAAAGATCTGGAATCGATACCAGACCTAAATGTTTGGTACCTCCATTAAGAATTTCTTGGACCGTTCTCTCAAATGATTGTTCTCTCAAATGTTTGCTTTCAGGAGATCTGTTGAAAAAATATCATTCATTCCTCTGTCTGTGATTTCCATCGTGTTCTGAGAACCGATGAGGAAATTTCAGATACAGAACGCATGATGCTAAGTTTGTGATATCAGCTGTAATGGTTTAGCTCACTTAATATAATTTTATTTAATGGATTGCCAAGTTTAAAGTAAAGTTCCAGATGGTCAAATTGAGTTTTCAGGAATAACATCAGCATGCAAAATCGTCACTTAAATCTAATTTAAAAAAATTAAAAGAACAGTATAAATTCAAAGGTAGACAAATCAGACTACAACATTGATGTAAGTGATCATAAAATTATAGATCTAGTTGTTCACTGAGAGTGACCTTTCAGTACAGTCTACCCACATATTACAACAGTTTAGGTAGTGGGAATTTTTCTTACAGAATTTACAACTCACCACTAATAAAACTCAGATAAAAAACAAACATTTACATAGAATTTATGTAGAAAAATAACTAACCGATGACAAAATGCAAAACAATGAAACTTGTTAATGTTTGTCGAAGATCGTGTTGCAGAAAATCGTGATATGGATAGTTTTCCAGCAACACAACCGTCCACAAACAGCCGTGTACGTACTATTGCAAAGACACTGCAAATGGTAAGAGGTTATAGTTATATTAAGAAAGGTTGAACATCTTGAGGCTTGTTCCTGCAGATATGTAAGTGATGAATAAATGTCTTCAAAATAGTTGTGGAGATGCTTGTACTTGTGGAGAACACAACATTTAAGGCACTAAATGTGAGATAATAAAAGTGGGAGAAAGAATTTGAAGCTCATAGCTCCAAGGAGTGCCTGAGAGAAATATCATATATGCATTCATGCCAAATGGAGAGAAACAAATAGTAGAATATGCTTCAATGATTAAATGAAGAGAGATGAGATTAATCTCTATGGTCCATTAAAACCCAATGTAGAATGTTGAGCCAAGTGGCAGTTTCTGTGTCTGTGTTTGTTCATAAAATTTAGATAATGATAACATATCCAAGATAAACAGAAAAATGACTGACATCGGAAATCTGAACAATGGACAAGTGCTAGCAATTGTCCAGTGAGGTGGTCAGGTAGATTACTGTTCTGCTGGCCCTTTCTTATGAAAACTGATTTGGTGAAGGTTTGCAGTCAGAATATTATTGTTTTTGTTTCTGTCAGACATTGGTCACCTTCTGTGGGCTGCAAGAAAGATTATTAAATTTGGAAGCAATTCAACTATGCTATTCTTCCTTTTTAAAAGATCTCTTTCCTATGTGGGGTACATCATTTTCAAACATGTTGAAATGTTTCTTGTGTTCTGGATTTCTTTATCTTATAATGATAATGTAGATCATGCTAAAATTTTGTTGAGAAATTGGGATTGTTTGCATCTATTGATATGGGTTCCATAAGAGTCCTTAAAATCGCTAAATGGGGTCCACAACCTGTGTTCACATCTATGAAGTGCATTGACATGTGTATGTGACTGCAGAGCAGGACTGCAGAGGGGCTTCCTGAAGGAGCTCAGATAGATCATCTGGAAAGAGCAATGTTTGAATCATCTGTACTTTAGCCAGTTAACCTAACTGGAAATAGGCACAAAAAGCTGGAGTAACTCAGCGGGTCAGACAGCATCTCTGGAGAAAAGGAATAGCTGATGTTTCGGGTCAAGACCCTTCTTCAGACGTCCTTCGCTGCAGAGATGGGCATAGATATTTTTTATCCTGCCGATGATCTTCTGTGTGTCTATCCCTTTCCAGGATATTTCTAACAGCTCATGGTGCACTTGTTCATAATTGTGGAAAGGAGATTACTGTGACTCTTTACTCAAAGGGATTTAATGTATTTCAATCCCTTTGATGGAGACGCGGGGCACAGGGAGAGCATGACATCTCAAGGATCAGTGAGCTTTTCACAGCCCAGAGTCTCATTGTCCGCATACACATTGCTTTGCGGGTTCCGCTATTCAATCCTCCCCAATATCAAGCTAAAATTATCTGCAGCTCTCAGTCAAAGTGCAGCTGGTAGCTGAGAATAGACAGGAACCCTGCTGGACAATCCTGAAGGCAGACATTGAACTCCTTGTAGCATTGTACCCAAGTCTTTGTGTACTACCACCATTGTAGTTTAATCTCATTACCTACTAAATGCATGACTCCGGGGCTTCTAATCCCCTGCAGATGGAGGTCAGGTCTATTTAACACCTAACCCTAACCCTAACCCGTTCCATCAACTCGTCCAATTCAAATTCAAAAACTCTGAATTTGGAGTCCATTCTCTCCCAAATCATCCCATAATTCACTATTTCCTAAGTCACATTTATTTACCAAATGACACCCAGCACCTATTGCAGCCACAGAGCATCAATAATTTAAGAAATGTACTTTACCATAACCAATGCAAACTATTTTTAATGAGTGATAGCTCATTGCTGTAAATAATATTGGGCATCTGCTGGTGTCTCCAGCACAATTGATGTGATGATAATGATGGCTGGTAGCTGAAATGATTATGACAGCAGGCAGCTTTACAATCAATAGCCATGGATCTGGCACCCCCTATGCACTTTGTGTGGCTTTTAGATTCTATTCAGTTTATAGAATCACTGATAACATGAGACTTGATCCAGTAGGTTTACATTAATTTCGACTTGTGATTTTGCATTTAACTGTGCATTCAAAAACGTGGTGTTTCTGTAATGTAATCCTGAGCAACATTTTGGTTTAGACTTACTACAGCAAGAGTTAACTGCTTTGAACTGAACTTTGCATGAATCAAAGTAGGAGCATGTGCTTCACTTATTTGCCATGCTTTGCAGAATTTCATGAAACATCGCTGATCTGAAATAAGTAACTTTAGCAGTCAATTGACATCATGAAAATATCTCTCCTCAGTGTTGACAAATGCATGCTGAGCCTCTGTTTATTATATTTTGTAAACCCAGTAGTTGATGAGAATTACTGGAATATCTAAAGCACCCAACAGCAAGGTTTATCAGAAAAATTATATCTGCAGACATGAACGTAAGTTAGGAGATTTGCGTAATACAAGCATACAATCCAACCTTTTAGATCCATTGTAACAGCATAGCACTGTAAAAGCCTTCTCACTCACCTGCACTACTTGAGAAAGATTTTATACTTCTTTTTCTGCTGCATTGAGTAAATTTTTGTGCTTGTGGATAGCTCTAATTATGCACAATAATTTATGCCAATAAATAGTGAAATTATTTTCTGCACAAATCTTTGCTTGAATTAATGCAAACAGACCATGTTTTATGATGAAGTATTGAATATACAATCAAATTGTAAACTGTGACAAAGTTTGTTTATATTTGCTCCGTGTACGCAGTAATCTTTCATTGCTTGTAGTCTGAACAGTAACACAAAATATTGGAAGTTATTTTGAAGCATTCACTGCATATTATTCAGTGTACATTCATTGAAAATATATCTAAATTTTTACACACAGAAACTTTTATATAGTTCAGACTGTGTATGTATAATGTAAATTTGAAGAAGTAAAATCATTAGTTAATGGCTTGTACTTTTTTTGAAATTTGGAAACAGCTTTGATGCTTAAAAGAGAGCATTAATTTTGTACAATTTTTTTCCAATAAAATAAATTTTATAATAAAAGCCTGTCTCTGCGTTATTGATCAAATGAATATTTTAGCATCCGCGTGTGCCAGATTCATAGAATAATTCTGTTTGCAATGACAGTCTCCACAACCTTTGAGCTGTGTGATTTGGTAAACTATAATAGGCAAATTAACATCTGGCCTGTTGATTTACAAGTGTTTAATCGACGGCTAAAAGGCAAACTTTACCACGATATAGTACAATATGTGTAATTTGAAAATGCTATAACTATATTCACTCTGCTTTGGAAGAATATTGTTATTCCAAGTGGATTTCAGGAATTCGTTCATACACAAAGTCTAACTTTGGTGTAATGCAGCAATTGCTCTACATGGAATTTGCACCTGGTGCGTGCATTGAATATGAAGTTCCAGATTTTCTCCATCATTATCCAGAGACATGGAGATAATTTAAGATCTTCCCGCCTCTTGGGAGCCGCACTTCCCTTCATTGTGATGCAAAGTTAGCAAAGACTCTGGGTACAAGCTGCATTAGAGACATAACTCGTGCCAAGTGAATGGAGAAAGCACAGTGTTAAGGGCCTGTCCCACCAGCATGCGACTCCATTCGGTGAGCGCAACCAAACTGGAAGCGGGGGCCACGTGAAGGTTGCGTGATCCCCATACAGGGCCAGTCCCACCAGCATGCGCCTGCATGCAGCGAGCACGACCAAACCGGCAGCGGGGGCCACGTGGAGGTCGGGTGAGTGGCGCGACGTTGGAGCAAAGTTGGAGTGAAGTTCGCGGTAAGTTCGCAAGGACAGAGAGGGACACGGAGGCACACAGAGAGAGGGCCACAGAGGCACATATAGAGAGGGTCACGGAGCCACGTATAGAGAGGGTCACGGAGGCACATAGAGAGGGTCACGGTGGCACAGAGAGAGGGTCACGGAGGCACATATAGAGAGGGTCACGGAGGCACACATAGAGAGGGTCACGGAGGCACGACGGTCAGTTTTTCAGAGCCCCGCGCGATGTCGGGACCAGCTCTGCACAACTCCATACGGCTCCGGCGATTGAAGTGGGACCAGTCCCACGAGGCCGGACAGCTCAAGCGACCACGTTAGGTCGTGCTCACCGCATGGAATTGCATGCTGGTGGCACAGGCCCTTTAGTATTCAGCAAAAAACAGGAAGTTGTTATGTGCTTGGAGAAGCAGTTGCCCCAAAAGCAAAATCACAAATGAACAATCTGACCATTTACCTCACCGATGATATGGCATCTCACTGTTGTATTTCCTGACCTCAGGAAAGGTGCCTTTGGTTCAAAATTATTTTTAATGCAATATGACAACCTAAAGCATAATATAATTTTTAATGTTTACAGATACTGAGTTTGTCCGCTTCAGTTAATTTTAGTGGTATTTATTACCACTTGTGTTTCTAACATGGCTAACTACAACTCTTTCATAGTTGGTTGAAAATTGAGTTTCCCCAATGGCTCATAAATACAAAGAGACAAAAAGCTTCAGATTTAAATGATGTTTGGATTTGACTGTCACTGACAACTTGTGAAGTGGCTTTCAATAGAAGTAAAAAACATAGTCATCTGCAGCTTATTTTATCACGACCTCTTACATTTACTCTGACTTATTGTACAAGACGAGGGTGATTGATATGATGCAGACATCTTGAATATACACCAGCATTAATAAAATTCTCTAGGAGCTGAAAGAAATGCAAGACAGCAGTAAATAAAATGAAATAAGCTATTGATGGTTACCGTTCTATTTCTGAAACAGAGCACCGCGATATGATTATAAATCCATCATCCTTATTGGTTTTGACCTGGAACAAAATCTTGTTAACTTCTCAGGAATGATCCGGTTCAATGGAACAAAGCCAAAATGCTTGTTTGAATGTTTGTTCAAATGTGTTTCCTTGACAATTCAATGAAACTTCATTTGATGAGCGTGAGTGAGAACATCTAAGTTTGATCAAATGTATAATAGACCAAAATTAAACTTGATGGGTGGTAAAACCAACAAAAACAGACATCAAGATAAAGAAGGCAGCATATGTTGGAATTCAGGGAATGGAGAGTCAAGACGGCAGATAATGAAAAGATGATGGAACTCCAGCAATAGAATGTCGGAGATTTACAAGTCATCGGTCATGGGTACATAAAATAGTTTCAATTGAAGGGGATAGAAGCAAATGTATGCAACTATTTGTATGTAAACGAAATGGGACTTGCAAAAAACAGTTAGAATCTGGTACTGACTTGCAATAGAAACACTTTCAAATATTAAGAATTCAAATCATGTTGCAGCATTACAGACTCTCTTTTGTCCCTCTCAAACAATTAAGAGGTCTCAGTTTGATTCCAAGATAGAATATTAATTCTATTTGAAAAGCAGAAGATAGAGAATTAATTTCTTCCTCCAATATACTGATATCAAAACTGCATAAGCAACAGCATTCTCCTTAATACAACCTTAAAAAGCTCCAAGAAAAATAATGAAATTCCTAAGCGATTGTTTTTAAAACAACACTGTTCGTCTCTTATGTAATGTTCAAAAGTTCATAGAATCATAGAAATATAGAAAATAGGTGCAGGAGTAGGCCATTCGGCCCTTCGAGCCTGCACCGCCATTCAATATGATCATGGCTGATCATCCAGCTCAGTATCCCGTACCTGCCTTCTCTCCATACCCCCTGATCACCTCAGCCACAAGGGCCACATCTAACTCCCTCAAATCATAAGTGATAGGAGCAGAATTAGACCATTTGGCCCATCAAGTCTACTCCACCATTCAATCTTCTTACCTATCTTTCTCTCTCAACCCTATTCTCCCCATAACCCCCAACACCTTTACTAATCAAGAATTAGCTTGAATGCTGCATAATCGGTATGGGTAGAACTGCAAAATACCCAAGGGCAAAAAAACGTTTGTTGGAGTTGTATACAGACCACCAAACAGCATTAAGGAGGTTGGGGATAGCATCAAGCATGAAATTAGGGATGTGTGTAGCAAAGTTGCAGCAGTTATCACGGGTAACTTTAATCTACATATCGATTGGGCCAACCAAATTTGTAGCAACACTGAGGAGCAGCACTTGCTGGAATGTGTATGGGATGGGTTTTTTAAACCAACATGTAGAATGGGGGTGCCCAACCTTTTTTCGTCCCGCTTACCCCTGGCAACTTTAATAGCACATAACAATGTTATTTCACTTCTTCTTGTGTATGGCGTGCACAGCCTAAAGTTGTAAGACAACTTGTTCTGTTTGTGCACTCCAGGTTGATTCCATTCATCAAAACGGGATGGACCACGTGAAGTTTGCATTCTCCCACCCCTTACTTCACTTATTTATGAACAACTAATGATGAATAGATACCAGAAGCAAACAGTCAGTCAATTAGAAGAAATATGCACAAATCCAAAATTAACAAATTTACCCACTGGGTAGGTGAAATTTACCCCAGGTTGGGAACCCTTGATGTAGAAGAACCGACTAGAGGGCAGGCCATCCTAGACAGGGTATTGTGGAATTACAATCAGAGACAGGTGAATTTATAATCGAAAACAATGAAATGGCAGAACTGTTAAAGTACTTTGGTTCTGTCTTCACTAAGGAAGATACAAACAATCTCCCAGAAATACAAGGGTACCATGGATCTAGTGGGAGGGAGGAACTGAAGGGAATCCACATTAGTCAGAAAATATCGTTCGGTAAACTGTTGGGACTGAAAGCAGATAAATCCCCAGGGCCTGATAGCCTGCATCCCAGAGTACTCAAGGAGGTGGCCCAAGAAATCATGGATGCATTGGTGACCATTTTCCAATGTTCTCTCGACTCTGGATTAGATCCTGTGGACTGGAGGGTAGCCAATGTAACCCTACTTTTTAAGAAAGGAGGGAGAGAGAAAATGGGGAATTATAGACCAGTTAGCCTTACATCGGTAGTGAGGAAGATGCTTGAGTCGATTGTTAAATATGTTACAGCAGCGCATTTGGAAAACAGTGACAGGATTGGTCAAAGTCAGCATGGATTTATGAAGGGGAAATCATGCTTGACTAATATTCTGGAATTTTTTGAGGATGTAACAAGTAGAATGGGTAAGGGAGAGCCAGTGGAAGTGGTGTATCTGGACTTTCAAAAAGCGTCGACAACATCCCACATAAGAGATTAGTATGCAAAATTATTGACATGGATAGAGAACTGGTTGGCAGACAGGAAGCAAAGAGTAGGAATTAACGGGTCCTTTTCAGAATGACAGGCAGTGACCAGTGTGGTGCCCCAAGGCTGCGTGCTTCGAACCCAGTTATTTACAATATATTTTAACAATTTAGATGAGGGAATTAAATGTGACATCTTCAAGTTTGCGGATGACACAAAGCTGGGTGGCAGTGTGAGCCGCGATGAGGATGCTATGAGAATGCAGGGTGACTTGGACAGGTTGGGTCAGTGAGCAGATGCATGACAGATCGAGTATAACGTGGATAAATGTGAGGTTATCCACTTTGGTGGCAAGAACAGGAAGGCAGATTGTTATCTGAATGGTGTCAGATTAGGAAAAAGGGGAAGTGAAACGAAACTTGGGTGTGCTTGTACACCAGTCACTGAAAGTAAACATGCAGGTGCAGCATGCGGTGAAGAAAGCTAATGGCATGTTGGCCTTCATTGCGAGAGGATTTGAATTTAGGAGCAAGGAGGTCCTGCTGCAGTTGATCAGCACCCTGGTGAGACCATACCAGGAGTATTGTGGGCAATTTTGGTCTCCTAATTTGAGGAAGGACATTATTGCTATTGAGTGAGTGCAGCGTAGGTTCACCAAGTTAATTCCTGGGATGGCGGGACTGACATATAATAAAAGAATGGTTCGACTGGGCTTGTATTCACTGAAATCTAGAAGGATAAGAGGGATCTTATAGAAACATATAAAATTCTTAAAGGATTGGACAGGCTAGATGCAGGAAAAATGTTCCCGATGCTGGGGGAGTCCAGAACCAGGGGTCATAGTTTAAGAATAAGGGGTAGGCCATTTAGGACTGAGATGAGGAAAACCATCTTCACCCAGAGAGTTGTGAATCTATGGAATTCTCTGCCACAGAGGGCAATGGAGGCCAATTCACTGGATGATTTCAAGAGAACTCTTAGAGCTCAAGGAATCAAGGGATATGTGGGAAAAGCAGGAAAGGGATTTAGATGATCAGCCATGATCATATTGAATGGTGGTGCTGGCTCGAAAGGCCAAATGGCCTACTCCTGCACCTATTTTGCAATGTTTCTATGTTCTATGTTAATCAATGCTACTCTCCTTTTGAAACAGCAAATATTCAGGGTTGTATTCCTCCAGCAGTTCACACCATTTACCAAATTCTTGCATCAGAAAACAGCTTTCAAAGGTCATGCCAGAATGCAACCCAGCACTCATCATGAGCCAGTGAACAGGAACTTTACAACGCTTTGTAAATAGACTGAAATTAAGATAACCAGCATCTCTGTCTTCTATCCATCGAGTTGGTAGCTTTTGTCTCAGCACAAAATCATTTCTACCTACCGAATGGATGTAAATTGCTCACAACAAATGCCAAAACAATGATAAAGAATTTTACAATGCATACTACAGGATCCCTGAAAGATGAACCCTGTAAACCACAGTGGTTTCACATTGACTTGATAATACAATTTGCCATGTTAAACTCAAATCACAGTGCTGCGTCAGGTGGCATATGTGGAAGGAACGGGCAGACAGAAGAAGGGTTCCGATCCAAAACATTATCTGTCTATTCCCTTCCAAGGATCAATGGTTCCATGGTAACATTTGTCACAAGTAGCAAGGTACAGTGAAATTCAATTTTGTATACAGTTCAGTACAGGTATCGGTATACATAATCACCTAGATATATCTTAGATCAGCATCTCAGATACAGTACAAATGTATAGTAGTGGAATACGGAGACAGCTGCCTGACCAATAGAGTTAACCATATAATCATATAACAATTACAGCACGGAAACAGGCCATCTCGGCCCTTCAAGTCCGTGCCGAACAACTTTTTTCCCTTAGTCCCACCAGCCTGCACTCAGACCATAACCCCCCATACCCTTCTCATCCATATGCCTATCCAATTTATTTTTAAATGATACCAACGAATCTACCGCCACCACTTCCACTGGAAGCTCATTCCACACCGCTACCACTCTCTGAGTAAAGAAGTTCCTCAACAACTTTATTTGTCACATGTACTGAGGTACAGTGAAATTCTCCATGGGTCAGCTGGCATTTGGAAATGTAGGAACACTCACATTTTGTTCTCAGACTTCACATTTTGTTTTTTCAATAGACACTAACAATATTTTCAATAAACTTCACACTTCACATCTCATCCAAATTTGGAAATAAAGAGCCAGCGTTTTAGTTATCAGAAAAGTGAATATAATTTCCACAAACTACATGTTCAGTCTCCTTACAATGGCTGATTAAGCAGCTGTGTACATTCTTTCTATTCATCAAGTCAGAGTGTCAGAGTTATACAGTATGGAAACAGGCCCTTCAGCCCAACTTCCATACAACGACCATCATGCCCCATGTACACTAGTCCCATCAGCCTGTTTTTGGACCTAAATGTACCCTATCCATGTACCTGTCTAAATGTTTCTTAAACATTACGATAGTACCTGCCTTAACTACCTTAAACCTATGTCCTCTGGTTCCTGATTCCTCTACTCTGGGCAAAAGATTCTGTGCATTTATCTGCACCCGATCTATCCCTCTCATGATTTTGCACACATTATTTTTCATCTTTTGAACATTTATGGTTTGTTTTCCTTTACCCAGTAATGTTAATTTCCCTTTTAATGTCTTTTGTACACAGGCGAGGCTGACTAATTTCCTATTGATTCATGCTCCCTGCCTTAATCAATGAAGCAATTAGCTGTTTGCATCAGTACACACAGTGTAGGTGATCATAAGAATGAACAGCTCTAGCCAGCCAGCACATTTAAGTTACAATGTATATGTAACAATGTATTTAGAACATCTTTACTCACAATATTATTTGACAAACTGCTTGCCAGATATTCTGCACTGTTAATAAATGTGAAAACAAAAGTCATGTTATGTCTCAAATCTATTTGTAATTTAAACCAAGTATTACATTTTATTCATCATCATCCAGGGCTCGAGAGGTGCAGAATGTGGGAAGATGAAATAATTTGAATTTCATTCCACAATTATACTCAAAAAGGCCAAACATTCAATTACATCTCAAACTATAGAGTAAAACTGGACCATCACTTTACCTATTAGTTGCCCTGTTCAAAAGTGAAGGTTGAGTTCCACCCCATGCCTACTCCCCAACATGTCCCTTTCCACCGACATCCTTTTGTCTTGCTCCACATTTAATGCCTCTTACCTCCTCATCTCACAGTCTTTGCATCTTTGGCCTTGGTCCAACCATTTGGCACACAAACCCCTTCACCAGTTTGGCTTTGTCCCGCCACACCTCTCTACCAGCTTTCTCCTCCAACTACAATCAGGCTGAAGACAGATCCTGTCTTCCCAAAATGTCCTATCCACGTTCTCCGGAGGTGCTGACTGACCCACTGAGTTAGTCCAGCACTTTGTGACATTTGTTGTAAAGCAGAATTTGTGTTTCTAGTTAATTTCCCACGAGTTCAAACGCAAATCATATTGGTGATGCTGTTTGCCTAGAATGCTTCATTAAAACATAAAATCAGTAAAACGCACATAAAGTAAAGCAATAATATAATTTTAGTATATGTTTACCCCCACATGTGGATAGATTTCTGTCTTGCTTGTTAATGGTCTTCATTTCTTTCAATGACTGCAAATAATTGACTTTGCCCGGACATTTGCTAAATATCTCCACTTTTCTGCACTTTTCTAGTTCTGTCAACAGTCATTGGACAAAATATTAACTGTTTCTCTCCCTTTGGGTGTAGCTAGTCCTAGTGAGCTTTTACAAAATTACTTTTTATGTTACAATTTAATGTGTGTCTTATTATTAAACTATTTCCCACACAAAATGCTGCCATCATTATTCAGTCAGCCACTCTGTTGACAAAGTATTAAAATAAGAGTGTAACAGTTAAATTAGAGATCAAAGCCACCAGGGTTCTGTACTATTAATCTCGAGGCCACCTTCAAATCCCACCACTCTGAAGTGTAATCATTGTTCTATCGTTAGCAAACATTGAAGACATTTTAAATGCAGAAAGACTGTGCAAGCAGAGAAAGCACTGAAAAGATTGTTTGCTTGAATGAGAGAAACATATTGATCAGGACAGCAGGAGAATTCTCCTTCTCCTATTGTGCATTTCCGTGATTTGCTTGTGAAAAAGAAGGCTGAGAATCAATTTACTGTTTTGCAATCAAGCAAAAGAAATGAGGCTAGCCCATAACACACAAAAATCTGCTCACAAAACATCATAGCTTCGACAGTGTGGATATCTTCTATTCCAACACAACCATGATTCTGCAGCCACCAGTGCTATCCGAACAATGCAGTCGAATCAAATTGATCAATTTTGCCAGACCACTACAAACGGTAAAGATACTGGATCCTAATTCACATTTTAATCACCATTAAAAAAAAACAAATTAAAGATTCCATAGCCATAAGGGATTGAGGAAGGACATGAATTATCAAACACAACAAACAATAGATACAGGTTTAGGTTTATTTATTGTCATCTGTACCCAGGTACAGTGAAGTACTGTGTTCTGCATGTTATCCAAGCAAATCAGATAACACTATACATAAATACAAATCTAGCCTACTCAAATATATTAGGTAGAGCGAAGGGAAAGATACAAAGTGCAGAATATAGCTAACAACTAGAAATAGCGGTAGATTTACAGATAGAAAATAGATTTAAAAGAGCACAGCAATTGTATCAGATGACCGTAGATCCTCCTCTGGGACCAGCACACAAATATGTACAATGCTCCAATTCCATCTTCAACCAAACAAAAAGTATAGATAAGAGCAGGGTGATGTCGAACCCTTGTTTTTCCTTTCTGACCGTAAGTTTCTAGTTTTCATTGCAGCATTTGGCTGATTGGTAATTTGGTATATGACGTTACACTTTGAGCTAAGGAGTGCAGTTTCACACCAATAATCACCACCATGCTCAAAGTAATGCTCAAAAATCAATAAATTATCCTCAGGTATGTTTTTGCTGTGTGGTGAATATTCCTACTAACGACTTTATTTTTTTTTAGTTTGGTTTAGGGATACAGTGCAGAAACAGGCCCTTCGGCCCATCGAGTCTGCGCTGACCAGGGATCCATGCACACTAATGAGCCTGTATCACTTAGGCGACTTTTTAGGTGACTGCAGGAGAATATGCAGTCGCCACGTTTGCAGGTGGTTGCCGGGGAGTTGCCTTCATGGTCGTGAGGAGTTCCTGCATTCTGGGAACTAGTCAACTGGTCACGGCCTCATTATGTTCACCACAAATCTTTCAACATGTTGGCGACCAGAATGAAGCCGCCATGGAAAGTATGTGGGTCGCTAGGAAGTCCTAGTGGGTTGCCAGGTGGTCAAACGTTCTCATAGGTTGCAGTTGATGCTGACCGGTGAATTTAATTGGCTCATTGGGGAAAGAAAAGTAAGCAGTAGTTTTCAGAACCAAGGATAACGACCGGTAATGTTAAATGTCCATCAAGCATCACAGCCGTGTATCTCTAGCTTCTTAAAAGTTGTATCCACTCCTTCTCCCCACTGTCCCCCCTCTTTTAAAGGACTTACGTGACCCTTCCCGTACACTGTGCTTTCACCATCTTTTATTTATTTATTATTTTTATTATTTTTATTGGAAGCAATTGTACAAGAATAAAACATTCAGCATGTAAAATTATACAATTATTGTACAGCTTCAATTTTAACCTTTTCACGTGACAATGAGAGAAAAGTGAGAAAGAACAAGAGAGGAAAAAAGTGAAAAAATAGAACCCCTAGACTACCAAAGTAGTGTGGCCAAAGAATGAATAAATATATGAGAGGAGAAAAAAAAGTGGACATATACCTGCCCCTCCCCCCCCCCCCCCCTCCCCGGCCAACTCACCCAACCCAACCCATAGTTGGATTAAATCCAAATTTGTGTTGCACCATACTATCCTTGTAAGAATTCGGTAAAGGGTGTCCATGTCTTGAAAAATTTATCTGTTTTTTCTGCAAAGACAAGCCTAATATTTTCCAGATGTAGCATCTTGGACATGCTTGTAATCCACATCTTTACAGTCGAGACTAATGTGTGTTTCCAAAATTTAAGTATTCGTTTTTTTGCCGTTATCAGGCCATAAACTAAGGAAACGCCTTTGAAATAGTGTTAGCTCAGAACAAGCTTCTGAGGTACCTAGAGTGATCAGTTCAGTGTCGGGGTCCAATTTTATTTAAAGTGTTTTAGAAAAAAATTCAAAAATTCTTCTCCAAAAATTGTGTAACTTTATACAAGAGGCAAAGGAATGGGTTATAGTTGCTTCCTGAAGGAGATATTTATCACAAATAGAAACATTTGGGAAGATCTTATTCAGTTTAGACTTTGAATAATACTGTGCAGTATTTTAAATTGTATTACGAATGCCTAACGTTAAGAGAACAGTTGTGTATGTATAGAAAGCTTTCCTCCCATCTGTCTTTTAAAATTGTTAGGCCGAGTTCCTTCCCAAGCTCTTCTAATGACGATGGGGTTTGTATAGTTAAAAGGGTATTATAAAGGTATTATATTAAATTGTTTGAATCCGAGTTTCTATTCATGCATTCGTCTAGTATGTCTGGAACCATTGACAGTCTTGCATATGTGATTTTTGATAGTCTTATATTTGAAGATATTTAAAGTATTGGCTATCTTTCAGATGATATTTCTACTGTCATTCTTGAAATGAGAGGAGAGTCCCCATCTCATAAAGATCTCCAGTTTTTAAATTCCTAATCTTTCCCAATGTGTGAACGCCCACTCTAAAGTAGATGGCTTAATTGAGGGATTGTTGGCGATTGGTGAGAGCAGAGATAAATTTCTCAATTTAAGGGTTGAATTCACTTGTTTCCAGATTCGTAAGGTACTATGGACTATTGGGTTTTTCTCATATACTGATTTCTGCAGATTTATTGGAGAGAGAAGAATCATGCCTATATTAAATAATCTTCTCTCTCCATTATAGCCAGTTGTGGTGGCAGCTCACTCATGGCTGGTGGGCTGGCAGTTGACTCATGGCTATTCCTTGAAATTCCATTTTAAGCAGGGCACAAGGCCACCAAATTCAAGTGCAGTTTCTTACCACTTCAAGCAGGGTACAAGGCCACCACATTCAAGTGCAGTTTCATACCATTTCAAGCATGGTGCAAGGCCACTAAAGATTGAGTCGTGACCACTCCCTCCTCCATCTTGCAGAGACTGAGCCACACCCACACTTCTGGGTTTTATAGTCCCTCCCCCCCCCCTCCCACCAGAAGGGGCTTGGCCTTCATGGCATGATTAACAGGAGAGAGAATATCAACATTTTTAAACATTAATCACACTTTTATTTTTAATCGATTGGAAAAATCCTCGGCACCTGATGAGTGGAGGGGGAGTCTGAGTAAGATGGCCAAAACTCACAGCCGTACGTGGTAACATTTTTTCTAAAATCAATATAAAGCGCAAACAGGAAGTGGTCAAGATTAGACTTTTAATTATATAGAAGGAAAGGCAACTTTAATTAGGCAAGGCAACTTTAATTAGGCAAGGCAACACAACTTTAGCATTTCCAAACCAAAGGCAACACATCTTTAGCATTTCCAAACCAAAGGTGACACAGCTTTAGCATTTCCAAACTATATTTTCAAACCATATTAAGGACACTGACAGGTCAGTAAAACCACTCCCAGTTTAGTATACATGTGTTCAGTATTATTCACAGCTCGGTCTGAGAGACGTGACCCTCTCGCTCCCCCATCTTGCAGAGACTCACTGAGGCACTCAAAACGTCTGGGTTTTATAGTCCCTCCGGAAGGGGTGTGGCCTTCAGGAGAGAGAATCTCAACATATTTTAAACACTAATAACTCTTTTATTTTTCATCGATGGGAAATATCTTCTTGTCCTGTGCAGCGGAGGGGGACCCTGAATAAGATGACTAAAAATCACAGGTGTAAGTGGCAGCATTTTTTCTAAAATCAATATACAGAACAACAGAAAGTGGTCAAGATCAGACTTTTAGTAATATAGATTTTCTGATCTGTATTTAGCAGAGCTAATGCTCTATATGATCCCGGCTCTTTGAGATCTTTATCTTTTTTGGGTATCAGTGTAATTGTTGATTCGGCTAAAGTTTGTGGTAGCGTCTGTTCTTTAAATGCGTGTATATAAAGCACTTGTAAATGCAGGGAGATTAAATCATAACATTTTTTACAAAATTCATTACTAAACCCGTCTGGGCCTGGCGTTTCAGTGAATTAATAGTCTCTTCAATTTATTTTCTTGTGATCTGCACTCCTAATTCTTCACGTTCTGCCACGTTAAGCGACGGAAGGTTACTATTGTCGAGGAAATTTTAAATTTTTTGTCGTTTCTACTGACGTTTTAGATGTGTTGATAGAATTTTAAAAATCTTACGTTAATATCTTTAGGGAGTGTAAACAACTCACCTTTTGCTGATCTAATTTTTTGAATAGTATATTCTTTTTCCATTTTTCTCAACTGGTGTGCCAGAAGTTTATGTGGTTTGTCGCCGAATTCAAACTTTTTCTGTTTAGTAATTTCTAATTTGAAATAGCCTGATAAATCAAATTCTCTCTGCAAGAGTTAACTTGAATTTTAATACTGCCATCTTCTTATGTTCATCCACAGAAGGATCTATAGCATTTTCTGAATCCAACTGTTTGATCTGTTCTTCTAATTCCAGTTATTCCATCCTATTCTTTTTATTTTGATATGCTTGATATGAGATAATCGAACCTCTAATAAAAGCATTAAAAGATTCTCAGAATAACGAAGCCGAAATACCTGGTGTATCATTTGTCTCATAAAACAATTCCATCTGTTGCTTCAGGTAATGACAGCAAGCTGGGTCAGTTAATATTTGAGGATTAAATCTCCAAAACGTTTTTTATTGTACATTCCTTTTAGTTTTAGGGAGAAAGTTAGAGGAGAGTGATCGGAAATAATATTATGATATTTGGGATTTGTTGTAAAAGGTATTAATTTTGTGTCCTCCAGAAAATAATCAATACGTGTATACGTTTTATGCATGGCTGAATAGAGGAATATTCTCTTCCGGATGGATTCGCATACCTCCATACATCTGTTATATTTGTATTTTCTATGTATGTGTTTAGGAGTTCGCTAGATTTTGATTTTGATTTTGTATTATATCTCCTTTGTTGTGAGGATTTATCCAGATATTGATCCAGGACACAATTGAAGTCTCCTCCAATTATCAGATTTTGCTGGGTAGAATCTGAGATTATATTAATTATTTTATTAAAAAATTGTGGGTTATCAAAGTTGGGAGCATAGATGGGACATTACCATGGGACCATTGTAAGTGGGGTCAAATATATCTCCCTTGATACTATGATGTACCTACCCTCCTTATACAAACTTAAAGCACACGGTATTGGGGGTTCAGTATTGATGTGGATAGAGAACTGGCTAGCAGACAGGAGGCAAAGGGTAGGAGTAAACGGGTCCTTTTCAGAATGGCAGGCAGTGACTAGTGGGGTGCCGCAAGGCTCAGTGCTGGGACCCCAGCTATTTACAATATATATTAATGATTTGGACGAGGGAATTCAATGCAACATCTCCAAATTTGCAGATGATACCAAGCTGGGGGCTATAGTTAGGTGTGAGGAGGATGCTTGGAGGCTGCAGGGTGATTTGGATAGGCTGAGTGAATGGGCAGATGCATGGCAGATGCAGTACAATGTGGATAAATGTGAGGTTATCCACTTTGGTGGCAAAAACATGAGGGTAGACTATTATCTGAATGGTGGCAGATTAGGTAAGGGGGAGATGCAACGAGACCTGGGTGTCATGGTACACCAGTCATTGAAAGTAGGCATGCAGGTGCAGCAGGCAGTGAAGAAAGCAAATGGTATGTTAGCATTCATAGCGAAAGGATTTGAGTATAGGAGCAGGGAGGTTCTACTGCAGTTGTACAGGGTTTTGGTGAGGCCACACCTGGAGTACTGCGTACAGTTTTGGTCTCCAAATCTGAGGAAAGACATCCTTGCCATAGAGGGGGTACAGAGAAGATTCACCAGACTGATTCCTGGGATGTCAGGACTTTCATATGAGGAAAGATTGGATAGACTCGGTTTGTACTCGATGGAATTTAGAAGATTGAGGGGGGATCTTATAGAAACCTACAAAATTCTTAAGGGGTTGGACAAGCTAGATGCTGGAAGATTGTTCCCGATGTTGGGGGAGTCCAGAACAAGGGGTCACAGTCTAAGGATAAGGGGGAATTCCTTTAGGACCGAAATGAGGAAAACATTCTTTACACAGAGAGTGGTGAGTCTCTGGAATTCTCTGCCACAGAAGGTAGTTGAGGCCAGTTCATTGGCTATATTTAAGAGGGCGTTAGATGTGGCACTTGTGGCTAAAGGGATCAGGGGGTATGGAGAGAAGGCAGGTACGGGATACTGAGTTGGATGATCAGCCATGATCACATTGAATGGCGGTGCAGGCTCGAAGGGCCGAATGGCCTACTCCTGCACCTATTTTCTATGTTTCTATGTCTATATGCTATAGTGGCTTTATGTTTAAATGGTATACCTTTACGAATTATAATTGCAGTACTTCTAGCTTTGGAGAGAAAGGTGGAGTGATATAATTGGCCAATCCAGTTAGCCTTCAACATGTTATACGCTCGATCTTTGAGGTGCGTCTCCTGTAAAAATATTATATCAACATTCATCGATTTTAAATGGGCTAGAACCTATACCCCTTTTAATTGGCTCATCAGCGCCGCTAATATTCTAACTACAAAATGTAATTCCTCCAATTTTCTACAAAGGATCGTCTTGCATTAGAGCTTACATGGTTTCCCTTGTTTCAGATGGGGCAACACAATATTTAAAATCAATCTTTTGGTTACTGGGTGGGTGAGCCCAATTTCAAAGCCCTGCAGGTATATCCCGACAAAAAGTGCCTTACGAAAAGTAGAGAATGTCCTAAGTAGACAAGATAATTAAAACAAACATCAAAAGTCACAGCATTAAAAGGTACTGTGCTTGTAACTCATCCCCTGGTGGGATATTTCTTGTGAGCTTCCGTGGATGTTAATTTCAGTTAGCTCCGCCCCTTGCAGAGTAATACTAAAAAAAAGGGACTGAGCAACATATACTGTAACAAAGAAAAAACGGAGAACAATCCATAAATAATTTCATCTGAGAGAATTAGATTTCTTCTTATAGCATACATCTAAGTGGGTATTTACTAGTTAAATTTAAATTAGTATGTTGAATACATAGCCGGTTTAAAATCGTCAGGCTTAAAGGAATTAATTAGAACCTTCAGAAGTTCCGCAGGCAGAGTGAGATCTCTCTCTCTCCTCCCTTCTCAAACACCCATCAACAGCCCCACAGCTTCCCCAATCAATCTAATACTGTTTGTAAACATCCTCGCTTCTTACTACAACTTGCCTAATGTCTTTCTTCACTTACTTGACCCCTCTTTCTCTATTGACCTCTACCCTCATCCAGCTTACTCTCTTCTCTACTTGACTATCCTAACTTTCCCAGGTTGCCTTACTAATCCACACTAAATCCCCCTTCCAATAACATACTGTAATTCTCCTTGTCTCGCACTTCCTTCCTCTACACCCTGCCCCCCTAAATCTTAATTACCTTACCCCTCCTCTACCATCTCTCTAACATATTCCCTCTAGCACTGACCTGCCAGCTGCTGGGAATTCCAGCCCTTTTGTTCCGATAGTTAGTAACCACATTTTGGATATAAACAGATTCTTTAACTATTACCTAGATTTAGTAAATCTCATGACAATTGTATTAAATTAAAATAGATGGCTTAGTGCATTTGTTAGTATGTTATATAATTATTATAAGTTAAAATTGTTTATGCAGCTGAGTTGTTTATGTAGACCTTGATCAATCTCCCTGTGCGTCTCTAACGGATCCTCCTCTTTTTTCCACACATTCCATTTCTATCTCCGATAACTTAGTCTAGACTTAACCGCCTGTTAGCATGTCGGCCATCTTATACGAACATTTTTTCACATTTAAAAAAAAAACACATTATATCACTCTACCTCCTTATAATATACATATAAAAGGGGTAAATTAAACACACCATATAAGGAGGATAAGTAAAGAATAGCCCTGCTAGTAATCAGTTAAAGCCAATGCATTTTCATACAGAGCTATGCCAAATGTTACTTATGTTCTTGTCCTTTACTATATCCTTTGCTATGTCTTGCGCATATTTAAATGCATCTTCTGGGTCAGTGAAGAAACGCTCCAATTCTCTGTATGTGACCCTTAGTTTGGCTGGATACATTAGTCCATATTATAGTTCACATTGAAAGTAGGCATGCAGGTGCAGCAGGCAGTGAAGAAAGCGAATGGCATGTTAGCTTTCATAGCAAAAGGATTTGAGTATAGGACCAGGGGGGTTCTACTTCAGTTGTATAGCTTCTTGGTGAGACCACACCTGGAGTATTGCGTACAGTTCTGGTCTCCAAATCTGAGGAAGGACATTATTGCCATAGAAGGAGTGCAGAGAAGGTTCACCAGACTGATTCCTGGGATGTCAGGACTGTCTTATGAAGAAAGACTGGATAGACTCAGTTTATACTCTCTAGAATTTAGGAGATTGAGAGGGGATCTTATAGAAACTTACAAAGTTCTTAAGGGGTTGGACAGGCTAGATACAGGAAGATTGTTCCCGATGTTGGGGAGGTCCAGGACAAGGGGTCACAGCTTAAGGATAAGGGGGAAATCCTTTAGGACCGAGATATAACCATATAACCATATAACAATTACAGCACGGAAACAGGTCTTCTTGGCCCTTCCAGTCCGTGCCGAACATTTATTTTCCCCTAGTCCCATCTACCTGCACTCAGACCATACCCCTCCATTCCCTTCCCGTCCATATACCCATCCACTTTACTTTTAAATGTTAAAATCGATCCTGCCTCCACCACTTCTGCAGGAAGATCATTCCACACAGCCACCACTCTCTGTGTAAAGAACTTCCCCCTCATGTTACCCCTAAACTTCTGTCCCTTAATTCTCATGTCATGCCCTCTTGTTTGAATCTTCCCTACCCTCAATGGGAAAAGCTTATCTACGTCAACTCTGTCTATCCCTTTCATCATTTTAAAGACCTCAATCAAGACCACCCTTAACCTTTTGCGCTCCAAAGAATAAAAACCTAACTTGTTCAACCTTTCTCTGTAACTTAGTTGCTGGAACCCAGGCAACATTATAGTAAATCTCCTCTGTACTCTCTCTATTTTGTGGACATCCTTCCTATAATTAGGCGACCAAAATTGTACACCATACTCCAGAATTTGTCTTACCAATGCCATGTACAATTTTAACATTACTTCCCTTCTCCTATATTCAATGCTCTGATTTATAAAGGCCAGCACACCAAAAGCTTTCTTTACTACCCTATCTACATGCGATTCCACCTTCAGGGAACTATGCATAGTTATTCCTAGATCCCTCTGTTCCGCAGCATTCCTCAATTCCCTACCATTTACCATGTACGTCCTATTTTGATTTGTCCTGCCAAAATGTAGCACCTCACACTTATCAGCATTAAACTCCATCTGCCATCTTTCAGCCCACTCTTCCAAATGGCCCAAATCTCTCTGTAGACTTTGAAAATCTACTTCAGTATCCACAGCACCCCCTATCTTAGTATAATTTGCATACTTACTTATCCAATTTTCCACCCCATCATCTAGATCATTGATGTACATGACAAACAAAAAGATGAGAAGGACTTTTTTTCACACAGAGAGTGGTGGGTCTCTGGAACTCTCTGCCACAGAGGGTAGTTGAGGCCAGTTCATTGGCTATATTTAAGAGGGAGTTAGATGTGGCCCTTGTGGCTAAGGGGATCAGAGGGTATGGAGAGAAGGCAGGTACGGGATACTGAGTTGGATGATCAGCCATGATCATATTGAATGGTGGTGCAGGCTCGAAGGGCCGAATCGCCTACTCCTGCACCTAATTTCTATGTTTCTATGTCTATGTCTATAAGCCTGATATGTCTTTGAGGATAACACGCGACTTGGTGAAAAGTGCTCTCTTCCTTACAACATCTGCTGGATAGTCTCTGAAGATTCTTATGTTGTCTCCTACAAACATCAGGCTTCTTGCACTTGCAACTTTCATCATGATGTCTTCAAGAACAGGTGGGTGATGTAGTTTCAGGATAAGTTGTCTTGGTTGAGCTCCAGCTCCTGGTCGGGCTCTCTGAGCTCGATGTGCCCGGTCAATTTGGGGTCTCTCAGGCAGGTTAAATACCTGTTGGAGTAAATCGGCAGTAAAGTCCCGAGAATCTTTCCCATCTTCCTACGCTTCCTTCACCCCAACAATTCTTAGGTTTTGGCGTTTAGAACGACCTTCGAGATCTAGGCATTTTTCAGTCATTCTGGCCAATTGCCCAGAGACACGGTCGAGTTCTTTCTTCAGTCTTTGAGTTGTCTGAGAAATATCTGTAGTTGCAGCCTCCAGTTCTCTGATGGGGTCGTTGTGTTTTTTTGAGGTGAGAAGAATGGGTTCCAGCTTACTACTGATATCCTCTTCGACCCTTTTAATTTCTCCTTTCAAAGAGGAATTCACCTCCTCGATTCGAGCTTGTAGAGTGCCAATTTTTCCACAGGTTTCTGTTTTCCCAGCATTGAGTTGAACATCAAGTTTTGTTTCTAAGTTTCCAAGCTTTTCAGCCAGCACTTCTCTAAAGTATTTTACCATAGCCAGTCTTAGAGCTTGATCATGTTTTGTGCTTCCATAGTAGAAATAAGTCTTTCTTCCCCAGATTCTTGAAAAGTTTTTTCACCTTCCTCTTGTAGAATCTGCCTTCAAGTTCTGTATCTTCTCAGACGTGGAGTAGGAAGATTTATTTTGCAAGCCCGTCTTTTCATTTAAAATACTGGTATCCAGTCGGTATCGCATCGATTTCTGATGACGTCACTTACTGCCGGTAAGTGTTTTTCCTTCAGTCCGTTTTTATTTTTCATGTATTTTAACATGTTTTAACGCGTTTTTCGTAGCGGAGCTAAATGGAGCGCCTCTTACCGCTCCATGGCGCCACCGGAAGTCAGCTTTCACCATCTTAATTACAGCGCCAACCTTCCTGTTCAGACCACGCTCCCCCCGCTTGCCCTGTTCCCCGCCTGCATAACGGGTTGGTGAAGGAAGCGATGTGTGTTCCTCTAGTTCCTCGAGTTGAAAGTCGCCGGCAGTCACCTGAAAAATAGCCTAAGTGGGACAGGCCCATCATGCTATCCGACGCACACTAGGGACAATTTACAATTACAGCAAGCGAATTAGCCAACAAACCTGTACATCTTTGGAATATACTTCTTTGAATTAACTATGCCAGACTGTGTTTCTTTCTGCAGGCAAAGTCCTAGGGCTTAATTTTAATCAGAACTTGGCAATCTTATGTTTGTGGATTTCATCGGTTTTATTGTGAAGTGCCAATTTAAGATTACTGTGCATTACTCATAATTTATCACTTGTACCCAAGTGATGCCAATCCCATCCCCTTCTGATGATTTATTTCCAATCAAGCTGTTTCATTAAGTGTGCGGTTGTAACAATTTATTATGGCTGATGATTTTTTTCAACAGCCGTACAGATACAGTACCTGTGATTCCATCATCAAACCCCATTAAAGTGAACAAAGCAGCAAAGAAAGTAGCTGACATTTTTCAGATAGAAAAGCATTTTGTGGAACAGTATATAATAGGAATTGCCAATGGCGATGTTTTTTATTGAAGGCACAAGTGGCTTTTACAATTTTTAAAATAAAACCTTAAACATTGAATGTGTTGTTTAAAGGTCCTATTATATTTTGTTGTGATTTTAAATCTGTTTTAACAGAAAATAAGTGAAAGTAAGCATGCAGGTACAGCAGGCAGTGAAGAAAGCTGATGGCATGTTGGCCTTCAATGTGAGAGGATTTGAGTTTAGGAGCAAGGAGGTCCAACTGCAGTTATACAGAGCCCTGGTGAGACCGTACCTAGAGTATTGTGTGCAATTTTGGTCTCCTAATTAGAGGAAGGACATCATTGCTATTTAGGGAGTGCAGCATAGGTTCACCAGGTTAATTCCCGGGATGGCGAGACTGGCATATAATGAATGAATGAATGGGTCGACTAGGCTTGTATCCCCTGGAATTTAGGATGAGATGGGGTCATATAGAAACATCTCCAAATTTGCAGATGATACCAAGCTGGGGGGTATAGTTAGGTGTGAGGAGGATGCTTGGAGGCTGCAGGGTGATTTGGATAGGCTGAGTGAATGGGCAGATGCATGGCAGATGCAGTACAATGTGGATAAATGTGAGGTTATCCACTTTGGTGGCAAAAACATGAGGGTAGACTATTATCTGAATGGTGGCAGATTAGGTAAGGGGGAGATGCAACGAGACCTGGGTGTCATGGTACACCAGTCATTGAAAGTAGGCATGCAGGTGCAGCAGGCAGTGAAGAAAGCAAATGGTATGTTAGCATTCATAGCGAAAGGATTTGAGTATAGGAGCAGGGAGGTTCTACTGCAGTTGTACAGGGTTTTGGTGAGGCCACACCTGGAGTACTGCGTACAGTTTTGGTCTCCAAATCTGAGGAAAGACATCCTTGCCATAGAGGGGGTACAGAGAAGATTCACCAGACTGATTCCTGGGATGTCAGGACTTTCATATGAGGAAAGATTGGATAGACTCGGTTTGTACTCGATGGAATTTAGAAGATTGAGGGGGGATCTTATAGAAACCTACAAAATTCTTAAGGGGTTGGACAAGCTAGATGCTGGAAGATTGTTCCCGATGTTGGGGGAGTCCAGAACAAGGGGTCACAGTCTAAGGATAAGGGGGAATTCCTTTAGAACCGAAATGAGGAAAACATTCTTTACACAGAGAGTGGTGAGTCTCTGGAATTCTCTGCCACAGAAGGTAGTTGAGGCCAGTTCATTGGCTATATTTAAGAGGGCGTTAGATGTGGCACTTGTGGCTAAAGGGATCAGGGGGTATGGAGAGAAGGCAGGTACGGGATACTGAGTTGGATGATCAGCCATGATCACATTGAATGGCGGTGCAGGCTCGAAGGGCCGAATGGCCTACTCCTGCACCTATTTTCTATGTTTCTATGTTTCTATATACAATTCTTAAGAATTGGACAGGCTAAATGAAGGAAAAATGTTTCCAATGTTGGGGGAGTCCAGAACCAGGAGTCACAGTTTAAGAATAAGGGTAGGCCATTTAGGACTGTAATGAAGAAAAACTTCTTCACCCAGAGTAGTGAATCTGTGGAATTCTCTGTCACAGAAGGCAGTGGAGGCCAATTTACTGGATGTTTTCAAGAGAGAGTTAGATTTAGCTCAGGGCTAAAGGAATCAAGGGATATGGAGAAAATGCAGGAACGGGGTACTGATTTTAGATGATCACCCATGAACACATTGAATGGTGGAGCTGGCTCGAAGGACCAAATGGCCTACTCCTGCACCTATTTTTCTAAGTTTCTATGCTTCTAAAATCTCTTGCATTAAAAAAGGTACGAATTGGCCTTTAAAAAGTACTCTTCATGTTTAACTGTATTTTTAAATATTTAATAAATTAATAATCACAAACTCATGGAGAAACCCATAGTCTTTAGTGCGACCAAAGCTATCCACACAATTTCATAGCTGAGGTTAGTGTTGGGTAGTATTCAAGACCCTGATAGTGTTGAGAAGAAGCTATTCGTGAACGTGGTGGTCATGGATTCTATACCTTTCCTCTCCATTGTAGGAGTGAAATGAGAATGTGGCCAGGCTGATAGAAACATGGACATAGAAACATAGAAAATAGGTGCAGGAATAGGCCATTCTGCCCTTCGAGCCTGCACCGCCATTCAATATGATCATGGCTGATCATCCAACTCAGTATCATGTACCTGCCTTCTCTCCATACCCCTGTTCCCTTTAGCCACAAGGGCCACATCTAACTCCCTCTTAAATATAGCCAATGAACTGGCCTCAACTACCTTCTGTGGCAGAGAATTCCAGAGACTCACCACTCTTTGTGTGAAAAATGTTTTCCTCATCTCAGTCCTAAAGGAATGCCCCCTTATCCTTAGACTCTGACCCCTTGTTCTGGACCTCCCCAACATCGGGAACAATCTTCCTGCATCTAGCCTATCCAACCCCTTAAGAATGTTGTAAGTTTCTATAAGATCCCCCCTCAGTCTTCTAAATTCTAGCGAGTACAATCCAAGTCTATCCAGTCTTTCCAAATATGAAAGTCCTGACATCCCATGAATCAGACTTGTGAACCTTCTCTGTACCCCCTCTATGGCAAGAATGTTTTTTCTCAGATTTGGAAACCAAAACGGTACGCAATATTCCAGGTGTGGTCTCACCAAAACCCTGTACAACTGCAGTAGAACCTCCCTGCTCCTATACTCAAATCCTTTTGCTATGAATGCTAACATACCATTTGCTTTCTTCACCATTTGCTTTGCTTGCTCCTGCTGCACCTGCATGCCTACTTTCAATGATTGGTGTACCATGACACCCAGGTCTTGTTGCATCTTCCCTTTTCCTAATTTGCCACCATTCAGATAATAGTCTACCCTCCTGTTTTTGCCACCAAAGTGGATAACCCCACATTTATCCACATTATACTGCATCTACCATTCATTTGCCCACTCACCCAGCCTATCCTAGTCACCTTGCAGCCTCCTAGCATCCTCCTCACACCTAACAGTACCCCCCAGCTTAGTGTCATCTGCAAACTTGGAGATGTTGCATTCAATTCCCTCGTCCAAATCATTAATATATATTGTAAATAGCTGGGGTCCCAGCACTGAGCCTTGCGGTACGCCACTAGTCACTTCCTGCCATTCTGAAAAGGACCCATTTACTCCTACCCTTTGCTTCCTGTCTGCCAGCCAGTTCTCTATCCACATCAATACTAAACCCCCAATACCATGTTCTTTAAGTTTGTATACTAATCTCTTATGTGGGACCTTGTCGAAAGCCTTCTGAAAGTCTAGATATAACACATCCACTGGTTCTCCCGTATCCACTCTGCTAGTTACATCCTCGAAAAATTCTATATGATTCGTTAGACATGATTTACCTTGCGTAAATCCATGCTGACTTTGTCTAATGATTTCACCACTTTCCAAATGTACTGCTATCCCATCTTTAATAACTGACTCTAGCAGTTTCCCCACTACTGATATTAGACTAACTGGTCTGTAATTCCCCATTTTCTCTCTCCCTCCTTTTTTAAAAAGTGGGGTTACATTAGCTACCCTCCAATCCTCAGGAACTACTCCAGAATCTAAGGAGTTTTGAAAAATTATCACTAATGCATCCACTATTTCTGTGGCTACTTCCTTGAGTACTCTGGGATGCAGACTATCTGGCCCTGGGGATTTATCGGCCTTTAATCCATTCAATTTACCCAACACCACTTCCCGGCTAACATGGATTTCACTCAGTTCCTCCACCTTATTTGACCCCCGGTCCCCTGCTATTTCCGGCAGATTATTTATGACTTCCTTAGTGAAGACAGAACCAAAGTAGTTATTCAATTGGTCTGCCATGTCCTTGTTCCCCATGATTAATTCATCTGTTTCTGACTGCAAGGGACCTACATTTGTTTTAACTAATCTCTTTCTTTTCACATATCTGTAAAGATTTTGCAGTCAGTTTTTATGTTCCCTGCCAGTTTTCTTTCATAATCTATCTTCCCTTTCCTAATTAAGCCCTTTGTCCTCCTCTGCAGGACCCTGAAGTTCTCCCAGTTCCCTCATTGGCTGCTTTTTCCGGCAAATTTGTATGCTTCATCTTTTGTTTTTATACTATCCCTGATTTCCCTTGTTATCCATGGATGCACTACCTTCCCTGATTTATTCTTTTGCCAAACTGGGATGAACAATTGTTGTAGTTCATTCATGCAGTCTTTAAATACCTTCCATTGCACATCCACTGTCAACCCTTTAAGAATCACTTGCCAGTCTATCTTGACCAATTCATGTCTCATACGTTCAAAGTTACCTTTGTTTAAGTTCAGAACCCTTGTTTCTGACTTAATTATGTCACTCTCCATCCTAATGAAGAACTCAACCATATTATGGTCACTCTTGCCCAACGGGCCATGCACAACAAGACTGCAAACTAACCCTTCCTCATTCCGCAATACCCAGTCTAGAATAGCCTGCTCTCTCGTTGGTTCCTCTACATGTTGGTTTAGAAAACTATCCCGCATACATTCCAAGAAATCCTCTTCCTCAGCACCCCTGCCCATTTGATTCACCCAATCTATATGTAGATTGAAGTCACCCATTATAACAGTTTTACCCTTGTTGCACGCATTTATAATTTCCTGTTTGATGCCATCCCCAACTCCACTACTACTTTTAGGTGGCCTGTACACAACTCCCACTAGCGTTTTCTGCCCCTTAGAGTTTCGCAGCTCTACCCATCTCGATTCCACATCCTCTGAGCTAATGTCCTTCTTTTCTATTGTGTTAATCTCCTCTCTCACCAGCCATGCTACCCACCTCCCTTTCCTTTCTCTCTATCCCTCCTGAATATTGAATATCCCTGGATGTTCAGCTCCCAGCCTTGGTCCCCCTGGAGCCACGTCTCCATGATCCCAACTATAGCATAGTCATTAATAGCTATCTGCACATTCAACTCGTCCACCTTATTATGGATGCTCCGTGCATTGAGACACAAAGCCTTCAGGCTTATTTTTACAACACTCTTACTCCTTATACAATGATGTTGACAAGTGGCCTCTTGTGATTTTTGCCCTGGAAACCCACCACCTCTTATTCGCTGTTTATTATTTTTTTCTTCTTCCCCCACTACATGTTGGGTCTGAGTGCTTCCCTTCTCTGCCTCAGACCCTGTCTACTGGCTTTCTCTATTTGAGTCCCTCCCCGCAACCATTCTAGTTTAAAGTCCCCCCGGTAGCCTTTGCAAATTTCCCAGCCAGGATACTGGTCTCCCTCGGGTTCAAGTGCAACCCGTCCTTTTTATATAGGTCACTCCTTCCCCAAAAGAGGTTCCATTGATCCAGAAATTTGAATCCCTGCCCTCTGCACCAGTCCTTCAGCCAGGCATTTATCCTCCACCTTGCTCCATTCTTACTCTCGCTGTCGCGTGGCACAGGAAGTAATCCTGAGATTGTTATCTTTGCGGTTCTTTTCCTTAACTCTCTTCCTAACTCCCCAAATTCTCCTTTCAGGATCTCTTCTCTTTTCTTACCTATGTAATTGGTACCAATATGTACCACGACATCAGGCTCCTCTCCCTCCTTTTTCAGGATATCTTGGACACGTTCAGACACATCCCGGACCCTGGCACCAGGGAGGCAAAGTACCATCCGGGTCTCCAGACTGCATCCACAGAATCACCAATCTGTCCCCCTAACTATAGAGTCCCCTATTACTAATGCCCTCCTCTTCTTTTCCTTACCCTTCTGAGCAACAGGGCTGGTGACTGTACCGCAGGCCAGGTTGCTGTTGCTAACCCCAGGTAGGCTGTCGCCCCCAACAGCACTCAAAGAGGAGTACTTATTTCCAAGGTGTAGAACCACTGGTGTACTCTCTAGTGCCCACCTCTGCCCCTTGCCTCTCCTAACCGTGACCCACGTGTCTGCCTCCTGTGGTTTTGGAGAGACTACTTCCCTGTAACTCCTCCCTATGACCTCCTCACTCTCCCTGACCAGACGGAGGTCATCGAGCTGCTGCTCCAGGTTCCTAACACACTCCTTTAGGAGCCCCATCTCGACGCACCTGGCGCAGATGTGGACGTCTGGAGGGCTACCCGACTCCATGACCTCCCACATCTGAAAACCAGAACAGTAAGCTGCCCTGGCACTCATACTCCCCTTACCCTAGATACAACACAAATACAATATACAATATAAAAATACAATACAAAATACAAAGTACAGTACACTACAAACTGCTGGAATCTGACTGCCAATCAGCTGCGTACTCAAATTCACCAATCAGCGGCTTCCTCAAGCCCAGTTAATTGAATGGAACATTACGGATTTAAAACGTTACGGATTTTCCTTAAGCTTACCGCTCGGACGTCGCTCCTTCCTCACCAATGGCTCCTGGGCCTCTGTGAAAACTCTGATGTGGGTCTTTGATGATATAGGCTGCCTTTTTGAGGCAGTACTTTCTATAAATCCCTTCAATGGTGGGGATGTCAGTGCCTGTGGTGGACTGGGCAGTGTCTACCACTCTCTGTAATCTCCTTCATTCCTGGGTCTTCCAGTTGTTAAACCAGGCTGTAATGCAACCAGTCTATATGCTCTCTACCTGTAGAATTCAAGACAGGATTAATCGACAGACAGAATCTCCTGAATCATCGAAGGAAATAGGGGTGTTGATGGGCTTTCTTTCTGTTTGCATCGCCATGCTGGGCCCAGGACAGATGTTCAGAGATGTGCACACCCAGGAACTTGAAGTTGTTGACCCTCTCCACCAATGACCCATCGACGAATGCTTGGCTTTCCCCATCTGAAGTCACCAATCAGCCCCTAGGTCTTGCTGACATTGAGAGCAAGGTTGTTGTTCTGGAAGCAACCAGTGAAATTATCAATCTCCCACCTGTACTCATTACCCATAATTCTATATTGACAGTGGTGTCATTAAGGAATTTAAGGATGGTGTTTGAATGGCATCTGGCTACACAGTCAAGGGGCGAGAGTGAGTAAAGCAAGGGACTCAGAACATACTCTCGAAGTGTCCCTGCACAGATGGTTATTGAAGAAGAAGTTTGTACTCATTGTGGTCTGGTGATGATGAAGAAGTCAAGTGTCCAGTTGCACAAAGACTCAGTGTCTGTCACTCATCTCTTTCAATCACCTATTTCATTCCTTCAGAATAGGCAGTGCTCTGGTGAAAACTACAGGAAGGCAAATTATTGTTCAAACAATTTCAACGTAAAGGTTCTCCTTGTGTTAACCTTACATTTTCCCATGTCTTATTGAGATGTTATCACAACATATCTTGAAAACTTCTGTCAGGCTCCCTATTATCTTCCCAGTCTACAGAAGCAAAGCCAGAGATTTCCAGCTGTACGCATGTATAAAGCAGTTGAACTCACAGCTGAGTTTACTTATGGTTAAGGTTTGTTCGATCAATAAATACCAGTGTCTGTGGAATCTGGAGGCAGGCAATTTACAACAGGGTATCTATCATCGTCAAAAACAGAACCTCTGTAAACCAGCGGAGATTAGCAACCTGCTGAAATCATCCAACGTGCTCCACATAGAAGGCAAAACACAAACAAACTTAAAGAATCAGCCTGGAACAAAATTCAATCACACCATTATTCTTCTCCCTAAAATCCACATCCCACAGCTTTTCTTAAATAAAGAATTGTTCAAAATTTGTTGTGATCACTCCAGCTGAGATGTAATTTATTGAATCCTTTGCTACTGTAATGTACAAGTTGAAGTTTCTAATAAAACATAGATTGTAAGGATTGCATGGTGGATAAGGGCATCTGGCCCATCTCCACGAGTCAGCAAGATCATAGCAGATGTTCTACCTCATAACCATTTTCCAGCATGAAGCCCACATCCACAGGATACATATTTAGCTTGATAGTATGAAGCAGAAGATGATGATGGAAGATTATTTTTTGGACTGGAGACCCGTGACTAATGTTTTGCCTTGGATGCCGATGCTGAGCCCATTGTTATTTCTCATCTATATCAACGATATGAATTAGAATGTACAAGGGGTGGTTTGTAAGTATGCAGATAACGCCACATTAGGCGGCATCACAGATAGTGAAGAAATGTGTCACAGCAAGATCTTGATCAGCTGGGTATGCGGTCCGAGGAATGACAAATTGAATTGGAAATTATGAATCTCACCCTGACATCTCAAAGATAACTTCTCAAGACTAGGTTCTCAATTCAACAACCTCTTCTTGGCTTTTCAACCCTTCTGCACCCTCTAACAACCACCTCCTCCCAACTTCCTTCACTACAGAACCTGAGAATCAGGGCATCTAGGTGGTCAGGGTATTTAGATGCGACTAGTTTGATGGGACATGTTGGTTGGTGCGGGCAAGTTGGGCCGAAGGGCCTGGTTCCCCGCTGTATGACTCTATGGCTCTATTGATATATGATTGAGTTTGTGTGGCGGTGGTGCCCAAGAATGAAGCCTAGCATTCCCAGCAGGGTTGGGAGCACCAGAAACATGGAAAGTGGGGCCAGCGGAGGGAGGAACTAGGGAATTTGCTTGGTGCAAGGATCTGCGCTTTTTGGCATTATGTCACAATCCCTAATGCAGTGAGAAGGAGTCGCTCCACTGGCAATAGGCAGTAGAGGCGACAAGAGGATGAATTAAAGTCAGGAGGAGTGCACTACTCTCCCACATTTCATAGAAGAGGAAGAAAACCATTACCCCAACATATCTTGGGTGGTCTCCTGCAGTTTTTATTATTGTTTGAGCAGGGTTACTGATAAAAATCTTCTCAAAGTGTGTCTGACCCATGCTACATATTTACTTCCTCACATGTTTTGGAAAAGGGGCGTGTACTTCCATATCAAAATTAATCCATCACTGCAAGAGGTTAGTCGAAGGGTGGTGAATCTGTGGCATCCATTGCCACAAATGGCTGCAGAGGCCAAATCAATGGATATTTTTAAATTGGAGATTGCCAGTTTCTTGATTAGTAAGGTGTTAGCGGTTATGGGGAAAAGGCAGGAGAATGTGGTTGTGAGGGAAAGATAGATCAGCTAATATTGAATGGAAGAGTAGATTTGATGGGCGAATTCTGTTCATGAGAATTTATGAACTTATGAAATTGCAAGAGTACTAAATCAGTTCTGATGGAAGTTGAAGGTAGACACAAAATTCTGGAGTAACTCAGCGGGCCAGGCAGCATCTCTGGAGTGAAGGAATGGGTGACGTTTCGGGTCGAGTCCCTTCTTCAGACTGATGTCAGGGTACTGGGTGGGACCAAAAAAGATATATGGCCTGAAAGTTTTCATGTATTTCTCTCTCCTGAGATTCTGCTTGATTTGTAGACTAGGACTTGCCCTTTTTATTGCAGATTTCCTGCATTTGAGGATGCCTCTGTACAGATTAGGTGAAGAAATCAGCCTCATGAATGTTCGGTTAACATGTACACACTTAATGATGCTACCTCACAATTTCTAACCCCATTACTTTGGTGAATGTGGCCTATTTCAAGTGCAGCATCAGACTCACGAGGTAAATAGGGTTTGACAATCCCATGTGGAGTGAAGTAAATGTTGCCACAGGGAAAGTAGCCGGAGAGTGGACTCAGAAAACATCCATGGCACTTGCTGCCAGCAATTCATCTAAAGACCTCAGATTTTGATACTCGCATATCTGGGTGTGGTGGCGCCTAACAGCAGCAGCTCGCCTACAGTCGTCTGTCTTTTTTTTAAATTTCTTGTTAAATGTATGTCTTGAGCTTAGTTTTTTATATTTTTTAGCTATGTATATGTGGGGGGTGGAGGGGGGGATGTGGGGGAAACCGTTAAATCTCTTCCCTGTATGGGGACCCGACTTTTTCCCTGTCGGGTCTCCGGTGTCGTTGGGCCTAACATCGTGGAGCCAGCGGCGGCCGCCGGCCGGGACCAACCTGAGGGCTCCAGTCGCGGGGCCTGCGGACCTGACATTGCGGAGCTGACCGTCTTCGAAGCGGGAAGAGCTGTGGTGGCGCACGGCTGCGACCCAACTGGAGCTTTGGAGGCTCCGGCTGCAGGCCCGGTGGACAGGAACATTGGGAGCTTGCAGGTCCCTGGTGGGAGATGGCTTTTTAGAGCTTCCGCAACGGCAACTTATCCCGCTGGAACCGCAGGGTTTAAAGGACATGGGGTCAGGGCCTAACATCGCCCGCCGTGACTTAATGGCCACAGGACTTACCATCGTCCGCAGGGGGCTTTAACATCAGAGCCCCAGTTCGCCTCCACATTGCAGTTGATCTGCTGGACCGCAGGAGAAGAACAAAAGGAAAAGATAAGACTTTGCCTTCCATCTCAGTAAGGAGGTGTTGGAGACTTACTGTGATGGATGTTTATGTAAATTGTGTTAAGTGGGGGTCTTGAGTTTTTTTGTAATGTAAAAACTGTAGAAAATGCAATTTTGTTCAAACCAAGTTGTTTGAATGACAATAAAAGGCATTCTATTCTAACTTCAACATTTAGCCTTGAAGCATAATCAGCTTTAGAAAAAAAACATAAAAGTGCTGGAGTAACTCAGCGGGTCAGCCAGAATCTATGGAGGAAATGGATAGGCAATGTTTTGGGTTGTGACCTTTCTTGTAGTAGGGGGTAGAGATCTGGAAAAGAGGTGAGTTGTGGGACAACCTCTGGCATCTTTTGTCTTTGGAAAATGAACGATCAAGTGAATTAGATGGTCCTTGTGTTGCCAGGAGCATAATGGAAAGTCCTGAACTGGTGCAGCCTACTGCTCTGACTGGGAGTAGCAATGGCTTCATACAACCTGAAAAATACCCCAGGCTCATGAAACACAATTTCCAGGAAATGTGGTTGTGGGAAATGTGGTGGATTTGTTTTGTTTTTTTTAATTCATGCTCTGCATTTCCAGCCATCACCACTTCCCCCAAGCCATCCATTTCATGACTGTGGTGCACTCACTGTATAAGAAGATTTTTTCCTTGAAAGCTACATGTGCTGGGAAGGCAGCTCTGTAAGTTAGATCAGGCATTCGGGCAAAGGGTTCTCTTCTGCTCTGCAGAGCCACTCTTTGCAGTTTGACTTAGCAAGTTGAGTGTGGCCTGAACTGCAGCAAACATCGACCCATCAAACACAGCAAACTTCTGAAATGTCAAGTTTTTTGTTGTTTTGGGTCCTCTCACCGCAAAAGGTACA